>CM046339.1:24340284-25540284 GCA_025403435.1 Artocarpus heterophyllus
CTTTTTCAAAATTCAAACATATTACTGTACCGTATGTAACGTGTCTGATAAGATAATATATTTTATTATATATATATTTAAGAAAATCATAAATTAAATAAGATATTAACACTTACTGTATCAATCTAATAATCACAATTATTTCAAACACAAAAGCAAATATTCTGAGTAAAAGAAAAACACAAACTGTTGAACATCAGCTAAAACTGCTTCAAATAAGTAAAGACTAAATAACCTTTATAGAGCGATGACTTATTTCCCATCCAGTTTTCTTATGGCTTGGCAAACAGGATCTAGAAATACCATATTCCTGAGGCGTTGTCTTTCTGTATAAAATTTAGGCCAGAGTTTAAAAATAGCTCCTTGAACATATCCACTAGGGTGACCATGGAGAGGAGGATGGATGCTATCCAAGTTCTCCTTTGAAAGTCCATCCCTACAAAACCTTATTTTATCCTCTCTATTCGTAGACATATAACCAGGTGAAGTACATTTACCGTTACAATTTTGTCTTCCACATTTGTTACAAGTGACCACGATGGCACGAGCTCTTCTTTTCATTGCACTACGACTGGTACCTGTTCCTGGTAAACCGACATCTTGACTAAAGTCACTCGGACGGATTTTCCCCTCTATCAACATTCTCACATCACAAGGGATGCCAAAACGCATAAGAATCCACAACCGAGTAATTCTAGCCTTGTATTTCTTTCTGAGAATCTTTTGGGAGAGTGATGGGAAATACTTTCTCAGATGTTGGTACTTTGGGTCCATGATGAGATGAAAGAAGAGTAAATAGAAAGGAAAAATTAAGATAGTAAATTGCAGAATCCTAGAATTCCTTCTTCTTTTAGAGGAAAAGAAGAATTTTTAATGAAAAAGAAGAGGATTTGCGATTTAGAGAGAAAATAACAAATTAAGAGAGAAAAAGTGAACTCGGAGAAATAAGCTCCTATGCACAGTAAACGTATATGTAAACAATGATTAAACCACTGTATATGACACGTATAGAGACCACGTGGGAGAGACAGTGTGAATCAAACTGATTTAAGATTTAAACTAGGCCCAAATGTTCTAAGTTGAAAATGGTCAGGTTGTTTCGGGCCTTAACACATTTAGAACGAGTTAAATAACAAACATAAAATTGAAAACCAATTCGTATGAATCTTAAACCCAATTCAAAGCCCACTATAGATAAAGTTAACTATAAACAACAAATCTAATTTAACGACAACAAGGATCTTCCTGAATGATATTTAAAATCATTTCATAACAACATAATCCTCCAGCAACTCAAATAATTTTGTTTTAATCAAAACCTTATTGAACAATACATACACCCATATGTTATTCCTAATACTCAACATCTATCAATGGATTCATCATCATTACTACCAAGGGTTTAGAATGTGACTAACCTTGAAATCAATACGATTTACGTCTTTCAACGTAGACCATATCAATGAACAAAGACACTAGATGTTACTACTTAAGAATATCTACAATCCCCACAATTCTAGTCATACAATATATAATTTCCTCATATAACAAAACCTTAGGTAACCAAAAGATTCACTGATACACTTAAATACAATGTACGTAACAAAATATTCCAATTTTGAGATTCATGCATTCTAGACTTTACACAGTCTCAACAGACCAAAAGTCTAACATTTATCTCTCTCAAGATTCAATACCATGATTCCCAACTTATATCATATTCCTCAAATAAATAGAACTTTCAAGAAAAGTTATTGACACTTATGTGCTCCATCGAATCCACACATAATCATTACTTAGGTTTGAATCAATTACGAAAAATTTGGCATATCTATGCCAAACTTTAAAATCAATAAATCAAGCCTTATATTTCTTATTGTTTTTCCCGAGACAAAAGGCTCTTAAATCCTCGTATCTATACGAATTTCTCATCGTTTATACGAATTAAATATGCTTATAGATCCTAATATTATACGAATCTCTCATAAGCATTCTACTTATAAACTCATTTCATATAATTATCATTCCCTCATAACTATTAATACTTTCCTTCTATATAATTATTGTATTCATATAACCATTAATATTTTCATTCTATGGCCTTTCCATGTTACATCCTTCTAGACTGTATAAATCAATGTGAAGGTTCATTTTGATGATGACAATGAAAATTCAGCTTCAAAACCATCTCAAAAATATATTTTTTAAAGTGGTGCTACACTCCCTAGGTTAACCGAACCTAGGCTCTGATACCAAAAATTCTGTAACGCCCCTATATGGGGGTTAACAGTTTTTAATGAGATAAAATAAAAATAAATAATAAAAGTAAAACCTTAAAAATAAATTTGCCCGGGACTTAAATGAAAACTCTCAACTCAAAAATAAAAATATAAACGATAAATAAACCACAGTTTTAAATGTAGCACCTTAAATTTAATAATATAAACTGTTGTCATCATCATTTTAACCCTCAACACATTATAGTACAGTCACAGAAAGTAACAATTTATGCTTACATTATCATGAAGAACATTCTCAACGATTGAAGCAGTCCCAATGTAATATAGCTACATCACTTCCTCAACTATATTTCTCGTAGCCACCTCACACTTAGTGAGTCCTGAAAAGATATAAACATAAGGGAATGAGCAACACTATGCTCAGTAGAGAAAGCCATTACTCACCTTTAGGTTTTTATCATTACCACATTAAAACCTGCATGGTTAGTAAGTTACATCATATTCTAGATTATGAGGTTTATTATGATCACATCTTATGGATACCGTAGTTAATCATTACCAAGTGTCATAATTACACATTTATACAAATATTACCAATCATCATTGTTCCTAGGTATCCATGTTAAATTGAGTATCACTCAACTCATCGAAACCCAAATGGGTGCACTTGATCACCCTATAAACATTCCAAGGGTGTTCCGGTGAGGGGACATCAAGCCCCGAGTCCTCACCAAATCAATTCCTGTACAGTGTGTTCTGGGACTTTCAACCCAAGGAAGCGTCATCACCTTCCCCCTATTTTACCTTTTTGGGTATTCATGCCCAAGGACGTAACCGTCGCCCTCTTCATGTCTCACAATTTCTCTATATTGAATCATTATCAATAGAGTTAGTTTTCCTAACCATGCTTCTCAATTTATAACATGTGTCAATTCATTATGTTCCTCGCCGTACAATACAAGACGAGTCCATGTCATAGTTTCATATGTGATAATCATATAATATCAGTTCAACATAGATATATATATTGCGGCAAAACAATCAATTTTAATTCTATAAAAACCTTACAAAAGATGAGTAATAGAATCCCTACCTTTCAAGCTTATCAACAGTCTCTTAATCCTGGAATCAATTAACGTTAGCTCCATACTCCCTTGATCCTAAGGCGTGCATAAGGACAATTAAAACTAAAGCACAACATACAACTACATTCATAAAATTCATTTTAATTTAATCTTAGAATTTCAAGAAATAACCACTGCCCATAGAGGTATTACAAAGTTTAACAATATAAATTTTCTGTCTAGGGCATATACACTTAGACTTCATACATATGCTCCAAAATAGCAACAAACATATACTTAGGTTTAAGAACGCAAATTTGAATAATCCTTTAGTATAAAAGAAAATTTATAAATGAAAGACTAAATTTGTTCATAAGATTCTAACCTCGGATTATGGTTAGTTGGAAGCTTGAAATGGCTTCAAACAGGTTCCTTTACTTCGGTATGACTGAAATTCTTACTCAAATGGAGGTGATGGTGGCTGATTTTTATGGCTGCCTTGAAGAAGTTCTCTAAGTATTTTGCTTAGCAAAGAAATGAGAAGAAGAGTGTGGGAACCGTGGAAGAGAAAGGAAGAAAAGATGAAGTCTTTGAAGAGAAGTGATGGAAACAATTATGGAGGAGACATGTTGAAGCATGTCACGGAGGAAATAAAGAAAATGAGGGTCAAGAGTAGTTGGAAAAGATATCCTTATGTCTCATCTAAAGACTTTAACACACATAATGCCAATATGACATTTTTGAGATTTATTAGAAGTTCTAAGGCTTTTTAGTAATCATACTAAATAAATATAGGAGAATTTTAGAAAATTTAAAAATAGATAAAAATAAATATTATAAAATAAATTTAAATGAAGCAATTTTTTTTTATACATTAAAAATTAATTTAATTACCTCAATACCCGTTAGGAGAATAACGGGTGTCACATAAATTGAGAAGCATGGTTAGGAAAACTAACTCTATTGATAATGATTCAATATAGAGAAATTGTGAGACATGAAGAGGGCGACGGTTACGTCCTTGGGCATGAATACCCAAAAAGGTAAAATAGGGGGAAGGTGATGACGCTTCCTTGGGTTGAAAGTCCCAGAACACACTGTACAGGAATTGATTTGGTGAGGACTCGGGGCTTGATGTCCCCTCACCGGAACACCCTTGGAATGTTTATAGGGTGATCAAGTGCGCCCATTTGGGTTTCGATGAGTTGAGTGATACTCAATTTAACATGGATACCTAGGAACAATGATGATTGGTAATATTTGTATAAATGTGTAATTATGACACTTGGTAATGATTAACTACGGTATCCATAAGATGTGATCATAATAAACCTCATAATCTGGAATATGATGTAACCTACTAACCATGCAGTTTTTAATGTGGTAATGGATAAACCATAAGGTGAGTCATGATTTCCCTACTGGGCATGTCGATGCTCATCCCTATCATATCTTCATATCTCAGGTGGAACTCAGTGCAACATATTTGAAGAGGAATAAGCGAAAACAATCCTGCTGTTTTCGTGTTAGAAGACCGTGTTTAATTACAACTTATCTACAACATGTAAGAGTTGTATTATTTTTTTTTATGGCTGTGTTAAGTTATTTGGGAATTGTACTATGGTGATGATGACTGTAATTATATATATTTGGTGCTACACTAAAAACTGTGGTTTGTATTTAAAACGTTTATTTTTATTTTTCTTGTTGTTTAAAGACCCATGGGCATTGTTTAATTGATTTAAATAATATAAAATTTAAAATTATTTTTATTTATTTAAAACTGTTAACCCCCACATAGGGGTGTTACAGAATTTTTGGTATCAGAGCCTAGGTTCGATTAACCTAGGGGGTATAGCACCACCTTAAAAATTAATCTTTGGGAATGGTTTTAAAGTTAGGTGTTAATGTCATCATCATTTGGTACTGATCCTAGTTAAATTTTCGCAGCCAGTAGAAACTATGCCACCAAGACGTCAAATGCAATCGTCTGAGCTGTCACAACCGGTTGAACATGCTCAAGAAGTTGAGCAACCGGAACCAATGGAACAAGCTCAAGAAGATGAGCAACTACGACATGCAACACAATCCCCGCCAGCTGCACCAGAAGTAAATAATTTAGGACAAATTCTTCAAGCATTACAAAATGTGCAAAGACCTGTGGAGGTTCGTGATCCTGAACAACGACATCTAACTCTGTTGAAGGAGTTTATGAAGCAAAAACCACCCACATTTAGTGGAGAACCTAACCCGGTCATAGCAGAACAATGGCTAAAGGCAGTCAAAAAGAAGTTGGACACCTTGAGGATTCCACGGGAGTATTGGGTTAGCTTTTCAACATATATATTTGAGGGTAAAGCCGAAGAATGGTGGGATCTTCAGAAAGACGACTATGATGTGCCGAATCTTACATGGGAGCAGTTCGAAACCATTTTTCGCAACACCTATATTCCTCAGAGCCATAGGCAAGCAATGATGCGAGAATTTGAAAACCTGGTGCAGGGAGATACAACAGTTGCTGAATACCATGCTCGATTTATAGAATTGTCTCGCTACAATCCCGGGGCTGTATCGGATCCAATGGCGAGATGCGAAAAATTTAGAAATAACCTGAGGCCGAAAATCAGACAAATGATAGCTGTTGTTCCATCAACAGATTTTCTTGATCTTGTAGCTGCGGCACAGCGGGCAGAGACAGAACTAAATAACTCCTATGGAGAGTATAAGGGTTCTGGTGGGCGTCAAAGGAAAATAAGTAAGAAAGAGAAGTCACAAGGGCAAGTCATTCAGCATAGTGGAGTGACTATTGGTGGTGGATCTTCTGGCAGTGGTCGTTTCCAACCGTATGCTTGTCATAACTGTGGACAAGTGGGACATCTGAGGAGAAATTGCCCTAACCGCCCTACACAATCATCCTTTGCACCAAGGCCACAAGGAAGTCATTTTGGCTCCACTGTTTGGGGAGGGAGTCAAAATCGTGGAGCGCCTCAGCAAAACACTCCAGCTTCCCAAGTCTCAGTAACTCAACCTCGAGGGTTCCAGCCTCAGTACAACTATCAACAGCGGCCACAGGGTTCCAATTTTTATGCTAATCAGAACTTCCAACCGACTCCACAAGGCTCAGTGAATCAAAGGCCATATTTTTCTGGGAGAAATAATAATAAGGCTAGTAGTAGCCAAGGAAACCGAGGAAAAAGTGATAAAGGAAAAGCACCAGCACAAGCTTATGCAATTACGGCTACAACTGGACAAGGAAAACAGGCTGATCACTCAGTTGTAGACGGTATGATTCACGTGTCTCATTCTTGGGCTCATGTATTATTTGACACTGGTGCCACTCATTCATTTATATCTATGTTATTTGCTTCCGTACTACAATTAGAAACTGAGACATGTAGTTCATCATTAACCCTTAGTACACCAATGGGCGGGATAGCTGAAGTATCCATAATTTGTAAATCAGTGTGTATTGTTATAGGAGAACATAAACTATCGGCTGACCTATATGTAATAACTATGACAGAGTTTGATGTAATCTTAGGAATGGATTGGCTAACTAAATACCAGGCAATAGTAGATTGTCATAGGAAACGTGTCTCTTTATTCACCAAGAATGGACAAGTCATCGAATTTCAGGCAAAAACAGGAACAGTGACGCCAGCCCCGGTGCTAAAGGCTTGTATTGGAGGACGAAGGAATTTCACCAATCTTGGGACGATCTTTGCTTCAGATGGAGAACTAAAGAAGAGTGACCTATCCTCTCACACTCCTGTGGTGGATGAATTTTCAGATGTTTTTCCAGATGAATTGCCCGGACTTCCGCCTGATAGAGAAATTGAGTTTGTCATCGACTTAACTCAAGGAGCAGCGCCTGTTTCTATTGCCCCGTATCGAATGGCACCTGCTGAGAAAGTGGAATTGAGGAAGCAGTTGGACGAATTACTGGAAAAAGGATTTATTCGACCAAGTACATCACCTTGGGGAGCTCCAGTACTTTTTGTGAAGAAACATGACGGATCGTTGAGGCTCTGTGTCGATTATCGCCAGCTTAATCGATTGACTATCAAGAACAAGTACCCTCTACCCCGAATTGATGAGTTGTTCGATCAGTTAGGAGGATCTTGCTATTTCTCAAAGATTGACTTACGATCCGGATATCACCAACTGAAGATAAGAGAAGAGGACATTCCAAAGACAGCTTTTCGGACTCGCTACGGTCATTTTGAGTTTCTTGTCATGCCTTTCGGGTTGACTAATGTACCAGCGGCTTTCATGGACTTGATGAACCGTGTCTTTCGACCGTACTTAGATCAATTTATCATTGTTTTCATAGATGATATCTTGATCTATTCTAAAAACGAAGAAGAACATGCTGAGCATTTGAGGATCGCTCTACAAACGTTGAGAGAACATGGTCTTTATGCAAAAAGAGAAAAATGTGATTTCTGGATGACGAAGGTCAAGTTCCTTGGACACGTTGTCTCTGAAGAAGGCATCTCAGTGGACCCCTCCAAAATTGAAGCAGTGCTAAATTGGGAACGACCAAAGAACGTGTCAGAGATTCGAAGTTTCCTCGGACTAGCTGGATACTATCGACGCTTCGTAGAGAATTTTTCAAAGATTGCTTCTCCATTAACAAAACTCACAAGGAAGAATGTCAAGTTCGTGTGGGATGATAAATGTGAAGAAGCATTTGAGGAACTGAAACGAAGACTCACTAGTGCACCTGTGCTGATCATACCTAACAACGAGGAGCCTTACACAGTATACACTGATGCCTCAGGAAACGGTTTGGGTTGTGTGTTAATGCAGCATGGACGAGTAGTTGCCTACGCCTCACGCCAGTTGAAACCCCATGAGAGGAACTACCCCACACATGATCTTGAGTTAGCTGCTGTGGTTTTCGCACTCAAAATTTGGAGATGTTATCTATATGGCGCAAAGTTCGAGCTATATTCAGATCATCAAAGTCTGAAATATTTGTTTACTCAAAAGGATCTCAATCTAAGGCAACGAAGATGGACTGAGTACATGGTGGACTATGACTTTAGTATCCAATATCATCCTGGAAAAGCAAATGCCGTGGCAGATGCTCTAAGTCGTAAGAACAACGGACGTATAGCCAGTTTAGCATTGGAAGATTGGAGACGAGTCACTATCGCCGACTTCAACTTGCAATATTATGAAGATAACGAGAGAGCTTTCTTATTCAATGTGATAGCAACTCCTACGTTAATTCAGAAAGTAAAACAAGGACAATGGCACGATGAAGGATTACGTAGGGTTTGGAAACAAATACAAAATGGAGAACAACTGGATGGATGGCAGATTGAGCCAGAAGGATTTTTACTTTACAAAGGAAGATTAGTTGTTCCAGAGGATCCATATCTTAGGCATGCGGTGCTAGATGAGGCTCACCGTTCAAAGTTTACTATTCATCCTGGAAGCACAAAAATGTATATGGATCTAAAACGACAATACTGGTGGCGAGGAATGAAACGAGATGTAGCAACCTTTGTCTCTAAGTGCATGACGTGCCAACAGGTTAAAGCGGAACATCAAAAGCCTGGAGGCGAGTTGAGGAGCTTACCTATTCCAGAATGGAAGTGGGATCATGTGACAATGGACTTTGTTACTGGATTTCCTAAGACTCAAATAGGGCATGACGCCGTTTGGGTAATTGTAGATCGTTTAACTAAGACAGCCCACTTCATCCCAATCAGAACTAATTATAGTGTCTCAAAATTATGTCAATTGTACGTGGAAAAGGTAGTGACATTGCATGGAGTGCCAATGTCAATAGTTTCCGATAGAGATACACGTTTCACGTCGAAATTTTGGAGAGGATTGCAGAGGGCCTTGGGAACTCAATTGAATTTTAGTACAGCTTTTCATCCTCAAACAGATGGACAATCTGAACGTGTCATTCAGATTCTCGAGGATATGCTTCGGGCTTGTGTGCTGGACTTTGGAACAAATTGGGCTGCACAGCTGCCATATGTTGAATTCGCATATAACAACAGTTACCAAGCAAGTATTAGAATGGCTCCATATGAGGCCTTATATGGTAGACCTTGTAGATCTCCATTGTGTTGGGCTGAAAAGGAAGAGCGTCTTGAACTTGGGCCTCAGTTTATTAGAGAAACAACGGACAAGATCCAGATTATTCGTGAACGTCTTCAGACAGCTCAAAGTCGACAAAAGAGTTATGCAGATAAGAGGAGGCGACCTTTAGAGTTCATGATCGGAGACTTTGTGTTCTTAAAAGTGAAACCAAAACGAGGTGTATCTCGATTTGGTGTTAAAGGAAAGTTAGCACCAAGGTATACAGGACCGTTTGAGATTGTGGAACGCATTGGAACGTTGGCATACCGTTTAGACCTACCACCACAATTGTCTCATGTACATAATGTGTTTCATGTATCGATGTTGAGAAAGTATGAACCCGACCCTTCACATGTGATCATGTGGACAGATGTGCCAATTCAAGGAGATACGAATTATGAAGAAATTCCAGTTCAAATACTGGATCATGAAATAAAATTATTACGTCGTCGTGGAATTCCTCTGGTGAAAGTGATGTGGCAACACCATGATGTGGAGGAAGCCACATGGGAACTTGAATCTGAAATGAGAGAAAAGTACCCACATTTGTTTTAACATTGTAATCAGTGTACGAAATTGCGAGGACGAAATTTTTATAGGAGGGGAGAGCTGTAACACCCGTATTTTTAATGGGCATAATTTTGTAAAATTTAATGAATAAAATGTGACTATTTAAAATTACTAAGTTGTTTATGATCATTTAAAAAAAATACCATTTTAGTATTTTCTTACCAAGTCTTCCTAAGAAACATTCAAAACTTACCAACACTTACTTCTACCAATCTTGTCTCCCTAAATTATTGCTCAATTATATAGACTTCTTCTCATTTTGCTAAAGGTATCCGAAGGGGACATTGAATTATTTTCCGTCAATTCATAGAAGACATGGAGATATTTCTCAACCACCTAATTAATTATTTCCTTATCTTCTTCTATAATTCACTCCAATTATCCCCTCAATTATGTTGGCATTATTTGCTAAAAGTCTTCATGGGAGACAAGATGATATTTTCCTTTAAGACTCTTTTGTTTCTTCTTACAACTTTTCCCCGTAAACATCTCATTCCTCTTAAGCATTTTGATATCTTTTTATTTAACTATCACCACCTTCTTCTCTAGTTCTCATTCTCTCCCTTCTCACTTCAAATTTCTAACTAAAGACATAGAGCACAAAGCTCTCTTTGTGGCCAAGACAATTATAATTCCCAACGATGATCGAGGCGGTTTTAAAGTTAATTCAAGCTTGATTGATAACCCAAACTTTGGTGCTTTTCAAAGAAGTTTTGAGGTAGGTTTTCTTTAATCTAAACTTAGTTTTTAGTATGCATTTTCTCCATGTTTAATGCACAAAAATACTTTAATGGCACTAGTAGACGGGTTTACACATAACTCACTTATGAATGTGATTATACGTTGTGCTTTAGTTTTAATTGTCCTTATGCATGCCTTAGGGTCAAGGATGTGTGGAGCTAACGTTAATTGATTCCAGGATTAAAAGATTGTTGATAAGCTTGAAAGGTAGGGATTCTATTACTCATTTTTGTGAGGTTTTTATAGAATTAAAATTGATTGTTTTGCCGCAATATATATATATCTATGTTGAACTGATATTATATGAGTATCACATATGAAACTATGACATGGACTCGTCTTGTATTGTACGGCGAGGAACATAATGAATTGACATATGTTATAAATTGAGAAGCATGGTTAGGAAAACTGACTCTATTAATAATGATTTAATATAGAGAAATGGTGAGACATGAAGAGGGCGGCGGTTACGTCCTTGGGCATGAATACCCAAAAAGGTAAAATAGGGGGAAGGTGATGACGCTTCCTTGGGTTGAAAGTCCCAGAACACACTGTACAGGAATTGATTTGGTGAGGACTCGGGGCTTGATGTCCCCTCACCGGAACACCCTTGGAATGTTTATGGGGTGATCAAGTGCGCCCATTTGGGTTTCGATGAGTTGAGTGATACTCAATTTAACATGGATACCTAGGAACAATGATGATTGGTAATATTTGTATAAATGTGTAATTATGACACTTGGTAATGATTAACTACGGTATCCATAAGATGTGATCATAATAAACCTCATAATCTGGAATATGATGTAACCTACTAACCATGCAGTTTTTAATGTGGTAATGGATAAACCATAAGGTGAGTCATGATTTCCCTACTGGGCATGTCGATGCTCATCCCTATCATATCTTCATATCTCAGGTGGAACTCAGTGCAACATATTTGAAGAGGAATAAGCGAAAACAATCCTGTTGTTTTCGTGTTAGAAGACCCTGTTTAATTACGACTTATCTACAACATGTAAGAGTTGTATTATTTTTTTTTATGGCTGTGTTAAGTTATTTGGGAATTGTACTATGGTGATGATGACTGTAATTATATATATTTGGTGCTACACTAAAAACTGTGGTTTGTATTTAAAACGTTTATTTTTATTTTTCTTGTTGTTTAAAGACCCATGAGCATTGTTTAATTGATTTAAATAATATAAAATTTAAAATTATTTTTATTTATTTAAAACTGTTAACCCCCACATAGGGGTGTTACAAAACTAAATTGATTTTAACTTTTGAATAATAAGAAGATAATTTTAGCTTGATCATTTGAAACTTTTTTTTTTATTTTGTTAGACTTGTTATTTTGTTGGATGTTTTTAAAATTTTATGACTTAATTTTTTGTTATTGTAGTATGTAACTCATTTAATTTTGATGAAATTTGTTTTATGTTCGTTTCTATATAATATTAGTGTAAATTCAAAGTTAAAAAAGGTCACAGGTTAATGCAAGTTACTACTGGTCATTGACAGGTTGTAGGTTATTGACGTTTTATAGGTTGTATAAAGCAAGGTGAGTACGATTGTGTTCATGTCAACCCGTGTTAAAACATGTCATGTTAGTGTTAAGATTTCTCAACCCGTTCGTATCATAGGTCGGGTTATTGTCGAGCTAATTTATGTAAAAATTTGACCCTCAATATGGCCCAAACTCGGCCCCCCCGACACGAATTTCTACCCTTATTGTATAGTGATGACCACTCCAACATGCTTCTCTTACTAAAGCTTAGTTTAATGTTGCTTTTAGAACTCCTAAAAGCAATGTTTAGTAAAAGCATAGAAAAATCCTTTGCACAAAAACCAATGCTTTTTAAAATTATTTAATGAAGCAAGAAATTATGGCTTTTAGATTCTGCTTTTTCTTTTGTTTATTTTGCTTCTAGCAAAAATAGGAGCTTCTCTTAAAAACACATCAAACTCAAACTAAGCCTTGTTTTTTTTTTTTCTGTTTTTTTCTTTTTCTATTTTTTTTCTTCTTTTGGTAAAAGCACAACCACAACCGTATTGTTTGCCTCTTGTAAGGTAGACTGTCTCACTCACAGTAGTTCAGCTGCTCTCGACTTTAAAATGTGGGTTTGCTTGCTTTCATCGTGTTCTCAAGCAAGCAATTTGTTTTTGCCCCGTGAGCCTGAGCTGTGTGGCAATGGCAATTGCAATGTGGGGACACAATCTTTTTTTTTTCACTGACCTATTTTTGTGGGCCCACAAATAAAATCATTTTCCTATCCTGGGAGCCGAGCATATCATCTTTTGTTTGCTTTTCGTTTTAGGGCCATAATACATTCTAGGGGACTAGACGTTTCTTTTATCTTTTGTACGTTCCAACATCATGACCAAACCAAGGACAATAATAAGAGGCACCACTTTTTTCTTAAGATTAAATTAAAATTAAAAAAAAGGTAAGCCTAGTCGGTGGCATGTCATCTAATTAAGACTCTAGGGTGCATGTTCATAAATTTTCAATCCCCAACCATTTATATATTTATTTAACACGAGCCATTGAATCTAGTTATAAACCGAAGGATCCAGCCAATATCCCATATCCAGGCAAAAATAAATAAAAACATAATATATATCATTAGGGGAAAAAACAAAGGAAAAGAGAGAAAACGACAATACAAAAAATAGTATTAAGTAAGTGGTCAGCTCAATGCGACAGGGCGTGGACAAACTTCCACTGATACGAATGTTAGTCGCGATATGATCAAACAATATTTATACACGTATATATATATATATGCTCAAGATGCACATATATATTTTTTTGGCTCAAAATATGCGAATGCATGCAAGCTCAAGAATAAACACGCTTTAGATCTTCACCCAAAAGAAATACTTGTTGTGGAAACATCTAAAGGCCCGTTTAGTTCATCGAAACAAACAGGTTCTAAATGTCCAGCTGCTTTCTATCTACTCCTAATCAATATACACATTTTTTAAGCATATTCTGAAAGCAAATAAAACAATTAAATGTGTGAACAAATAATAGCATTATGTTTGTTGATCCAGAAATAATATAGATTTGTTCTATATTAATTATTATCAGCATTATATCAATAGCATTATTTTTGTTCAACACATTTTTCTTGTTTCATATGTATGCTAGGTTGCATTTTTTCCCAAAGAAATTGGAGTAGGTTTAATTTAGGTTTTATTAATTTGTGAAGAAGAAAAAAATTGATACTAGAAGATAATATTATTTCTTAATCATAACAACTTTTATGAGTTTATGTTAGATGTGCATATTCTTTAATTTCACTTGATTTTTGATAATTTTGAGGAGACTAACTTTCTTGGTTGAAAAATCGAATCAACAATTTGATTGGTTCTTTTCTATATAATGTTGAAATATTTTATAAAAACAATAATAAAAAAGGTTCATTATGCAAACAAAGCATCTGTTTTGAATGAAACATTTAAATAAAAATTTAAAGCAAAGTAAAACTTTGAAGAAATTTGAGAAATTATTTTAGAAGGTTAACGAAAAACTATATTAAAAAAAATATAAACTTTCCAAACAAAAAAAGACCAAACAAATAATTATATAAACATGTGTTGAGCATCTAAAGATTGATGCAAAAAAGGTATTACATTTATGTTTTGATCGAAACACTTATACAAAATATTAAAAATTATCTATTAAAGTCATAATTTAGAAAATAATGTTTTAGTAGACTATGTAAACAAATGTTTAATAAGAATATATTTAAGAAAAAATATATTTATGACAAATATTTAAAGAACGCAAAATATTTAAAAAAACGAACAAATAAAAAAACCAAGAATTGAGTTAAAATAAACAAAAAAGCAATCAAATAATAGTTAATACAAGCACACAAGCAAGTATGTTAAAGAACACAAATTATCTGCACTTCTATATATTGATTGGGATGCAAGTCCATATTTTTTGAACATTGGAGTTTTTTCTTTATATATAATGAATGTCAAAAGTTTACCGAAATTTTTTATTTTGAGCAATTAATTAGTAATCTGGACACGTTGCAGACTAATTAGAGATGAGTTCTTAAAAAACTAAAATATAAAACTAAAATATGTTTCCTAACATGACCTGCCCTCCACAACTGTCCCAAGCCATTCTGCATCTCAGTTCCAAATTACAATAATGGAGGAGAAATGTTTGTTAATTTCAAGTGCTTTCCAACATTACGTGCTTGTCACAAAGACATCACAATTAAAAAAACACACACACACAAAAACAAAAACAAAAACGAAAATAAGAAGAGATGAATCCAAAGTGCGTAAAAAGTTAGTTTACATCAAAATTTTCTTGTGACACAACACTTCACTTTGCATTGTTTCACATGATGATTATGAGTGGGGTTTTTGACTTTTATATCACAGAAACTTTAGCCTTTTTAGGTGGAACGTCTTGTTTTGGGATAACCCTTGTTATGTGTTATATTTATTTCCTACACTACTCGCACCATTCAATTATGCAAGTCTCTTTCCAGTATTATTGAACTGAAAAAGAATATATATTATACATATGGTGTGTATGTATATGTGTGTGTATGAAAGAGTAGTTTTCCAATGTCAATGTCGACCTTGTTGTTTTCCGTTCTATATGTTCGTCTTTATAACGTGAATTAATCAACCAAGCCAATAATTATCAATGTGACGTCGCCATAACAATTATAAGTAGTCATGATCATCACGAGTTAATTTGATGCAACTATATAGACCTCCATATACACAATTTGAGGTCCTTTCTTTCTTTCTTTCTTTTTGTTTTGTTTTGTTTTGTTTTGTTTTTTCCCCTAAGCCGTCCTATTGAATAATTTCTTGTTTTCAATACCTAATACCGATGTATAACTAATCCATAACTAGGTAGACTTTGACATGTGTAACATCCTAGCTTCTTCAAATCCTTGGTTAGGTGAAACTTACACATGTATAGCCTAGCTCTAGTGATCTGGTTAAATAAACATGCTAATAAATTTAATAACCTAGCTCTTTCTATCAAGTGGAGAAGGAAAGCCTAGCTCATTCGTTGGCTAAAAGAGAAGAAAAAAACTTACCCCTTAAGAAAGGCTCTTATCCGGTGAGGAAACGGAAATATACCAATAAATCACGTTTATAATTATTAGATCTAATCAAAATCATATTTATAACGTGTATTTGACAGTTAAAAGATTGTTTATTTTTTCAGTTCCTGCCAAAACATCCAAAATAGAAAACTAGCTCATCCATTAGTTATAAAATGTTTAATGGAGGAATGTAGGAATGCCTGAGGGGTAATTTAATGCATATCGCAGCTACTAATATACCTTGTGACATAGGAGCCCTTTATTGAGTTATGTACTTCTCTATTAATTTATAGTAGAATTCATTAAATAATAATTTTACTTTTTAATTTAATGACAGCCTAGATTATAATTGCACGTAGTAATTAGAGAGAGCTATGTTTTGAGCTCAAAGACGGTAACACCATTAATTACCAAGCAATGTCTAGTGCCTAGGAGGCTGCCATGTATTACCTATAGCTTATCCTTGGAAAATTAGATTAAATATTTTAATGACAAACATACTTAAGACATAACATGTGTAATAAACAAAAAAAGCCATGACTTATGAAATATTTAATAGATATTGCTGCTAGAAATATTAAATCGACCGTCTGAATGTGGATCTGAGATACTAATAAGTGGTTCAATTTCTATAGCAACAACTGACAAGTGACCATCTTGGAAGATACATCGTTATGACTTGTCACTTGCATTGCCCACCGTAGATTCTGAGTGGACCTTAACTATCCATCTCTTTGTCCTATAGTGTAAGAGCAACGCGCTTAGCGTTTTGTATATTACTAAACTAATTTTCAATTAGCTAGTAATTATTAGACTATATATCGATTTATAATAGTTTATAACTCTATATATATATACACACACAGCATACTGCATCACTACCAAACTATGATTATAAACTTTTAAGAATGTTGTTGGAATTATGAGTTGAAAACTAAAATACTATAATATATCAGAATTTTAAATTATAAATAGTTAAAACCAATAGATTTCAATAAAGATGTCAAATGAAGCATTAAAAGGGATGTCTCTATAAATGGTTTGAGTAACTTGGAGTTTTTAATAGTTAATAATCATGAAAAAAAAGCTTTATTATTTACAAAAATTGCATATTAAATTGAAAACTTCTATGTTTATAGTATAATTCTTATAATAGAAATTTAAAGCAATAATAATCGCGAATGGTGTTCAATAATGCTCTCATGCAAAATAGTAGCATTGCAGAGGGCGGCCATGTACTTTATTGATATTACTTTTGTCCACTTTCCATAATTCCATTTCCACCTAACAAAAGATAAAAAAAACAAATCACACTTAAAAAATCTAAAAAATTGATAGAAAATGTGATGAACATCACATCAATTTTAAAATATATGAAAACCTAAAAAACTAACATTTTAAAAAGAAAAGCTCATATGCATTTTCATCTTATAGGTCATATAATAATTTTAATCATCGGGTATTAACCTTTTAACGTTCTCATATATGACATTACGCGTTAGAAATTTGCAGCTTGTGACATTAAAATATTTCTAATTATAGATCGCTGAAAATTTAATCTAATTGTTAAAATAATAAGATTACTAACAGAATCAAAATACCCTGCAATAAGTTTTGCCTTGAAAGAAGAATTTTTTTTTCACATTTCACAATAAAAACCTCATGTAAAAAAAAAAAGACAAACACAAAGAAAAATTTAAAAAAAAAAGACAAGCAAAAGTGGAGAGTATCATGTATAAGATGTTTGACATGATGGTTAGAACCATTTGTTAGAAATATTTTTATTATAGCATATAAAAACTTTATATTATAATTATTTATTTTACTATTAAAAATTTTACATTATTTATAATTAAAATAGTGGTTAAATCCGTCCCTTGTTAAACAATACTGTGAAGAACAGGCACGCGGACAACAGTAGCAGCGAGCGCCAATGGTTCCTCAAATTAGTAGGCCACGGAGATATAATGGGATCCTCCATTGTGACTTTGACCTCATCATCATCATTCTTTCCCATCCCACATAATTTCAACACAGACACACAGGCACACAAAAGGGCGAAATCTCTCTCTCTCTCCTTCTTTGTATAATATTATACTCCAACTCAGGAATTCAACCGTCTTTCCTCCCTCTCAGTTTTCCGCAGCCAAAAAGCTCCTAATATACACCACCACAAAAACCAGAAAGCTAGAGCGCGAGAGAGAGAGAGAGAGAGAGAAACAGAAGAAAGAAAAGGCAAAACATAGTATTAGTAGTAGTAAAATATGGGCACAACAAGCCCATTCAAAGATTACCACCACCACCAATCCCATTCCCCTTCTCTCTCCAAGAAGCTCTTGCCTTGGACCATCTATTCCCTCCTTCCCATTGCTCTCCTTCGCTTTTACTTTTACCCTCTAAATTTCCCTCTATCTTCCTCAGATCAGCTTCCCAATTCCACTCCCATTACAATCACATCTTCCAATGCAATATCCATTTCCCCTCCATTTTCACCTCAAGGTAACAAATCACCACTTGGGTATTCTTAATCTTCCTTATTAATTTCATCTAACATTTTTTTAATTATTTTTAAATTTTTTTTTTTTTTTTTGCATGGCAGAAAATGAAAGAGCAAGATCATACGAATCCCCTCCACCATGTGACTACACAAACGGCAAATGGGTCCATGACAAGCAGGGTCCTTTGTACAATGGGACGACTTGTGGGACTATCAAGGAAGGTCAGAATTGCATAGCACATGGAAGGCCAGATTTGGGCTATCTTTTTTGGAGGTGGCAGCCAAACCAATGCACAATTCCAAGGTTTGACCCCAACACTTTTCTCCATCTCACTACCAACAAACACATTGCTTTTGTCGGTGACTCCATGGCCAGAAACCAATTGGAGTCCCTCCTTTGCATGCTTGCCACAGTTTCATCTCCTAATCTTGTTTACACAAATGGTGAAGATAACAAATTTCGTCGTTGGAATTTCCCTTCCCATAATGCAAATATTTCAATCTATTGGTCTCCTTTTCTTGTACATGGTGTTGAGAAATCAAATTCTGGTCCAAATCACAACAAGCTTTACTTGGATAAAGTTGATGAGAGATGGGCAGTGGATTTGGATAAGATGGACCAGATTGTGTTGTCAATTGGTCATTGGTTTCTACACCCCGCGGTGTATTTTGAGAATGGTGATTCTGTTTTGGGGTGCCATTATTGTCCGGGACTAAATCACACTGAGATTGGATTTTATGATGTTTTGAGGAAGGCATTGAGGACCACTCTTAACACAATAAGAGAAAGGATAGTGGCTAACCGGAAGGCGGTCGATGTGGTGGTGACGACGTTCTCGCCGTCGCATTTCGAAGGCGAGTGGGACAAGGCCGGGGCGTGTCCGAAGACAGTGCCTTACGGGGAAGGAGAGAAATTGCTGGAAGGAATGGATGCGGATATGAGGAAGATTGAGGTTGAAGAGGTTGAATTGGCTAAAGAAAATTTTAGGGGTGAACATTTTTTTAGGCTAGAGGCTTTGGACGTGACTAAATTGTCGTTAATGAGGCCGGATGGTCACCCGGGGCCTTACATGCACCCGTTTCCATTTGCCAATGGGGTTAATGAGAGAGTACAAAACGACTGTGTTCATTGGTGCTTGCCGGGGCCTATTGACAAGTGGAATGAAATTCTCTTAGAGGTTATGAAAAAATGGGATCTGGGTCAGTCTAGAAGAGACGAATGAGAGTAAGTTTTGTAATTACAATGTCAAAGAATTTGGTGGGTTTGCTTATTTTTTAATGTTGTTTTTCTCATTTTGGTTGGTGATTGTTAATGTTATTGGTCTGCAAATATGGGCATGAGAAAAAAAATAAAGAGGATGTAAATTGGTTGGTTTTGGTTTCTCAACAATATGAAGAAGAATTGGAAGTTTGGGGAGGAAATTAAAAAAAAAATGGTGCAGAAATTACTGACAAGGAGATTAATGGTGCCATTTTTTTGTTTTTGTTTTTGTTTTTTTTATTTTTTGGGTATAGGTGATATGTGAACGGCACAAATGCTTTAAATTACCGTACATAATTTTTTTAAAAAATTACAATACGTATCTAGATTTTTATTATGAAATTAAAATCTAACACAATATTTAAAATATTTTAAAAATATCCTTAATAATATAATAATTATCTTAATGATATTACATATTGTACTATATATTACATATAAATAATTTTAATGATATCATTATGAGATATTTGTAAAATTTTTATAAATTAGAGTCATATTTTAATTTAATAAACGTAATCGAGCCAATTGTCTCGTTAACTCAAATTTTTATAGCTCCCATCGTCATTTTCTGTCGTTTTTTTGGGAACCCCGAATACAGAATGTAACAAGGTTTTTGCCTCGTTCCCTGCAATTTGCCAGCCTTCCATTTTTGTCTCTCAAGGAATTTGTTTAGATGTATAGGATATTAATCACTATTTATTCCTTTTTAGGAAATGTTCGTATTTCTCTCTTTGGTCAACTTTATTCTCCATGTCTAAATTTAAAAATTTTTCAGCAAAGAAATCTCAAATTTGTTGATTTGCATTGTTATGACACAAAACATCAGCGTTTAGAAGGATTTGATTGAATTGAACAAATCAATGGCAAAGATGGACTCAGAACATGGACCATTAAAGAACCATTCAAACAAGTTTTTGTTTTAAATCTTCACAGGAAAATCTTACTTTCCCTACTCTCTTTGAATGTTTTAACCAACCAAAGAAAAAATCAATGTCTGAAATTACCTTTTTTTTTTCCACCTTCATTAAATTATTTTTGAGGATAAACTTTTGTAGGAGTAATTAAAAAAAAAAAAAAAGGGCTTTGTAGGGAGGGGACATGGCAATGGTCTCAAAAGTCAAAACAGAAATTTCTTTTGCTACTTTGTGGGGTCGACCATAAAATGAGTATTTTTTTATTATTTTTTTACCTGAATAAATTGAGTCTGTTTGTTCCATTAGTTGGCAGCTTTCTTGAAGCATCCAAAGCTCCTTTACTTTTCTAACTGGCTTGCGGTTGAAGAGACCACGGGTGAATATTGCAACCGCAGTTACTTTTTTGGGAGCATAATAAATGTAAACTTTTTAACATCACAAGAGTCACAATTAATAGAGACTGTTAGTGTTTGATTAATTTCTTAAGGGTACGAGAACGTCATAAAGATTTGTTTAGGATAGTTATGTCTTTATTTTTATGCAGTAAAAAATGTTTTGTTAAAACCAATTAGTTAGAACAAAAAAATAAGTTGGAACTTAAATTTATGTTTGAAACTTATGTTTGGTAGTTGTTAAAATGGTTTGAACAAAATAGTTCTAATTATTATTTTTGTTAGAACCAAAAAGTAATTCTAACTAATAGACTTGATTCTAGCCATCATTAGATCAAATAAGAGTTTCAGTTGAAACTAAAACCATCAGTTGGAATCGGACTTTCAAACTACGGTAAATTATAGCTTATCAATTAATGTTTAGATAGTGCATAAAAAAATACTTCTTGATTTTATAAAATTGATTAAATAAGTTAAAAGCTTTTTATATATAATTTATAATTTATTATCACAAATATAAGGTCAAAAATGTAAATAAAAAGTTTTTTTTATCAGCATCAAAGAGATGATTTATTTCAAAAGTACTTATAAAAGTCAAAAAGTCTAAATAATTTACCCATCCAAATAGGTTTAATAGCCACTTTTTAGTTAAATAAGCTAGAAACAACTTATTTTATAAGCCATTGTAAGGGAGGATAAGCGTTCAAGGCTAGAACTGTTCAAATTCCTCCTTTCTCGACGTCGTTCTGCAATGCCTTGTGTCGTATTTTGGACACTTTTTTTCTTTTTGTCATAAAAAAAAAAAAACAAGGAAAAAAAAAAGGAGAACGAAGAATATGATGAGGTATTGAGAGGGATCAAGCAGGCGGTTGGTTTGTTTTCTGCGCCAAAGGAGGTGGTCGGTAGATAAAGGTTGGTGTCGTTTCTCCACCAGAGGTTGGTGAGGTCGTTTCTAATTCAGGCTTTTTGGGGCAAACGGTTTTTGGAGGTGGTATTCATTATACTTTTTTTTTGGTATTTAACATTCAATACAGTGTGATTTTTTTATTGGAAAATGGATGAAATTCATTTATAAAAAAATATTATGACATGTTCCTTTTTAAAAACATCCTTTTCTACCCCAAAAAAGGTTCTAATGGGGTATTCATATGTTGAATTTTTTGGATATTTTTTTTAAATCCATGTTTCAAAAAATTAAGGTTTCATTGCATCATATAATTAAACATTTGACTTTCCATTTTAAAAGCAAATAACGAAAACCGGAATATTTTTCTCATTTGTTTGTTAATATTTTCTATTTTAAACATTATGCATTGGTTTGTTTTTATTTACTTCATTATGCAAGGATAAAGATGTTTTTGCATATTGCATTCTAGACATTCTTATGAGTAAAAAAATATTATGAACATTTTTTCAGCTAAGGTCAATTATATAATTAACCCAACTGAAATATTTAATAAGTTGTGAAGCATCAAAAAGTTCAACAAGAAACAAATTGAGAAGTTTAGAAAAGACCTGATGGAAGTAGATTGTCTATATGGGGGCGAACAACTTTAGAATACTGTGTTTAGGCATTACCAAAGGAGCTTTCTCATAGGATTATTTGTGAAAAGTCTTATAATCGTACCCTCTTGCTTGATGAGGAGTGCTTCATCCTAGCCTCACCGAACGTGATAGCAGTACGGTATCCAGGGTACTAAATTAAGAATTAGTCTGGCGAGTGTAAACTTTTACATTTAAGACCTTAAAAAAAAGTTACCTAATAACACTTTAAATCTTTGATTACAAACCTGCTATGGTATCTGTTATCCCTGGTAAGGGCGGAGCCACCTATGAACAAGAGTAGTTGGTTATTTCCCTTAATTTTTTTCTTTTTATTTTGCATATTAAATTTTATAAAAGTTGTGTTTTATCCTCATAAAATTATATGCTACTCCTCCCTCTCCTCAAAATTGTATTTCGGCCCTATAAAATTTTGCATACTTTTATTTGTCATATTTTATTACTTCAAACACACCTCCCACTTCTCCGTGCAGTTACTTTTTTTAAGCTCCATCCTGACGGCTAGACCACCCCACCCATTTGTATCTTGTGTTGGAATGAATCTTGCGTTTTTACAGTATACATGCGGACCATGTTGTATTTGGACTCTAGAATTGAATCCATCAAGCAAGAATATCATTTTAATTTAGTCATTATGCTACAAACTATACACCATCGTCAGCTCTAATATTTTGTGGAAATTTTCAATCTGTCTAAGTACCTTTACTGACAAAATGCATACGAAAATTATGATAAAAGATCCAGAGCTCAATGCAGATATGCAAAGCAAAAGAAATTAAAAAGTAATCGAATAATGTATTTTTTTACGATGAAAAATACCGTTTTGATAATGAGTACTTAGTTATGAATTAAAAACTTTATTACATTCTTAAAGCACAAGTCATCATGAAGAAGGAACCAAAAACAGGAATGATAATTATAATAACGAACGGACAAACTTCTAAAAGTATCCCCCAAATTTATTCAATATATAATGTTAAAATTTTTGCATTATCATAGGTATATATTAGCAAATTCAAAGCCCAATATATATATATATATATATATATATATATATATATATATTTATATAGATATATATTGGGCGTGGTTGGTTTAACGATTTGGATATTGTTATTTAAAAAAATTATTATTCACTATTGAAATAATTAAAAAAAATAAGAATATAGAAAAATATGTAAAAAAATTAAAAATAGAACTTAATATTATTTAAATTTAAAAATAGTTGGTGAAGTAAGAATTGAACTAGAATTGAGTAGCGCAATCCTTGAAACAAACAATACAAGAATATTTGTCCTTCAAGACTAGAAACCAAATTAAAATTTAAAACACATAAAGTATAATTACCAAGGAATTTTTTTTTATTCGAAACGACAGTATTGTTTTGTAAATCGCAAATCTATCTGTAATTGATGAATATATATCATAAGAGGTACAAGCGTTTAAAACTTCAATTGAAACTTGAAACCTAAGTTTAAAAGTTATAATATGTGAAAGTTTTATTCTGTAATAATTTATTGTAATATGTAAAAGTTTTACGCTGTCTTCCAAACGCCTATTAGTCTTGCGTGATCAAGTGGTGACAAGAAGCCAAAATGATATTTGAATTGATAAAACTGCCATGTGGTACAGTATTGCTCACTCGTCACTCTCCAATTGTATACTACCAATAAATTGATTGAGATTTTTCATTAATTGGACAATATTCCACCGGACCACCCGGATATAGACTCGGAATAACATCACGATGGTCTCTTTCGTTTGCAATTAATCATTTCCAGCAATGCTAACCACCCAGATATAGACTCGGAATAACATCACGATGGTCTCTTTCGTTTGCAGTTAATCATTTTCCAGCAATGCTAATTAGCTGTCAGACTCTTGTTTGGTAGCATTGGTTTAGTTAGTTTGAATCAATTAATTAAAATATTGTAAAATGCAAGAATTAAGATTTTTTTTAGGAGCTAATATCTTGTAATGTATAAGATTATATACATTTAACTTTTTTAAAGGGTTTGTTCATATTTTAGTAATTTCTTAAGTATATAATATACATATATATATATATATATGTATATTATATTAGCGGAGAAAAAGTTGAGCCCTTAGTTTGAGCTTCCCTTCGACTCTATCTATATTGTATCATATTTTTACTTGATATTATAACATGTGAAAACAATAACTAAAAATTTTGATTGAAATTGATTTTTTCTAACAAGTGGAGGGCGCTTGTCAAGTTAATTGGAGCCAACTACAGTATAAAGCTTTTAACATCTACAATAATAAATAAAAAGATGTTACAATATAAAGTTTTAATATACTACAAGTTTTAAACTAAAATTTTCAGTTTTAACTAGCTTGTGTAACAAACTATGAGTCTCAATGATCATATATGTTCCCTAAAATGTATTGCAAATTCGGCACCCATATTACTATAAAACTTAAAAAGTCAACTTTCATTACATGCATACTCCCTACAGTACCTGAACAGCTAGAATAATCGTATACGACTATGCGAAGAATTGCACAGACTAGTTCCAATTTTGAAGGGTTAAGCTGCTGGTTTGAATTAGCACTAGTTCCAGTGATTTTGGCCTTAAGAGCGGCTAATTTTGCGGCGCTGAAAAAGAACCTCTTTGAAGTGACGGTGCGTTAAATTGGCAAATGATCATCTCTACTTGGACAGAGTGAGGCTCGGCTCTACTTCATGATCACCTTTCCCACGGGCAATGGCTGACCAAGTTTGGAAAAATGAGGTCAGAGACGGCTGCATCTGCAATCTTGTGTGAAATAGACTAAGCAAAAGCAATTCCTCCACATCCAAAGAAAGTGAGCTGAAGAAGCAAAATAGCGTTGGTGGCCAATTCAGGAACTTTGACATCATTTATAGGAAGCAAATTGGCAAGTATTTTTGAGTTTTGGTTTGCTGATAAACTCGGAGAGTTTGTAGTTGATTTGGGCTTCTATGAAATAAGCTCCTTTGTCATTGCATTCAATGAAGGTATTACTTTTCAACCGGCCCCGCAAATGGGTAGAAATGAACTAGGGCTTTGGACAGTGAATTTTGTACGAAATTTGCTCAAAATCATCAATCTATTGTGTAATTGTAGCATAAGTAAAATAATATGAAACGTACCTCTATCAAAGCTTGAATTTACTTTGATGATAACTAGAATCCTCTTAGTATGAATTGTGACTCCAAAATAGATTAACAATATGAAATAAATTACGAAGTGATAGGGTGATGAATTCACTCTTGTTTAGCTGATCTCAACAATTATTTTTAATAACAGTTACATAAGAATTAGAGATCGAATCCCTACCCTACTTGGCGGCAGAACTCGTTAAGAAAGTTATAGCTTTGTTTTTATCGAAAGCTCCAAGCCAATCGATTTTTATAGGGCCACGACCAAGCTCCAACGCACGCTAAAATGGGGAGAAAAGCGTGATGGCGTTGGAGATCCTCTCCAATCGAATGCCACTTCTTCCTCCAAATTTGGCGTTCACGATTAAAAGGAATAGTAGCATGGCAACTATTCACATGCCAAATTTTTTTTTAAAGCTTCTTAGTAATAGGGAGTTAGTAAAAAGTACTTTAAAAATAGATAAAATAATATACTAGGAATATACTTTTTTATGTTTTAATAGGTTTGAGATAAAGTTATTATTAGATATGACAGTTATACCATTCTGGTGATATGAGTTGAAGATGCTCTTATTGTTTCAATGATGGCCTGTAAGATTGGACGAAGACAATAGTAGCTCGATTGTAATAGGTTGTTGGGGAATTAGGCGACTCTTAATTTCAATGATCGCAAGAACGAACAATTGTAGAAAATAAATAGGAGAAAAGAAGAAAAAGAGACACCAAATTTTTATACACGTTCGTCCAAAATTGAGACTACGTCCTGTTTCTGCCGCTTGCAGATTCCACTATGATGAAGGAGATTACAGATTACAAGAGCAGTTTCTCACACACTCACAATTGTGCTTACCAAAACTCTCTTTTATCTAACACCCAATGGAATTTTTCTCTCTCAAGGATGAAGCTCTCAAGAATTATGCCTCTCACAAAATTATACCACTCATAATTTTCACACACACACCCAACCCTAGCCACCTTGTGTCTATTTATAGCCAAATGAGGAGAAAAATAACAACTAATGAAAAACCCTAGTAGTTTCTTGTTTTTGGGGTCTTTGAGTCCGACTCTAACTCAAAAAACATGGCGCAACACAGCGCGTCAGCGCCTAGGCGCTCTACTCCTGGCGCCTAGGTGCCATCCACATAACGCTTAGGCGAGAAGCACCTGGCGCCTAGGCGTTCGCCACTTGGTGCCTAGGTACCCTTGTCCCGGCGCCTAGGCGCTCTTCACTTGGCGCCTAGGCGCCCTCACCCCAGTACCGCGGCGCTGGCTCTCTGCCTTCTGAGGACTATTTTTCTCCTTTTTCTTCCTTCATGCTGGGGTGTCGACTTGATTTGGCTTCATATCTGTAACAATTTTTCACTTGGAGACTAATCAATCACCATGTCTCCCACTGCAGCGGCAACGACTTCTCACGTTTCATGGGGAAGTCCAACTGAAGTTGCACACAACTTCAGTTTCTCAATCGAAACTGTCTTGGTGAGCATATCTGTCGGATTCTGACTTCCAATAATCTTTTCAAGCTTGAACACTCCATCTTCTAAAGCCGACCTGATGAAGTGATACCGCAACTGTATATGCTTAGTCCTAGCATGAAATGCGAGATTTTTCGCCAAATGAATGGCGCTCTGACTGTCACTATGTAATGCACTCCTTTCCTGCTTGTGACCCAGTTCTTCCAGAAACGACCGCAACCAAATCATCTCCTTGCTCGCTTCTGTCATTGCCACATACTCTGCTTCTGTAGTAGAGAGTGCAACTATCTTCTGCAGCTTCGAGACCCAACTAATTGCAGTGCCACCCAAAGTGTAGACATAACCGGTGATACTCTTTCTGTCATCAATGTCTCCAGCCATATCAGCATCAACATAGCCCTATAGTCCCAAGTCTGACTTCTTAAAACACAATGTTAAACCTACAGTACCTCTCCAATATCTGAGAATCCACTTCACTGCCTCCCAATGCTGCTTTCCTAGATTGCTCATGTACCTACTCACAACTCCCACTGCATGTGCAATGTCCGGTCTGGTACAAACCATGGCATACATGAGACTGCCTATAGCGGAAGCATAAGGCACCTTGGCCATGTGGTCTCGTTCCTGCTCCGTGGTCGGTGATTGCTCCTTTGATAACTTGAAGTGACTGGCCAAAGGAGTATTCACAGGCTTTGCATTACCCATGTTGAATCTGCTCAGCACCTTTTCAACATATTCTTCCTGTGACAGATTCAGACTGTTACGGTTCCTTGTTATTCTCATCCCAAGGATTTGTTTTGCAGCACCCAAATCCTTCATTGTAAACTCCTTAGATAGCTCCTTCTTCAGCTTGTTGATCTCCTGTTTGCAACCTCCTACTATCAGCATATCATCGACATATAGCAACAATATGATGTAAGAATCACCAAAATTCTTCACATAACAACAATGATCTCCCTGACACCTCAAGAAACCGTTGCTGCACATGAACCCGTCAAACTTCTTGTACCACTGCCTGGGAGCTTGTTTGAGGCCATACAAGCTCTTTTGAAGTTTGCACACCAAGTTCTCCTTACCCGGTACTTCGAATCCTTGTGGCTGCTTCATGTAGATCTCCTCCTCCAAATCACCATGGAGAAAAGCTGTCTTCACATCCAACTGTTCCAAGAACAAGTCCTCATTTGCCACTAGCGCAAGTACCGTCCTAATCGTGGTTAGCTTCACCACCGGAGAAAAAATCTCGTTGAAGTCGATGCCTTCTTTCTGCTGAAAGCCTTTTACCACCAACCTTGCCTTATACCGTTTGTTGCCATCAGATTCATCTTTAATCCGGTATACCCACTTATTGTGCAAGGACTTTTTACCCTGTGGTAACTTTGCCAGTTGCCATGTCTGATTGACTTCAAGGAATCCATCTCATCCCTCATGGCTAACTCCTACTTGACCGAATCTTCAGCCTTCACGGCTTCACCATAGCTCTCTGGCTCATCTCTATCGGTCAACAAGATGTAATGCAGAGTATGGGAGTATTTCTGCGGCGGTCTTATAGTCTTGCTAGACCTCCTGACTGGTGTCGCAGGAGTCCTCTGGTTTCCTTCTGGAGCTATGTTTTCCTGGTCTTCAACCTCTGGATTTTGCACCTCCACTTCAGGAAGATCGTTCAATGGAATCACCTCAGGCTTCTTGTCTTCAGAACCTGAACCCTTGGAGTCAGTGTTGTCTCTGTCATTGTACAGAACATCTTCATTGAAGATCACATCCTTACTCCTGATAATCTTCCAACTTTGGTCATCCCAAAGACGATAACTAAATTCAAGTCTACTATAGTCAACCAGAAAACACTTCTTTGACTTGGCATCAAGTTTACTTCTAGCAGCGGAATCAATGTGTGCATAGAAAACACAACCAAACACTCTCAAGTAAGAGAGATCAATCTGTTTATGGCTCAAGACTTCTTCTAGTAGCTTGAACTTCAGCGGTGTGGATGGACTTCTATTAATCAGATGAGCGGCTGTATTAATCGCCTCAGCCCAAAACATCTTTGGCAGCCCCGCGTGCAACCTCATGCTTCTAGCACGCTCGTTTAAAGTCCTGTTCATCATCTCAGCTACCCCATTCTATTGTGGTTTTCCTGGAATGGTCTTCCTCATCTTTATCCCATTCTCAGCACAGTACCGCTTGAAATCTTCATCTAAATACTCTCCCCCATTGTCGGACTACAAGCACTTCACCTTCAAATCTGTCTCGTTCTCCACCATGGCTTTCCATCTCTTGAAAGCATCAAAGACATCAGATTTATTTTTCAGAAAGTAAACCCATACCTTCCTGCTTGAGTCATCTATGAATGTCACATAGTAATTTACGCCACCAAGGGAAGTCACCGGCGTAGGCCCCCACACATCAGTGTGAACTAGCTCTAATTTTCTGGACTTAGGCTCTCTACCCATCTTTGAGAAACTAACTCTCTTCTGTTTACCAAAGATGCAGGCTTCACACAAACTGTGATCAACAGTTTTCAAACCTGGCAGTTTTCCTTTGCAGTGAAGCACCTTCATACCCTTCTCACTCATGTGACCGAGCCTATAATGTCATAGCTCGGTATTGGCAGTAGAATCAGCAACTGCTATGGTATCTCTGCAGCTAGAGTTCATGTAGAGAGTTCCAGCCTTGCGTCTCCGAGCAACAACCATCGCTCCTTTAGTGACTTTTCAACCTCTACAATTGAAGGTCACTTTATGTCCTTCGTCATCTAATTGTCCTACCGAAATCAAGTTGCGCATTAGTTTAGGAACATGTCTCACCTTATGAATCTTTCACACAGACCCATTAGGCATTTTTAAATTGACATCTCCAATGCCAACAATATCCAAAGGTTCTCCATCAGTGAGATAAACCTTACCATGATTTCCAACAACATAATTCTCTAGGACATGGCGGTGTGTAGTGGTGTGGAATGATGCTCCTGAGTCTATCACCCACAAATCAAAAGAACTGTCGACAGACAAGATTAAGGCATCCTGTTGCTCGTTAGTCTTGTCTTGTCTTCATTGGCGGCGTTAACTGCGTCATTAGTCTTGTCTTCATTCTTCCTTGGAGCCCTGCAGTTCTTTTTCAAGTGGCCAGTCTTACCACAGTTCCAACACTCCATGGTCCTACCGTTCCTTGACTTGTTTCTCCCATTCCTCGACTTGCCTCTCCTGCCATTATCCTTGTTGGATTGCCTGTCAAGTTTCATGCCCCTATTATCAACATTAAGGGCCGAGTTCGACGAAGAGGCTTCACCTGAGTCCTTCCTGCGAACGTCTTCCGCCAGAATAGAATTTCTGACATCAACAAACTTTAATTTTGCACTCCCAAGAGAATTTGTAATGGTCACCCTCATGGGTTCCCAACTGTTTGGTAACGAGGCCAAGAGGATTAGGGCATTGATCTCATCATCGAATTTAATCTCTACCGAGACCAATTGGTTTAGGACGGTGATGAAACTGTTTAGGTGCTCTACCACCGAGGCACCTTCAGGCATCTTTAAATTAAAAAGCTTCTTCATGAAATGTACCTTGTTGTTGGCTGAGGGCTTCTTATACGTCTCAAACAGAGCCTTCATCATCCCTGCTGTAGTAGTCTCATTCGCAACGTTGTGAGCAACGTTCTTTGACAAGGTCAAACGGATCACACCAAGCACCTGTTTATCAAGGAGATTCCACTTCTCATCCTTCATGTCTTCGGGCTTATTACCCAAGGGCAAGTGCCGTTTCCTGCTGTAGAGGTAGTCTTCTACTTGCATTCTCCAATAGAAAAAATCTGAACCATCAAATTTGGTGATGCCGGCTGCCATACCTTCTTCTCCAGTCATCGTTCTTGATCAAAATCTCCGCTCTGATACCAGTTGTTGGGGAATTAGGCGACTCCTAATTCCAAGGATCGCAAGAACAAACAATTGCAAAAAATAAATAGGAGAAAATAAGAAAAAGAGACACCAAATTTTTACACAAGTTTGTCTAAAATTGAGACTACGTCTTGTTTCTGCCTCTTGCAGATTCCACTATGATGAAGGAGATTACAGATTACAAGAGTAGTTTCTCACACACTCACAATTGTGCTTACCAAAACTCTCTTTTATCTAACACCCAATGGGAATTTTTCTCTCTCAAGGATGGAGCTCTCAAGAATTATGTCTCTCACAAAATTATGCCACTCATAATTTTCACACACACACCCAACCCTAGCTACCTTGTGTCTATTTATAGCCAAAGGATGATAAAAATAGCAACTAATAGGAAACCCTAGTAGTTTCTTGTTTTTGGGGTCTTTGAGTCCAACTCTAACTCAAAAAATATGGCGCAACACAGCGCGTCAGCGCCGCGGCGCTCGAAACGAGCGCTGCGGTACCCCCTGCAGCGCCTAGGCGCCATCCACATAACGCTTAGGTGAAAAGCACCTAGCGCCTAGGTGCTCGCCACTTGGCACCTAGGCGCCCTTGTCCCGGCGCCTAGGCGCTCTTCACCTGGCGCCTAGGCGCCCTCACCTCAGCGCCGCGGCGCTCTTCTACCAAAGCCGCGGCGCTGGCTCTTTGCCTTTCGAGGACTGTTTTTCTCCTTTTTCTTCTTTCGTGCTGGGGTGTCGACTTGATTTGACTCAACATCTGCAACAATAGGCAAAAAAATATTTTGACTATTCAAAACGTTTTAAATGTTTTTGAACCTACAGACTCACAAAAACGTACATTTGGTATGCACAATAAGGAAATGGTTCAAAGTGATAAGCATGGTTAAAAGGGTTTAAACTCTCAATTTTAAGAATTTAAACTCCTCTTAAATTTTAAATATTTTCAACCATTCGTTACAACAAAAACTCTTATCATTCTTATTCTTCTTTATAAATCATAATTTTTCAAACACCAATTATTTAATATGATGTTCTATTCCCGTTTCAAACCTTTTAATTTGAAACCACTGTTAAATTATATAAGTTCAAAACTATCAATTCAAAGTTTAAAACTATCAATTTAAACTATACGACTCTAAATATACCAATTTAAACCGGTTTATCAAACGGACTATTAGAAAATATTTCCATAAATTCGGAGTGGAAATAGGTAATTACCATAATGTTACGTTTCTTGCTACTTCAAAGTGGATATGGGCATGGACCTAAAAACAAATCAGGTCAGAATGAATTTTCTGAGCCCATGTATTAACGGACTTGTTGGGTGCCAACACTGCCGCTTCCTGGTCCGCTCTCTGTTAAGAGTTTGGGCAAGCTAAGAAAATGGAGCCGAAATTTGCTTGGACGGCAAACGACAAAGGAAATCCGGCGTCTTTCCAACAATGATCTGAAATCAATCAACTCTCCAACTTCCAATCCACAACTGTCGTGGTGTCACCAACAAACTCTTTCCTTCTCAGTTTCTTCTTGACTCCAATGGCTGCCGCTACATTCTCTCTCTCCTTCTCCGTAGATCCCCAACGCCACAAACACCATTTCTTTAAACCCCATAAAACCTTCCCTTTCACTTCCCCAGCTCAATTCCCGAAATACCCACTTCCTCTTCTCCTCAAATCAGACCGTTACCTCCTCAAATCTTCTTCGTCTTCTTCGTCTTCCTCTTCATCATCTTCACCTTCAACGACAACAACATTATCGCCAACCTTGTCGTACCTGTCGGACCCGCTCCGAACCGGCCGGTTTCTTACCAACGAGGAGCTCGAGAAGCTCAAATTCCTCGAGGACTTCGCGTATTCTCGCGAACTGCGATCTGGGTATTTGTGGGTCCGGGCCATGAGGGCCGAGGAGATGGACATTACCGTGGCTCTGCTCGCCGAGTCGTTCGCCGAGTCCATGCTTTTGCCCTCCGCTTACAACTCTCTTCTGAGGTTCTTGGTGAAGCAGTACTTGATCGAGAGAAGGGCTGTTATGCCCCACGCCGTCACGCTTGTTGGGTTCTTCAGAGAGAGAAAGAGAAAGGAAGATAATGGTGGTGGTGGTGGTGATGATGACGATGAAGAAGAAGAAGAAGGAGAAGAGGAATTGGCGGGAACTGTGGAGGTTTGTTTCGATAAGAGAGGGGCCAATGCTTCTCCTCCGACGCCGACTCCTCCGAAGAACTCGCCTTATATAAGTAACATGACTGTAAAAGAGCAGCTTCGGAGGTTAGTTTGTTTTCTTTTCAGCCGTTAAAGTTGTTTAGAGATGAAAGTTCTACTATGTTCGTGTCTAATTATAGTAATTGGAATATGTATGCTATGTTGAAGTTAGATGTGTTGGGTAGTCTTAGATCATTACAATAAGAAAAGAAAACTATTGAATTGAATGTTGTAGAGGATTTTACGGATTAAAGCTGGATTTTACTTACGAGAGCAATAAAATAAAATAAAATAAAATAAAACAAAACAAAAAGACAAGAAAGTGTACGCAAAACTTGTAGCAGTTGATTCAATAATTAGGACAATGATTAGGCTCCACCAAAACTTCATAGGAGATATTAGTTCATTCAATGAGATTGGAAAAAACAAAATGCGATTTTAATGGAATTCATGTTCAGTTAATTTATGGACCAAATAGTACTGATGTATTTATTGCCAAAGTTGAAGGCTGATGTTTTTCAATGCTGCCAGTGTTAGTTGTAATGCCCCAAGTCTCCTAAGAATGCATTAGGAAAGTGGAGTATTGAAAATGCGGGCACCTTCAGCCAGTGAGTTTATATTTTCGTATCAGACTCAGAGCCAGGTTTTGATAGTCGGAATTGTGGATTATGAGTGTACACATAGGTCATCTCGGGCATCAAAATGCAAAACTTTTGGTCTTCTAAATTCCAATTGTTAATGCCCTTGATCTGATACCAGGCACTACTACTACTGAAGTAAACAATTATCGCCCGTTATAGGTCTAAGGGTTCTAATCTGGAGAGTAAAATCGAGTTGTGGAAATCCTCCAGTATAATATATTTATTTCTTTTTGCTGAATAGAAATACTCGAGTCTTGGTTTGATGAGAGCACTAACTTTTGGAGATGTCGCTCCAATTGTGACATTCCTCTCCAATGTCTCGAATGAGTTTCAAATTTGACTTTTACTTTTTGGCGTTACCAGGAGAGGAATTGGCTGGCATCTTCTAAAGGCGTCCGAAGAACTGATTTCTCAGATGAATTCCTCAAACGAGGTGTACTTGCACTGCAGAATGATTGATGAAGCCCCGTTCAATATGTACACTAAAGCAGGTTACCATGTCGTGAAAACGGATAGCCTTTTGATTTTGTTGATGTTGCAGAGACGTAAGCACTTGATGTGCAAAAAGCTTTCGGTTGTAAAGAGCCCCTTAGAATCTGACTTGACGACCTCCAACGAGGAATTAACATGATTAAAGGATCTTTGATTGCTATTATACATTTCTCCGATGTACGTCGAGCTACTGTCACAAATTATTATTTTTCCTAAAGAATCTATCTTCCTTTGTTACTGTCACTTGTTAAGAGGCTCGAGTTTTAACAATGTACTCTATTCCAGTTCTAAAAAACTTTTTCTCCCAACAGCTCTTTCCTGTCGATTTCCAAATTGTTCTTCCTCCATGGTCTTCATGTAAGTTGCATACTTAATAACAGTGCCTTAACTTTATCCATATGACATTGTCTCTTAATTTTTTTTTAAAGTACATGTTTTTGTTATTCAGGATGTAGTCCAATGAGATTGTGATGAATCTGGCCGGGTTGGTTACGAAGTAGGAGGTCAAAACGATCTACAGAAAATTGTTGCCTGCATGTATCATAACATTGCAGATCTGTTGTGTTTTGCAGGTATTTTTTACTCATGCATCTTTGTTCCTCGCAAGTGATATTTACTCCTAATACAGTTACAAATGGCTAATTCATATTTAATATATGTTAATACCTGTATATGTTTAGCCTTGACGTTTTTACTATATAGCAACTCTTTTCCTTAGGCTCCAATAATGTGCAAATTGTATTCTTTTTTTTTTAATGCAATGTTTCAACATTATCAAGCATTAATAAGCAAAACGAAACATAAGTATAAATGTCACGAAGCAAGGCCTTTTAACAAACAGATTTTCTAGTGTACAAAGTCATTATTCTCTGAGATGAACAGTACATTAAAATATCATATAGAAGCAGTTGTAATTTAACATTCCGAAGCAAAATGGCATGCTAGAACAAAACTTCATATTCTTGCCCATTATTGTCTGAACTTCTAGGTTCTTTGAATAGTGTACAAGAAAAAACCATCTTGGATTTAGGATGTTTTGTTTTAGATCTACATTCATTCAAATTCTTTGTCTATGATCCTCTACCAAATTCTTTGGATCATAGTCTTGGTATAATTGACACAAGCTTCCAAAAAGAAACCATTATTGAAGGAAGGATGGAGCATGTTTATTATGATATACACAGTTTTACAGGGCAGTTAGAAATACCGTGCTTTCCTAAAGCTTTCTAAAGTTATGCGTAAGCCCTCCCAAGCCTTTCGAATTCGTATAGATAATCAGCTGGAGTTCTTTTACACATTCTTCCATAGAGGGCCTCTCACTGCTCTCTGTTCTCACACATCGCGATGCGAGGTTGGCAAACATGGCTATCGACTCCATGGTGTATGTGCTTCGACTGAGTTCTGGATCCAACACCTTTCGCAGCTTCTTCCTATCGTTTAATATGTGCCGTACCTGATGAAATTTTCAGCGAAGCACTACAACTTAGATCATAGTGGTGGCTGTACTCAGCTTGAAACATAAATAACTGAATTCCATAGAGAAAATAAGCAGGTCTTTTCTAGCCTGTACTACAAGGTTTTGATCATATGGTCCTTGGTTCAGATCCACAGCTCGACGTCCAGTCAAAAGTTCCAGAAGAACCACTCCAAATGCATAAACGTCACTTTGTAAAGTGAGCTTTCCCGTCTGTCGTCAAAAGCAAATGATAGAGAAAAAGAGAATAGAAATCATGTTATCGATTCAAGATTGTATAATTATATTCAACTTTTGAAATTCTAGGCTTATAGTCTAGTGTTCTTTTTCATGTTGTCCTTGAATTCATGTTGATAATAGCAGTTGAAATTGAAAGAGTAAAGGGTAGTTGGTATATGTGCTTTTGATCTCGAATCCATTTCTTTTTTAAGACAGCCCCTTTCGGGTTCATAGTTCAAACATCTATGCTACAGTATTTTCTCTCACAAAAATTTGGAGATATTTGATCAAACGTCGTGTTCAAATCAACTACGTGGGACCACATGATTGGCTTAAAATTGGTTTTGAAGGAAAAATAAAAAAATCATAGTTCAAAGAAGAGATATTTGTGGATCCAACAAGTGATTAAACATGATGGATAAAAAGGAAAAGGAAATGGTTTTTGGTAAATGCATACCGATGTGTACTCTGGATCAAAATAACCAAATGTACCAAGGACTCTAGCAGTCACATAGGTTTCTTGGCCCTCTGGCATTAACTTGGCAAGCCCAAAATCAGATATCTATAAGAAGATATTTGAACGTTAGCTTTCTTTTCAAGTTATGTCCCACAATATAGTTTCAAAAGACACAAACAAACAAAAATAAGAAGAAAACAAAACCCATATTACCTTGGCTTCAAAGTTGGTATCCAAAAGAATGTTGGTGGATTTGAAATCCCTATGTACAATTGGTATTCCAACATCAGAACTTGAATGGAGATAAGCAAGTCCCTTTGCTGCTCCAATTGCCACTTTGAGTCTTAGAGGCCAATCCATTTTTGCTTCTCCAATTCCTGCAATAGCAGTGAATATAGTTGTCGGATTATCTGAAAAATCAAGGAACAAGAGTTACTGAGAGGAATAGTAATTTGAGTTGAAAAACTAACCGTTTAAGCGATCTTGCAAATTCCCATTTTTCATGTATTCATACACAAGAAACCGGTCCTTCCCATCAGCACAGTAGCCTATCAAGGAAACCAGATTTGGGTGATCAAGTCTGCTCAATATATCAACTTCTACACGGAATTCCCTTTCTCCCTCGGCTTCTTTAAACGACGGCAGCTCCATTTTCTTGATTGCTACAATCTTTCATTCTCAAAACCGTAAAGAATCAGTATGTGTTTCGAAACTTCGAAGTTGATTAGAAATTGTCATTTATTTTGCCACCAAAGCTCGTGAAAACTATGTTGCTGTTTCACCTGGCTTACCTCTCCTGACCGCAAAATGCCTCGGTATACTCGGCCAAAACCTCCTTTTCCCAGAAAATTCTCCTCACTGAATGAACGTGTCGCCTCTTCCATTTCCCTGAACGTGAATACTGAAGATCCATGGTGTCGTTTTCGTGGTCTTGGTGTTTGATCTTCAAGTTGCCAACATTCCGCAGGCTTATAAACCCCTAAAAGGTGAGTAGAGAAGATGTTATAAATATGGTTATGTCAAGAAACAACCCTCTAGAACTAGTCACTATAATATCACTAATAGCAAAGAAGAAAGAAAACAAGAAGAAGGAGAACAAGAAGAAGAAGAAGATACAAGGGTCGGAGTGATCGTGGGACTTGCTTCTCCGGCGCTTGTACAATGCAGAGACCAAACCGAAAGGCATTATGATCTTCCTTCAATGGATCTCTACCTTCTCTGTTTTTAAGAAAGGAAATGACAAATTAAATCACGTGAAACAGACAATTGGATGGGGAGAGTTAGTTCCATCACACCCTTCAGACAACGTTTTGCAAAGCGACTGAGAAAGCCATTCTATCCGTATTTTCGCATTCGAGTTCAAAGGTCTAGATCAAGCATAAAGAAGAATCAAGAAAAATATATTTTTTAAACTAGTATAAGATGTGAGATTGGATTGGTATAAGAGAAAATTAGTCACAATAGGATGATACTCTCTCAAAGGGTACGTAGAGAGCAAGTGAAGGTGGATTAGGAGGATATGTCATATACTCAACAACTTCAGCTTCAACAACATGAGAATTAAAAAGATAGAGAGAGAAAGAGAATGTGAGATGTGCTTGAAGAAAAAGAAAAGGCAAGAGCAAGGAAATTTGGTATTGCTTTGACAAGGAAATAGAAGCTGTAACGTCACTTCCCGTCTCGAAGTTTTCTTTACAAATTTCGTAAGAAGGAAAGGAAGCCGTTGAGAGGGAGTTTTCACCGGTCCATTGGGTTTATTTATCTATTTTATTTTAATGTATTTTGGACTATTGCCACTAAACTTTTGCCTGTTTAGAATTTGTCTCTTGAATTTTTAATTTTAGCTAGTTATACCTTAAATTTATAAATATATAACAAATTATTCTTTATTGATAGCGATTTTAGTTTTTTAACTATAATTAACATGTAATTTTTACATGGATCGTTAGTTAAGTACATGAAAGCTCTTTTTTTTTTTTTTTTTATGAATGCTAACCCAATTTTATATTTAGAAGAAAATTAATTCAAAATTTTCTATTTTGATAAAAATATAATTGAAGATATTAATTATAATGACTACTCATGTCATTACTTAACTAATGAACTAATGACCTATGTAAAAATCACATGTCAATTTTAGTTAAAAGCTAACATTTTTATAAATTGAGGTTGGGGTTTTTCGTTATAGATTTTAAAATTCAAAGTGACATTTGTCAAAATTAAAAGTTTAAAGAATAAATTATAAATCTACGATAAGTTCATAGAGAAATAGTACAAAATACGCTTAATTTTACTATTGTTTCATCTCTTATGTATTAATAATATTTTCGTCCCACCCTTCTCCCTGTAAGATAAAGCAATTATTGTTGTCATTTGTCTGAAAATGACAAGGTAATAAGATGGTCAATAATTTCATCACCATATGGCTTTTTTTTTCTTTTTTTTTTTTCTTTTTTTGCCGGAAAGATACCAATTTTCTATTTTCAAGCAATCTTTTTTAGAGGAATCACATATAGATGTGCTACTTAAGGTTTTCTAAATCAAAACTCGTGCTTGGTGCACAATAAATTTAAACTTTTCCCAAAGTGAATGTGTAAAGTTCGTTGTGGTTGTTCAAAGAAGAGAGCAGGATTAAAGGTTGCCGTGAGACTTCATATGTTGTGGTTGTTTATATATATATATATATATATATATATTGAACTTGAAGTGAGAGATTCATAGGTTTCATCTTTTTTAGTATAGTCCAGAGTATGGATTTATTATTAGGTTATGCTTACAATCCAATGAAATTTATTTTATTTTATTGTTGTGTATGATTCAATTTAAAGTAAAAAAAAACATAGAGTGTTTAGCAAAATTAGTTCTAACCAAAACTTTTAATTGTTATAGTATAAAACTCTTCTATACTATGGTGATAAAAAAAATTGAGTTACAATATAATGCGTTCACATGCTACAATTTTCAATTTATAAGTTTCAGTTATAACTATACTTCTTGAACACCTTATATATATTTTGTAGTTCATCCACTTCTCTTGCATAAAGAGACCAGCAATGAAGTTCCCTCCAATGCCTTCAAAGGAGAAACGAAAAGAGGAGTGAGAAAATAGGACCCTGTTCAACTTTACATGATCAATTATTCTTTTGCTACTCATTACACTCTTAAAATCAGGAAATCGTGCTTCACTTCTCACTTTCCAGCCACAGGTTAAAAAAAATAATTAAATGAAAAAAGAAAAGGAAAAACAAAAGAGAGAGAATTAACTCATCATTAATTGAAAATAAAAATAAAGAGATCAAAATATAATAGTGTTTAAATAGCCCATCTAAATTAAAACAAAATTTAGATTTGTATTAAATGATATAACAAAAAAAAAAAGAAGAAGAAAAAGAAGAAAAAAAAAGAGATAAAATTAAAAATTTAAGTATTTAAAAACGTAAAAGATTTTAAAAATATTATTTAATTTAATATTTTTAAAAGTGTATTATTTACTTATATTGAAAATTAAAACTGTGTTAGTTAATGTAATTTCCTATATCACTTGGGACTCTCGTTTCACAAGTCTTGAGATTGTGGCCTTTACGTATGCTGTTATCAAAGTTGATCTTTCTTATCAAAAGAAACTGTTTAGAGACAAGAAGAAGGCCACAGGCTTAAAAAACCGTCAAGAAACCGATCAAACTAAAACAAACTTAAACAATATAATTTAGCTTTTCCTTTCAATTAATTTGATTTGATTGGTTTAAAATTTTTGTTTTTCATTTGTTTGGTTATTGTTTCTAAATATTTAAACCACTAAAACCCATTAGACTGATAATATTTTTTATGTGACAACACTTTATATACGCACGTGTGTATATGAATGAGTTTTCAATTATTATGCCTCAATCGATAGTTACTGATTTAGTTATAATAATTATATTATCTTTTATTAATATGAAAATATAGTTTTCATATGACATGCTATAACATGTTAAGCAATCTGTTAATCTTAGGCATTAATTAATTTTTCTCTTAAATTTAATTACGATTTTATTCTTTCATAAAATTACCACAAGGTGGATTAAAAATACACTCACGTCTTTTTCAACTTCTTTGTATTATCAACCCTAAACTTTTCTGAGCAATAAGCTAGAAATTCTTCTGGTACTTTTGTAATAACAAATCATCAATGAAAGGATCTTTAGTGTTGTTGCCAGTTGATTCTACCAAAATATCTTACTTTAATTAACTTCAAACACTATTGTCCTTCAAAATATTAAAATTTAAAACTGAGTCCAAATTCAACCCTTTTGCAAGCAACTCTAATTCTAAATTGCTTTAGGGAAAAAAAAAAAAAAGTTAAAGCTTTTTCTAGAAAAATAGTTAACGATTTACCTTCTGTTGCCGTTTATTAACAAAGTAATATTTTTTGTTTTCTTTTCTTTTATGGAAATACGATTATAGTGCAGCAAAAAAAAAAGAGAGTATAATTTGATAAAAAAAAATTTACAAAAAAGAAAAAAAAAGTCAATAGTCGTCAAGGAGTTAAGCTGCTACTAATAAAAAGTATGTTTAGAAAATCCATTGGAACTTAAAATTGGAACTTAAAAATTATAGTATGTGAGAGCGCTGTATTATAGCAAATTTTTGCTTTTTATTGTAACATATGAGAATTTTACATTGTACAAACTAAACTTTGTTTTTCAAACGTGCTTTCGAAAGGAAGCCATAGATTTCAAAGGATATGAATTTAAAATGCTTTTGCATCATTGGTGAGAAAGTTGTTGAATACATCTGCTCTTTTCTTGTTATTTTCTTTCTCAAGAGTGTAAAAAAAAAAAAAAAATCATGGGTCGACAAAACAATAAACATTTAATCTACATTTTATTATAATTTTTTTAAAAATAAAAAGTTATGTTAGCAGGTCACAAACAAGTTATCCACCAAAATCATTTTTAAGAATATTCTTAAATTAAATGCTTATTAATTGTTAGAATATTTTTTTATCAACTATGCACTTCATTACAACCACTAAATTTATATTAAATAGCTAATATAGCAGTAATAATTGGAGATGTGACCATTAGAATTATACCCATGTGTATATATATGCTTGTCTATTTTTCTCCATTAAAATTTTGGGTGTTAAAATTTATCTTCATTACAAGACTAAACCAACTAAACTAAAAAATGATTGCAAGTTAGAATCAATTATTGAAAATAGATTAACTTGCAACAATTATTGAAACTATATTAACATTATGCATTACCACCTATATACATCAAATATAAGATAATGACAACATTATCCTTATAATATATACACGGGAAATGACTGTCCTTATGAAACTAATAGAGAAAGTTATATTATGCGACATTTTTAAAAAATGGGTTCATTTATGCCCTTTTCTTTAAAAAAAAAAAGTTGTCACATTACAACTCATGTTAGACGTTGAAGATATTGAAGTTGTATGATACTTATGCAGTTATAACGTCTATAGAAAATAAGTTTCAAAATGAATGTTTATGAAAATTTCCCAAAAAAATAGGCACTAATTTCCCCAAAACTTCACTTGGGCTTGAGCTTGAACAAACTTGGATTTGGAGTTAAGCTTTCGTGAAGTTCATCATATTTTGGTCTCAAAACTTGTGGCCCATCACATGGCTATGGATCGAATGGTATACTACTTTTTTACTATGGTTATTGTGTTTTATCATTTCTTTTTTATTCTTTTAATTCATGCTATTTCTTCTAGCCAAAAAGGTCAATTTACTTTTAATAACATTTGTTTGCCTAACTCTAATTCAAAATAGGTGTGATCAATTATGTCGTTATATTATTTTTAGAAGTGATATGTTTCAAGTTTTCACACAGAAATAGTAAGATTGAAAGACAATACAGTAAAAGTGGTATTTTTCATATTCACCCTCATAGATCTCTAAAACAAGGATAAGCCGAACCGCAACAAATACAGGAGTAGCTCTAAATCCAACGGACTCCACTAATCCTCGCCTAACCGACAGTATACCAAAAAGCAAACAAACTTCAAAAGTACAAAATTGGTTACCTTATGTGATTACAACTTGGTAAGTGCAATTATAACCAAAGAAGCCACAACCACATAGTTTAGTACTATTTTTTTTTTCCTCTTTCCATGTTACAAATAAACACTAGGATGCTTATTATGCGCATATCCATAAATTCTTGAACCACCAATTTACTTGAGGAGCCGCCATTGCATTAAAGCACCAGCAGAAGATTTTAAGTGCTAGGGAGCCCGTAGTCTCGTCTATTAGCCTGTGATGGTAGCAATTTTCGTGTCGTTTTCCCATGATGGTGGCAACTTTCATGTCGTTTTTCACAAAGACTAGTATAGCGGTAGTTGAACTTATATATAATAAATTTAAAGCCCTTGCGAGACAACCAAAGTTCTATCACTGCTATATATATTCACTCATAGCACTAGCTAAGCTCTCAAGTTGGATATACATATGAAACTATCTAGCTAAGAAGTATTTCTAATTATTTCCTCTTTGTGCTCCTTTGTTATATTAATATCATACATCAAAGGCAAATCAGGCGTGCTGTGGAAAGCTTAATGTAGAAGTTGAAGTGAAGGCTAATGCTGATAAGTTTTGGGAAGCCCTTAGGGTCTTCATCTTTATTTACCCTAAGGCCTTCCCTAAAGACTACAAAAGCGTTGAAGTACTCGAAGGCGACAGGATTGTTGTTGGTTCTGTTCGATTGATTATATACGGAGATGGTATTGCTTTTTCACAATCTTAGTTTGACGGTAATTCTTATAAAACATATATATATTTATGGAACCATAAAAATTGGCTCATTTTCTTTTATTTTATTTTGTAATAGGTTCTTCGATTGTTAAAACATCGAAAGAGAAGATCGAAGTTGTGGACCCACCAAATTAGACATTTTCTTACAATATCATTGATGGAGATCTTCTCAAGTATTACAAGAGCTTCAAGGCTCACATTACCGTGGTTCCCATGGAAGACGGAAGCTTGGTGAAGTGGAGCTGTGAGTTTTAGAAGGCAAGGTAAGAGGTTCCGGATCCAAGCCTCATCAAGGAGTTTGCTGAAAAGAACTTGAAGGAGCTTGATGACTACCTTGGCAAGCAGGCATAATTAATTAAGTCAAATTAATGATTTAAAAAAATATTAATGCCCTATACATGGGTTTAATTTTCCCTCTATGTGGCTCATTGAATAAAGTTCTAGTCCTATATAAGTATAAAGAAAATACGACAAGTTTGATCTCGTAACAGATGTTTTTGTGTCTCAACTATCTCTTACTTATTATATTGAATTAGAAAAAAAAAAAACAAAAAAAAACAATGGTCCCGTTTGGTTTCGTTTTCAGACTTTTTAAAAATGTTTTTGCACGTAGGCAACGATTTTAAAAACACTTCCAGCACAATTCTTAAAAAATTTTCATTTTTCAAAACAAAAATATTTTCACCTATTTTAAAAATAATACCAAACAATATTTTTATATAATTAGCATGTGAATATATAAAATTGATACGAGCGAATATCTAGACTTCAAAAGTGATTCCGTCGTACCAAACCTAATTTACACTAATTAATTATTCTTAGATTGATCCAATTCCGCTAAGCATGTTAATCTTACTGCATTATAGTTGCTGGAAACAAGTTTAACGACAGGATAATTAGGAGTATTAAGCATTTTCTCTTAGTGCAACTTGCAAATGCAAATGGATAAAACAAATTGAATTCTGAGAGTCAGAACTTACCAACCCAAAGGCCAATGGAGCACATCAAATGATATCTAACCCATCGTCATGGGCCGACAGAAATACTCACAGTCACAGATCAAGGTCAAAGGTTTATTTGTTTGTTTTTTTTTTTTGTTTTTTGTTTAGCTCACAATTGAGGCTCATCATATTGAATTCTGAATTGATTGTGTCATATTAGAAAAATTAATATGACACAGAAAAATACTCTCTGTGACATATAATATAAAGCGACAAATGTTGTCATATTTAACTGAGTAATAGTTAATTAATTAGTTATATTTAATTAATAAGATTAATTAAATATGTTTTAAATTAATTAACTATTAATTAGATATTTCTAAGTCCCTAGAGAGAAAATTTGAATTTTTTTTTTAAATAAGTTTTGTTATCTCATGCATTTAGTACATAGCAGAATTGAAGAAGTGTTAGAGTAATTTATTCATCGCAGTTTGATACCTAGTCCTTACATTAATATAGAAGCTTAGCTTAGAAGACTACAGTGTCAAAGAGAAAAGTTAAATATCCTAATAGGTCTTTAAAATCTTTAAATTACTATCTTTTAAGTTTAAATCACGATGGATTGATTTATATATCTATTCTCAATAAACAAACTTTCGACAAAATTTTATTTGTCAATGAATTCATTTTTATCAAAATGTTTTCTGTTAAAATTCCAACAACTGTTGTATTCTACATCTCATGCCGTTTTCAATAAACGTTGTTTTTAAAGATTTTGTTTGGGATATTGTTGCTTTTGTTGTTGGTTTAAAGAACTTGTGTTATTTTTGAAGTTTATATCGTTTTTTTTTTAGGTTTTTCGTTCTTTCTTAGAGGGTATAACGTTTTTGTAGACAAACAAAGGTTAACAAAAATGGTTCTCCAAGTATTAAATCTTTTTCCAAAAAAAAAAAAAAAAAACTATGAGAAGATGAAGACTATCAAAGCAAATGGAATAGAAATTTTAAAAAAATTGGTCCACTATATCTTATGCAACGACGATACATGTTAATATCATGTATACAAGCATTTAGTCCTTTAGTTTACTAAAACAATGTTGAGTATTGAGGAAATCTAATCAGCCAAATTTAGTCCTTTAGTTTACTAAAGCAAAACTAAACAACGTTGAGTATTGAGGAAATCTAATCAGCCAAATCAGTAACTTACGCTACTAATTAACAAGCTATTAGAGTTCAAATAAAAGAAAAATTCAAATTCAGTTGCAAAACTGGTCCCAAAGTTCAACTAAACAATACTTTATTAAACTTAAAAGCTGTCTTCTCCACATTAAATAAGAAATAAAATTGATTAGAGTGAGAAACGAATGCTTGAAGTGTGTTTGACTATGACAAATTAAAACTAAGAACTTAGACTCCTTATATACGCCTTAGGAGCCCCAACTTTGATCCTTTATCAATGTGGTACTTTTACATTCTTTTATTTTTGCCAATACCTAACAAAAGGTAAAGGAAAAACATATTTTTGTTTGAGAATGTTGGCTAAAGTGTGCATGTATTAGGATTATTGGTGGCGAGAGAAAAGCCTGTATAATTGTAAATATTTTTCATATAATGAATTTCTTGTTAAATCTGGTGATTTTTCTTTCATTTTGGAGTTCTTCACTTAAATTCTTTTACATCCTCTGCCCTTTTATTGCATTCAATGATGTCCGAGACATTTAGATGAATGAATTCATACTAAATTGCCATTTAGTGACTAATCATTCTATTCTTTCTTCATAACATCAAGAACTAGGTAAGTACTTCTTTTTTCTTTGACTATTAAGATAATTGCCTTAAGCATGGTCATTATATTACCAACTAGCGCTAGCACAATTCGTTAGGATGAAAAGGGTTAAAAGGAAAATCCGAGGCTCAAATATCATGAACAACTAGCATTGTTAAAAAAAAAAAAAAAAAGGCACACTCAGTATATTTATTCCACCATTAGTTATTGTGACTGATCAAAGAGAAATAATATGATCTTGAACTCAGATTTAAGGACGTAAATGTGATGTATTTCAGATCCCATGTTTTTTTGGATAGCTGCCAGTCCCGGATTTGTCATTTAGCATGGAGTCAAGAATAAAAGATCTCTCATATTTCTTCTTTGAGAAAGTCAGGAGTTAAGTCACAAATTTATTGGAAATCCTCCTACTGTGCATTTGGTTTGCAGGTTCCAATCAAAGTTTGAATAATTTTGTTACAATATTTTTTTTATACAAATTTAAATTTACATTTAAACCTATGAACTAAGTAGACACTGAGTTTTTTATGTATCTTGGACTAATGCCATTTTGAAATTGCTGTCGTTTGTCGTTTAGTACAACTGTTGTCTTTTTGCGTTGATATCGTTTTTGGAGTTTGTGTCGTTTGGTAGATGGTGTTATTATTTTTGCCTAGGAGAACACAATCTTCAACGCTGAGGACCTCCTACCAATTGCAAATGCCTGTCATTTTCCCTTTTACTTGTCACCCTCGTTATCGTCGTAGAGAGTGTTTGCGAACCAAGATCCAATATTAAAATTTCAACGTGTAAAGTTTTTACATGCTATGTTGATGCTTGAGTTCGGCACAATATCGCGAGCTGGGACGCACAGTGGTCGGGTTTCCTGTTCTGCCTGGCTCGGCCTAGTCTGGTCGAATCTGCAAAAGGAGAGAAGGCCTCGGAGTAAGGGGACATCGGTTTGGTGTCTGCCAAGGACACTCCGACGCTCAAGTCAGTGTTCTGACCGGGAGGAGCTAAGGGAGAGGCAGAGTAGGCAAGGGAAGAATGCTTGTACTTTTGTGGTGGAGTTGATGCTCTTATTTATAGAGTCTAGCTTGGATCTGGGTATAGACTAGTTTGGCCCGTAACCCAGGTGTCCAGTGACAGGTGTCACGATCTCCGGAGAAGGAGGATTGCCCAACGGAGGGTTGAGATGGTGCCATGTGGTGGTCTTTGGGTAAGTCGGACGGGTCCCTGGTTGGACGGGTCCCTAGTCGGACAGATCCTGTCCTGATCGGACGGATTCTTGGTTGAACAGACTTGGTCGGACAGATCCCTGGTTGGGCAGATCCTGTCCTGGTCAGACAGGTCCCTGGTTGGGCAGATCCTGGTCGGTCAGATCCCTGGTCGGACAGATCCTGTCCTGGTCGGACAGGTTCTTGGTCGGGCAGATCCTGTCCTGGTCGAACAGGTCCCTGGTCGGGGCAGATCCTGTCCTGGTCGGATAGGTCCATGGTCGGACAAGTCCTGTCCTGGTCGGATTGGACATTTTAGCTAACCTGTTCGGATGCTCGGTTTTAAGAGAATATGAACTTCAAACGGTTTTCTCATCGTGAAGGTTTCCCTCAACATGTTATATTATTTAAGTTCTAATTTAATTTTTAAATACTCTTGTAGTTGTTGTTGCGATCCTGATGAAGATAGGAGAAGACAATTTGTAATTTTAGAATTTGTAACTTTGGATTAGTTTGTCGTATTTCTCAAAGTCGAAAAGATAGTTGGCATGTTCAATATGAAAACAAATTATTAATTTGCGCATCCGGCGGGCATAAAAATTGCTGGGTACTTTGAATTACAAGCACAAAAATTTGGTGATCCCCTAAACTATTCGTATTTAAGGATGCAGTTGTGAAAAATGGTATTACGAGAAACGACAACAATTTAACAAGACCATGATCATCACTTAAATTGGCTGGAACACTGCTTCCTTCTTAAAAAAAAACAAAAAAAAAAAAAAAGAAAAGAAAACAGAAACAAAAATATCTTTAAAAGTTCCCAAGGAAAAGGCCACAAAAATCGGCTTCATCTCTTCCATTCAAACATAAAAAAAAAAAAGCATAGAAAATGAAAACGACATGATCACCAGACTTCCAAGTTAAAATGCTTATATACATTGCATGAGGAGAAGGAGCTTTCTCATTCTCATTTCTTTCCAAAGCTTTCTTCTTGTGAGCTTGTGGGAATTGATCATCATCATCTACACATTTTCTTCTTGCAAGAGTGGGACCTTCTCCGCTGGATTCTCACCTAATTTCAGATCAACAGTGCCATATTTCGTACTCACTTCTTCTTCATATTGTTGTCCGTACATCACAGCCAAATGCCCCATTGCAATTATTGCCGTTCCTATCACACTGCATGGGTAAACGAAAAATGTTAAAATGGGAATTAAGATAATGACTTGTCTGTGTAAAAATTTATCAAATCAAACAAAACTTTTTAATTATTTTCACCATGTATGTCATCTTTTTTTTATAGCATTAAAAGTTTCTTAAGCCTTCCTAGCTAGTATTAAATCTATGCCTACTTTTAATGTTGAGATGTAAAGTTTAGAAAAAGAAAATGAGAGCTAAATCTTTGCTCTTTACTAATCTTTTTGCAATATCTCCAATTAATTAAGGGCAAAAGTTGGCCAGCAAATTTTTTGGCCTAAAATTTATCATCACTCACCAGACCTTGTGCTTAACTATAGACGTGAAATTTTAATTTTTTTTTTGTTTTTTAATTTTTATTTTGGAGGCTAATCATTTAGGTGAAGCCTATCATTTATAGGTAGTGGAGTGATAACCCTGTGTGTTAAATAGCGGTGCTCGGTGGCAAATTCTCTTGTGTGCTCACCATGTTGTAGTAATATATTATCACACACACAAACACACTACCTTCCATAACGGAGAGTGCTTGCAGGGAGGCTAACACCAGAAGTGGCCGCAAAAAGAAGTCCCAATGGCTTGAACATTGGCGCATAAAACGGGCCTTTCATGCGCATGCACCATAGCTGGACACAAGTTCTGATTAGACCCACAAAAGTTGCCTACAAAAATAATGTCATAGTGCCCTTTTACTGAATTGTCCAATTTGCAAATTTAAGTACTCTGTGAGAGGAATTTCTGTAAAATGATCATAATAATGTCATTGTTAAGTGTTAGTTTCCTTACTGTTAAAACAATAAGAGGAATCTCCGTGGTATTGACACAAGCATCCGGGTTTCTTTCCAGTACGAAGAAAGAAAGAATTGCAGATTGGATTGTTCCAATTGTACTGTAAAAGGAGGCCACTTCATCGGTTGTGGATATTGTTCCACTGTCCCCATCTGACCATACATATAAAAACCAGACGATTTTAAGACATCTTTAATATAATACGGATGATATAGACGTGCTAATAAGCACTAGGTCAAACAGTATGTATCGACAGTATGGATGCGCTATGATCTCAGAAAATGTGGGTTCGATCACGTTTTGTACACCGAAAAAATGGCGAGTACTCTGGAAAAATTTACCTGAAGAACGTTCCATACTGAGAGAGATAGGTTAGCAGCTGCAAATAAAAGGCCACCAAGAATCCAATGTTCAGGGGTTGACGAGAAAATCAAAAATCTGTTGGCGCTGAGAAGAGGTACATGCAAAGAAGAAGAGTGTTTGATTAGTGGACCCTTGCAGAGTTCCACCGTTTTTGCCCCCATGAAACACACTATTGTGCCCGTTACTTTTGCCTGGAAGCTTGGGCTTCTCCAGTCTGTTTTTGTCTTCCTGTAAATATCCATAGTAGTGTAATGTAAATTAATATATCCCTGCATGCAATTTTTATTGGTTTTATTGTTTATTCACATAATTATATTTTCTAGTTTAACTGTTTTCCTCAATTTTTTTTTCGCTATTTTTTATACATCTACAAAGGTATACTATGTATTCAAAAAAATTGTTGCAATTACCTCCATTGTGTCCGCATACTTTGTGAATATAAACAAAGATACAAAAATACCCTTAAATGGTTTATAAATTATTTAAAATATATATATAATTAAATTTCTTTTCACCGTTATCTTTGTCTATTAATGTCTTTGTATTCTCATCCACAAAATGTACGAGGTATGGAAATGAAATCAGTTTTACAAACTTAAAAAATATCTTTATAGTTTTTAAAAATAAAGAGATAAATTTAAAAATAAAAAATAAAACTAAGAGGTATATTTATATAATTTTTCCTTCTTTTATATAAACTTTCCTCAAATGTAAACGATAGAGAGAAAAAAGTGAAAAAAAGTAAAAACCTCAGGATTAGAGAAAGGATGAAGGAGAAAGCTGGAGGCATAAGGCCCATGGCAAAAACGACAATAGGGGAGCTGTAAGAGAGCCCTCAAAATGCGAGGTTCTGTGGTATAGAATCCTACAAAATCACAAACCCTGTATATTAGCATAATAGACGCCATGATGTTGTTTTAATAGATTAAGTCAAACCATCTTACTTACGACATCCAAAAGAAAATCAGAAACAAACAAACCAACCACAACAAAAGAATGATCTTTGATTAATTACGTGTGAACATCATGGATTAATGACGTTAATTAATAAGAATTTAGGCATAATTGGTCCGTTGAGAATTTAAATCTAAACAGTATTATAGGATGTTTGACAAATAAATTTGAACTCAATACTTTATTATTTAAAAGTGTACTATAACATTATATGAGAGTTTTATAGTACTTTAGAGAGTTTGAACTCAAGTTTAAATAGTTTGGCTACTAAATTACATATATGTGAGGTTGGCCCACTAGGCCACTAAACCAACACAAGAACAAAAATCAACCACGGAGTGCCAAAATATCACCAATGGCTTTTTTTCTTTTCTTTCTAAACACACACACACATATATATATATACACACGTTGATAGAGCCTATGACTTATCAATTAGTGTGCGGTTAACAAGGGGAAAAAAGTATATGGTGTAGCTCAGCAATACGATTGTACATTTATCACCATTGCTTCATAGAATATTCTCAAAGGTTCAATATTAATGCTTATAAGAATCCAAACTACCACTAGCTCCCCTCTTCTTACACAGAACAAAAATACAAAAGTAGTAATAATAAATTTGAAATATATATATTATTTCTCTCTTGAATACTAGGCAAATTATAAATTAATTATATTCTTAATCATCATATTGATCCCTTAAAACTATCCACTGATTACAAGCTAAGTTGTCCCATGCTACTAGAATAAAAGACCCTGATAATCCTCCTTATATCTATATATATATATATATATAAGGACTTTTTTTCTAGAAAAAAAATATAAGTACTTAATTCTACTGTTTTAATCTGGTCATCAGCTTGAGCGCTAGTACATGGTAACAAGTTTTCTCTCCTTTGATTTTGTGAGTATTTATCATGTGAGTATATAGCTAGGTAGATTTGTGCATGAGAGAGAGAGAGAGAGAGAGAGAGAGAGAATGTAGTGATATATACACATCCCGTTAAGCCCAACAGAAAGAACCGCAGCAACAGACCAGTTGTGAAGATTGGCTGCTCCGTTCTACAACGAAGAATATTGAACAAAGAATATATTAAATATATACATATACCTCCAAAAAACTACAACCCCCAGAAGAGTACTGAATCATAAGAGAAAAAAGATGATGAACAAGTGTATGTGTGCGTGTGTATATATACATACATACAATACCTGTAGTTGCGGTGGAAAAAGACGGAGAAGGGAAGGAGAATGGTAGAAGAAAGGGCATGAACGTAAACAACAAAGACGAAAGGGCTCATCCCATTGGTCAGAACCGTCTTTGCCCAAATGGTTAAAGCTATGGTGCAACCTTCCATTGTCACCATCGCCACAAATGGCACCACCTCCCACACCTTTCCCTCAATATTCACCCACATCGTCTTACTTCTCTCTCTTCCTCCCAAAAAATCAAAACTATATATATATGTTATATATGCAGATTTTATGTGTTTTAAATCCCAAGTGTCTCAACCACACAAAAATTACATAGAAGAAGAGAGAAACTAGTTAAACATGTATATATATATATATATATTTCTCTCTCTAGATCTATATATGTCTATATATCTCATCTCATGTAGCTGTCCCTTTATTTATATTGGAGCAAATAGATCAAGAGGCCTAGCTAGTTATAGTGTCATATGAAAAGGGAGTGAAGCTACGACACGTTCTTCAGTTTGTAGTTTAGTTTAACCCTTCGTTGTGTGGGGAAGCTACCCCCTAAAGGGTAGTCGCTGCTCGTGTGTCTTCCATATTCTAAAATTTAATATTTTTGCAAAACCAAAAATAAGGTGTGACGTCTAATAAATGATACTACTTTTTAAAACGAAAAAAACAATCAAATCTTTTTTCTTTTTTAGGTATGAATTAAAAAGAAGAAGAAAAAAATTAGTGTATGTGCGTGCTTTTCTCTCATTTGTCGCCTCACTATTTTATATTTTTGAGAGAACTCATCCCACTATTCAAAATTAGGGAACTCATATGGATGATAGGATACATAGGCCTTTTTTTTTTTTCTGATTATGTCGATTAATTTTTTAACAGTCTAATTTGTAAGTATCTACATTAAATATTTACAACATGTAATAAAGATTTGCTTTCAGTCATATATAATTAGATAACTAGCAACAAAACTTTTGAATTGGAAACTGTAGCATGTGAGAGCTTTATACTGTAACTCATGTTTTTAATCACTTTAGCATATAAGAGTTTTACACAACAACAATAAAAAATTTTAGTTAAAACTAATTTGTCAAACATTTTTTTAATCTTGTAGTTGAAATAATAGTACCTTTTGTTCTACGATAAATTTTGTTTTATTATTACTGCTATACAGTTTTTTTTTTTTGTTTGAAATTACTCGACTACGTTAGGATTTTTATGAGTGGGGAACAAAAAGAGTCGTTGTCGTGTTACTTTGAAATTTTTCTTAGCTAGCTAGCTTTATAAGTTCTATACATTACCCCCAAAACCAAAAATGATTGTCTCAGCATTATGGTCTGCCAACTCTTTTGGAATTGAATAAAAAAAAGAATTATCGGATTCTAAACCTGTGGCTCTCATAATTTCAAGGGTTAATATGATGGACCCATGTTCTGCCTCTGCCGGTCCCTTCTAAAAGATAGGAGGTAAGGTGGGGATCAAATTCTCAACTCACCTTGCACCATGGCAATAATCAATTCCTTTTTTGGTTTGATTATTAACGTTTCGTTTGGACTATATTTTCTTTTGCTTTTATAGTTGATGGCTTGCGTAATACCGTTGAAAAGGTACAACTGTAGATGCTGAGGTTACCAATTAAGGACTTAATTGTTAATCTTAAGAACAGCTGGATCCACACACACACACGTAGAGATAATATATGTGTGTATATATATATATATATAGCTTTATGTCACGCCCGCGAGCCTCTACAAAATATTCACCTGGTCAGTACTATTCATTTCTAATTTGTTCACTGTTCATTATTCAACTTGCTCTCAGCCGGTTGACCAAGATTTTTTTTGTTATAAAATGCTTAAGCCTGATTGAAATGATATTACTAATAGCTAGATTCTTTTTTTTTTTTGGTGGGGGGGGGGTGTTAGAAATATAACCAGCTAGTTGATTTTGGTTACAATTTATATTAATGTCCCAGGAATTGTTATGCACCATGATCAACTCCATCACATGTATTTATTGTTTCTTTTTTTTATCTAATTATGTTGCTGTAGGGCTGATGAGGCTATGATTACCAGATATTCCCATTAATCTGTTTTTCTCTTTGTTTCTTTCTGTGTCTTTCGTTTGTTATTTTGTTATTTTTTTTTATTCTTTTTCCTCTTTTGGCATTGGATTTAAGCTTATGTTTGCCTTTTCTGTTTCTTTTTTTCTTTTCTTTTGTTTGATAAGCTCCCTACTTTGGCGGTTTGCATACCCAAAAAAAAAAAAAAAAAGAAGAAGAAGAAGAAGGGTCAGCATAATAGCATTTTCAACCTGGCCATCAAATTCTCTGAAAGTTTCTGAAAATTTCTTGAAAAGAAACCACCACAATGGCAAAAGTTGGTGGGCCACATTAGTAATGTGGGGATCAAATTCCCAACTAATTTAACTTTGCCTTGCGCATTGACGTATGATCATGGCGTTTCTTCTTTTTTTTTTTTTTTTTAATTTTGAAAGGGCGTTTCTAATTACTTGTTGAAGAATTTATTTGATAGGACAAAAAAATACAATTTGGGCTTTGTTTGGTAAAGTCACTATAACTGTTACAGTATAAAATGTTAGAACAAAATTGTGATGAAAACCATCATTACCCAAGATCGTTCATGTCAAATCATCAAGAATATTAATAAGATACAGAAGCTAACCTGAATCCATGGATTGAATGTGATTTTTGAGTCTGTAGGTTGAGGATCTTCCAAGTCTGGTACGTAAATCCTCCTTTTCAGAATGCTCTGTAATTTCCCTGCAGATGGGGAACAGAAAAATAATGTACGGACCACAACCCCTTTATATAATTGCTAAACCCTAGCAATTATCCTTAATTACCAATTTAGCCCATCATAAAATTAGTAATTATATTTTTGGTCTCTACACATAGGAGGCCCACACTTAATGATGCATTAAAAGCCCAAACCCAAATTGATCACTTTTAATTGGGCAACCTTATCTGATAGCTTTTAATTCACGTTTATTAAATATATTAGCCTATATATTGGATTTTGATCCAACAATCTCCCACTTGGGCTATATATATAAAACTTTATAAATGTGAATTATACCTTATGAGCTCATGAATTTTGCTATCAAAACCTTATGCACCTCAACAATCTTGTTCATTAACCATGTCAATATAGGACCAAAGCGACCTTCGTTACATATATCGTAACTAGACCCATCAATGATCACATATATCAATACAACTAATGACATAGATCAGGCATGGATGTGTAGCATGGAAATTTCATGCAATGTGATCATAACATACCTATTTTCAACTGGTCTACCTTAAAACCTTAGTGAGATTAAACCATACTAAAATCAGAGTGTAAATAAACTAAAACTTTATTTCTACAGAAAATAACCTTAAAATATCCATAAACTAAAATAACCAAAAATGTCTATATCATAAGAGCATTTAAAATTACAAACTCCCACTAAAACTAAATATCCTAAAATGATATGACACCCATACGAACAGTGTGCTTATGAAACATTTTGGGTGGCAATCCCTTAGTAAGCGGATCCACAATCATGGAGTTTGTGCCGATGTGCTCTATAGACAACTGTCCACTCTGAACTCTTTCTTTCACAACCAGGAACTTGATCTCTATATGCTTTGACTTCGTCGAGCTCCTGTTGTTGTTGGAATACAAAACTGCTGACTTATTGTCACAAAATAACTTGAGTGGTCTTTGAATACTATCCACTATGCGCAGCCCCGTGACAAAATTTCGCAGCCATATTCTATGATTGGACGCCTCATAACACGCTATGAACTCTGCCGCCATGGTAGAAGATGCTATAAGAGACTGTTTAGCACTCTTCCAGGAGACAGCACCTCCAGCCAGAAGGTAGACATAGCCCGATGTAGATTTCATACTATCTTAGCATCTAACATAATCGGAGTCAGTATACCCAATGATCTCAAGCTGTTCTGACCTCCGATATGTGAGCATGTAGTCCTTTGTTCTCTGTAAATACCTCAAGACTCGTTTGACTGCTACCCAGTGATCCTTTCCAGGATTGCATAAGTATCTGCCCAACATGGCTATAATGTATGTAATATTTGAACGCATAAAAACCTAAGCATACATCAGACTTCCTACTGCTGACATATAAGGAATCTTCTGCATTTCCTTAATCTCAAAATCATTCTTAGGGTATTGATTGAGACTAAACTTATCTCCCTTAACCACAAGAGTATCACCTGGTTTGCAATCTTGCATGTCATATCTCTTAAGAACCTTTTCAATATATCCCTTTTGTGATAATCCAAGAATACCCAAAGAGTGATCCTGGTGTATTTGTATACCTAACATAAAAGAGACGTCACCAAAATCCTTCATCTCAAATTTCTTTGATAGAAATCTCTTGATTTCGTGCAATAAGCCTATATCGTTGCTGGTAAGCAAAATGTCATCGACATATAAAACCAGGAAAATATACTTACTCCCACTGAACTTGTGGTATATACAATCATCGACCAAATTCATCTCAAAACCGAATGAGATGATAACCTGATGAAATTTGTAATACCACTGACGAGAAGCTTGCTTAAGCCCATAGATGGATTTCTTTAATTTGTAAACCGTCTTCTTTGCATCTCCCGATACAAAGTTTTCCTGTTGCAACATATAGATTGTTTCATCAATGTCACCATTGAGAAATGCAGTCTTAACATGGATCTAATATAGCTCAAGATCAAAATGAGCCACTAATACCATTATAATCCTAAAAGAGTCTTTCAAAGAAACTGGAGAGAAAGTCTCTTTATAATCAATACCTTCTTTCTGTGTAAAGCCTTTTGCGACAAGACGAGCTTTATGCCTCTTCACATTGCCTTTCGAATCCCTCTTGGTCTTAAATATCCATTTGCAACCAATGGGTTTCGCACCTTTAGGCAATGGGACAAGATCCCAAATGTCATTGTCCTTCATAGACTTTATCTCTTCATTCATGGCATCAATCCACTCTTAAGATCTAGAACTATCATGGCTTGACGAAATTTGATTGGATCATCTTCCACCACACCAATGTCAAACTCATGTTCTTGGAGAAATACAATGTAATCATCTGACACCGCACTTCTCCTTTCTCTAGTGGATCTCCTTAATGGCATAAGTTCTTGAGGTGGTTGAGTTTGTTCTTCTGGAACAATTTCTAGAATGGGAGGTTCTCCGACATTGTCTTGATTTGGGTCTGCTTCTTGAACAATGTCAGGAATAGGAACCTGATCAATGTCAATAACAACTATGAGAATATCAACATATTCCTCTTCAAAGACAAAGTTCCTTAACCTTACCTCCCCCGCAAACTCGACATCCTCAAAAAATCGGGCGTTTCCCATCTTAAAAATCGACTTAGTTGTGGGATCATAGAACTTATCTCCCTAGATCTTTCAGAATATCCAATAAAATAACAACTTACTATCCTTGAGTCTACTCTCTATTCGTTAGGCCTATAAGGCTTTGCCTCAGTTGGACATCCCTAAATATGCAAATGCTTTATACTAGGCTTCTTGCCCTTCCAAAGTTCGTAAGAGGTTTTGGCAGTTACTTTAGTTGGAACCTTGTTAAGGATATACGCTGCAGTCTTAAGTGCTTCTCCCCATAGTGATTCTGGTAAGGCAGAATGAGAAATCATACTCCCCACCATATCCTTAAGCATTCTGTTTCGTCTTTTAGTAACACCATTCATAGTGGGCGAACCCGGCATAGTGTACTGTGGGACGATACCGCTTTTCTCTAGGAACTTAGCAAACGGTCCCAGACGTTGTTCACTTGAACCGTCATATCTACCATAGTATTCACCACCACGATCAGATCTGACGCTTTTAATCCTTTTGCTGAGTTGATTTTCAACTTCAGCCTTATAATTTTTGAACACATCCAGCGACTGTGACTTTTCATGAATGAGATATATGTAGCCATGTAACGCCCCTATATGGGGGTTAACAGTTTTTAATGAGATAAAATAAAAATAAATAATAAAAGTAAAACCTTAAAAATAAAATTTGCCCGGGACTTAAATGAAAACTCTCAACTCAAAAATAAAAATATAAACGATAAATAAACCACAGTTTTAAATGTAGCACCTTAAATTTAATAATATAAACTGTTGTCGTCATCATTTTAACCCTCAACACATTGTAATACAGTCACAGAAAGTAACAATTGATGCTTACATTATCATGAAGAACATTCTCAACGATTGAAGCAGTCCCAATGTAATATAGCTACATCACTTCCTCAACTATATTTCTCGTAGCCACCTCACACTTAGTGAGTCCTGAAAAGATATAAACATAAGGGAATGAGCAACACTATGCTCAGTAGAGAAAGCCATTACTCACCTTTAGGTTTTTATCATTACCACATTAAAACCTGCATGGTTAATAAGTTACATCATATTCCAGATTATGAGGTTTATTATGATCACATCTTATGGATACCGTAGTTAATCATTACCAAGTGTCATAATTACACATTTGTACAAATATTACCAACCATCATTGTTCCTAGGTATCCATGTTAAATTGAGTATCACTCAACTCATCGAGACCCAAATGGGCGCACTTGATCACCCTATAAACATTCCAAGGGTGTTCCGGTGAGGGGACATCAAGCCCCGAGTCCTCACCAAATCAATTCCTGTACAGTGTGTTCTGGGACTTTCAACCCAAGGAAGCGTCATCACCTTCCCCCTATTTTACCTTTTAGGGTATACATGCCCAAGGACGTAACCGTCGCCCTTTTCATGTCTCACAATTTCTCTATATTAAATCATTATTAATAGAGTTAATTTTCCTAACCATGCTTCTCAATTTATAACATGTGTCAATTCATTATGTTCCTCGCCGTACAATACAAGACGAGTCCATGTCATAGTTTCATATGTGATACACATATAATATCAGTTCAACATAGATATATATATATTGCGGTAAAACAATCAATTTTAATTCTATAAAAACCTCACAAAAGATGAGTAATAGAATCCCTACCTTTTAAGCTTATCAACAGTCTCTTAATCCTGGAATCAATTAACGTTAGCTCCATACTCCCTTGATCCTAAGGCGTGCATAAGGACAATTAAAACTAAAGCACAACATACAACTACATTCATAAAATTTATTTTAATTTAATCTTAGAATTTCAAGAAATAACCACTGCCCATAGAGGTATTATAAAGTTTAACAATATAAATTTTCTGTCTAGGGCATATACACTTAGACTTCATACATATGCTCCAAAATAGCAACAAACATATACTTAGGTTTAAGAACGTAAATTTGAATAATCCTTTAGTATAAAAGAAAATTTATAAATGAAAGACTAAATTTGTTCATAAGATTCTAACCTCGGATTATGGTTAGTTGGAAGCTTGAAATGGCTTCAAAACAAGTTCCTTTACTTCGGTATGACTGAAATTCTTGCTCAAATGGAGGTGATGGTGGCTGATTTTTATGGCTGCCTTGAAGAAGTTCTCTAAGTATTTTGCTTCAGCAAAGAAATGAGAAGAAGAGTGTGGGAACCGTGGAAGAGAAAGGAAGAAAATATGAAGTCTTTGAAAAGAAGTGATAGAAACAATTATAGAGGAGACATGTTGAAGCATGTCACGGAGGAAATAAAGAAAATGAGGGTCAAGAGTAGTTGGAAAAGATATCCTTATGTTTCATCTAAAGACTTTAACACACATAATGCCAATATGACATTTTTGAGATTTATTAGAAGTTCTAAGACTTTTTAGTAAACATACTAAATAAATATAGGAGAATTTTAGAAAATTTTAAAAAAATAGATAAAAATAAATATTGTAAAATAAATTTAAATGAAGCAATTTTTTTTATACACTAAAAATTAATTTAATTACCTCAATACCCATTAGGAGAATAACGGGTGTCACAGCTCTACCCCCCTTAAAGAAATTTCGTCCTCGAAATTTCAATTCTAGCAATACTAGTAAAAATTATGATTCCACTATGATTCCAATTCTGAGTCTAAACCGTTAATGTTATTTGTCCTCCAAATTTAAGTTATCGTATTTCCACTTATTTACTTGCATAATAAATCTTACTCCTAAATCCCTCAATAAGAGTATTTTTGACAAGTTTCAACTTATAACACCGTATAATAGTCTAAGAATCTGATCAGGCATACATATTGACCATATCATGATTCCAGTCCTTCATTGTCCATGGACTGTGATTTACAATCACATTTAAGGAGATTGCCAGAGAAATTTTATATACTTCATCTTTAGGTTCCTTTTCCTTTTTGAGTAAGGAAAAGTCAAATATATTTGATTTCATACCTCAACTAATAAACTAAAACATAATCATAAAACATATATCACAAACACTTATATTCAAAACCATACATTAAACTTATTCATAGAGATATTAAACGGAATCTCTGGTTGCAAACATACCCGACATATTTTTCATTAAACAGCTATCCTCATGACACAAACATTCAACCCAAATAATATACTCATATTTCATATGGAATATCCCCATAACTGACTCTGGTACTTCCACATAATATTAACAGAATATTACACATTACAAACATGATACGGATACGTTTCGAGAGTACAAGGCACTCCGTATACCAGCTATCCATATCATGCATGCTTAGAGGATACAAAAACATCGATAAACAAAAGATCGGACCTTAAGAAGGATGCGTTTCGAGAGCATCAAGTACTCCGTATCCAGCCATCCCGGCATTAGGCTCAATGAATCTAAAAGATTGAACAACAACGTACCACAAGAAACACAGAATACAAGGCAAACGGTTATCCGTAACACACGAAATACGGACACACATGCCTACATGCCAAAGATAAAACAAAAAGATTACAGATGGAGATTCAAATCAATTGGCCGCTCCCGGCTTTCCCTTTCCCATTCAAGCTTGGATGTTGCAGTGTCGGATTCTGGATGTATGATTTGCATTTTATCTATCAATTCCTCAGCTGTTGAAGCAGTAACAAAGATTTGTCTCTCCGATTCTGTAGTGATGTTTTCTTCCACAGCGTAATCTAGAAATTTCAAAAGACCGTCATAAAAACCCTTTACGTTCAGCAGTCCCAAAGGTTTGGAATAAAAGCCCAACAATTGCCCACAAGCAACTATAAATATTTCCTCAAGAGTACCTAGACCACCAGGTAATGCTATAAAAGCATCAGAATTATAGATTATGTCTTTAAAATTTTTAGGGATACTCCTGACTCCTTCTCCCTTACCTATGGCTTCCTTACAAAGGTTTCCTTCAACTGGAATATGAGGCCAAATTCTTACATCAGTAGCGTCGCTAGACCTAGCTGCTAGTGCCATATTTACCATCATTTTTATACTACCACCCCCATAGATTATGTTAATCTTCTTGCGTGCTAGGACTTGCCCTAAGTGATTTGCAGCTTCTAAATAAGCTTTATCTTTTCCAAAGCTGGAACCACAAAAGACACAGACATTCTTTATTTTCTTCGTGGACTGGGAGGTAGACATATTTGGTTTATAGAAGTGGTTGCTTAATGTCTGCTCCACTTAGACTTCGGGTTCTACATGAGTTTTTAAAGATGAGAAATATACAAAAAGGGCTAAAGAGATAGACGAGTAGGTAATGAAAAGGTAATCCAAAGATTTAAACAAAATCTTGTGCGGATAAGAAAGTAAGATAAGGTGATTGATAGTTTACAGAAAATCTGATTCGCTTTTTGAAAAAGATTAGACTCTAATTGTATAACTTTTGACAATTGAGAACAATTCGACAGAAGACCCTCATGACACAACTGTAGACTTTTTGACAAATATACACCAAGTCTAAAAATTTAATATAAACGACAAATACTGTAGAACTTTTGAAATTTGAGACACAAATCTTGAAATATCTGGATAAGCTTTTCAAAATTCAAACATATTACTGTACCGTATGTAACGTGTCTGATAAGATAATATATTTTATTTAAGAAAATCATAAATTAAATAAGATATTAACACTTACTGTATCAATCTAATAATCACAATTATTTCAAACACAAAAGTAAATATTCTGAGTAAAAGAAAAACACAAACTGTTGAACATCAGCTAAAACTGCTTCAAATAAGTAAAGACTAAATAACCTTTATAGAGCGATGACTTATTCCCCATCCAGTTTTCTTATGGCTTGGCAAACAGGATCTAGAAATACCATATTCCTGAGGCGTTGTCTTTCTGTATAAAATTTAGGCCAGAGTTTAAAAATAGCTCCTTGAACATATCCACTAGGGTGACCGTGGAGAGGAGGATGGATGCTATCCAAGTTCTCCTTTGAAAGTCCATCCCTACAAAACCTTATTTTATCCTCTCTATTCGTAGACATATAACCAGGTGAAGTACATTTACCGTTACAATTTTGTCTTCCACATTTGTTACAAGTGACCACGATGGCACGAGCTCTTCTTTTCATTGCACTACGACTGGTACCTGTTCCTGGTAAACCGACATCTTGACTAAAGTCACTCGGACGGATTTTCCCCTCTATTAACATTCTCACATCACAAGGGATACCAAAACGCATAAGAATCCACAATCGAGTAATTCTAGCCTTGTATTTCTTTCTGAGAATCTTTTGGGAGAGTGATGGGAAATACTTTCTCAGGTGTTGGTACTTTGGGTCCATGATGAGATGAAAGAAGAGTAAATAGAAAGGAAAAATTAAGATAGTAAATTGCAGAATCCTAGAATTCCTTCTTCTTTTAGAGAAAAAGAAGAATTTTTAATGAAAAAGAAGAGGATTTGCGATTTAGAGAGAAAATAACAAATTAAGAGAGAAAAAGTGAACTCGGAGAAATAAGGTCTTACGCACAGTAAACGTATATGTAAACAATAATTAAACCACTGTATATGACACGTATAGAGACCACGTGGGAGAGACAATGTGAATCAAACTGATTTAAGATTTGAACTAGGCCCAAATGTTCTTAGTTGAAAATGGTCAAGTTGTTTCAGGCCTTAACACATTTGGAACGAGTTAAATAACAAACATAGAATTGAAAACCAATTCGTATGAATCTTAAACCCAATTCAAAGCCCACTATAGATAAAGTTGACTATAAACAACAAATCTAATTTAACGACAACAAGGATCTTCCTGAATGATATTTAAAATCATTTCATAACAACATAATCTTCCAGCAACTCAAATAATTTTGTTTTAATCAAAACCTTATTGAACAATGCATACACCCATATGTTATTGATAATACTCAACGTCTATCAATGGATTCATCATCATTACTACCAAGGGTTTAGAATGCGACTAACCTTGAAATCAATACGATTTACGTCTTCCAACGTAGACCATATCAATGAACAAAGACACTAGATGTTACTACTTAAGAACATCTACAATCCCCACAATTCTACTCATACAATATATAATTTCCTCATATAACAAAACCTTAGGTAACCAAAAGATTCACTGATACACTTAAATACAATGTACGTAACAAAATATTCCAATTTTGAGATTCATGCATTCTAGACTTTACACAGTCTCAACAGACCAAAAGTCTAACATTTATCTCTCTCATGATTCAATACCATGATTCCCAACTTATATCATATTCCTCAAATATATAGAACTTTTAAGAAAAGATATTGACACTTATGTGCTCCATCGAATCCACACATAATCATTACTTAGGTTTGAATAGATTACGAAAAATTTGGCATATCTATGTCAAACTTTAAAATCAATAAATCAAGCCTCATATTTCTTATTGTTTTTCACGAGACAAAAGGCTCTTAAATCCTCGTATCTACACGAATTTCTCATCGTTTATACGAATTAGATATGCTTATAGATCCTAATATTATACGAATCTCTCATAAGCATTCTACTTATAAACTCATTCCATATAATTATCATTCCCTCATAACTATTAATACTTTCCTTCTATATAATTATTGTACTCATATAACCATAAGTATTTTCATTCTATGGCCTTTCCATGTTACATCCTTCTAGACTGTATAAATCAATGTGAAGGTTCATTTTGATGATGACAATGAAAATTCAGCTTCAAAACCATCTCAAAAATATATTTTTTAAAGTGGTGCTACACTCCCTAGGTTAACCGAACCTAGGCTCTGATACCAAAAATTCTGTAACGCCCCTATATGGGGGTTAACAGTTTTTAATGAGATAAAATAAAAATAAATAATAAAAGTAAAACCTTAAAAATAAAATTTGCCCGGGACTTAAATGAAAACTCTCAACTCAAAAATAAAAATATAAACGATAAATAAACCACAGTTTTAAATGTAGCACCTTAAATTTAATAATATAAACTGTTGTCGTCATCATTTTAACCCTCAACACATTGTAATACAGTCACAGAAAGTAACAATTGATGCTTACATTATCATGAAGAACATTCTCAACGATTGAAGCAGTCCCAATGTAATATAGCTACATCACTTCCTCAACTATATTTCTCGTAGCCACCTCACACTTAGTGAGTCCTGAAAAGATATAAACATAAGGGAATGAGCAACACTATGCTCAGTAGAGAAAGCCATTACTCACCTTTAGGTTTTTATCATTACCACATTAAAACCTGCATGGTTAATAAGTTACATCATATTCCAGATTATGAGGTTTATTATGATCACATCTTATGGATACCGTAGTTAATCATTACCAAGTGTCATAATTACACATTTGTACAAATATTACCAACCATCATTGTTCCTAGGTATCCATGTTAAATTGAGTATCACTCAACTCATCGAGACCCAAATGGGCGCACTTGATCACCCTATAAACATTCCAAGGGTGTTCCGGTGAGGGGACATCAAGCCCCGAGTCCTCACCAAATCAATTCCTGTACAGTGTGTTCTGGGACTTTCAACCCAAGGAAGCGTCATCACCTTCCCCCTATTTTACCTTTTAGGGTATACATGCCCAAGGACGTAACCGTCGCCCTTTTCATGTCTCACAATTTCTCTATATTAAATCATTATTAATAGAGTTAATTTTCCTAACCATGCTTCTCAATTTATAACATGTGTCAATTCATTATGTTCCTCGCCGTACAATACAAGACGAGTCCATGTCATAGTTTCATATGTGATACACATATAATATCAGTTCAACATAGATATATATATATTGCGGTAAAACAATCAATTTTAATTCTATAAAAACCTCACAAAAGATGAGTAATAGAATCCCTACCTTTTAAGCTTATCAACAGTCTCTTAATCCTGGAATCAATTAACGTTAGCTCCATACTCCCTTGATCCTAAGGCGTGCATAAGGACAATTAAAACTAAAGCACAACATACAACTACATTCATAAAATTTATTTTAATTTAATCTTAGAATTTCAAGAAATAACCACTGCCCATAGAGGTATTATAAAGTTTAACAATATAAATTTTCTGTCTAGGGCATATACACTTAGACTTCATACATATGCTCCAAAATAGCAACAAACATATACTTAGGTTTAAGAACGTAAATTTGAATAATCCTTTAGTATAAAAGAAAATTTATAAATGAAAGACTAAATTTGTTCATAAGATTCTAACCTCGGATTATGGTTAGTTGGAAGCTTGAAATGGCTTCAAAACAAGTTCCTTTACTTCGGTATGACTGAAATTCTTGCTCAAATGGAGGTGATGGTGGCTGATTTTTATGGCTGCCTTGAAGAAGTTCTCTAAGTATTTTGCTTCAGCAAAGAAATGAGAAGAAGAGTGTGGGAACCGTGGAAGAGAAAGGAAGAAAATATGAAGTCTTTGAAAAGAAGTGATAGAAACAATTATAGAGGAGACATGTTGAAGCATGTCACGGAGGAAATAAAGAAAATGAGGGTCAAGAGTAGTTGGAAAAGATATCCTTATGTTTCATCTAAAGACTTTAACACACATAATGCCAATATGACATTTTTGAGATTTATTAGAAGTTCTAAGACTTTTTAGTAAACATACTAAATAAATATAGGAGAATTTTAGAAAACTTAAAAATATAGATAAAAATAAATATTGTAAAATAAATTTAAATGAAGCAATTTTTTTTATACACTAAAAATTAATTTAATTACCTCAATACCCATTAGGAGAATAACGGGTGTCACAAGCCATATCTGAAAAAATCGTCTATGAACGTTATAAAATATTGTTGACCATTTCAAGAAGCCGTAGGGAATGACCCACAAATGTCTGTATGTATAAGTTCTAATACGTCCAAAGTCCTGGTGGCTTCAAATCTCCTTTTATTGGTTTGTTTCCCCTTAATACAGTTAACAAAAATATCAAAATCTGTAAAGTCTAAGGGGTCGAGAATTTCATCTTACACAAGTTTCTCTATTCTTTTTCTGGAGGTATGACACAATCTCTTGTGTCATAACGCAGCTGAATTCTCATTGGTTAATTTTCTCTTTATACCTTGTGTACTTAATTGCAAGGATTCATTAAATGAAGTAATTGTATCAAGTAAATAAAGATTATCATAACCTGATAAATAACCATAACCAACTAATTTTGAATCATGAAACAAACTAAATTTTTCATTTCCAAATGAACAAGAATAACCAGATTTGTCCAAAGCTAAAATAGAAATCAAATTTCATCTAAAAGACGGTACAATAAATGTTTCATCAAGATCCAAATAAAATCCAGTCTTTTACAATAATCTAAATTTTCCTATTGCTTCAACTTCAACTTTCTTGCCATCGCCCACGTAGATGTATCTTTCACCATCATTTGACTTTCGGCATCTCAGGCATCCCTGCATAGACACACTAATGTGAGTGGTTGCACCAGAATCCATCCACCAAGTGTGTTCAGGTACCGAAGTTAAATTAACCTCAGAACAAACCAAATTGATAAGCATACCTTTTCTGGCACGCCAAGGGTGATAATTGGTGCAATGCTTCTTTTTATGTCCTGCAGCACCATAGAAGAAACAACCCATACCTTCCAGATCAACCGGTCTCTTTTGTTGCTTCTTGTGAGGTGCCGTAACTGCAGCTTCCTTATCCTTCTTCCTTTTCTTCCCTTTGTCATTGGAAGTATTAGCCAAGTGAGCACTTTCTGTCTTTTCTTACTTCAACCTTTCATCTTCTTGCACACAATATGAGATGAGCTCATTAAGAGACCAAATCTCCTTTTGGCAGTTATAGCTCACCTTAAACTGATTGAAGTGTGCAGGAAGAGATATAAGAACTAAATGCATTAGCAAGTCCTCAGAAAGGTCAAGCTTAAGTGCTCTTAATTTTGAAGCAAGATGAGACATTTTCATGATGTACTCCCTAATGTTCCCCTTACCTTTGTATCCATTGAGATGAGGTTTGCCAAAAGTATACTTGTTTCAGCCTTTTCATTTTTGGCAAATCTCTTCTCAATGTCCTCAAGGAACTCTTTGGCTATCTTTATCGTTTTCGATATAGTGCCCATGAATGCTTTTGGAATGACCTTCTTCATGATCATCATACACATACGATTTGACTTCTCCCACCTTTCCATGTCCCTCTTTTGATCAGAGAAACTTTTATCTGTAAGAGGTGCAGGAGAAGGAACCCTTAACGCAATGTCAAGATCTATGACTCCAAGAACTTTAGGAGGTTCTCTTGCCATGATTTGAAGTTGCTACCATTCAGCATAGGAATTGAATTGATGTTGGCAGTAATATTAGAGGCTGAATTAGTAGCTGAAACAGAGAACAAAACAAACAAACCCAAAACAAGCTCACATAAGAATCCATAATGGCAATAATAAATCCAAATAAAGGTAACCCCATCTCAAGATATCGAGCACTCCATTAATATTTGGTCTTTGGACAAAAGTATTAACTTGTAAGTGATATCTTGGTGTAGTAATCAAACACTGATAATAAGAACATATCAAACAATAAATCTTCCTTTGGGCCGATTTATTGTTCACATGTAAAACCAAATAATCATCACGTGTTTATCACCACAGGTGTATATGCAATTTTGTCAAATATTGTCTTCCTTTGGGCTGGTCAATATTCACATAAGTTGCATGAACACAACCGTTTATATTTCAAAACAAGTTAATTTTCACAAGAGAGGCCACTTTGGTGACATCTTGCTTTAATTAATTTATCTCAAAAAATATATAAAATACAAATATTTGAATTTAAAATTACACTAACGAAGACCAAAATTAAAATAAAAAAATAAAAAATTTTGGTCAAATTCAACATGATCAAAGTCAACAATTAAAGTCAATCGCTCAATGTCAACTATTAACTGGGCCGGGTAGATCGGGTAGGGCAAAACCCAGATCCTAAAACCACCCTCTTTTATTTTCTTCATGTCATGGGCTCATATTAGTTTTCCTCTCACAGGCTCAATTAAGCCTGTGTATTATTTTTATTTATTTATTATTAGTTATGGACCAAAGCCCATAACACCTGACAACCCCAGACTCTTTTCCTTCTTCTTCTCCGCAGTAGTTGCCCTTTTTTTTTTTTTTAGTAGCCACGTGCTGCATCAACACTGAAAGAATAATAATAAAGAAGAAACCTGTACATGCCTTATTGCCTGACAACAAGAGAAGACATAAGTTCGTTATTTCGAGTATTTAAATGAATGTTTAAATTTTTATAAAAAAAAATATTGTAGTAAAATAATTTAAACCATAATTTAAGAAAATATTAAATCAAACACACTTATAATGTACCACAAAAAATCATGCATATACATATACATATTATATATAAAACGAATCCTGGAAAAACGTAAGCATTAATGACCACGTGTTTGCTTTTCATCATTTTCAATAAGATGAGATGCAAACGTATACTTATGTGAACGAAATTCCTTCTTTTTTTTTTCTCTCTTTTCGGCAGCCTGAGCCGTATAACAGACAAAAGAAAAAAAAAAGGTGGAACTTTCTTCAAAACTGAATACAGCGAAACAATTTCATTCACATAGAAAATCGAATCCTGAATTTTTTTTTCTTCACTTTTCGGCAAACAAGCCGTATATTGCAATCAAAGGAAAAAAAAAAAAAATCTTTCAACCTTCAACCGAATTGAACTTTATACGTACATATATATATATATTCATACAATAATGTATTCAACCAAAAATTTCTTTAAACAATTGTTCCCAAATTTAATAATTTTAAAGAAACTATATATTGTTAAATTTAAGAATTATTTATGAGAATCACATCTAGACAATTTTGATTCCTAATAATTCAACATGAAGAGGCTCTAGATATCACTTGTTAGAACAAAATTATGATGAAAACCATCATCACCCAAGATCGTTCATGTCAAATCATCAAGAATATTAATAAGATGCGGAAGCTAACCTGAATCCATAGATTGAATGTGATTCTTGAGTCTGTAGGTTGAGGATCTTTCAAGTCTGGTACGTAAATCCTCCTTTTCAGAATGCTCTGTCATTTCTCTATAGATGGGGAACAGAAAAATAATGTACGTTTTGACTTAGGACCACAACCCTTTTTATATAATTGCTAAACCCTAGCAATTATCCTTAATTACCAATTTAACCCATCATAAAATTAGTAATTATATTTTTGGTCTCTACACATAGGAGGTCCACACTTAATGATGCATTAAAAGCCCAAAACTTAAATTGATCACTTTTAATTGGACAACCTTATCTGATAGCCTTTAATTCACGTTTATTAAACATATTAGCCCATATATTGGATTTTGATCCAACATAAAATTCTCACGTGCTACCGTATAAAGCAAAAAAAAGTTACAATGTAAAACTCTTAAATGCTCTAATAAATTTGTACTAATTTTTTATTTAAATTGCGTTGCCAAACCCCCCTCTTACAACCCTTAATTCTTCAGTTGATCTTTAATTTTTGTACATCGTTTAATTCTTTTTAACGTTTAAAAACATACAATAGCAATACCCTACAATAGAATTCCAATTTTCCCGGGACTTTGTTGACTTCATTGGCTGTAATGGGCTTGGTCAAAATACTTATGTGACGACTATATTTTCACTGTTTTTTTTTTTTTTTTTAATTTTGACCGTTCATGATTCAACTTGTTATGATCATAGTATATATATACAATACCTGTAGTTACGGTGGAAAAAGACGGAGAAGGGAAGGAGAATGGTAGAAGAAAGGGCATGAACGTAAACAACAAAGACGAAAGGGCTCATCCCATTGGTCAGAACCGTCTTTGCCCAAATGGTTAAAGCTATGGTGCAACCTTCCATTGTCACCATCGCCACAAATGGCACCACCTCCCACACCTTTCCCTCAATATTCACCCACATCATCTTGCTTCTCTCTCTTCCTCCCAAAAAATCAAAACTATATATTTTGCTCTATATATATATATATATATATGTATGTTATATATGCAGATTATATGTGTTCTATATCCCAAGTTTCTCAACCAGACAAAAATTACTTAGAAGAAGAGAGAAACTAGTTAAACATGCATATATATTTCTCTCTCTAGATCTGCATAAGTCTATATATCTCATCTCATGTCGCTGTCCCTTTATTTATATTGGAGCAAATTGATCAAGAGGCCTAGCTAGTTGTATATCCTTACCATTCTGACCTAATGAATGGTAGGCCAAGCTATATTATATTCAAAAATAGTTAATAAACGCTTATCCTTTCTAAAAAAAGTAAACGACTAAATAAACGTTTTTGAAATTAAATAAATAAACGTTTGTCCTATATATGGCTTCGTTTGGTAACATCATTTTAATTATATAATTCAAATTGCTACAGTCTAAAGCTCTCGTATACTGCAATGTAAAGTAAAAATAAACTACAGTATAAAACTTTCACATGTTATAATAAATTTTGTTCTAATTTACTGTCGTGTTGCGAAACACACTCATATGTGTGTGTTTATATATATTGAAATGAACGTTTGTCCTATGTAATATGCGGAACAAGTAATACAAATCATGTCGCCCAATTCCTTGTATGATATAAACTGGTTGTTCAAGCACGGGGAGCTTAATTAGCAGAATGAAAACGATCTGGATATGGACCATATGGTATAGATACTCATTGCATAGTGATTGTGTGATTTTTCTGTGTGTATTTAAGTTTCAGATTTAACAAAACGAAAGAAATAATATGGTAGTAACGCACAAAAAAAAAAAAAGAATAGGTAAAAATGCTAATAGTGCATCTTCTTTTATTTTAGGGTTTTTAATACTAATGATCCTTGAATTTTCTCTTTAAACTTTAAAAATCACCACTTTATTATCTTAAATTTTCAAATCTCTTCACTTTATAGCTTGATAAACGCACGTGAGGCACATGTGGAGGTCGTTGAAACTACTTGATGATGCCCTTCCCATCTTATCGTAGCAAAACTCTAAATTGGAAATCTCTATATTTTTTTTCTCAACTTTCTAAATAAGAGTGCAAATTATAAGTCTGACTTAAGGTTGATAAAATTCCAATTTTGCCTTTACAAACCATCCACATGCGGCTCACGTGGGTCTATTTCTATCACTTTTGATAGAAAATTGGAGAGAGAGAGAAAAGTGAGAAAATATGAAAGTTTAAGATAGTAGAGTGATGAATTTTAAAGTTCAGAAAATAAATTAGAGTAGATCTTAAAATTCAAGGCCTGTCGTATTGATAACAGTTTATTTTATATATCTTGACGCATAAAATACACATAACACCTAAAAAAAAGGAAAGAGCAAAAGAAGTCCCTACATGTTTTCTTTGATGTACCTACTATCTATGTTAATGACACTTCTAGTACTGGTATAACATTATATAAAAAAAAAGGAACAGCACACGTGCGCAAATAGATTCATGCAATATGTCTTCTAACTTCCTGCTTGCAAAAGGGTACGTTCGCGGCTTTCATGGACTAAGGAGGATTACTGGCTGCTTTAAAACCCAAACCTTAAGGGCGGTTAGTTTGAGCATCAGGAGTAGGAGGAGCACCATGGACCACGAAGCGCCGAGGTGGCATGCGTGGGTTAGGCGTAGAGCGAGGATCTCTTCCGGTTTGCATCGATGACATCAAAGGAGCATCTTGTTGGACATGCTTTTTGTCTTCGATGATCAGGACTCCAGCTGCCTCCATTGGACGCAAATTGACAAGAACAAGAACAGCGGTAATAAGCAGAAGCTTGTAAATTAGAATATGCCTCATTTTGTTAGACAAGTTCATGCTAAATATGGCAAAATTAAGATATACGAAGTAAAAATGTATAAGAGAATAATAATAGTGAAGAAACTAATGGACTTGACAAAAGGGGTATAAAGTGAACGACAATATATTGAAGAAATGACGGAGGAGGTGTAGGGGTTTTTATAGCATACCAAACCTTAATATTCGACGACTTCAACATCTTTATTTTTCATATTTTGGCATGACGTATGGAAATAGTATATGTGATTAGCTAGATTTTTGACCAAACAGTATCCCGGTATTTGCGTTTAGAACTTAAATGAACAAATTAGGCATGTAGGGTGTGACGTCTTGTAAAAGATCCTACTTTTTAAAATGAAAAAAAAAATAAAAATCAAATCGGTTTGTTTTTTTAGGTATGAATTGAAAATAAGAAGAAGAAAAAGTGGGTGCATGCGAGTGCGTTTCGCTCACCTCACTAGTTATAGGTCCGTTTATTTCGAGAACTTTTTAAATTCTTTAGATTTAAATTGGAATTTAAGTATTAAGAATCATTTGAATATATGTTTGTTTTTCTCAAAATCTGAATCTTTTAAGTATTAATAATCCAAGTTTTTAGAGTTTTGACTAATTTTTAATACTTGGATATCCTGCTATAGTAAAAACAAAAATTCTCTCTCTTATATTTGAGGAAAAAATCATGACTTCTTTATTTGTTATCCAATTGAGATGATTCTTTTTTCATTGTGTTCCTAGTGAAGAGAGGAATAAATTAATATCCATATTGCATATTTTTTAAGATCATTAATATTAAGATTTTATTAGATTTGTTGATAAATATTTTCACTAACTCTCCAAACACAAATTTTAATTTTATTTCATACTCAGATTAAAACTTAAATGCACATCCAAATATCAATTCGGATAACAATTCAAATTATTAACTTAAATCCTAATTCAAATCACACTAACTCAAATCAAATCACTAATTCGAATCCATTTACCAAACGTATATTTTTGAGAGAACTCATCTAACTATTTAAAATTAGGGAACTCATATGGATGATAGGATACAAAGACTATTTTTTGGCTAACCACATCAATTAATTTTTAAACAGTCTAATTTGTAAGTATCTACGTTAAACATTTAGAACGTGCAATAAAGATTTGCTTTTAGTCATAGAAAATTAGATTGTTAAAAACTTAAGAGTGTTTGGGGAGTATGGTTAGAAATGAAACTTTTGAACTAAAAACTATAGCATGTAAGGGCTTTACACTGTAGTTTTTTTTTTAAATCACGATAGCATATAAGAGTTTTACACTGTAGCAATTAAAAATTTTGATTAAAACTGATTTTATCAAACACCCTTTAATTTTATAGTTGAAATAACAGTACCTTTTGTTTTACAATAAGTTTTGTTTTTTAATTACTCAAGTGCGTTAGGATTTTTATGAGTGGGAAACAAAAAGAGTCGTTGCCGTGTTACTTTGAGAAATTTCTTAGCTAGCTATCTTTAAAGCTATATACATCACCCCCAAAACCAAAAATGATTGTCTCAGCATTATCGTCCACCAACACTTCGGCATTGAATCAAAAAATAATTATTGGATTCTATCTGTAGCCCTCATATTTTCAAGGGTTAATACGATGAGACCCATGTTCTGCCTCGGCCGGCCCTTCTAAAAGGTCGTGGGTCAAGTGGGAATCAAATTCACAAGTCACCATGCAGCATGACAGTAATCAACACCCTTTTTGGTTTAATTAATAACGTTTCGTTTGGACTATGTTTTCTTTTGCTTTTGTAGTTGATGGCTTGCGTAACATCGTTGAAAACGTACAACTATAGATGCTGAGGTTACCACCTAAGCACTTAATTGTTGATCTTAAGCACAGCTGGATGTGTGCGTGTGTGTGTGTGTGTATAGTTTTATGTCATGCCCGCTTCACCTGGTCAGTACTATTCATTTCTAATTTGTTTGACTATTCATTATTCAACTTGTTCTTAGTCATTGACATGATATTACGGGCCCGTTTGGTTCGAATATTTGAATAGATTATTTGAATGAAGATTTAACTTTTTGTGAGAGAAAATACTGTAGCAAAATGATTCGAACCGTGATTCGAGTATCGAAACAAACGGGCCATACTAGTAACTAGATTTTCTTTTCTTTTTTTTTTTTGTGGGGGGGGGGGTGTTAGAAACATAACTAGCTAGTTGATTTTAGGTACAATTTGTATTAAAGTCCCAAGAATCTTGATGCACCGTGATCAACTCCACCATGCATGTATTTATTTTTTTATTTTTTTAATCTAATAATGTTGCTGTAGGGCCGATGAGGCTATGATCACTCATTAATCTGTTTTTCACTTTTTTTCTTTCTGTGTCTTTCGTCATAATTTTGTTTGATTCTTCTTTCTCTTTTGGTGTTGGATTTCAGCTTACGTTTTTTTTTTTTTTTTGATAAGCTCCCTACTTTGGCGGTTTGCATATTAAACAAAAAAAAAAAACAAGGGTCAGCATGCCATTTTCAGCCTGGCCGTCAAATTCTCCAAAAGTTTCTGAAAATTTCGTGAAAAGAAACCACCACAGTGGCAAAAGTTAGTGGGCCACATCAGTAATGTTGGGATCAAAATCTCAACTAAGTTAACTTTGCCTTGCACTTTGACACATGATCATGGCGTTTCTAATTTTTCTTTTTTTTTTTTTTGAAAGGATGTTTCTAATTACTTGTTGAAGATTTTTTTGATAGGAAAAAAAAAAAAATGATTTGGGCTTTGATTGGCAAAGTCACTATAACTGTTACAACGTAAAGCTTTTATATGCTACAGTATAAAGCAAAAATAAGCTATAATATAAATAAGCAAAAATAAAGCAAAGTCACTCTCATACGCTAAATGAATTTGTTCTAATTTTTATTTAAATTGCATTGCCAAACCCCCTCTTACAACCCTTAATTCTTCATTTGATCTTTAATTTTTGTACATCGTTTTAATTCTTTTTAACGTTCAAAAACATACAATAGCAATACCCTACTATAGAATTGTGACACATGTTATTCTCTTAATATGTATTAAGGTAATTAAATTAATTTTTAGTGTGCCAACCAAAAATTTGTTTTATTTAAAATCTATTTCACAATATTTATTTTTATCTATTTTTAAATTTTCTAAAATTCCCATATACTTATTTAGTATGTTTACTGAAAAGCCTTGAAACTTCTAATAAATTTAAAAAATGTCATTTTAGCATTATGTGGTTAAAGTCTCCAGAGGAGACATAAGGATATCTTTCCTAACTACTCTTGACCTTCCTTTTCTTTATTTCCTCCGTGACATGCTCCAACATGTCTCCTCCATAATTGCTTCTATCACTTCTCTTCAAAAACTTCATCTTTTCTTCATTTTTCTTCAACGGTTCCAACACTCTTCTTCTCATTTCCTTGCTGAAGCAAAATACTTAGAGAACTTTTTCAAGGAAGCCATAAATATCAGCCACCATCACCTCCATTTGAGCAATAATTTCAGCCATACCGAAGTCAAGGAACCTGTATTGAAGCCATTTCAAGCTTCCAACTAGCCATAATTTGATATTAGAATCTTATGAACAAATTTAGTCTCTTATTTATAATTTTTTTTATATACTCAAGGATTATTCAAATTTGCATTCTAAAACCTGAGTATATGTTTTGTTGCTATTTTAGAATATATGTAGAAAGTTTAAGTGTATATGCCGTAGACAGAAAATTTATATTGTTAAATTTTATAATACCTCTATGGGCGGTGGCTCTTTCTTGAATTTCTAGTATTAAATAAAATTGAATTTTATAAATTAGTTTATATATTTAAAAAGTAGACATCCTAAGCTTGCTAACGAGCTATCATAAGCCTAAATCAGAGTTGTATTTTATTTTCTATGAATTTTTTAATTTTCGGATTGGAAACTAGGAAACCTGCCAGTGGCAATATACTGCCCGTTTACGTTAAGTAAACCACCTGTTAACTCATGTGATGATTGTAGATAGTGAACCTATCCTTTTTGCAAAAGTATACTGCTAGTTTGCCATGGTATACCAGCTGCTAACCTGAACCAAGATCCCATCTTTGCTCACCACCTAATTCCTTAATGTCTTGAAACCTTTCCAATATTATCCTAAGTGGTTGATGAATCTTATTAGGGACCAAAACATATAGATTACTTGTTTACATTTTATGTTGTGTTAAGACAAAAATTGTTTACTGTGGTATTCAAAAGAGATTTACATAAAAGCTTTGATGGCACACTAGTAAGATGGATTTACACATAATTTATTTATAAATATGATTGTATGTTGTGCTTTAATTTTAATTGTCCTTATGCACGCCTTAGGATCAAGGGAGTGTGGAGCTAACGTTAATTGATACCAGGATTAAAAGATTGTTGATAAGCTTGAAAGGTAAGGATTCTATTACTCATTTTTTGTGAGGTTTTTATGGAATTAAAATTGATTATTTTTTCGCAAGATATATATCTTTGTTGAACTGCTATTATATGAGTATCACATATGAAATTATGACAAGGACTCGTCTTATATTATACGGCGAGGAACATAATGAATTGACACATGTTATAAATTGAGAAGTATGGTTAGGAAAACTGACTCTATAAATAATGATTGAATATAAAGAAATGGTGAGACATGAAAAGGACGGCAGTTACGTCCTTGGGCACAAATACCCTAAAAGGTAAAATAGGAGGAAGGTGATGACGCTTCCTTGGGTTGAAAGTCTTAGAACACACTGTACAGGAATCGACTTGGTGAGGACTCGAGGCTTGATGTCCCCTCATCGGAACACCCTTGGAATGTTTAGAGGGTAATCAAGTGCGTCCATTTGGGTTTCGATGAGTTGAGTGATACTCTATTGAACGTGAATACTTAGGAATAATGATGAACTGTAATATTTGTATATATGTATATATATGAAACTCGGTAATGATTAACTATTGTATCCACGTAATATGATTTTAATAAATCTCATAATCTGGATAATGATGAGTATTAACTAACCATGCAAGTTTTAATGTGGTAATGATAAAAACCTAAAGGTGAGTAATGGTTTTCTTTACTGAGCATATTGTCGCTCATTCCCTTATATTTTCATATTTTTAGGACTCACTAAGTGTGAGGTGGCTACGAGAAAAATAGTTGAGGAAGCGATGTAGCTATATTACGTTGGGACTGCTTTAATTGCTAAGAATGTTTTTCATGATAATGTAAGCATCAATTGTTACTTTCTGTGACTATATTAAAATGCATTGATGGTTGAAATGATGATGACGACAGTTTATATTATTAAATTTAAGGTACTATATTAAACTGCGGTTTAATTATCGTTTATATTTTTTTATTTTTGATTTGAGAGTTTTCATTTAAGTCTCGAATAACTTTTTTTTTAAGGTTTACTCTTATTTTTAATTTTTATTTTAATTTATTAAAAACTGTAAACCTCTATATAAAAGGCTTTACAAGAATTCCAAATTTTCCCGAGACTTTGTTGATTTGATTGGCTGTCATGGGCTTGGTCAAAATGGATATGTGACGACTAAAACCTCACTCCTTTTTTTTTATTTTATTTTGACCGTTCATGATTAGTTGCATTTGACCATTAGATTTCTTGCGGTAAACTCCTTAAATTGGAATTCACATCAACCAACCATATGATAATTGATATATCCACTCATAATCTGGTACAATGTCAACCAACGTCGAAGAAACTTTAATCCTAATCAACTCCATGTATAGCCATTAGCTAATCATGTTATAATGGATTTGCTGCACCATGATCATAATGGACTCCGACCATGCTTTTTTGGTTCGTTAATGCAACTTTCCTTTCTTCTTTTTTTTTTTTTTTTAATTCTTTTCCTTCTTCTTTAACAAACTCCTCTTTAAGAGAGAGAGAATTCAAAATAAAAAATCTGCATGTCCTTTGAGAAACATTACGATCTGGCATTCTCATAAGCACCAACGAAGCTGCAATGAAAGTTTACAAGAAATGATATTCATGGTACATGATTATCACGTGCATAAAATGTAACACAGCCTACTGCTATTTAAAAAATAAATATAAAATTCTAAACAATAACAATAATATTAATAATAATTAAAGGCATGCACTAATAGGTTGTTTGAAAAACGAGTTTTAATTAAAAAATCTTGGTTTAAACTCATTTAATTACAGTATTATTCCTTACAAAATTTAAATTGCGACAGTATAACTCGAACCTTTTCGTTCAAACTTATTTTTCAAACCGCCTATAATTTTTTAGCGGAAGAACTTGATAGGGGCATAAAATATTCTTTGTAATGGTTGAATTTAACGGTGGTAGAAGTCAACAAACTTTTCAAGTAAACAGTTGACTACTGGATATTTCGAAAGCTTACATCCTTAAACTTCTATTCGTCTACTATACAAATTTCTTTTTCTTTTGAACGAACATTATTATACAATCTTAAATGGGAAGAACATAAATTGATATTTTGCATAATCTTGAAGGAGCTACATTACATTGAACATATATCTAATTGACCCTGCAAATTCAACGATATATCATCTCATGCTTATATCTTTGATCATGCTTCCCATGTTCATGGCCCTACATTATGAAGGAAACAAATTGTTATATTGCATAAAGAATCAATATGGCTTCATAAACTTGTTCTTCTTCCCCAGGTCTGAGCCAAAATGGATAAAAATGGAATAATCAATAAATTAGAAAATTTTTAGAAAAAAAATGTCAAATGTATTTCGTTACACCTTGTCCAACTCATCAACCGATAAAGGAGAAGATGACCAGATTAAAATAATTCGTATCAATGCAATGACGATAGAAACATACTGTTGAAATACTAGGTACACTTCAGAAGTTCAACCGGAGAGTGCAGGCCCTAAGACTAAACCTGCCTCCTCATAATCGGAGGCGCCAAATAATGTGAAAGCCAAATTGTCTTCTGGTTTTTTCTTTAAAAGAAATAAATAAACAAGAATAGCCGTTCCTGTACTTGGTAGACTAAATATCAGCAACAAGGCTCAGATACACCGACATTACGCATTGTCATATGTTTTGACATACTATATACTAAAAAATACAAAACAATAGCTAAATATGAAACGGGTCGGTTGAAAATGACCAAGTCTGATTACATATGCAGCACTTAAATACATAACAAATACCTGTCATCTTGTCAGACCAACTATTTCTGCTTTGCTAATACATTCTATGAATTAAAAACACCTTATACCAAAGAATTAAGTTGACCATCCTAAGTTCAGAAATCCCATTTACCATTGACTAGGAAGACCAGCTCATAACATAGCTGAAATGCTTGACTAACATTTAATCTGATGATGATTTCTACCTTCAGATGTTGCATGAGGGCAAACATGAGTATTTAACGTCTGAGGGAGATCTTCAAACATTAACAAGTCGCTCTAGTTATCCGCAAAAGTGGAACTATTTCATCTAAATAAAGCAATGCTAACTCAATCAAATGATTGGTCTGACTCAAAATTAACAATAAAATGGATTCTAGGCCCAAGGTTTATATGCAACCTCCAAGGTTGGTCCACACATTCAATGGACTTATAAAGGTTGCAATTGTAGCATTCAACAAGAATTTTATATACTTTCGTATACGAGTATGTCCAAGTAATATGCATCTGAATCCATATAATTAAGAATGGATGTTTACATTCATGTTTGAATGTGTATATGCATTCAAACTTTTATACATTCATTACAGAGAGAGAGGCTAGAGCACCAACCTTGCATGGCAAAGAACGTCCCTTACCGGACAAAGCTTCTCTGCTCTTCGATATTGTTCTGCAGGAGAGGTTCCTGGTGTGTACTTGATTCTAGGCTCCTCACCGGGTCCTTGTCAATCTTTGCCTCCTTGGCTTTTCCCCACAATACAGAATAAAATCCAAAGATGATAATAATTGCTCCAAGCAATCTGCGTCAAGTTATTATTGAAAAGGGTAAAAATAAAACCAAGTTCCACATCATTTAAACATAAAAATAAAAACAAACTTATATGGACACTGGGTTCAATCCACTTAACAATTGACCTTTTAAGATGGAAACTTAACCCCTTACATAGTTCAATTTCTATTAATTATACAAACTGATGTCCTTCTCACAATACTAATGAAGAATGAACTGTCTCTTCTCAGCAGCAGAGATAAACCAAATAACATTAAATATAATAATAATAATAATATAAAAATCGAAAGGTAGAAACCCAACCTTCCAAGAAAGAGAGTTTCCCCAGAGAAGATAACACCCACAGCAACTGAAATGACGATTGCCAAAGGCTTGAACATAGACACGAAAACGGGCCCAGTCCTGTGCAGGCACCATGCAGATACACTGACTTGGAAGGCAGAGCCAAAAACTCCCTATACCATTATGACTTTAAAGCTTTTAGCAACTTCTGTTATAGAGAGAATTATAGCAAGTTAAGCATGCTTGAGTTATAGTATCATATTACCGAGAATAGGACAGAAAAGAGTCTTGTTTTAGATTTCAAGCTCCAAGCACTTAGGTCTCTTTCCATAAACAAACAGACTACAGCAGACAGAATAGCCCCAAAGAAGCAGTAGAAAAAAGCCAGGATCAGTTCTGCTGGGTATTTCTTGAGGACTGATTTCTGGAACACAAGGAAAATCATGTCCAAGCAAAACACAAAACAAAACAAAAGGAAAAACATGCAAGTTTCTAGAGTTTAACCTGTATAATAAGCCAAACTGAAGCCAGTACAGCATCAACAAGAAGAAACAATCCTCCAAGAACCCAGTTAGATTGTTGGAAGAGAATTTTCTTATCAGGTAAGTTGGACAGTGAGGATATGTTTAGAAGTGAGGGACCCTCGTAGAAAGTCACAAATAATGCCCCGAAAAGCGAAACTATTGTTCCAGTGGTTTTAGCAAGACTAGTGGAGCTTCTCCAATCTAATTTTTCCATCCTGAAATCACCCATATGAATGTATTGGAAATCACACAACAGTTAAGACTATCTTTTAATACAATATATCCGGCCAAAGTCCAAAATAACCTTTTTTGGCTGCAAAAGAACCCTGCATACGAAAACTAAAACGACTCTCAAGACTGAGGAAAGAAGAGACACTAAGGTTAAAATAGCCTGTGCAATAATTAAGTGGTAAATGTGGTTCAGGGCAAGCAGAACAAATATTAAAAAGCATTTCAAACTTTTTAAATAATGTGATATAATGTAGTTGGTTAAACACTATTTGAGACATCGAAATTGTGCATGGAATGAGTCCAGTATTATGATATTAGTTAGCTTGAGAAAGAAGCATAACCTTAGAGAAACAGTAAGAATGTAGGTGAAGGCTGGACTAAGATTAAACATTGCGGTTCCAAGAGTAGGAGAACTATAATAAATCCCAGCAAACCCCAGGAACTGAATAACACAGCTGCGTGCAAGAAAAAAATGATACAATCAACCAACATTGCACTAGTAAAAAGCATCTAAACTGAAAACCAAAACAAACCCACAAAGTAAGTACAAAGAATGTTGATACTTGGTAAAAGTTGGACTAAGGTCATTTTTATAATTTACACTCATGCACTCCAAACTTTTTATAATTTGTAAATTGGCCCATAAATTTTTAATTTTGACAATTCTTTACAGTGTAGTCCAATCCATAATGGACGTCAATTTATAAACAAATATTAGAATTTCAAAATCACAAAATTAAAAAGTTAAGGGTCCAATTTGTCAACCAACAAATGGTACATGGTCCATTTTGTGCATTAAATAACAACGGCAATAGATTTTATTGTAGAGTTCTATTTGTGAAAACTGAAAGTTCAGCGTCTAAGCTGCGACGCTGATAGATTCAGGGTGCACACCATAAAAACGCCTGGTACAAATAAAAAGTATCTAAATTGAGTTCCTATTTGACATCTTGGTTGGAATCAAAACAATATAAAGCTCTTAGCAGTAAAAGAAAAAAAAAAACAAAATATTACTATAATATAAGGGTTCGTTTGGTAAATAGATTCAAATTATGTTGATTTGAATTATTTTGATTTAAGTTATGTGATTTGAATTATGATTTGATATGCTATTTGACTTGACGTTTGGATGTACATATAAAATATTAATATTACTAGAATATAAGGGTCCGTTTGGTAAATATTACTAAACATAATTTTTTCTCTTAGCAATAAACAAAAGCAAAATATTACTAGAATATAAGGGTCTGTTTAGTAAATGGATTCAAATTATGTTGATTTGAATTATTTTGATTTGAGTTATGTGATTTGAATTATTATTTGATATGCTATTTGACTTGACGTTTGGATGTACATATAAAGTATTAATCTGAATATAAGAAAATAGAATTTATGTTTAAATAGATAGTAGAAAAAATTTTTGATTAATTAAAAAATCTAACAAAATCTTAATGTTTATGTTATTAAAAAATATACAATATAGATCTTGATTTATTTCTCTCTTTATTAAGAATGTAATGAAAGAATAATCGTCTCAATCGAATATTAAATAAAGAGTGAGAATACAATATTTTACTGTAATAAACTGAACCAAATCTAAAGAATTTAAAAGATAAAACTCTAAAAATTTAAATTTAAAAGACTCGTTTTATTTAAATTTTTGAAAAAACAAACAACTATTAAAGAATTATTTTAACTCAAAATCCAAATAATTAGCTCTATGTGTCAAGCAAACGGGCTCTAACGCTCTGGCATACTATATTTTCAAACTAACATTAGTTCCAACTGGTCTCTAAATGCCCTATGAAATCCAAAACAAAGCCACAAAGTAAGTCCGACTTACCCCAGTAGACCAAGCAAGAAAAACCAACCAAGGATGGAGAAAGTAAGTGAAGGACGCTCTTTTCTGCAGAGAATATTGCCAAAAAGAAAAATTGTTTCAAATATTTTAAATATAAAAATAAACATGGGGTTGAAATGATATTTTAGTAGGTACCCATAGAAGACGAAGGAAGTAGGCAGGAGAAGAAGGGAAGCGAGGGAGTTGGAGAAGAAGATGAAGAGGAGGTTGCTCATTCCGTCGGACAAGGCTGCTTTGCTGGCAATCATCAGCCCAACTTGGGCACACTCCGACATGACCATGCCCACTATTGGCACCACCACGACCTTGCGGGCCATATTTTCTTGGCTCTTGAATCGCCGCCACCAATGGATAAAGCAACCACACACACAATCTGGGATATTTGTGTGACAAATTAAAGTCAGAAACCCTGATTATCCAGTCCAATCCGATTCAAGAGAAGGGAATCTTTTGCTCTTTCTAGATATTTTATCCGCCAAGCAAGTTGCAACAATGGAATCTTTCATTGGCTTTCGCTTAAAAAAAGAAAAAAAAAGAAAAAGAGCAACTAGATTTGAAAAAAATAAAAACGACAGCATTTACCAAACGTGAAAATGACAAGAAGGTATTTTACCTTGAATCTACCTACTATTTGTTTCTTTGTATTTTTCTTTCCCCGTCACTAGTTACATGAAACGACATTTAGTATTTCTATTACAGCATTTACAATGGCCCTGTTTTTTTGTTCTCAAAATTTTTAAAAATATATTTTTATATTTTTTAAAGCAAAAATTTTAAAAACATTTTTAGTATAATTTTTAAAAAAATTTATTTTTTAAAACAAAAATATTTTCATCTATTTTAAAAATAATACCAAACGATCCCTATATATATATATATATATATATATGTATATATAGGTCCAAAACCGAGTTTTATTGTCAGATTCTCTGTATTTATAAGTCCGAAACCAAGTTTTATTGTCTAGATTCTTTCCAAACGAACTCAAATTGGTTTCTAAGTTGTATCGGTCTGTTTTGCAGATATTCCAGTGATCAGAGTCAGTTTTGAATCAGAGTTCAGTTGGAATTTATTTGAACAGCAGATATCATCACCACGGTTCGCGACGATGACAACTAAAATTCCAATAGAGCTCAATCCTTGCATGATAATTCAGTATTTAGTAGAATCCTTACTTTAATTTTAGGTTCTTAAAAAGAAAAAGAAAAAGAAAAAAGCCAACACATAGAAAGCAACGTATTTATAGAAAAATACAGAAGAAGATGATTAGGTTGTTTGGCACGAGAGTTAGAATCATTGGTTAGAACTATAAACACTGTAGTATGTGGAGCTTTACACTGTAGCAATAGCACGTAAAGGCTTTACACTGTTTTTAACTGAAAAGTTAATTCGAACCATTGGTTGTCAATACATCCTATAAATAAGTACTTTTTAAATGAAAAATCGTTTTTTTTACCTTTTTTTTTAGATTTTAGACCTTTTTTTTGAGTAAGTTATGCCCTGCATTTGAAAGCATGAAAACAACCTTGTTGCTGTATCCGAACTTGCAGTTTGCTGTTGACCGCTAGATTTCTTGTGGTATGGAATCCTACACAGCTTTCCCGTTTGTTTATGCACATTTCGTTTCCAATTTTGTTTCATTATTTTTCCTTATACTGAGGTTGTCTTTCTCTATCTGCTTATCCCTTTACAAAACTCCTCTTTGGAGGTTTACGTACTAAAAATGAGGAAATTAGTATTGCTCAATTAAACCCATCAGACCTCCCTGTAAAAATTCAAAACAATAATTAAAAAAAAAAAAAACTGCATGTCATGTGAGAAACATTACAATATGCCGACATGACAGCCTATTCTCATAAGCACACTTAAAAAGCTGCAAGGAAAATTCAAAAGAGAAAAATCCTCAAGGAAAATATTCAAGGTTACATGATAATTAGGTAAAATATATATATATATATATATGTCAGACAGCCTATAGCTATTAAAAAATATATATTTATATTAAAGATGTGTACTAATCATTAAGTAGAGAAAATATAACATGCACGAAATTTGAAATCGTTATATCTAGTTAAAATAATTTTTTGCTGCAGACATAAGGATTGAAAAATAAATACTACTACTGGATATTTTTTTCTGTTCCTACCAGAGATATTGCCTCACAAAATATTCGCTATAGTGATTGAATTTTACAGTGGAAGAAGTCAACAAACTTTTCAAGTAAACAGTTGACTACTGGGTATTTTCAAAGCGTATATCCTTTGCATGAATTTCATTCTAATTTTTTTTATCTCTCTAAGGTTAGAAACAAAAAGATTAGTGAAAGAGCTTAATGAGAGACTAATCTCAGGACCAACTTCTAAACGATCATAATGAAGGAGCTTAATTTTAGTCGTGAGGTCAAATAGCCCCGAGTATTGACACCGTCCATTACGGGAAAAAAATGCTATTTATGTAATTTCATCACATTACAATACTATTTCTTTTAAGGATATTTTCATACATTATTAAATGAGAAGAAGCAACTATAATTGATCATTTGCATAATTTTGAAGGAGCTACATTACATGGAAGGGTAGTTTTTGACCCTGAAAATTCAACTATATATCACCTCATGCTTATGTCTTTGATCATGCTTCCCATGTTCATGGCCCTACATTATGAAAGAAACAAACTGTTATATTGCATATTAAGGCTTCATAGACTTGTTCTTCTTCCCTAGGTCTGAGCCAAACTGAATAAGAATGGAATAATCAATAAAAAGAAAATTTTCAGAAAAAAGTCAAATATATTTCGTTATGCCTAATCCAATTCATCAAGCGATAAAGGAGAAGATGACCAGATTAAAATAATCCGTATCAACGAGACGACGATAGAAACATACTGTTGAAATACTAAGTGCACTTCAGAAGTTCAACTGGACAGTGCAGGCCCTAAGACTAAACCTGCCTCCTCACAATCGGAGGCGCCAAATAATGTGAAAGCCAAATTGTCTTCTGGTTTTTTCTTTAAATAAATAAACAAGATAGCCATTCATGTACTTGGTAGTTGAGCATGCATAACGGAATATGAGCAACAAGGCTAAGCTACACCGACATTACGCATTGTCATATTTTGACATTCTATACACTAAAAAATGCAAAACAATAACTAAATATGAAACAGGTAGATTGAACATGACCATGATTACATATGTAGTACTTAAATATATAACAAATACCCGTCATCTTGTCAGATGCATTAAATTATTTATGCTTCGCTAATTCTATAAATTAAAAATATATATACCAAAGAACTAAGTTGACCATCTTAAGTTCAAAAATTCAGTTAAAGTATCTTTGGACAGACCTCAGTCAACAGAATATTTACCATATGAATCTACCATTTGAAGGTAAATCGGGCTCACAAAGGAAACTAGGAAGACTTGCTCATAACTGAGCTTAAATGCTTGACTGCAATTTAGTCTGATGGGTCCATTAACAATGATGATTTAAACCTTAGCATGTTACGAGGGTAAACAAAAGTATTTTAAATTCTGAAGGAGATCAAAACAGCACTCAGTTTCGCTTGTAACTTCTAAAAGTGGACTTATTTCGTCTGTCTAAAACAATGCTAACTCAATCCAGTTACTGGTCTGACCCAAGAAAACAAAACACCTTTTAGGTCCAAAATTCATATGCATCCACCAAAGTTAATCCACGTTCACTGGACTTGGTTGGAGAAAAAGCTGGCATAAATTAGGTTGGTACCACTTTTGAAGTCTTCTTATTCACTCGTACCATTTTTATGTTTAAATTGGGCTTAAACACAGAAGTAGTACATTCGACTGCCAATTTTCTAAAAGCCATATTTGTCTAATTCGCCAGAAAAAGCTGTTTACATCAACTCATCAAGTCTCTATAAAGGATGCATATAGTAGCTTTCAACAAGAATTTCATGTATGTTTCTATACGAGTGTGCATATGTCTATAAATCTGTATATATGCATGGATGTTTACATGCATGTTTGAATGTGTTTATACATTCAAATTATATACATTCATTACCAGGAGAAAGGCGATAGCAGCAATTCTGCACGGCAATGAAGATTTCTTACTGGTTTACTGGACAAAGCTTCTCTGCTGTTCAATATTGTTCTGCAAGAGAGGTTCTTGGTGTGTACTAGATTCTAAGCCTGTTACCTCATCATTCTTGTCAAACTTTGCCTCTTTGGATTTTCCCCACAGTACAGAATAAAATCCAATGATGATGATAATTGCTCCAAGCAATCTACATCAAGTTATGAGGCCAATGAATGTCCTTTTCAGAAACTAATGAAAAATGAACCGTCTCTTCTCAACAGCGGTGATCAATAAAAAAAAATACAAAACTAAAGGAAATCAAAAGGTAGAAAGCCAACCTTCCAAGAAAGAGAGTATCCCCGGAGAAGATAACACCCACAGCAAGTGAAATGACAATCCCCAAAGGTGTGAACATTGATACGAAAACAGGCCCAGTCCTGTGCATGCACCATGAAGTCACACTGACTTGGAAAGCAGAGCCAAAAACTCCCTATAACATCATGACTTAAAAGTTTTCAGAATCTTATCTTCACTTCTAAAGAGCATTTTAGCAGGTGAAGCATGCTTGAGTTACAGTAACATGTTACCGAGAACAGAACGGAAAAGAGCCTTGTTTTAGATTTCAAGCTCCAAGCACTCACGTCTCTTTCCACTACCAAACAGACTACCCCAGACAGAATAGTCACGAAGAAGCAGTAGAAAAAGACTAGGATCAGTTCTGCTGGATATTTCATGAGGATTGATTTCTGAAACAAAAGTTAAAACATGTAAGTAGCGAGGATTCGTTGTCAATTTGCTTTCACAAGGGCCCTTTATAAAATTTCACCTGTATAATAAGCCAAACCGAAGTCATCACAGCATCAACTAGAAGAAACAATCCTCCAAGAACCCAATTTGATTGTTGGAAGAGAAGGTTCTTATGAGACAAGTTGGACAATGAAGATGTGTTTAGAAGTGAGGGACCCTCGTAGAAAGTCACAATGAAAGCCCCAAAAAGCGAAACTATAGTTCCAACGGTTTTAGCAAGACCGGTGGAGCTTCTCCAATCTAATTTTTCCATGCTGGATGCAACCATATGAAAGTATTAGAAATCACATAACAGTTAATACTCTTATCTGAAACAACATAGCCTGTCAAAATCCAAAATTGCATTACATATAGCGTTCATCAGCTGAAAAGTTACCCGGCATGCTAGAACAAAGATTGAGAGCATCTCTAATACAAGAAAAATTTTTATACCAATGTCGAAATTTAACATTTGGGTAAGAAAAATATTCTCCGATGCAATGCTACTAAGTAAGGTCAAATTCGGCATTGGTTATAGCCTATACTTAGTGCCAACAGCGTATTCCAAATTTTGGCATTGGCTATTTATTGGCTTGTGTGTTGACATTTCAACTTGATAATTATGACATTGTCATTTTTTAAATGCTTAAAAACTTTTTTTTTTCATTTTACAAGTGTTGAAGTCGAAAATTTATGACAAGAAGTAGATGTAGGATTTATTTATTGAAGCACGAAATAAATATTATATCAAATATGTCATTTTATATATTTTAATTCCAAATATAGCATTGATATTGGTATTTGCAATGGAGATCGTCCAGGGAAAATAGACACTTAGGTTAAAATAGCTTGTACAAAAACTACGAGGTCGAAACGGAATGTAGTATGGAGTGCAGAGAGAATTATGGGGATCCCAACCTCTAAATCTACGGAAGGGAGAAAATAATAACATTCCTACAACAATACTATAAGACCTCTCTCTCTTTTTTCCCCTCAAGTTGAGTCTATTGGCATCATTATTAGTGTCATAAATAAGCTAAAATGACTCCACCAACAAGAAAAATCTCTAACATTGAAAGAAAGGCTACGCAATCAAGTGAGTAACATTGAACAAGTATGACCAAATTGTGATAGAAGTGAGGTAGAGAAAGAAGCATAACCTTAGAGTAACAGCAAGAATGTAGGTAAAAGCTGGAATTAGATTGAGCATTGCGGTTCCAAGAGTAGGAGAACTATAATAAATCCCAGCATACCCAACGAATTGAATAAGGCAACTGCAATAAAAATGGATATAATCAACCACCACCATGTTCAAATTATTAAAAAAAAATAGAAAAAAAAATATAAACTGAAATCCAAAACAAACCCACCGAGTGAATTGGGAATAAAAGATAAATAACATAAAAAAGCTTATTTATTTCACAACTTACCCAAGTACACCAAGCAAGAAAAACCCACCAAGGATAGAGAAAGTGAGCGAAGGACGCTCTGTCCTGCAGACAAGATTGAGGGGAAAAAAATAAGAACATAAAATCTTTGTGGGGAATTGGGGTTTGTAAACGACAAGTCGTAGAAACATGAAAGTACCTGTAGAAGAAGAAGGAAGCAGGAAGGAGAAGAAGGGCAGCAAGGGCGTTGGAGTAGAAGATGAAGAGGAGGTTGCTCATCCCATCGGACATGGCGGCTTTGCTCACAATCATCAGCCCAACTTGTGCGCACTCCGCCATGATCATGCCCACTATTGGCAGAGCCACGACCTTACCGGCCATCTTTTGGCGGTTATGGAATATGGATAAAGGAGCGCACAAGCTGGGAATTGTTGCGTTTCAGAATCGACACATTTCTGAGTTTCCAAATCCGATCAGACTATGAAGAAGGGAATCTTTGACTATTTTGTTTAGATATTCTACATCGGCGGCTAAATGAGATGCAACAACGTAATCTTTCATGGTTTTTGGTAATGGGAGGGTCTATAATAAGATTTCTTATCATTGTATTATTCACTGATCAATTTATTTTAAGGACAAAAGTAATTTTTAAAAAATACTTTTTGCACACACTATTATAAAAAAAAAGTTATTTCCTTCAAAAATTTATTATGCCACACTTTTAATTAAAAAAATAAAGATAGATTCCAATAAAAAAGTATGTGGTTTATTTCTTCTTTAAAATTTATTTTTTATTCAATTTTATTGGTTCGTTTATATAATCATGATTATATAAATCATTGCAAATTGTATGATTCGTAAATAATTAGTTACAAATCATATGTTTTAGCATAAGAAACGTAGTTTGGTTTGACATAAAGAAATACAATATATATAAAAAAAATACTTTTCAATTCTTCTTGTTTTTAAGTGAAAGACATATAATTTGTTCGATTATATATGAACTCTTACAATTCACTACCGATTATAGTTTGTTGTCATAAAATTCAAAGTTTGGTTTAATAAAAAGGAAAAAAAATAAAATTAAGGAAAAAATATCGGTTAAAGTTTATTTGATAGATTAGTCAAAAAAAGGAAAAAATGATAATGCTATATAAATGTAGAGACTTTTTCGGTATTTTAAAATGATAATGCTTTTAAGTGAAGGATGTATAATTTGTTTGATTATATATGAACTCTTACAATTCACTACCGATTATAGTTTGCTGTTATGGAATTCAAAATTGGTTTAATAAAAAGGAAAAAAATAAAATTAAGGAAAAAATATCGGTTAATATATGAATTGAAAAAAATACGTTTGCAAAAAAAATGTAAGTTTATTTGATAGATTAGTGAAAAAAGGAAAAAAATGATAATGCTATATAAATGTAGGGATTTTTTGGTATTTTAAAAGAGATGTAACAAATAAAATAAAGGGTGAATTAAGAAAATATGTATAAAAAATAGAATTGAAGGTGTCGTAGATGCAGCCTTCGGGTGATTCTTGACTTTCAACAAAAACAAGTGAAAGAAAACGATAAAAATGTGGAAAAAGGCAGCAATATTAGAAAGCGACAATATTTTGTTGTCGTTGTACTTGACTGATTGAAAAGCGACGATTAATAATCGGCATGTTCAACAAAATACACCTCAGCACTACGAAAAGAACGACTAATGCGAAAAAGGCGGGAAAAAATTGAAAAATAAATTTTTAAACAGAAAAACGACATGAAAATAAGAAATCATTCAACCAATGAGAGATGTATTATGCCAAAAAAAGAACAAAACAAAAGGCAAAGCACCGGGAATGCAAAAAAGACCCAACATTATAAACGACACAATTATAAATATACGACAACTTGATGAGAAAACTACAACACATGAAAGGACATCATCATTAAAAATCACATTATAAAAAGAACCGACGTACAAAATCAACCAAAAAAAAAAAGGCTGCAGGCGTAGTGTAATGATAAAATCTCACTTGCTTTATCTAAAGACAACTTAAATATATAATATAAATTATAATGTGACATTAATAAAAAAAAAATTTTAACTTATTTTTTTTATAAATACTATACATGTTTAAAAGACATAAATATCATGACATAATTTTTTATTTATTAAGTGAACTAATATATCTTTTAAAAATGTGGCATAACATGTTATTTTTTCAAAAAGTGTAACATATGATGTAATTTTCTCATATTCATAACCATTGTCACGTTATTGAATAGTGGATTGACTTTTTTTACATGTAAAAAAACTTTTATATTTTATGTCACTCACAAAAATTAATACAAAAGTAAATTTATCTATAAAAAAAATAGCTTATGGCATTTTTTTAAAGAGTTTTTTTATATGATATATTTTAATCTATAGTCAAAAAAAAAAAAATGGCCTATGCGTAAAGCTCCCGTTTTATTTATTGGACCGACCCGGCCCAAACTCGAGTTTTCATCCAATGTGCATGGGCCGAGCTATGCCGGTAGCCATCAGATAATAGCTGGAAGAAATTCTGGTGACTCGCGCACGCCAAGCTGCAGCTAGGACTTAAAAACCCTTACAACTAGGGTTTGTCTCGCTCTCCCTCTCTCTCTCTCTCTCTCTCTTTCTCGCGCTCGCCTTCGCTTCTTTTCTTCCACTTCAATTCCACAGACCAGAGCCTCCGCTGATTTCATCCTTCTTGAGCTTCCAGTAATTTTTTCTCCTCTTCCTTATCCTCTTAGATCTATTCGTATTTGCTCTCTGATTCATGCTTTTCCAGTCTGTTTTCGATCCGTTTGGTTGCTCAGAAAACGTGGGAAAAAGAAACGATTCTTTTGATTTTTTTTTCCAGATTTATTCAAAGTTTCAACTTTGGAAAACCGAGAAAATGTAATTGGTGTTTGCTTTTTTTTTTTTTTTTTTTTTTCCAAACAAATATGGGGAATTTCAATATTTTGATGGTTCATATTGTGCAACATTTTCTTTCACTGTGTTTTTTTTTTTCATATATTGTTTTGTTTGCGTTTGAGACTTTGTTTAGGTTGTTTACAGGATCCAACCAGTCTAATTTTGGCAGATATGGCTGATATTATAGTTCAGGACCCATCTCAGCCTCACTTTGATGTGAAGCTCTTCAACCGCTGGAGTTTTGATGATGTTCAGGTTTCAATGTCTTTTTTCCTTTTACGAGACTTTTTTTATTCCACAATCTCAATGTTGTATTGGTTGTTTTTTTTTTTTTTTTTTTTTTTTTTCATGAGAACTGAAGTTATCTGGCTATTTATTTATCCTAATAAATTAATTAATAGTTTTTTTTTTCTTTAAAGTGAAGATTTCTGCTATCTAGTTTGATTTGCTGATATAGAATAATTTTTTTCTTTTTCAATATAAGTTGGAATTGTATCATATATGCGAGCTTTGATTTTTTGCAATTCTGGTATTTATGCACATTCTTACAATTGCGTTCAAACTCGGTATGCGTGAATTGATATACAGCATGAATGTTTGAAAGGAACATTTATGTTCATTTTGAAAACGCGTTAACCTAATCTATTGCCGTATTAAGCTTAATAATTGTTTCTTCCTTTGATTGTTTTTGAGATTATGGTAGAACTTTGACTTAGTTATTTATGCTTGGTATCCATAAATAATTGATTATTTGTTTTCCCATTTCTGAGTTGCTTACTTTAGATATGCAACTTTTGATACGATTGTATAGACTTTATTTACTTTTGCTTGGTTGTTTATTCTGGCTTTCATGTTTTTGTTACCATCTTTTTCACTATTGAGTTCGGTGATTAGTTTCTGTAGGTCAATCGTTAGTTGTTTCCATCAGGTTTTACAGTCATGGATCATGGTTATGCCTACATTTTGAGATTTTTTTTTTCCTCCCTGTTTTTTTGATATAGGTAAATGACATCAGTCTGGCTGATTACATTGGTGTCGTGCCGGCCAAGCACGCCACTTATGTTCCTCACACTGCTGGTAGGTACTCTGTCAAACGTTTCAGGAAGGCTCAGTGTCCAATCGTGGAGCGTCTGACAAACTCGCTTATGATGCACGGCCGTAACAATGGGAAAAAGTTGATGGCGGTGCGGATTGTTAGACATGCTATGGAAATCATCCATTTGCTGACTGACCTGAACCCCATCCAAGTCATTGTTGATGCTGTCGTCAATAGGTAATCAGATGCTCAAGCGATTTCAACCTCCAACCCTTCTGACGATTGATTGTGTTCTTCATCTGTTGTCTTTATATATATGTTTAACTTTTCTTTGTTACAATCAGTGGACCAAGGGAAGATGCCACCCGTATCGGATCTGCTGGTGTCGTGAGGCGTCAAGCTGTTGATATTTCCCCTCTGCGGCGTGTTAACCAGGCCATCTATCTCCTCACTACTGGCGCTCGTGAGTCTGCCTTCAGAAATATAAAGACCATTGCCGAGTGCTTGGCCGATGAGCTCATCAACGCCGCCAAGGGTTCATCCAACAGGTAAGTCAGTAAAACATTGCTTTTGGGTATAGTTACATAAGCCCCTTGATTATAATGGTTACTGGTGCTGATTTTGTTCCTCTCTCTAACTCAATGTTGCCAACTTTTACACAGCTATGCCATCAAAAAGAAGGATGAGATTGAAAGAGTCGCCAAGGCCAACCGTTGATTTGGAAACGAAGTATGGAGCAAGCAGAAGAAGATTTTGTTTTGTTCTTTTTGTCCTCGTTACTTAAAGGAAGATTCGAACTTTAGTTGTATGCTCGAACATGAACATGAAAGTTTTGTTCTTTTCATTCTGTGGTAGAAGCAAAGAGTAGCCTTATCTTAATTTAGAGTCCTATATATTTTGGCTATTGTTGGAGATGTAAGGGTCTCTCGGCGGACATAATTTTTCTTTTGTTATGCGTAATGGTATCCTTGTTTTCATAATTTCATTTGTGTTACTTTGATTGTGCTATATAATAGGGAGCTCCTACTAGATGTTCTATTTGTTCTTCGGTTGTGTGATTTGCCCATGATTTCCTATGCAGTCCTCTCTTTCTTTTTCTTTTTTTTTTTCCCCTTGCCAATGATAGGTAATCAACTTCATTCACTTCAACCCAAAAAAAAAAAGTCGTTCACTTACCAAGATCTATACTAACCGTGAGTTTTACACTTAAAAAGTCATATTTTACAAAACAAATAGTAACCAAATAATATGATTTTGCTCGTAATCACATTTCATTTTTTTTTTTAAAGAGTTGTAGAGTAGCTTGGCTTTAGGGAGATTGAGAGAGAGAGAGACAGAGAGATCATCTAGCAACCGCCGGAAGTTAAAAGCAGCACCAGCATCACCAAAAATGACGATGGGACATAAGACAGGATAACAAGAACCAAAAAAAAAATAAAAAAAATGGAGAAACAAGAAGAAACGTGAAAACGACAACAGCATAATATATAGAGAAAATTGCAAGCTGCGCTATATTTAATTTTTTTATTCAAGCCACATACTAAAAAGATTTGTCACACTATTATTTACCATACTTGTTTAAGTTATGCCATACTAAATATGTATGACAATTATAAAAAGCAAGTTTCAAAAGGTAGATGTTTATAAAAATTCATGAGAAAACGACAAGAGGAGTGGAAGACGACATTTGCATGAGAGAAGACAAAAATAAAACGACAGCAACATAATAAACAACACATTTATAGGCATACGACAACGAAATGACAAAACGGCATACAAGGAAAACGACATTACAATCAAATGAGACGACGGACACACAAAAAATAACGATGACTTATACATATAAAAAAAACTGCGCGTTGTAGGAGGAAAAAACAAAAAACCGGAAAAACAAAACAATAGAAAACGCCGACAAGACAAATAACGGCATATTTATCTAAGTACGAGAAAACGGCAACAATCTATCGAGACTAAAAAAGTCAAACTCAGACACACAGGAAACAAGAACGTTCGTTCTCTTGGTCAAGGTCTAATTATAAGTTATTGGTCAGACATAAAACATTGTACAATGTACCAATCAGTAGTTCCCCAACGAGTAAGAAGATGATTTTTTTTTTTTTTTAATCCAAGTCAGTTAGTGAATAAAGTGCTCTAACTTATGTACTAGTATTTACATTATGATGCTATCCGAAATCACTATATTGTTGAATGCTCAGCAATAACACACATGAGCTCGTACTTCCATTGACCAAACCAAAAACTTTTTTTTTAGGAATGGCACTATAACAAAAATAGATACTGTATTTTATTGAATGAATACATAGTTGTATATTTTTATAATTGAGTAAGGGCATATTTGTAATTTTACTTTTTGTATCATTCAATTATTTAGTAGACCGGTAAGGATATATCTAATTTTTAAAGGTAAAAATTTAAATTTTAAAAATTGAGTAGAAGCACGTGCTTCCACTTAATTACATCTTCATCTACCATCGCATACTTTGTCACTTTTTCTATGTGACTTTTTGTTCGTAGTGTGGTGCAATATCTCTTATTAAGACAAGTTTGACAACTTTAGTTTCAAAATCAAATGATATAAAACTTTTACATCTGAAGAGAAGTTTTTAGAGTGGCAATTCTTGTTTCTCTTGTGCTTTGTTCAAGAGTAGAGGGACGTTGTGGTCAAACGATGATTGCGAATTGTCCACCTTCTCTTCATCTTTGGCCTTTCCCCACATCACCGCATAAAAACCAGTCACAATTATAATAGCCCCAACCAAGCTGCCAAAAACAAAAAGTTGTTATCCAAGTTAATTAGGTGCTAAATAACATAATCACTTGTCAAAATTTTGAGAGGAAGAGACGGGCAAAAGCCAACTTTAGTATAGTGTTATATTATATGTGTATGTGTATGTGTATGTGTTAACCATCGAAAACAGACAATATTGCTTCCTTATTGTTGATCATTACCGCATGTCTTCAACAAATCACAAATTCACATATTAGCTCCAAAACTCGATGTTTATGATACATGCTTTCACAGTCTTATATGTCAATCTCTAATTCGTAACAAAAACTATACTTTTTTTTATGTATGTATTTGTTTATTTATTTATTTTTATGAGATTATAAAGAACTAGTTTACCTTCCAAGGTAGAAGGATTCTCCCAAGAACACAGCACCCATGAAAACAGTGAAGATTATCCCCAAAGGCTTAAACATAGCACAGAAAAGAGCCCCAGCTTTCCATACACACCAGGTAGTCAAACTGTAGCGGATCACAGTTGATACAATTGCCTAAACAATTATGAAGTTTTTTTTTTTTTTTTTCAATTGTCAATTAGTCACCATAATTTGATCTATCAACGCATTAAAAGATTTTGAAATATCAAAACAGGTTTTGTAATGAAAATCCTCTATGCCTCTTACTGTGTACAAAATAGAAACCAAACCCATGTCAAGTTTCAGCTTCCAAGCACTGGCATCTTTAACTATAATTAATGAAAATATTGCAGACATAACCGCTTGGAATGAAATTTGATATAACACTGCCAACAGAACTGCTGGGTACTTCTTCTGAATTGATGTCTGCAAATAATGAATTGGAAAAATAACGTATCATGATTTTAACTTCTTTAGTCACAAATTTTACTTTTATTATACTAAATTTTTAATTCAATATTATTTTAATTATGTTAATAATTTTGAGGTTAAAACAAACACTCATATATAACCTTATGGGTTAAAACTCTGCTACTTATAAAACAAGAGGTCTTAATCTGATAAGTATACTATTTATTACACGAGAACCTACTATTTTGTAAGTAGCGAGATTTTAACTTTATAGAATTGAAAAAAACTTTGTAAAGGAGGCAGTCAATCAATATATAAAGTCAATGACTAATTGTGGCTAAATTAGACTAACCTGCACAATATACCATAATGAAGTCACAACAGAGTCACCGGCAAGAAAGAAACCTCCAAGTATCCAATGTGAGCGTGATGAGAAAAGAAGTTGATTGGCTAAGTTGGGAAGAGAAATTCTTTTTATGATTGGTGGGCCTTTGTAGAATGTCACAACAAATGCTCCTGTTATTGATACCATGGTTCCCAGGATTTTAGCTTGGCTACGTGAGCTTCTCCAATATATAGTTTCCATCCTAAAACCACCCACATTAAAAAAAATAATAATAAAATAAAATAAAAAAATAAACCAACAAAAGTAGGGCTCATAAACGTACAGCAGAAAAAGAAAAATAAATTACCATTTTACTTGTTTTTCTTTTTCTTATCTACTTGCCCCAGTTATTACTTATTAGCAACCTTATCCTTTGAAATTTTTTGGAAAGAAACACGTACCAGTACTATGTAAAATTACAAAATTAATTCTCACTAAACTACATAATCTTCGCATGCTTTTTTTTTTTTTTGCTAAGATTTTAATAGTCCATAGATGAATGGACTAATTCAAAACAATTTTATAGATCAAAGACTTGTTTTACAATATCTTATAAGGTGTTTGGTATGATGGTTAGAACTATTGGTTAGAACTGTAAACACTGTAGTATGTAAAAGCTTAACAAACTATTAAAAATAAAAAACCCAAATGAAATATGACCTATAATATTCAGGGACTAAACTTTGTCTCAACTATTTTGTCCCAATTACTAGCAAACTTACTCTTTGAATTTGGCGCATCTATGGTAAGAAAAATTTATTTTTTCTAGTTTTCTTTTTCTCATTATTTATAAGTTTAATATTTTTTTTTCACTCTAGTTATTTTCAAAATGTACATTTTTTTGGTCACTTTTAAAAAAGACAGTTCAAGTTCTGGCCCCGGGAGATTCCCCTGATGTCATTGTCACATTTTCTTTGCTTACCGTGTGCTATTATAGCCAATTCGTCATATTGTAGCAAAATATCCCCTAACACTTTAACAATTTTCCAATTTGGAAAGATTGATATATTAAAGGAAGTCTTTCAAAGTACGTTTCCCAAATAATAATAATAATAATAGCAGAACCTGAAGATAACGGCAAGTATGAAAGTGAAAGCCGGAATGAGATTGAACATGGCGGTTCCGAGCGTCGGGGAGCTGTATTCTATCCCAACATACCCGAAAATCTGCCCTGAGCACCTGCAATATGGGAATCAAGTACTTTAAAAAGAAAAAAGAACAAAGTAGTTAATTGCTTAATTAATAAGAAAAAAAGTAGCTAGACAAGAACACTGATTAATTTTATAGTTTACCAACCCAAACAAGGCAAGAACGAAGAATCTGCATAGTGTGGAAAAGGTCAACGAAGGCCTGTTTGACCTGTCAAAACATTACATATATGAATGTTTTATAGTAAGATTTCAATATATCTATATATATATATATATGAACGTTTTATAGCGAGATTTCAATATATCTATATATATATATATATAGAGAGAGAGAGAGAGAGAGAGATAAACTTGTTACCTGTGGTAAAAGAAAGAGCAAGGAAGAAGGATGAGAGAAGAGATTGTGTTAGAGTAAACGGTCATGATATACTTGTTTGTGCCTTGGGACATGGCTGTTTTTGCTATTACCATATTGCTTGTTTGAGCCAGAATCGCCAATACCATGCCCATAAACGGCAACAAATTTTTGTTTCCCATCTTACTAACTCACAGTCTCTCTCTCTCTCTTCTTTTTTCTCGCACAAATACGCATACATTTCTTGACCTTTTGCCCTGAAAAAAAAAAATGTTCTCGTTCCATTTGATGCGTGGAATCATGAACACGTCTTGGTGTCATTGTTGAGTGTCCCACAAGTATCATATTTGTTGAGAATTGAGACAATTAGAAAATGGTGACGTGGCAAGTTGATGAGCCAATCCAGTTGTGAGAAGTTAGTTATAGAATGTCAGTGAGAAATAGGAAATTACAGACTTGTAATTGTAGTAAGAACTCTTACTTGTATATTAGTTTGTTAGAGTTGGTTGTTAGTCAACAGAAAAAAAAAAAAAAAAAAAATTGTGGCAATTCAAGAAGATTGAGAGAGAGTAGGGAGGGTGAGATTGACAAGAATGATCTAGGAAAGAGAGAACTAAGTGAGGGGATGATTCTTCAGTGTTATTTTCTTTTATAAGATCAATAAAACTGTTCAATTTCTTGTGGTTCTCTAGGTTGAAGAGGCCACATCAATTGGCTGTCTCTGATCATTGGTTTTCTTCAATTCTTCCTGTTCTTGTTCTGGTTTGTGAGTGAACTCCTAAATTTCTCATCAAGTCGTATCGGAGATTGAGTAACAATTACGATGGGATCAGCAAGGTTTGAGATTGAGAAGTTTACAGGGAAGAATGATTTCGACATTTGGAGAGTAAAAATGCGGGCTCTGCTCGTGCAACAGGGACTTCATGAAGCCCTAGGAGGGGAATGCCAACTACCCAATACTCTTGCAGATGCCAAAAAGAAAAACCTGATGGAAAAGGCTCACAGTGCCATCATCCTCAGTCTGGGCGATCGGGTTCTGAGAGAAGTCTTAAAGGAAACATCAGCTGCAGTAGTTTGGTTGAAACTCGAAAGCCTATGCATGATAAAGTCATTGGCCAACAAATTGCAACTAAAGCGGAGTCTCTTCACTTTCTAAATGGACTCTGGGAAATCAATTACAGATCATCTTGATGATTTCAATAAAATCATTCTGGATCTTGAAAATATTTCAGTTAAGATTGAAGACGAAGACCAGGCGGTGATTCTCCTAAATTCCTTACCAAAGCAATATGAAAATTTTGTTGATACTAGGATCTATGGACGAGAATCCTTAACATTGGAAGAAGTTCAATTTGCCCTAATGTTGAAGGAATTAAAGAAGAAATCAGAGATTAAAGAAGAAGCCGGTGAAGGACTCATGGCCAGAGGTCGATCAAAGAGGCGCGATTTCAAAAGCAAGATCAAGAACATATCAAAATCAAGACCTAGGAGGAAATGCTTCTTTTGTCATAAAGAGAGGCATTTTATTTAGAATGTCCAAAAAGGAAGAAGAAGATGGTGAAGAAGCCAAATGAAAATGAAGATGTTGATTTAGTTGAAGAAGGCTACGAAAGCTATGAGGTACTGCTTGTTTTTTATAAAAGGACTGATGGAGACTAGATTCTTGACTCAGGGTGTTCATTCCACATGACCCCTAATCAATCTTGGTTTTCTTATTTTACCAAGATTAACGGTGGAAAAGTCCTCTTAGGCAATGATGAAGAATGCTCTGTGGAAAGGATTGGTGAAATTCAACTCAAACTAGAAAATGGCCTAATTAAGACACTAGGAAATGTGAGACTAGTGCCAGAATTGAGAAGGAATTTGATCTCAATTGGAACACTGGACGATGGTGCTTGCTGCACTAAGGCTGATAAAGAAGTCATGAAGCTCTCTAAAAGGGTCCCTGGTATTAATGAAAAGTATAAAGAAGAATGGGTTATATATTCTTTAAGGCAAAATAGCAATAGGAGAAGCTTCACCAGTTATTGACAAGAACACAGAGAATGCCTAGTTGTGGCACAGACGCCTTGGTCACATAAGTGACAAGGGATTGCAAGAATTGAGCAAACAAGGCCTTCCGGGAAGTGAGCAACTCAATAAGCTTAGCTTTTGTGAGCATTGTGTGTTTGGAAAGTCTCACAAGGTGAAGATTAGCACAAGGGAACATACATTTAAGGCAATTGTGGATTACATTCACTCTGATTTATGGGGAGCTTCAACAGTTTCATCTCATGGTGGAGTAAGGTATTTCGTGACCTTTATTGATGACTTCTTAAGAAGGGCATTTGTCTACATTCTGAAGAACAAAAATAATGCTCTAGAAACCTTTATAAAATGGAGAACTTTAATTGAAAATAAAACTGAAAGGAGGATAAAGAAATTAAGGACAGACAATGGGTTAGAATTCTATGTTGGTGACTTTGATGAATATTATGCCAAACAAGGACATAACGAGGTTGCAGAAAGGATGAATAGGTTTATCATGGACAAAGTCAAATGTATGTTGAGTTTTTCAGGCCTGTCAAAAAAGTTCTGGGCTGAGGCAGTGTCAACAACCTGCTATCTTATTAATAGAAGTCCTTGTTTTGCAATTAACATGAAGACACCGATGGAAGCTTGGTCAGGAAAGCCTTCAAGATATGGCAATTTGAAGATCTTTGGTTGTGTAGCTTATCCTCATGCAAATCAAGGAAAACTAGAGCCAAGAGCCATGAAGGGAATTTTCCTTGGATATCCTGAAGAAGTAAAGGGCTACAAAGTCTAAATTGTTGGTCCTGGAAAACCAAAGATTATATAAGTAGAGATCTAGTCTTTAATGAAGCTCAAATGTACAAAGACATTGTTTCAAAGAATCTCAGTCAAGAGAGATTAGGTGAAGATTCTTAGATCGAGGTGGAGCAATCAAGTAATGACAAGGCTGAGATCGAGTTGGAGCAGTCTTTTGTGGATACTACAACTCAAGATTCAGAGGTGCACACTGACGAAGGAATTTTGAGGGATTATAGTCTAGCTAGGGACAGGTCAAGAAGAGAAATAAGGCCACCTGGGAGATATGGTCATGCAGATCTAATCTCATTTGCATTTATAACTATAGATCAAGTAATTCTAGAAGAACCTCAAAGTTTCAAGGAGGCTATGGAGTCACAAGATGCTAGAAAGTAGCTAGAAGCCATGCAAGAGGAAATGAACTCTCTTAGTAAAAACCAAACTTGGGTGCTGGTACCAAGGCCTAGGTCTCAAAGACTGGTGGGCTGTAAATGGATCTATAAAAGGAAAGAGGGCATTCTTGGGGTTGAAGGGCAAGGTATAAAGCCAGGCTTGTGGCCAAAGGCTTTACATATAGGGAAGGGCTTGACTTTCATGAGGTTTTTTCCCCTGTGGTGATGTATACTTCAATAAGGGTGTTGTTAGCTCTTGTAACTGAATTTGACATGGAGTTAGAGCAGTTGGATCTAAAGATTGCCTTTCTTCATGGTGAGTTGGAAGAAAACATTTACATGAGGCAACCAAAGGGCTTTGAAGAAAAAGGACAGCAAGATATGGTATGTCTGTTGAAAAGGTCTTTATATGGACTGAAATAGTCCCCAAGACAATGGTATAAGAGATTTGATCTCTTTATGCTTCAAAGTGGGTTCAAGAGGTGTAATTTTGATAGCTGTGTCTATTATAAGAAATTGAGTGAGCAGTAGTATCTTTACTTGTTGCTATACGTAGATGACATGTTGATAGCCTGTAAAGATGTCAAAGAAATCAACAAGGTTAAGGCCCTACTAAAAACTGAGTTTGAAATGAAGGAGCTAAGTGCTATGAAGAAGATCTTAGGGATTGAGATTGTCAAAGACAGGAATGCTAAGATACTCAGTTTAAGTTAGAAAAGTTATACTGAGAAGACACTTAGGAGGTTTGGAATGCAGGACTCAAAACCAGTCATGACACCAATTGCTCAACATTTTAAGTTGTCAAAGGGTGATGCTACTAAGACTGAGGAAAGCAAAAGATATATGGATAAGGTTCTATATTCAAGTGCAGTAGGGAGCTTGATGTACCTTATGGTATGTACCAGACCAGATTTGGCGCATGCAGTGAGTTTGGTAAACAGGTATTTGTCTTGTCTAGGGAAGAAGCACTAGGTGGATAATGAGATACTTGAGGGATTCATCAAATGTTAGACTCATTTACAAGGGCTAGTGTAATGAAGTCATTTGTTTAAGAGGCTTCACAGATTCAGACTATGCAAGTGACTTGGATAGTAGAAGGTTATTTTCTGCATACACCTTTCAGGCATATGGTTGTACTGTAAGTTGGAAGGCCGTCTTGTAGCATGTAGTAGCTCTCTCTACCATTGAGGCTGAATACATGGCAATTACTGATGCTGTGAAGGAGGCCTTGTGGTTGAGAGGACTAGTCAAGGAACTTGGAATTCAACAAGGAGCAGTGATTGTATGGAGTGATAGTCAGAGTGCTATCTATCTCACAATGAATCAAATGTTCCATGAGAGAACTAAGCACATTGATATAAGGGTTCACTTTGTTAGGGAGATAATTGATAAAGGCAATGTCAAAGTGGAAAAGATCAGCACAAGTGACAATCCAGCAAACATGCTCATCAAGTCACTGCTAGCCGTAAAGTTTGAACAATGTTTGAACAAGCTTCAAGTGGAAGTGTGCAAGCAGTAAAACTTAGAAGCAACATTTCTTAATCGTCTCAAGGTGGAGATTGTTGAGAATTGAGACAATCAGAAAATGGTGACGTGGCAAGTTGATGAGCCAATCTAGTTGTGACAAGTTAGTTGTAATGAATGTCAGTGAGAAATAGGAAATTACAGACTTGTAATTGTAGTAAGAACTCTTACTTGTATATTAGTTTGTTAGAGTTAGTTGTTAGTCGACAGGAAAAAAAATAATAATAATTTGTGGCTATTCAAGAAGATTGAGAGAAAGCAGGAAGGGTAAGATTGACAAGAATGATCTGAGAAAGAGAGAATTGAGTGAGGGGATGATTCTTCAGTGTTATTATCTTTTACAAGATCAATAAAACTGTTCAATTTCTTGTGGTTCTCAAGGTTGAAGAGGCCACGTCAATTGGTTGTCTCTGATCATTAGTTTTCTTCAATTCTTCATGTTCTTGTTTTGGTTTGCGAGTGAACTCCTGAATTTCTCATCAATATTTGACAAATTATTTTTTGGGTTATTTACCTTTTTATACCTTGTGTTTTAGGTTTATTCAAACAATATACCTTTAGTTTTTGATCCCATCAAATTTATACCCTCATATTAGATTAAATATACAAATTTATATATTTTCCTGATAAATCTTTAATTTTGACCTAAAAAATTGCCTAAAATATCCTCAAATTAAAAAATAAAATAACTTTAAAAACCTAAAAATGTTTTATATTTAGGTTTTTTCCTTTAAAAATTTATAAATACCTTCAAGAATAGGTGTTTTGTGTGTTTGTATTTTTGTTTTCTTCTTATTTTTGAAAAGTCTTAGTTTTTTTTTCTGTTTTACTTAAAAATTATTTGTCATTTTAAAGGTCAAAACCAACTCTTGATTAAAGTAAGGCATAAATTTGTGTATTAAATCTAATATGAATGTGTATATTCAATAAAATCAAAAATTAAATGTACAGTTTTTGAATTAACTTGAAACAGAGCATACAAAAAGATAAATATTCCTATTTTTAATGAGAATATTTGACCAATTATTTGTTTAAGTTGGTACTCAACTCACTGTCTGTACATTAGACACCATACATCGCGCATGCCATGTAACTCACAAGCAGTGTTCTGTGTGTTAGTCTTCGCTTATCTCCCTATGTAATATTTTTGTTCACAAATGTAACAATGTTTGGTTACATAACGTTCCATGATATATATATTGGACCAAAGACTGATGCAACCTATGGGGCAGGTACCACCACTGAAAAATCAGGAAAGTGTTTAATTATATACGTATTTTGATGCTAGGTTTTAAAACATGTGCCATCACTGTCTGGAGTTAATTAGGACGTAGACATAGTGCTTTTCAAAAGCTTGGGCTTTTCTACTTTTAAAAAGTTTGGGCTTATATGGGACTCTTTGTCTACAGCAAACTTATTTATGAATATTGGTTCAAAAACCTTTCTCAGTTTGACAAAAATAATTCATACTATTTTTTCTATCAATAAATAATATAAAACTTTTACATGCTACAATAACAATAAAAAAAATGTTACAATGTAAAGTTCTTATATGCTACAGTAAAAACAATTTTAACTAACGATTCTCACCACCTTGTCAAACACCGTATTAATTCTTGTCTAATTTCCACGTGTGCTTCTATCATTGTTGTATATCTCTTCCCTCTCGTATTTTTTGTTCACTCTCGTGCCTCTAACTTTATTTCTCAGAACTTTTATAGATATAAAAAAAAAATAGTTGCTCCATAAGATTTATTGGCTTCTTTAGCCACAATTATACAAACTTATGTTTATTGGAAAAATGTTTCAGAGAATTATAAACTTTTTTTATTTTAAGAGATTATTTTTAATGTATTTTTATTTTCCCTCTTTACACGCATCATATTGTTTTAGAAGATGCATTAAAAACATTTGAAATGTTACTTTGGTTTTAGACTGCTTTAGATTACAATTTTGTTGTTTATTGTGGCCCACGAATTCAAATCCTAGCCCCCTCACTACATTAGACTACGTTTATTAAGTGTCATATATGAACAAATTAAATGTTATTTTGATACACAAATAACATCATATTTGCAAATAAAAAATGTTACAGTGCCAGTGCCAGATTGATGAAGTGCCAAGACTATTTCTATAATCATGGTCATTTGAATTTATATGCTAATGTGAAAACGACATTTTTTTGCTGATTTTCCCCAAAAAAAAATAAAAAGGGACATTTTTCCCGGGATGTAAAATGTAACTAAGGATAATACTCTGACGCTTTTTCTGTTTTCCATTTCTTTTTTTCGTATTCTGAAAACAGTTGAAAATATTGGTATTGGGATATGAAAATAAATATTACCAGCATCCTTTATGTTTTGAGCTCTTTTTTTTTTTTTTTTTTGGTCTTTGTAGAATTGGTGATGAATTTATATTTGAAAGCATGCATTACATTACTTTTAAGCTAAGCTTGGAACCGCCATCGACATAATCTTGATATTGTTTTTCAAGGTCCCATAAGTATGCACATAATACAATGCAATGAAAAATCCTGTTTATTCCATCGGGTTATAACCTCATTATTTATAAAATTATTGGTTCCAGTTTAATATGTAGTGTATTTTTTAGATTGGATCTCACTGTTTGTTAGTAGCAGAGTTATAATGTTATAGGATTAAATAAGATTGCTTTAATACAAATAACTAGTTTAATAAAAATGTCTAAAAGTACTAGTACTTTGCACTGACATCAATACACTGTTACAATTATTTAGGGGCCGTTTATTTTGCATATTTGACAAATTCTTCGGATTCAAATCTTTAGAATCATTTAGATACGTGTTTGTTTTTCTCAAAATTCAAATCAAATGAATCCCTTGAATCCAAGTTTTTAGAGTTCTATCCCCTTTTATTTAGATTCGAATATGTTTGCTACAATAAAAATTGAAATTCTCTACTATATTTGAGAATAAAAATATCATAACTTTCTCATTTGATATTCAATTAAGATAATTTTTTTTTCATTACGTTTCTAATGAAGAGAGGAATAAATCAAGATCCATATTATATAATTTTAGGATCATGAACATTAAGATTTTGTTATATTTGTTACTAATTCAAACACTTTTTCTACTATCTATCTAAATATAAATTCTAATTTTATTCCCTATTCCGATTAACTCTTTAAATGCATATCCATACATCAATTTGAATAGCAATTCAAATTACCGATTCAAATCATACAACTCAAATCAAAATAATCTAAATCAACATAATTTAAATCCATTTACTAAACGGACTCTTAAAGGATGACTTGTCCTTTTGCTTGATGTAATCTGCCTTTATTATAAGTAAAACCTAGGCAAGGTTTCTTTTAAAAGCATAACAATCTCAAAAGCTATAGAGTGGCACTCTATACTTTAGGCACCCCGCGCTCGAGCTGAAAGGGAATTCACTTGTAACTAGTCCCCGCATTGTTGCTGAGACAGAGAAAGTTTATTCCCATGATCCTTTTTGAAGTTTCAGATTTTAATGGCCAATATTGAAGCTGCAATGTGATTGAACATGACAGTGTTAAGTGTAGCAGAACTAATGCCCTATTTGGCAAGTTTAGTCTTAACTATAACACCGGTTATGAACAGTGTAAAACTCTCGCATAAGCTCTTACATGTTACAGTAAAAACATTTCTAACCAATCGTTCTAACCACTTTACTAAACACTCTATAAGTCATTAATATCACATCAAAATTGCAAAACAACTGTACAAAGCTCAAAAACAAATAACAAAAATTATAAAGATACTAACATTAAAAACATAAAGCATAAAAACAAGGACCAAGTTAAGAACCTTAAGACCGAGTTATAAGTAACATGAAAACTAACCAAAAGAAAGGGGCAATAACTTACAATTTGCCAGAAAACACAACATTTGGATAAATATGAATATAAATCAGAAACCTTCATATTATCAACGGCAGAACCACTTATAAATTAAGATGGACAGTCTCCTCTAAACTTTTTTCTTTTATTTCAATTTTGCATATAATATTTATAAAACATGTTTTGCCCATTCTAAATTATATTTCACCTCTTTGTCGCTATTGTATTTCAACCCCCATAAAATTTTACATCTTTTTATTTACTATATCTCATAAAATTATTTTGGCTCTGCCCCTGCATGTCATTGTTGTCGTGTAATCTTTTCTTTTAGCGACGTCAAATGGACGGAAAAGATGTCTTTGATAGGAAAACGATATGTGATGCATGGCAATTATCACTTTTGTTTTTTGGTGCGGAATGAATTTATGAGTTCTTAAAGGACAAGTAAAATGAACCACCACAATATTCTTTGACAAAAAATAAAATAAGAAATGAGGCAAAGCACGTGCTATAATTGAATTATGTGGTCTAAGTCTTGACCTACTAATCAAGAGTTGTCATATCAACTAAATTTTATGTTAGAAAAATCGTCTCTCTAAAATTCGAGTGAAGCTATTTTGTTGTGTACTTGCTCAATTTCTCAACACAAAAACAAGGTGTGGTTCCCACCCTACTTATTTCATGCAGAGCTATACGGTGTAGTGCTTGATTTAAAAATTAAAAAATAAAAAAAAATAAAAGAAATGTAAAAAACCATAATTCGTGGGACAACAAAGTAGACAGGCTACTGAGACATCACATTTTTAACTCCTTAGCACAAAAATTAGGCAATAACTCCTCCTCAGCTTGGGAAAAACAACCCCTGAAGTCAATAATTTGTTCTTCCGTTGCCTAATTAAAGTTTTAGTTACAAATGCACATGTTAGTTTGCTGTCAATGTCTCTAACAAACAGGGTTGGTATATATGCTTTCAATTGTATAACTTTTGCCTCTTGTTTTCTAAGACCCGCAATTTAGAATTAATGTCGTTTTCTTGTAGGTGTCTGTAAAATAGGTAAAAGACAAGCAGGGAGTGTTAGTGTAAAAGCTCTTTATACTTTTATACTCAGGGCGAAGCCACTCATAAATGAGAATAGGTAGCCGTTTTTTTATTTTTTTGAAAGATAAGTTTTGTCACCCTCAAAATTATATCTTTCTCTTAAAATTATTTCTCGTCCCTTTTAAAATTTTGACATTTGATTTACCTTACTTTACTAGTTCAGTCCTATCTTTTGATTTGATTATTATTATTATTATTTTTGCTTTGCCTCTAAATATACATGTTTGTATGTAAGAGCACTGTATTGGTATGCCGGACATAGTTTGAAATGTCCCCTTCAAGGAACAAGCCCATGCATGCAAAAATGGTGTTCGGCCACATGAAACAAATGATAGGCCCATTTTTACTTGCACAAATTTCTTGAAACCTATGTATACCTCGATTATGAACAAAGGGACAAATTGGTTCAGGTAGTGGGCTTTAATTAGAGGGCTTAGACGCTGGACCAACATAATCTCAAGGTGGTCCTAAAAGTTCTGAATGACCTCTCCTCTGACTGTACCATCCTTTGGGCCAGGTAAAGCAGAAAAGTACTCTGAGCCAGATTCCTGCACATTATTAACTCTGATTTCTATGAAGTCATACAAGAATAGGGTATTTGTAGGTCTGGTCATGGGCTGATTTTGCATCTGATTCTATCGGGTTGTGTCATTTTAACATGTCCATTTAGGGCTTTAAGTTAGTTATATGGGAGTAGACACATAACAGAGACAGAAAACTTCATCTGGCTTTCAGTTGCATATGTAGTTCACAAGCCAATTGGATTCTGGTTCTTATCATTAAACCAAATAGCATATTTGTCTCTCCCAATTCTTTTTTTTTTTTGGGCCTAAGCTGTCTCTCCCAATTTAGAAGATAAGTAAGTTTAGGTGAATTTTAGGAGTCAATATATGCAAGTTTAGATGGCAAAACACACAAGATTGAACCAAACTCTAATTGTTTGATGATTTTCAATATTGTAACTTATCTTGTAATTGCTCCATAGATCTGGGAGGGCCTAGTTAGGCTCTCTGTAAAGCCGCTCTGCCTCCACTAGCCGTGGCTTAACCTCTTATACAACTCATTTTTTTGCTTTTCCACATAACAATCTATTGAAAGGAATCCATCAGATGGTGTGGGGTCCACTCATTTGTTAATGATGATGCAGTGATGTCAAAGGGTATATTAAATTATTGGAGAGTGTTTCATATCTTTAGAGGAGAGCCACATGATTAATCTGTGCCTTTATTTTGACTATAAATGAGTTATTTAATAAAAAAAAAAATTGATGCACTGAAGAACATATATTTGTAGTGTCCTATCAGTAAGCAGCTATTAGATACCCTTGCTTATGCATACTTCTGTCAAGGGGGAATAGACTGGCTTAAACTATATTGCAAGGAGAAATGTTACTTATTATGCATGTAATTGTCTAATATGAAAATGGCAAAGGAACAATTGAGGAAATAGTTTTTTTTCCTTGCCATAAGCTTGTTTTTAAGGTGACGAGAACTACATAGGAATATGAGTTTTTTACAATGTACTGTCTTCTGAAGTCATTTACTGCACCTCAGTTTATGGCTAAAGTAGAATACATTTTACCAATGACAATTTCTGTTGCAACCAACAATGGCAAACATAATTCAACTAATCTAGTAAAAAATCATACATTTCATTCTGCTATCAATAATGCAAAGACAGTAGGCCAACTCTTGGTCCGTCGGGACAAAAAATCTGTCTCTCTCATTCCTCATTTGTCTAGATGGTAAAAAGTGGATAAGAAAACTACCATTAACTCCAAGATACCACTGCAGTCTATTGAAATGAAGTAAAAAATAAATATATATTTCACTTTTACTTTGATACAAAGAATAAGCGCAAATAGTACCTTGAGTTAGACATATTTGCTTCATAAGCAGAAAATTAAGGGCTGTATTTTGTTTAGAAACCAAGTTTTCTGATCAAAAAGCAAACAAGAAACCAGCCATATATATTCATTATTATTCTATATCCAAGGATGTGTATTAATGTTGTCTAAATGCAACCCAACATTGAAATTATTACATGCCCACCAAAAGGTCATCTTTAAGGAAGGAAGGTCAGGCCTAAGTGAAGACAGCCAACGGGAAGGTGCCACGTGGCGAGTGAAAAAATGTGCAAGTCACATGACAGGGACGTGGGAACAAAGTTGCTGATGACTGGTGACTGGTGACTGGTGTGCCTCCACAGAGGGGTGGTGTCCTTTTAGAAGTACACGTTGATCTACCACCCCACTTTGAGGTCGCCACTGACTGACCACTGGCCAGCAGTAGCGGCAGCAACAGCGCAGCAGCAGAGAGATGAAACATAGAGAGAGAGAGAGACTACTCATTGCAACCCATTGGCTGCTAGCACCAAGTACGTCAGCCCCTCTGTTTCTTTCTTTCATTCACTGACTAATGATGTAAAATAAAAGAAAAGAAAAAGCTATTGCTCTCAGCACACAGCGTACCATATTGGGGGGTCCCCAATTCTTAATCTGATCATGGGCAATTGGGCAGGGTTTTGGCTCACTGTTGTTACCTTCCGTTGGTTGGGGCTCCTCACTTTTTGATAGTGCCCTAACACTGGCTTCCAATTCATAAACATTACTGCTTCCTATTGGAGACACTTTTGTTGTATGCATGGTTCAATTTTCATTGGATTGAATTTTTGGACGATGTTTCAGAACTAACATGCATATGCATTAGGCATAGAATATGTAATATTTGTTAGTCCACCTCCTACTAGCTTCATCTTTTGATAAATAGATTTTGATACCACTCTAGTGGCTCGTATTAAAACAGTATTTTACCTCTAAATGTCTAGTCAATTATTGTAGTCCGATAAGTTTCAACAATAATGTTTTTTTTTTTTTTGATTCACAACTCATTTATTGATTGTCCAACATCATTCAATTTGTACATGTTATTGAAGAAAAATGCTAAATTGGCCTGCTAAATATTATGCACAAAAATCACATATGAGTTAAATGATAGATATCATTTATCAGTCTACTTTCTACTAGATTAACCATTTGGTAACTAGATATGGAACCACTCTCGCAGCCCATATTAAAAAAATCTTTATCTCTTAATGTCTAGTCAACTATTGCACCTTTACACATTACGGGGAGAACTAACTACTTTTGGATTCAAGTGAGATTTCATCCCTAACTCTATTTTATCCGTTCATTCTTCAACATTAATCTGTTCCGACATGTTCTTGGAGAAAAATACTAAACTGTCCTTCTATATATCATACACAAAATTCAAATCTACCAATAACAATACAAAAAGGGGATGTTTTGTTATGCATGATCTCCTCTGGGCACTTGAAGCAGATAGTGGAAATTAAACATTATGTGGAAGGGATGATATATTGTGCTTCAGAGGCATATAAGGCCTAAAACACTTGTAGTTTGGAGAAAAAGAAAACTGCATAGTTGGAGAGAATGGAATCCAAAAACAATATATATTATTTTAGTTTGCTTAAGGATTTGAAGAACTGTTGCACAACACTGCATTATATTCCCCAAGTGGCCCCATAACGTGGGCATTCTAGAATGGGGATAGCTGGGGGTGGATGTGGGGCCATTTATGATTTGGGCCATGGCCCATCAATTTAGGGGCCTGATAGGATCAGCATCTGCTGGCCGCACCATAAGTTCAAGATAGGATCATCGGAAGGAGAGCACCGTGTTTATCACGTAGAAAAGAGTCAATAGAAATCATCAAAATACAACAATTTGGGACCCAATTACCCTTGCCTGATTTTCCAGAGGATGGCAAGAAAAGAATCTAATCAATCCCAAAATCTGAAAAAAAAAAAAAGATAATAAAAAAAATGCAAAAGAAAGGTTTAAGAACATAGTTGAAATCTATCCTGCGTAATTTTTTGTCTAAGATTAACCTGTTTTTCTCTTCTTTTCTGAAGGCAGAAGCAGAAAAAAATAAAAAATAAAAAAAATAAGAAAAGAAAGAAAAGAGAAAAGCATCACACTTGCACTATAGCTAAGGCCGACAATTTCAAACTCGAAACAAAAACGATACGAGATAAACAGGTTTGGACCGTACATTTATTAATTGGGCCATAAATAGGTTGACACGAATAACACGAAAATAAACGAGCTATATTCGTGCTAACATGTTTAACATGCCTTAAAACGTTTAATTAAACGGGCCATAAACGTATTGACACGACACAACAAGACCCGCCTGTTTATAATATATTTAAACTTAAAAATAAAAATATTTAAAATATTTGTAATAGGTTTGTATTAATTAGATATAGTGTTTATGTTAATTTTCTTTATTGTTTTTTTTTTATTTTTTTTAATTTTTAGTTAACTGGATTATAAACATGCCATATACGTGTTGTTATCGTGTCAAACCGTCACGGCTCGCTTACTAATCGTGTTAATCATGCCGTGCCGTTTTACACGTGCCATAGGTAGGTTTTGTTCATGTTTGCATTTCTGGCACATTTATTAATCGTGTTGTGTTCGTATTCGGCCTAATCATGTCGTGCTGTAAAAATGCTGACACGAACACAACATGCGACACGAAACCTCTAACTATGTCAATCCCAACTGTAAAGAAATTTCCATATGTAAGATCAAATATTTATAACAACTAAATGAGTGTTTGGCAAAATCGATTTTAACTAAAATTTTTAGTTACTACAATGTAAACCTCTTAATACTACAGTGATAAAAAAGAAATGAGCTACAATGTAAAACTTTCATAAGTTATAATTTTCAATTTAAATATTTCAGTTCTAATCACACCTCCTAAACACCTTATAAATTAAATAAATATGAATGAAGCACTATAGCCTCCACATGGAATAACATTTTAGTGTGTAAGGAATAATGAAACTTTTTAGACATATTATAATTGGTAGTTAGGATCAAATGCAAGCATGGTTTCCTAGTAGCTTTAGTTAAGAGATAGAGAGAGAGAGAGTTATACTCTATCTCTTATACATTCAAAAGGAAAAAAAGGGAGCCGGAAGAGAGGGCACCTTTTTTTGTGTGATTTGATTCAACAAGTCCCTATCTCAATGTACCCAAATATCTCAGTCACATTGTTGTCCTCAATTAACAAGGGGTCATTTGAGAGATGCCCATTCCATCTCTCTATGGTTGTATTTTAAGTCCTCCTCAGTACTTCTGTTTGATAAGGAACCTAACATCATCAAAAGCCTCCCCCAAGCCCCACTCAACTGCTCCTGCAATCATAACACACACATTTTCCCCATCAATAAAATAAATTAAAATTAAAAATAATAATAACCACCTAATCATTACCCCTAATCCACTTCTCAAACACTTAATTCCCGACATATTATGGAACATTCTAGAACTGTTTCCTGTTTCCCATCATCAACCAAAGCATATATGTATTCATTTATTATATATTAATCTTCTGGGGTAGGCCCATTAATGAACCATTAAATTAAATAATTTTTTTCTCCTATGTTGTCAAATTAAGACTAATGACACATTATAATCAAATGATCAGTACTAAGACATTACATATGATGGGAAATCAATAATTGTGAAGAGCAATTTTATTCAGAGACCCTTTTGATTTAAGGATATGATTACAGCACATAAGTGGACCAGTGCAAATTAGTTGTGTCTCGGTTGTCGAATTCCACTTCATCATATGATGTTGATGGATGACGAAAGTGAAAGAGATGGTGATATTACGGAAGCATTGCCACTAATATTTGCAAAAGTCCCTTGTAGACATATAGATGCAGATATATGTATATATACATATGTATGTATATAGCACATTGTTATTACTATCATAATTATTTTTGTCCAACCTATATGTGTTACACAGTAAAGGCTGTAAGGTTTGGTGGGCACTTATAATAATCTGAATAGCTCAATAGCTTGACAAATAAGCTTGCCACTCTGATAAGTCACTGTCCATTTGACCATAACGTAACTAAAAGAGGTACCTTTGTCTGACTTCTGTAGTAGGAATAATTGCTCAGACAACGAACTTTTCTTTTTTCCCTCCCCTTTTTTTCCCCTAATTTACGCTATACTGTATACAGACAATATATACATATTGGCTAAATATATATGCAGATTATCTAGATTGAATTGGATTTCAATGGTAGCCAACGCATATCATAGCAAAAACTATTGTAAATGTCTCAACTATAAGCATAGTGAATCTTTGATTTCTGAACTTTTAATGATGTTTAGTAAAATCAGTTCTAATCAAACTTTAGTTGTTATAGTGTAAAGTTTTCATATGTTACAATAATTAAAAAAAAGTGAGCTATAGTGAAAGTTCTCAGATGCTGTAGTTTTCAATTTTAAAGTTTTAGTTTTAACTACATTTTTCAAACACCTATTAATTTTGACATGATACCTTATGAATTTTAATGTTTTGACAAGTTTGATACCACCAACAAATAATTTGTCAAAAGTCCAAACACTAAATTTTCGTAATATTCGAAGTTGAAAAATTAACCGTGTCAATAATCAACAACTATATATATTGGGGTATATATAAATGAAGTTTGGTCAGCTAAATGTAACGAGAATAGTGAATTTGAGGTCATCTTCATATATCTTTGTTAGCATCATTTTGGAGGGGTATATCTTCATATATACAAGGAGGGCTTTTTGCTTCATTGATGGTATGGAAAAGTTGGGTTGAGAGAAAAGACTTGTTAATTTTTACAGCAGGGAAAGGCCATTCAAAAAGGACGTATGATCTTTCCTTTTAGCCCCTTTCTTTCTCTTTTTTTCTTTTTTTTTTTCCCCTTTTCTTGACTGATCATGGGTGTGAACGCAAAAACTTTGTCAAGGCATAAAATGGTGACTGGAAATTACTTAATTATTCACGTGATGCCATTGGACTTTTTCTATTTGCAGAGGCAAAGTTAGAATTCTTTGTGTGTGTGCTTAACTAATTTTATATACAATTTTCCAACTCTCCCTGGCCTTTGGCGTCATTTGACCTTTGCTTATTTCTCCTCCCAAATTCCCCATCATTTTCCTTTTTCCATCTCAATTTTGTGCTAGTAAAAACAACTCAATTGAAAATTCTCTCTCCGATAAGTGTCAAAGTTATCTATAGATTTACCCAAAAAATAAAAAGTGTTCACTTGAAAGCCAACTGACCACATATGCCTGTGCAGTGTGTGTATACACAAAGACATCACTTTTTACTAATTGGTGAGCAAAGGAAAACCGACTCATAGATAAGGGTTTTCTTCTTCTTCTTTTCTCTCTCTCTCTCTCTCTCTTTCCTAAGCACACTTTTTAAAAAAAAAGATTATGGGAATTTCGACGATAAAAACTAAAAAAATACAGTACAAGTAGGCTTTCGGTTTTTAGGCATTTAATATGCATAAAAACTTATCTATTTTGTATATTTTTTATTTCGATATGATATTAACCGGATCCCATGATCAAAAATATACACACAAAGATTACACACATTAAAACTTAAAACATCTTTTTCCAAAGGTAAAAAAAACACAAATACATGAATCATAATGTGAAACGTTTACACAAGACACATGTCTTCATTTATTATGGAGAAGGCATCCGTGATCTCTCTACATACTTACGCATGATTGTGAATTGACATGCATTCATGAGTGCACACATAACGAAAGAATTAGGAGTCATGCATTCGATTTTCCAGATAACAAACAAAGAAAAAAAGGTTCTCTTAATAACCCCCCCTCTCCCTCAATCCCAACAGAAAACAACCATTCAGACAGGCGTTGGGAAATGTGGATATATATATATATATATATGTGTGTGTGTGTGTGTGTGTCAAACACATGAATAATATGTATATATATATACACGTATATTATCATCGATGTCTATAACACCCCTAATTTAAGTAAGTAGGATTAGTGGTGGATTAGTGTGCCATGGTGTAATTTAAACTTAATTTAACTATTTTATGATATTTCTAAATTAATGTTACTTTTAATTATTTTCATCATTTTTAATTGTTTTCTTTATCTTTATATGTTATTTTGAATTTTGGAATAAAAAAAATTTGTTAAATACCAAATACATCCCTTTTTGCAAAACCATAAGTGGCACACGGTTTTCACACAGTGAAACCACCCTCTTTTTTTTTTTTATTTAATCTCTCTCTCCCTCTCTTTCCCTCACTCTCTCACGTTTTCTCTCTCTCACTCTCAGACTCTCTGTCTCATCTCTCTCTCTTTCACGCTGCCACTCTCTCGCTCTTTTCTCTCTCAAATTTTGATTCAAGAACTTCAAGCCCGAGTCTTCTTCTTGCTTAATTAAAGTTACGGAAAAAGGATTCAAGCTCCAAATCTTCTTCAAAAATATCCAATTCGTGGTTAGATTCCTTTCTCTAAAACTTTGAAATTTTGTTTTGAATTTCTTCAAAATGTTGTAATCCAAGTTTTGTGAGCTTAGGAAACCTTGGATTTAAGTTAGTAGAACTCAAAACATCTAGAATTTAGGTTTAGTTTGATGAAAAATGGATTTGAAACAAGTTTTTCTATTTTTCCTCTCTTTTCTCATTTTCGGATTTAATTGAAATTTTCTATGTAAATCTTGTTTAAATTAGTTTAAAATGTTTTAGTATGTTTTTCTATCTTTTATGAATGTTTTGTATGCCTGGGAATTGAGAAAAAAGGTTGAAAATGAGAATTTGGGCTTGGAGAGTCCGATACCCAAGTCTGGAAATTTTTAGATTTTTCCCAGTTCGGCCTGTTCGGCAGGCCGAACTTCAAATTCAGCAGGCCAACTTCATGAGTTCGGTAGGCCGAATTTATATAATCAGCAGGCCGACCCAGATGGTCGGCAGGCTGAACTGTGCAATTTGACAAGCCGGACCAAGGAAACTGGTAGGCTAATTAAGCTTCATAAAAATTTGTCATTTTTCATCAGTTTTTCCTATTTTAAACCCAGATTAAGATTTTAACCTTATAATATGATTTTACAGACATAAATGGTACACTAGAACACCATGTGATAGCTTAACAACATAGAATACCTTAAGTTAGATATTAAAGAACTTAGTTTGTATTTAAGGTTGTTCGTGGTTCCATAGAGCTAACGTATAGTAGCATGGAACTACGGTGCTAAGTTACAGTGCTGAATATTGAGGTAGGACTTCTACCTCTTTCCTTAATAGCCAAGTTTTTAGATGATTTTGGCCTCAAAATGTTTTCAATGAACAATTAAAAAAAAAAATTATCAGTTGTTTTCATAAGCAGTAGAATGGAATGATTTTTCATAATGAACCGCATAATGAATGTAAATGAATACATTTGGTAAATGGAATTGTAATAAATATAGAAATGCATATATGGGCATGATGTCATACTCAAAGATCGGGTCGTGTAGAGTGCAACCTTATGGGTAGGTCTTGAAACCTAGCTGAGTCATTACGGTGGTGATAATTATGGTTTGCCTAAGAAAGATAATAAGATACATTTTGAACGAACTGATTTTGGTAAGGATAATTTAAATGAATTTATTTATTTATTTTTGTTTTCTAAATATTTTTCCTGAATGATAAATTTTATAGTCAAATTATTTGTTTTCATAACCTAGTCCTACTAAGCCTTTCGCTTACTTTTTACTTGTTTTCAAACCCTTTCTCTCTAGGCGGAATCCAGCTTAGGACCAACGGAAAGTCTAGTGTTCAGACTCGTGAGCTGTAGAAGACCTCGAGTAGGTTATTTGTATCATTTAATCAAGATATATACTATTTAATTCCCTTTTCTCATTGGACTGTGGTTGTAGATTTAATTAATGTCACTACTATGTGTGTGCATAAGTTGTGAGACCCGACACGTATTTCTTTTCCTTTATTTTATTTTATTTTATTTTACTTTCCGCTTATCTATTTTATTATTTTAATAATCATTTAAAAAGTTTTAGATTTATCACATTTTTCATAATTAACTAAATTCTTTAAATTTGTGATTTTAATTAAAATTTGACTAAATCAACTTAATTAATCTGTCATGTCACCTCCCGGGTCTCGGGGCGTGACAATATCAAAACAAATCATCTTGTTAAGGGGATAAGACATTTCATCACTCCGAGGAAAAAAAAAATCACTGAAATTTAGATCCTTGGACATCACTCATTTTACTTAATAATTAACCAACCCTAAAATATTGTTTCCGTTTCTTTGGAAATCAGGACAAAAAAAGGCAATCTTACCTTACGTTCTTGAACGTGACCATGTAGAATATATATATATATATATATATATATATATATATATATATAATCTAACGCAAAATCAAAACATTCCAAAACAATATTTCTTCTTCCATTCTTTGCTTCCATACCTCTATTTTATTTTTTTTAAAAATCATATATTAAAATAATAGAGTTGTGGGGGTGGAGATGAAAGATTTTGCCTGCTTTAGGCTATGCATTACTAGATCCTATGTCTTATTGTCCCATGATCCATCCATATTAACGAATGTCACATATCATATACCTTTTTTTCAAAATTTTTTTAATAAAAATTTAACTTTGCTTCTGAGAGATTGGATGGTTTTAGAATATAAAAAGGGACAAGGGGAAGGATGGGAAGAGCAGAGATTCCACTTCCTTAATGAAAGAAAGGGATGGGGCATTTGTTCAACACCAATTATCTTGACCAAGACTATTGTGCCATTCTTTCGTCCCATACTAACTTCTCTTCTTTTTTATCTTTTCAATGATAAATATATAAAAAAAAAAGAGTAAATAGTAGTAATAATGAAAGAATACAAAAGTGATAGTAAGCATAATCTAGGGATATGATATTATACTTAACTTCAACAAGGTATAGAAGATTAAAAAAAGAAAAAAATCAACTATGAATATTAATAATATAATATACCCAGCAGAACCGTCACCACCATCAGTAAAATCCAAAGCTCATTCAATATTTTGCCCTATCATAAAATCCTTTTTGCTTACGTCACTTCTACAGACCCTGTCTCCAATAGTTCCAGTATATAATGTATATATTTTTTTCTTCTTCTGCCTAAAAGGGATTGTACATTCATGAATTATAAGATTTCAAGCTACAATAACAGAACCCCATTTATAACCCTACTCTCTCTCTCTAGATACAGACACGTTGTGGGGTTTTGCCTGTATATAAGAAGAAGCCAAAGAGAAAATTATGGACAGAAGCAAAATATATTGTCTGTCACCGTCAAGAAATGAAGCGTGGCAACTGTTTGGGTTATTATTGTGAATTTTACATACAATATGACTTACATATGTTACTGGACTTCTTCGGTGAACCTCCACCTATGATACATTTTTTGAAACTCTTACATCTGACTGTAATTATTTTTTTTAAATCTTTCGGTTGAAAGAGATATACACATATTTTTCAGATCTGATACAGTTTCACGAGAGAAATTACCATATATATATATGTATGTATATATACACACACATTTACTGTCTGCAGTAGCTAGTAGTACTAATCTTGAGAGGACACTTTCTTGCAATAAACAGACGGTCAAAGGGACAGTATAATGCTCTGTCAAAAATTTTCTTAATTGTCAGGGGGTGGGGAAATGAAAGCACTGAAAGCTCCTTTGGTCATCATGTTGTTTACAGAGAAGAGAGAAAGCCCACAAGTGAAGAACTAGATATATATAATTGTGTGTATATATACCAATGCTGCTTTTGGTTTCTAGTATTATAACTAATATTTTTCTTCTTTTTTTTTCCTTGTTCTGAGTAATTCGGAGACTGTGACCTACTACTAGGAAAGTACACTTTTACATGTCTCCCCATGTAATACTGTTGTACGCAGTTTTTGACGTTTTAACGTTTTGCATGTGGGGTTTGTTCTCTTCCCCTTGTTGATCTTTACTGCTCAATGAAAAGCAGTTTTTTTTTTTTTTTTTTTGGTTTCTAATTAACTGGAAAAGTATTTAGCTAGCTTTGGATTGAACTTTGATGCTTGGGTCAGAAAAATGAGTGAGAAATCATGAAAGCTTTTGGTGTTCTTGCTGATGATCATTCAGTCTATAGATCTGTCAAGGAAGTGCAACATATATATGTGTATATATCCACACACAAATCATAAATATGCTTCAAACTAAAGAAATTGACCATGAAGAAGTGAAGGATCGCATGCCGTATATGTGTGTGTGTGTGTGTGTGTGTGTATGTATATATTATGTGCGTAATCATCATAAGAAAAAGTTTTTGTTTTCACAGCACAAAGTAAATAACAAAATTGTCATATATATTAGCCAATAACCGAAGGGCTAACAAACCATATAATATTATACGTAATTAAGCCACGTTTAGAAAGTATAAAGTTATATATAAACCTCTTGTAAACTAACTCGAAATGCTAAACGATGTATACATGTAAAATTATCAATATATGGCATTTTGGTGCACTGATTTAACACTCTGACCATATAGCTTATAATTAGAGAGCAAAGGTTTAGCACTTTATTTCTGACCCTTGCTTTTATTTTATTTTATTTTTTCTCAAATCCTGAGTTATAACTGAAGTGGGTGCCAAATTAGTAAAAAAAAAAAAATGCTAATCAAAACAACAACAAAAACAAATATTAAGTAAGGAAAATTTTCAAAAATGACATCTTTTAAAATTTACTTTTCATAAATACCACAAATTTTTATTTGTAGCACAACTTAACATATAACATAAGGAAAGTGTGGCATGAGGTTTTTCAAGTGTGGTATAAATAAAAAGAATTTTTAAAAGTATAACATAACATATAATTTTCTCATATATTAATATACCATACAATAAAAATATCAAAAATAAGTAATAATAACAAAAATAATAGAAGGAAATGTAATATACTTTTTTATAATTATATGGATATTGCTGTGGTAGAGAATCGCCCTATTGCTGCCTTCAGAAGAAAAATATAAATATACAAGGGATATTTATCTTTTTATACTCTCTATTTTAAGTGAATTCACAACCTATACCTTTGATTTTTAAGCTTGTTGAATATATACCTTTAGATTAGATTTAATACATAAATTTATACCTTACTTTAATCAATAGTTGATTTTGACCTTTAAAATGACTAAATTATCCTTAAACAAAATAGAAAAAAATTAAATCTTTTAAAAAATAAAAAGAAAACAAAAATAAAAATACACAAAACATCTATTTTTTAGGGTATTTTATACATTTTTGAAGTCATAAAACTTAGTATAAAGTTTTTTCAAATGTGTTAAGTTCCCTTATTTTTTAATTTGAAGATATTTTTGGCAATTTTTTAAATCAGTTATGAATATTGATTTGGAAAAGTTATAAATTTATGTATTAAATATAATCTAAAAGCATAAATTTAATGAGATCTAAAACTGAATAAGCCAAAAATACAGGATGTAAAAAGGTTAATAACCAAATATACAAGTTTGATAAAATCTTATAAAAATCTAACAAATGATCACAATTCTTTGCAATTAATGTATACATATTTCTAGATCATATTAAACTTCTTGGAAGTGATCATAATTGTCAAAATAATGGATCAGAAGGGTAACAAATTTTGCTTTTCTGGGTCATATATGGGGAGGTAAATAATCAATATGAATTCCTGGGTGTCTCGGCTTGAAACCGGATAGGCACTACACACAATATTATTGGGTCAGAAAAGAAAAATAAGGGTCATCAAACAAACGAAGCCACTTCGCCACAGCAATGATGTACTATCAGAATATACTTAACAAGGAAATAAGGAAAGAATCCACCACTAGTACTAGTACTACTACTTGCCAATTGGTAAATTTAATTAATTTTTATATATGAAGAAATTGAAGAATAAAATAAAATAAAATAAAAGAGACCGTCGAAAAGCCGGAAGAAAAAAAAATACATTGTGGGTCCTAAGGCCGAAAAAAAAAAAACTGAAAACCAAAAAGCATGGTTTTATCCCACTTCACTTCCATTGCTTTCTCTTTTATAGAGTGAGAGGGAAAAAAAAAAAAAAAAAGAGAGAGAGAGGATATATATGTGTTTTTCCATGTGGGTAGGCTAGACATAGTACAAATACAAGCTGTTAGCTTATTATATATAAAGGGAAGATAGGATGTTGGTTTTTCCCTCAATCTTTTGAAGATCTAAAGTAGAATTTTAAAGAGAGAGAGAGAGAGAGAGAGAGAGAGAGAGAGAGAGAGAGAGATCAAAGGGAAATAAATAAAAAAAAATTATAGCATAGATTTTTGATCGAAGTTGTAGAAAAGATGGAAGAACAACTAAGCCAGCTAGCGGTGACTCATCTTCTTCAACACACTCTGAGAAGCTTGTGCATTCATGAAAACTCTCAGTGGGTTTATGCTGTGTTTTGGAGGATCCTCCCCAGAAATTACCCTCCACCCAAGTAAGCAAAATCAACATTAAAATCTTCCATATGTATAATTCTGATAAGTTCTTCTTTTAAGTTTCATTAATTTTTCTTTTCTTGTTTTTCTTTAATTAAAAAAAATGAAATACATAACAGATGGGAAGGTCATGGAGCATACGACAGGTCAAGAGGCAACAGAAGAAACTGGTAATATATACATACACACAATATATATTTATATATATATGTATGTATCAATATAGGTGTGTGTGTATATATACATTGTGAATGTGAAATTGCGAGTTGGTGTTTTTGAATGACATATGATGAAACGTGGCAGGATATTAGTGTGGGAAGATGGGTTCTGCAATTTCGCTGCCTCATCATCGTCTTCAACAGCAACACCGGCAGCAGCGGGAGGGACAGAGATGAACGTCGGTGATCCGATATCGCTTTATGGCAACTCATCATCATCAACGTCGCCGTGTGATCATCATCATCAGTTTCAGCACTACCAAGGGCTTCAACCTGAGCTTTTCTTCAAGATGTCCCATGAGATCTACAACTATGGAGAAGGGTATGTGGAAAAAATCTGTCCATTTAGCCCTAAAGGGGTTTTTGCTTGTAAATTTTTTAAATTGAGTTAATTTTGATTCGGTTAATTAATGATGAATTTTCGTTTTGTGCAGTTTGATAGGAAAAGTGGCTGCGGATCATAGTCATAAATGGATATACAAGGAACCTAATGATCAAGAGATTAACTTCTTGTCAGCATGGCACAACTCAGCCGATTCGGTATTATAAATTAAATTAAATTGATTAGTCATTTTTCTATCTGCTAATTAGTCAGTTATGTTTGATTTGCTTGCACTAATTATACGTCTACTTAGTTACACTATTTATCCAACTCATGATATATGTTGTTTTTGAAAGAACATATATATATATATATATATATGTATGTATGTATGTATGTACCTATGATCTATTTAGTGCTGCTATGATAGTGCCTTTATTCAATTTCTTGTCTTTTATCAGCACCCTAGGACATGGGAAGCCCAGTTTCAGTCTGGAATAAAGGTTCGTTAGCAAACAAACTACTTTTATAAATTACCTTCGATAATCTCTCATGTATAATATATTTTTATATAGACTACTAATTCTCTTTGGTTTGATCCAAATATATATGATATGATGCAGACTATAGCCCTGATAGCAGTGAGAGAAGGGGTTGTTCAGTTAGGAGCCATCCACAAGGTCTGCTCTTAACTTCCAATCTCTCTCTCTCTCTCTCTCTCTGTCAATATATATATATATATATATATATATATATCCTTTATATAGACTAACATTTTCTTGTACAATAAATAATATTGTTGAAGGTGATTGAAGACTTGAGCTATGTTGTTCTCCTAAGGAAGAAGTTCAGCTACATAGCAAGCATACCGGGGGTGCTTCTTCCGCACCCATCGTCCTCACCAATGTTCCCTAATTTCAAGGTTGATTCGGGTTATAACCTCGCTAATCCAGAAACATGCTCATGGCATTTCCAAGGATCTCTAATTGCACCACCCCAATCGCACGAATTCTATCATCATGATCATCATCACCACCATCAATACATGAACCAAATACCACTCAAGATAACTCCCTCCATGAGCAGCCTCGAAGCCCTCCTCTCCAAACTCCCCTCCGTGGTTCCCCCTCCTACACACGAGGCATTAATCATGTCATCCACGCCTCATCATCATCAACATCAACATCAGTTTCAAAGGCCTTTGGAGTTCATGGGAATGGAGAAAGTGGCCAAGGATGAGATCGATAACGATCACAACGAGTGTTATAGGCCCGAGAAGGATGCAGCAGGCGGTGAGAGCAGCAGCTCAATGTCGTCATACCGCCGACACAATAGTTTCCATCAGCACCACCAAGATCAGAATGTAGCCAATGCTAGTGGACCCAATACCGGATTCTAAGGAATCAATTATTGATATATAGTAGCTTAGTTCCATGTTGGTTAGATTAATCTTGATTAATTAAGGAGTTGATGAGTTTAACTCTAACGTTGTTAGGGGGCCTTAATTTAGATCTAAGCCTGTCGATGTCGTCGTTGAGAGCTTGTAGCTTCCTAGCCATGTGATCTCGTATAATACTTGAGGATTTTCTTCTTCTTCCTATGTACATGACATGATTTGTACTTGGTATGTTCTACGGACGATAATTGAGCTGTTAGACAACAATTTCGTGCGAATAAATTTGAGGGCAAGGATATATAACAAGACCACTTGCTTTCACTGGTGAAAGAATGAGCTGTTATATGTAGTTAAACCCTACATAAGTACATGACCAGGCAAAGCGTGAATATCTACTAGATCTAGATTTGACCTCTGATTCCACGAAAAAATGCATTAATTTTAAGGATTGTTGAACTCTTGTTTGGCTTATCAAAAGCCATTGTCAAATGCAATCCTTTGTACTTCTTGTACAGCCTTGTTTAGTACTATTATCTAAAAACTAGTGTCAAAAACGGGTTGGGAATTACTTGATACAGAAAATGAATGGAGTAATCATTAAAACAAATACCCAAATAAATAAATAAATGAATAATCTTTACCCGACAAAACCAACCAAAAAGAAAACTTGCTTGCTTCCAAATTAATTTTGTCAAGGGTAAAAGAAAATTATTTTATTGGTAAAAGCAGCGCATGGACTGCCCCAACAATAAATGGAGTTTGGGAAGGGAAGGACAATTTGTGTCGAAGACATGAAGGACAAGAGGTACAGAATTGCTGGTATTATTGTTGTGTGCAAGACACGGCTAGTGGTTTAATAAAGGATAAAAGTCTAGAGAGTAATTAAACCTTTCAAGTCTTTTAAGAGAAAGAAATGAATGGCATGAAATCAACGTAACGACTAATGAGGGACGGCCCCTCCACCTCCACCTCCACCTACCGGCCATCAACAAGAGCGTCTTTTGTTTCTTTAAATTCAATTCAGACCAAAGAACTAACATAAAATTTCCCCCTTGGAAGAGCTTTTAGTTTCAAGACCTTTAAATAGAACCATATAGCCCCGTTTGGAAACACAATTCAAACTACAATATCGTGATAAAAACCTATTTTTTTTACATACTGGTGGTTCAAACTGCATTCTTAAACGAGCTTTAAATTTAAGAAAAAGTAAAAGAAAATCACAAGAAGAATGCCTTTACTCAAACAACCAAAAGAAAAATGTATATATATATATATATATCGAAAGGGTTATTTACATGTTTATATCTTGTATTTTATATTTATTTAAACACTATACCTTCAATTTTGACTCTCATCAAATTTTTATCTTCAAATTAGATTTAACACATAAATTTACAACTTTGTCAATCAATTTCAAAATTGATATAAGAAATTATCCTAAAATACTTTCAAATTGACAAACAAGAGAACTTTACAAATTTGAAAAACTTTATACTAAGGTTTTCAACTTCAAAATGTCTAAAATACCTCAAGGTGTTTATGTGTTTTTATCTTTGTTTTTAATTTTTTTAAAAAGTTTTAATTTTTATTGATTTTATTTAAAGATAATTTAGTCATTTTAAAAGTCAAAATCAACTATTAACTGAAATAAGATATAAATTTATGTACGAAATCTAATCTAAAAATATATATTTGATGAGATTAAAAACTAAAGTTATAAATTTTGAATGAACTTAAAATTAAAATAGAGGATATCAAAAGATAAATATATGATATCAAAGTTGCCTAGGCAAAATTCTTGTCTAGGACAGCGGATCCACTAACATCCATGATAATGATTAACGTCGTGCAGTAAAGATTTCAGCATGCGGTGCCGAGAAAGAATCATAGCATGTTCCTATTCATAAAAAAGCATGGTTATTTAGGAAAAGACAGGTCTTCTAAGGTGTTAGAGAAGTATAGTTATAACCAATAATTGAAATTTATTTTGTTTAAAAACACTATAACATATAAAATCTTCACATTATAGTTTAATTTTTTTTTTATTATTATTATAATAAGTGAAAATTTTTTTTGTTTGTTGGTTAAAACCAAGCCAAACCCTATTAATTTTTTTTTAAGGTAAACACCCTATTAATTTAGAGCCTCTCTTCTGTGTCGTTAGACTTTGGAGTTTGGATAAGCTTTCTTTTTTACCATGACTGGCCATAGCAACTCTGATTTCAGAAAAAAAATCGTCAAATCAGAAAGTTAGCGTGGCATAAAAAACGCAACCTTCACCACCCTAAAAAACACTTGACAAAAGCAGGTTTACCCAAAAAAAAAAAAAAAACCCTTGAAAAGTATTAATTTCCTGGGTGAAGACAAAAATGTCAAAAACATAACTGCAGATTAGATGAGAAAAGGACAAAATACAGGACACACCGTTTGAATTGGAGTGAGGTACGATATTTTTCAATGAGATCAAATAAACCCATTTAGGTTCAGCCTCTCTGTATTGAATCCTTAAATTTGTCTCAAGGAAATCTCAATGATAGGCCTTTGTTTCTTCCTTGAAGTGTTGCAGTAAGCCCTCTATGCTCATTGTGGAGTACTCGAATGAATTCCTCAGCCGTACGCTCACCTGCAAATGACAACTCAAGGATTACCGAGTGATCGAATTGGCAATTTCAATGGCAAGCAAGGATCCTGAATCGTGTCAAATATTTGACGGTTTAGGTTTTGCCTTTTGTAGCAAATATAAAACCAAGCTAACACACAAAGTCCAGACAACAAGCCAGGATCTAGTTTAAACGACAGCTCAAATAAGATAGAGATGGAAGGAACCTGTCCGGTGTTGGCTTCCTCTTCGCCGACAACCAAAATAAAGTTGTATGATGCAAGCTGAGCTTCTCGTACCTGCCAAGTAGCCAGCATGATCAGTAACTATTCAAAAAAAATAACTTCTAAGTGGTAGCACTGCCGAATTACAAATGCGGAAATGAGGAAGAGGAACCAGCAATTTGATGATAAGAAGAATGGCTTTTGGATCTATACCTTTTTCTGGATCTTTCTATCAGTTATATCAACATCAACATAATAGCCAGCTTGATGAATCTGATCCCTTACCTAAAATTATGCAACAAAAGAAAACAACGTTAATTCAATTGGAAAAGAATAGCGATGGAAAGGGAAAAAAAAAAAGATGTTAACTACCCATTAGAAAGAATTCTGTCCGCCGATCTGGCACAACTTAAAACTCCAAGACTCTCTTGAAGGAACACAACTATCACAACTAGCAACTAATTCTGATAACCAATATGGAGACTCCACATTTACAATCAACAAAATAAATTTTACTCATATACAGACACGTGATGGGGATGGCTGACAATTAGTACCCAAAACAAAAAAAGCTAACGACTTGTTTCACGCTGGACTCACTAAGACATAATTTCCTTGTTTCACACTTGGCTCGCTAAGAAATAGAATGGCTCATAGGAAATTCAAGCTTAACTGAAGCAACCTACAGCAAGGTCCAAGTTAGTTCGAACCAGTGAATTGCTTAGTGGGAAGACATGAAAAATTAAAGATGGATCAGAACTTGGTCAAAACCTGAAATAATACAATATAACCAAAGGATGTGCACAAGAAAATTACCTTTAATGCATATTCTTTGGATTTCTCTGACACGGGACAAACAACTGCCTGACGTGGGCTAAGCCAGAATGGCCATTTTCCTTTGTAGTGTTCCAGCAGTATAGCAAACATCCGTTCGACAGAGCCTAAAACGGCTCTGTGTATCATAACAGGTGCTTCCCTCTTTGCTTCATCCTCTGCTGAGTAATAGAGCTCGAATCGAGCAGGAAGCTGGAAATCAAGCTGCAACCAAAACCATAAACAGAACCTGTTATGGTTCCACGCCTGATAGCAAAATGGCAAGCACACGGCCAAACCCCCCCACCCAAAAAAAAAAAAAAAAGAGCTGTCATAGACCTGTAACGTTGCACATTGGAATTTCCTTTTTAAAGCATCAGATACACTGATGTCTATCTTTGGTCCATAAAATGCACCATCCCCCTCATTTATCTGCGCAACCAAAAAAACAGTTAGCAGAAACAGGGAAAACCAAAAAAAAGAAAAAATGGAGCAGGGCTATCATTAAGGAGTACGCAGATGCATCAAGGAAAGAAAAAAGACCTGCCAAGGCTTGCCAAACTCATTCAGTGCTTCCGTAAGAGCAGCCTCAGCTTTCTCCCATGTAGCCAATTCTCCAAGGTATTTCTCTGGCCTCTATAACGATTTCCAGCAAGTATATTAAATATTCGTATGACAAATTGCAGATAAACATGAGCAGGCAAACTTTGCAGACGGCAAGAGAGGTAGACAGCAAGACAATAGAGGACAAGCAATAAACAGTATTATATTGAGTTATTATATAAACCACACCCAAGGGGGTGTTGGTTAGAATGGTCAGGTCTGTGGTTTGCTCCCACAAGGTCTGGGGTTTGAATCTCCTCATAGGCACCTACATAACAAAAGTCATAGTTTCCTGCCTTCCAAAGATTGTAGCGTTTGGCGGAAGGAAAATTTCGCCAAAAAAAAAAAAGGTTATTACACAAACCACAGGAACACACCATAATCATCATTCCGCAATAGAATTTTATGAATTGATGAGCTACTAAGTACCCGTTCTAACCACCTTGCATTTAATAAATCAAAAATAAATCATAAAAGAACAATTAGGAGGCCAAACAACTAATTTGCAGGAAATCAGTATTACAAAATTAAGTTATTTATTCATGATAAAAATTAATAGACTAAAGAAGTTCATGCAATAAACACCACAGATTACATGTCATACCGTCGATAACTTCAGATCAAAAGTGAAGCCAAATACATCATAACAATATTTGACAAATTCCAAGGCAGCCATCACTTCTTCTTTTATCTGAAAAGTGAAACAAAAAATACGAAAAATGAGCAATTAAAAGTTTTTTGAGAATTCTCTGATAGGGTAAGGGGAAGAAAAAGAAAAAAGCTATCAGTGGGCACAATCCAGTTCAGTTAAACTGCAATACTTTTCTTAGTTTATAAATTTTAATATCATTTGACTGTTAAGAACCGTGTCTTGCCAGCAGGGTTTTTTTTTTCAAACCCCACTATAAAAAAATTTAAACAACTTTCTAGTAGGCTAACTAAATTAGACGCACCTGAGATTCCCTGCAAAAGATATGAGCGTCATCCTGTAAGGTATTTGGAATTGAAGTTGTCAGAAGAAATCACTATTTTCCGGTATTATGGAATACAATTTGTTCCAGCAAACAGTGACAAACATACAATATCCCTTAGTAAAATGGATTAATTGGATCTAATTACTTAAATGAGATAAAGAATCATATATACATAGTAGCTTAACCATGACAACAAAAAAAAGAATTAGAAACCAAGGCATAACTAAAACATATTAAAGAGAGAGCTCCCTAATGGGTAGTCTTCTGTCTAGCTTGATACCTGCTGAAATCTCCGGACACGTGTTAGGCCAGTAAGAGCACCACTGGCCTCATTTCGATGCAAGACCCCAAAGTCAGCCATACGGAGAGGAAGTTCTACAGAACCAAAATGAAGATTGAAAAGATAAGGATAGTTCACAGAGGCCAGGCAAAAAACTATGCAAACAATAATTCCGTTTTAAAATGCAAATCAAGAAAAACAAAAAGACCATCTAACAAAAATAAAAAACATGCCGAACGAAATGCAAGTCAAAAGCAACAAATCAAGCGACACTGAAAAGAAGCATTTTTGAATAAGCTTCAATGAATTATTATTGATAATGGCTGAGAGCCTTATATAGATTACAATAATCAATCAAAAAAGGTAAATAATTCTAGAGAAGGAAACAAAAGACAAAACAGCAAAAAATCATAAATAGCAAAAATAAAAATCCTCTAAATCAGGGAAAATAAAAACTCTAATCTACTTTCCAAATATACTATGGTGCCAGCTATTACTTTGACTTTTCAACCTAATATTCCAACACTCCCCCTCAAGCTGGTGAATAGATATCTATCATTCCCAGCTTGTTTACCAAGGTTTCAAATTTCGACTTTGGCATTGCTTTTGTGAGAACATCAGCTTCTTGTTGAGTAGTAGGGACATAGGACAAATCGATCACACCCTCTTCAATTTTTTCTTTGATAAAATGTCTATCAATTTCCACATGCTTGGTTCTATCATGATGAACAGGATTGTGTGCAATACTTATGGCTGATTTACTATCACTGTATATTCTCATTGGAGTTGTTCCATGAATCTTCAAGTCTTCTAGTAACCTTTTCAACCATAGAAGTTCACACATTCCAAGAGCAACTGCTCTAAATTCAGCTTCAGCACTGCTACGAGCCACTACAGCCTGCTTCTTGCTTCTCCAAGTCACAAGATTTCCCCATACCTTAGTACAATACCCTGATGTGGATCGTCTGTCTTCGCGTGAACCAGCCCAGTCTGCATCTGTGAAAGCCTCTATATTCTTGTTCTCAGTCTTTTTGAACAAAAGACCTTTTCCCGGACAACCCTTCAGATACTTCAGTATGTGATTGACTGTGTCTAAGTGTTGCTGGGTTGGATCATGCATATACTGACTCACAGCACTGACTGCAAATGCTATATCAGGTCGGGTCAAGGAAAGATAGATAAGCTTTCCAACAAGTCTCTGGTAACTCTCTCTATCCACCAATTTTTCCCTTTTTTCACAATGGTCTTTCCAATTAACTTCGAGAGGAGTAGTAGCTGGCTTGCTCCCAAGTTTTCCTGTTTCTTGTAACAAATCTAAAGTGTATTTTCTCTGGGAAATGAAAATGCCTTTAGTGCTTCTGGCAATTTCCATTCCTAAGAAATATTTGAGACCACCAAGATCCTTAATTTCAAACTCAGAACTCAGCTTCCTTTTCAAACTTTCCGTTTTCCTTAGTATCATCTCCGGTTATAAGGATATCATCCACATAAACAATTAAAATAGTCTTTTTGCCCATGGGAGAATGTTTAATAAACAGAGTATGATCTGATTGACCTTGGGTGTAGCCAAAACTCTTCATTGTGAGAGTAAATTTCTTAAACCAAGCCCTAGGAGACTGTTTAAGTCCATAAAGAGATTTTTTTAACTTACAGACTTTTCCTTCTGAATTTCCTTCAAACCCAGGGGGAATCTTCATATAAATCTCTTCATTTAACTCCCCATTAAGAAAAGCGTTTTTAACATCCATCTGATGTAGTTCCCAATCCAGATTAGCTGCAAGAGAAAGCAAGACTCTGATGGAATTCAGTTTAGCAACTGGTGCAAACGTTTCTTCATAGTCAATCCCAAACGTCTGGGTATAACCTTGTGCAACCAACCTAGCCTTATAGCGCTCAATGGTACCATCTGCATGATGCTTAACAGTAAACACCCATTTACATCCAACTGGTCGCTTTCCTTCTGGTAATGAAACCACTTCCCACGTTCCATTCTTCACAAGAGCATTCATTTCTTCCATCACTGCTATTCTCCATGTTGGATCCCGTAATGCAACATCTACATTTTTTGGGATTTCAACACTATCCACACAAGCTGTAAAGGCCTGACATCTTGGAGACAATCTTTTATAAGTTAGAAAATTATGAATGGAATGCTTTGTACAAGACCTTACCCCTTTCCTCTGAGCAATGGGTATATCAAGATCGTCAATCACCTTTTCAGCCTCCCTCTGTAACTGACCATCATTCAGATTGGACTCAAGGCTTGGCTGAGGAATTTTTTGTCGTCTACTATAAACTTGGATCTCTCTTGGTTGCTCAATACGACTTGGGATTGGATCTTGTTTTTGTGGCATGGATTCATCAATAGTCGGAGTTATTATGGGAGATGATGAGTCAGAAGATGATGACGAGGATAGAGAATTGGATGTTGATGAAGGAAAAGTGGTTAGAATTGGAAGAGAAATGGAAGGGTCCCAATGGATCTCTTCATAACTGTTCTCCCCTTGAAGAGATATGTCTGGATAGAATGGTTGACTCTCAATGAAAGATACATCGTAGGACACAAAGAGTTTTTTTATGGAAGGACAATAGCATTTGTAACCCTTTTGTGTAGGTGAATACCCAAGAAAAATACACTTAAAAGCTCTAGAGTCAAGTTTACCACGATTTGGACCATGGTTATACACAAACACTCTGGAACCAAATACTCGAGGAATGATTGAACTGAATAAACGGACACTTGGATAAGCTTTTGAGAGTGTACTCACCGGGGTATGGTAATCAAGTATTTTTGAAGGTAGTCGATTGATGAGATAAGTAGCAGTAAGAACTGCATCTCCCCAAAACATATTAGGCACATGACTCGCAAACATCATTGATCTGGCTACCTCAAGAAGATGACGGTTTTTTCGTTCCGCCACACCATTTTGCTGAGGTGTGTAGGCACAAGAACTTTGGTGAAGAATTCCTTTATCATTTAAATATTTTGTGAAATCACTTGAAAAATATTCTTTCCCATTGTCTGTGCGAAGAATGTGTATATTTGTCTGGAAGATATTTGTGATAAATTTGTGAAAGGTTTGAAAGACATCAAATGCTTCAGATTTTTCTTTTATCAAGTACACCCAACAGAACCATGTATGATCATCTATAAATGTAATAAACCACTTTGCCCCAAATAAATTTGACACACGGGATGGTCCCCAAATATCACTATGAATGATATGGAAAGGACTAGATGGTTTATAAGAATTTGATTGAAACACAGCTCTAGTTAGTTTGGCACGAATACATTCTTCACACTGAAATGAAAGAACATCTTTATTCACAAATAGATGGGGTAACAACCTTTTTAAATACATAAAACTAGGATGACCAAGACGTTTATGCCATAACAACACATCTAAATTGGACACGACAGACATAGAACTAACAATTGGAGAATTTGAGCTTGAGGCTGATTGAGTACCATGTAAATAGTATAGTCCATTGAATTCCTTAGCCTTGCCAATCATCCTCCCCGAATTTAGGTCCTGCAATTCACAGTAGGTAGGAAAAAATGTCATTGAACAATTTAAATCCCTTGTCAACCGGCTCACAGAGATTAAATTATACTGGAAATTTGGAACATAAAGAACTGAATTGAGAGCAACTCCGGGGAGATTCACATCTCCTTGACCCTCAGCATATGAGGTAGTACCATCGGCAACTGAAACACTGATATTACCCCTGCAGGTTTTAATTGTAGAAAATGATGATCTAGACCCAGTCATATGATCAGTAGCTCCTGTGTCAATAATCCAAGGCAACTCAGGTTCCTTTTCTATTAGTAAAGCAGTTCTGGTGTTACCTCTCACAGCAAAGGAAGCACTAGCAGTTGTCTTTTCTGGTGGCACTGTCTGTTGGATTTGACCCATAATGAACTGCTTTAAAAGCTCCATCTGCTCAGTAGAAAAGAAACTTTTCTCCTTGTCCGTTTCTGCTGAAGATAAAGCTGTGTTTGCTGCCTTCTTTCGCTGATTTTTGGGCTTCCAATCAGGAGGCTTTCCATGTAGATCCCAACATTTGTCGCGGGTATGATATGGCTTATTGCAGTGATCGCACCATAATTTCCCACTGCTGTCCTCCTTGTGATTCTTTTGTTGCCTTTGACACTACGGCAGAATTCTGCATATCCTCAGCAGTGGTTGATGTAGTAGGGTTCATCATCACAATCTTCCGAGTCTCCTCACGTCGAACCTCCGAAAAAACTTCACGAATTGAGGGAAGTGGCTTTGTGCCCAACAAACGACCCCTCACTTCGTCTAGCTCAACATTGAGACCAAGCAGAAAATCAAATATCCTATCTTTTTCAACATCAGCGGCATATTTAGCAGCATCTTGCTTGCAATGCCAGTTGTTGTCATAATAGGAGTCCATTTCCTGCCAAAGTTCCATGATGTAGTTGAAGTACTCGGTCACACTTTTGTTCCCCTGCTTTGCTTCACGGATTTTTGAACGAATTTGAAAACGTTGAGCAGTGTTTTCAAGATCCGAGTAAGTCTCCTTTACTAAATCCCAAATTTCCTTTGCATTTTTACAAAACAAAAATGTCCTTCCAATATGGTTCTCCATTGAGTTCACCAACCAAGCCATCACTATAGAGTTCTCTGCCTCCCACGTTGGAAACATTGATGAATCAGGCGGAGGAGTAGGGTTAGTTCCATTGATGTATCCAAATTTACCCTTTCCTTTCAGTACCCAACTCACAGATTGAGCCCATTCACGGTAATTGGACCCGTTTAATTTATGCTGTGTTATTTGGAGGGAGAGATGCTCGGTATTTTGTAAGGTAGGGCTGCCAGAACTTATATTTGACATGGAAACAGAAGAAGTGGTAGAAGAGGAAGAATCTTGAGTAGAAGGATTCGCCATGGTTGAAGAAATCAGAAATTGTTGGTGAGAAGAGCCGGGACCCTGGACAAGTAATAAAGTGAAACCGCCAGTGATGCACTGCCAGTGAGAAGAGCAGAGACGCCGGTCGAAGAAAAAACAGAGGCTACTGACGCTGGTCAAAGGGAAAACAAAGAGACCAGAGGCTGCCCGAAAAAAAAACAGAGGCTACTGATGCTGGTCAAAGAGAAAACAAAGAGACCAGAGGCTGCCAGAAAAAAATCCCAGTGGGGGCTCTGATGCCATGAAAAGAAGCATTTTTGAATAAGCTTCAATGAATTATTATTGATAATGGCTGAGAGCCTTATATAGATTACAATAATCAATCAAAAAAGGTAAATAATTCTAGAGAAGGAAACAAAAGACAAAACAGCAAAAAATCATAAATAGCAAAAATAAAAATCCTCTAAATCAGGGAAAATAAAAACTCTAATCTACTTTCCAAATATACTATGGTGCCAGCTATTACTTTGACTTTTCAACCTAATATTCCAACAGACACTAAGTTCAATAAGCAACAATTTCCTTAATGAAACATAGTAAAATTCAAAAATTAGCCACATAGAATTTTCTAATGTTTGATTAGGCATGCTCACTAAAAAGGGTATTATAGCATTTTTGTTCATATATATTAAAAAAAACAAAGAACAAAACAGAATAATAAAACTCTTCAAAACAGTAAGATTGGAGAAAAACAAATCTACCTCTATAAGATCGAACTCTATGTTGAAACATCAAACAATGTCCTGGGCAATTCATTGGTTTCAATCCGAATTCCTGCTTTTCAATCTGCACGAGGAACCTAACATCATTCAAGTCTATCTACCACTGTCTATTGAACTTTAACAATCATTTTCCGCATTCAAGAAATAATGTGATAGATGACAAATGTTTGCAAGACATTTAGCATTTTCTAATTGAAATTGACAAATGTGCATCAACACACAATGCCCACCAATGCCTTGCTACCACACACACGGACATTAATGTAGCCAAAAACAGTATACATTAACCCACAGAACACACCAAGATATAGAGAAAAATATGAACACCACCTCAAATACAAACATATTCTCCTTGTAATTTGCAGCATGACCAGATGTTTCCCATAATTGCATATTGTACATGTTTGGTGATATGACCTGCAAGTGACAAGTAAATTAGGCATGCACATGTTAAGAATATCATGACATTCCATCTCAAACAAGGATTGTGAACCTCTTGGTATCCCCTCTCTCTGTATTGATTTCGTATAAAATTCATTAGTTTGTTGTAGATCCTTGTCCCATGTGGAAGGAAGAACCAACATCCCGGGCTAAAAGAATCCAACAGAAAAACAAAGAGAAAAAACATGAATAAACATGATGAAATTCTCCTTTAATAAAACAATGCCACATGCATCAAATTTTTGATATACCTGAGTGGATGACAGAAGAAAAGCTCCTGTTGTGTACCCAAAACCCTGTGATCGTACTTTTTAGCTTCTTCCAGATATTTTTTATAGTCCTGTAGGAAACAGAAATATCGAGGCAATATATACCACACAAAAAAAAGATACAGAACAGGGACAAGCAAACCCCTTCAAACTCTGAAAGAACACTACCTCTAAGCTTTTTTTATCAGGATAAGATATCCCGTAAACCCTTTGCAAGCTTTCACGATCTTTGTTACCTCTCCAGTAAGCTGAAGAAGCCTAGAGTTACAAATATAATAAATTAAGACAAACAAAGGTTACACGTGCATTTACTGTGTTAAAAGGCATTTTACAAGCTAGTATCTTCAGTCCCAACAAACGATAATAACACATTACCTTCAAAGAAGAAAATGCTTTCACAAAGGATGTATTAGGTATGTGAGGTCCACGACATAAATCAACCAGTGGACCACATCTATATACTGTGATAGTTTTGTCTGCTGGCAAATCATTGATAATCTCAACCTAATCATAGACCAAAGACTTAAAACGCATAAGAAATTGGAAGCAAAGATGAAAATATAAAACGCATGTAGCAGTAACATCTAACAATTACTTTTCAGACACAATCTCAAAAATCAGCAGCTTTACTTGCCTTGAAGCTATTGTCAGAAAACATCTCAAGTGCTTGTTCCCTTGATACTTCAATACGCTCAAAAGGCTGCTTTTCCTGGAGGAAGAAAGGGGAAGAAAAAGGATCTTTACCAACTAGCTCTTCCCCAAAAAAGCCTTCTTAAAATTTGTGGCCACTTACATCTTAAACTTAGTCACTACATTGTCATTGGGATCAAAGCAATAAAGTCATACGCAACTGGGAGCAACTACTACTACTGTACATGTTATCCCTAGCAGTGATGGCAACATTAAACAGAATATTTGCAAATTGCAACGTGATACTAGGGCACAGTTTCAACTACATAACAAGATCAAAACTGCTTTTTTTTTTTTTTTTAACAAGAGAAGAACAATACCCGAACAGCCTTGCTTGCCCCAGAGTCAATTTTCTTGAAGTGTTCTTCATTTAAACCCAAGTCTCCATAAAACGCATCATAATAGAAACCCTGTAATTACATAGCAAACATTTTTCAAGGAAAAAAAAAAAAAAACCGAAACATGTTAGTACTTCGTAAGAAATTCAGAGATGGACAAAGCTGTTTGAATAAGAAATAAACCAATATAACATGATAATCCAAACCACATTATTTAAGGATAATCCAATAATAAATTAAAGAAGAAAAAAAAAAGGAGAAGAAAACATTATTGTGGTGTTTGGCAATCTTAGTTCCAACTCAAACAATATAAAGCTCTAGCATAATACAACGTAAAACAATAGCATGCTACAGTGTAAAGCTCTTACATACTACATGCTTCAGTACTTTCAGTTCTAACTCTCAATTTCAACTCAATTTCCAAACACCTTATATATTTAAAGTGGTTCCACATACTAGAAAAAGAGATAGACTTCACTAGTAAGGAGCACCATTGTTTCTTCATACAAATAAATTCAAACTTCCAATAAAGGTAACTGTATATTAAATAGGAAAATTCTCATAAATGTTATCTTTTTAGATTTACTTTTTATAAATGCCACACATATTCATTTGTGGCACAACTTAACGTGTAATATGAATGATTGTATGACATAAACTTTTCTAAGTATGGCACAAATAAACACAACTTTTAAAAGTGTGGCATAACAGGTAATTTTCTCTATTAAATTCTAATATCCATGTTAAAAATTTGATGATCTCGTAAAATACCTCTCCTCTGGTGGTGCAAGGTCCAATGCAGAGCTTGCATCCGTACTCCATCTCCAGTGCCTAATCATCAACAACAACAACAACAACAATCCAAAACGCTCACATTCTCTGCAAATCAAGCTAAAATTCAAACACACAAACAGAAAAGGAAAAAAAAATCGTTTCCAAACCTGTCCAAGAATATGAGCGCTAGAATGCCAGAAAGTGTCGCGCCCTTCGTCGCTCTCGAAGGTGAAGAGCTTGAGCTCACAATCGCCTTCCAAAGGCCTCGTCATGTCCCAAAGAACGCCATTGACCTTAGAGATCAGCGCATTCGCCGCCAAACTCTTCGAAATCTCCTTCGCGACGTCCAACGGCGAGGTCACCCACTTCTTCCCGTCCTTCACTGTCCCGTCCGGCAAAGTAATCCTTAAAACAAAAAAGGGTCAAAAACGCTAGCCTCTATTCGCGAACCTCTATTTTGCAGAGGCGAGAAGAGAGACAGCTAGGGCTTACCTGATGGGATCGGACAGGAGGGAGAGGTGATCGAGTTCCTGCTGAGCCTTGATGGTTTCGAAGAGCTGGATGCGCTTCCGAATGACCGTGTTGAGGTATTCCTCGTCTTTGCGATTCTCCGCCGCCATGGCCGCGGTGGTTGGTGTTGGTGTTGGTGGTGGCGGTGACGGAGGTTCTGCAGCGGAGGAGGAGGCGAAGAAGAACCGGAGAGAAGGAGAATGAGAAGAAGAAAATGGGGGAAAACGGCGAAGGATCAAAGAGAGGCCTCCTCTGCTACGAAATGACGATGATAGCATAATAAGGGGTTTTGTCCTAGTTGCTCGCTTTTTGGAGCGTTTTCAGTAGTTTTACGCTACCTGCAATAGAAAGGTTCTCGGATTTTAGGTTTTCGAGGGATGATAGGAAACGGGCCGGGCTTTGCTTGCGGCCCAAGCATTTTCATTGATCGTCGTTTTGGCGATACTAATGGTCGTTTTTGGTGAGCAATGCGTTTTGATATTATATTGTTGGGTTTTTTCACCTCAGCTCCTAAACTTTACAAAATTTAGGTACTTGAGATTTCCGTGAGCAATGTGGGCTCGTCAGCAACCCGACTCGAGCTGCGTCAAGATCTGGCTTTGTTGATGGTGATGCCCATCTACCGAGAGGTCGTCGGCATCCATGGCTATTTCTTCGTTTTCAGTTTAAGTTTTTTTTTTTTTTTTGGAGTTATTTTTTTGATTTGCTGTGTTTGAACTCATTGAACTAATGGTGAACTTATTTAATTCTAGCCATCAATAAAAATCTTATGGTCAAAAAAGGTCTTCTGGTAAGACCTTTTAAAGAGTCTTACCACAGCATTTCTCGTTTTCAAACAGTAGTTTGACTTTATTTATATTTGTGTTTTGATAATATTGCCCCACCTCAAGAAGTTTATCTAAATATTAATCTGATGTGTAAAAGTTTAATGAGAGTTGATCTTTAATTTGGGACCAGACACACTTATGGAGGAATAAATGTCACGATACGGTTATTTTAATCCTTATTAACTGATGTTTTTATTAATCATGTCATTTGTGTGTTTTATTGTCGCTTTAAGAGTCCATGTCGTCTTGAAGCAATTAATTTTTGAAGTTTACTTTGTTGAGTTTTTCACAATTTTTCGTGGCATTTTTACTTCAATTTTCATTTTTATTGTCGTTTGCAGTTTGCTGCATATATTAGTTACATGTCGTTTCTTATGGTTTGTTGTCGTAAAACTTTGTGTCCTTGGGTTGTTGACATCATCATGATGTTGATTTTGAAAGTTTTTTTTCGTCGATTTTAATTTCATGCTTTTTAGGGCTCTATCTTTTCTAATATTTTGTGTCCTTATATATTTGTCCATTCATCATTTTTTTTTAAATAGTCCATTTATTTTTCAACATTAGGTAAGTCGATATATAATATAAAAGTTACATTTATTAGTAGCCTAACTTTTTTATTTATGATTTGATAGTGACAACTAATTTGCCTGATTCTGACATTGTAGTTTGTATTTGAATAGAGCCTATTTGTAGTGTTACTTAAAAAAAAAAAAAAAATAGAAGACTTGAATCTCCTAGAGCAGTTGCCAGGAGCATTAGGGAAAGTTAATATATTAAATAATGACATTTGATAGTAATTTGACTTCACGTATATTTATGATTTATGTAATTTATCGATTTTGATATTGTAAATTGTATCTATATAGAGCTCATTCATAATACTCGTACTAGTAATTTTCTCTTTTTTCATGGATGTAGTTATATATTGCCAACTCACCTTAAATCTATATATTCTCTTCATCTTTTTATTTCTTAATTAATTTTTCCTACACTATACGTCATTTCTGTCGTTTATTTTAGTTTGTAAAGTTATGTCGTTTAAAATTTGTTGTCATTTTAACTTTTTTGCCATTTTAAGATGAGGTCCTTATAAGATTTTTTTTTTTCTTCAGGGATGCTTTTTTTTTTTTTTTTAGTTTTCATGTTTTTGTGCAGTTTTCATTGTATTATCTATAAACTTGAAAGACGAAGGAAACAATAAAGGAAGTAATATGAATTTTTTTTATGTGCTTCTGTTTAATTATGTTTCTTACCCTTTGTTTGGTAGAAAGGAAAGAAAATGAGAGATGAAAAACTAAAAGGAAAGAAAGTATTTTACTTTTCTCTTTAATTGTTTGGTATGACAGGAAGGAAAGAAAATAAACTTACCTCTATGTGTTTGGTATTAAAAGTAAAACCTAAAATATGAAAAAATTATAATCAATATAATTACTTTTTTACCCAACACAATCAATACAATTCTTCGCTTTCAATATTCACCAAAAAAAAAATTCAACATTCTCCTTAATTCAAGAAGACAACAAAACATAAAATCAACAAGAGAGAGATTCAACCACAAATTAACAATAATTTAAATAAATTTGAATTACATAACTTTATCAATCTTTAACAATAGAAATTGTAAAAAATAAGTTTTTTTGTAAAAAAAAAAATGGGAAATTTATGATGAAGATGTGAGGTATAGTGATTGGTAAAGGTTTGCAAGAAAGAGAACCAGCCAAGAAATAAAATGTGAAATGTGCTGAAAATTCGTAAAGAAGAGAGAGAAAGTAGTTTATAGATTTTTTCCATATAATTTTTATGGATAATTTTATAATTTTATTTCGTTTATATAACTAACAATCTTTTCCATACGATAATCCATCCAATTTTGAGAGGAGAAAATATAATGGAATCTACTTGGCAGTTTTTGTAACCGTTTGTATTACAACGGTTTCAAGAATTGAAACCAATTAAACTTTGCAACAGCTACACATTATTGGCCTCATATTTATGTTCATTAAATCAATTTGGTAACTGAATTTTTCTGAAGCAGTATAAAGATTGCTTGATGGAAGCATTTTCGGCTGCACAGAAAATTTTTTGTTCGTGTATTGAACAGAGCATTGGGTCCCCAAGTTCAGAAAACTCTCTTAAGAATCCAACACCATCAGTTGAGTTTTTGTGAGAACTTGGAAGCATCCCAAGGAGCCGCAGCCACGCTTACAGCCGAAGGACACCGTTGCATAGAGCATTTTCAGTTTTTATAACTTTATGAGATTTTCATAATATCCACAATTTTAATATTTTTATGAAATTTTTCATATTATGGAATAAGTTATGAAAAATTTATAATTTTGAATATTCATAATTTTTGGTATTTGTTATGAATATTATACAGTATTTGTGTGGATATAATTTTGTAAATTTATGTGCATATAGTGTTTATTATATATAATTTGTGATTTAAAATTATGCATGCAATATTAAGTTAAATAATTTAGTACATTTAATTTTGTGCAATAATGTGCTAAATTATATTTTTGAATGTATAATTTTAATCTATACATAATGAAAATTAGTACATAAATTATGGTTCTTTGTTCATATTTATTTATTGCTTAAGGTAAATGCACTTTATTTTATGAGCAAAAATTTAAGAATAAATGTCTTGTGATATATGTATTTAATTTTTGAATAATTAAAGAGTAGCCACAGCATCTTTGATTATGCAAAAAATTGTATTAAATGTTTAAATCACATATGGTAAAAAGACATTAAATTGTGATTACTCATATGTAATATGATAAATTTTATCCCACATGAATTTTTATTGTATTTAATATGATTGGTTAGAATGATATATCAAATTATCTTTCTTAATTTACCCACAAGAATTAAGAAAATAGAATATAATTTGATAGTGTCATTATAAGGATATATGAATCTGTTTGAGTTAAAAATTTAGCCCACAAACAATTTTTATGTCATTTGGCAATTTTTAATGAATGATTTACATTGATAAGCATGTCATAAAGTATTGTAGCCTCAATCTAGTAACATAAGCATGTATGTTTTATTATGCAGTTATGCAAATTGTGAGCTATTCTGATTTCCAATGTGACATTCCTGAACTTAAGGGAGATAACTATAAGGTGTGAAAGGAGAGAATTCTTCTTCATTTAGGTGCCATGGACATTGACTTTGCTATCCGTAAGGATGAACCACCTGCCATTACGGAGACCAGTCAGCCAGATGAGGTTGACTGTTATGAAAAGTGAGAGCGATCTAATCGGCTCTGCATGATGTTCATAAAGACCAAGATCTCGGCTGGCATACCTGGTTCATTAGAGCAATATGACAATGTGCGAGCTTTGATGAAGGCAATTGTTGAGTAGTTTGCTACATCATACAAAGCTTTAACTAGCACCTTGATAATGAAATTTCCATCCATGAAGCTTACCAGAATTCATAGTGTGCGTGAGCACATCATGCAAATGAGGGATATAGCGGCTCAGCTGAAGACACTTGAGGTTGAGATGTCTGAAACCTTCCTTATACACTACATCCTCAACACTCTTTCACATCAATATGGACCTTTAAGATATCCTAAAACACACATAAGGATAAGTGGTCCATCAATGAATTGATGACCATGTGTGTTCAGGAAGAAGGAAGCCTTGTTATGGAAGCGGGAGAGAGTGTGCATCTGACAACTCAAAAGAAGAATAAGGGCCAAGCTAAGAATAAGGGAAAAGGCAAACTGTCTGCTCAAGCTGATATCAAAAAAGAATCCATGTGCTTCTTTTGCAAAAAGAAGGGGCACATAAAGAAGGATTGTCCTAAATATGAGAGATGGCTTGACAAAAAAGATACTCAATTCTCACTTGTTTGTTATGAATCTAATATGGTTAATGTTGAGCATAACACATGGTGAATTGATTTTGGTTCTTCAATCCATGTCACTAATTCCTTGCAGGGATTGCAAGGCCTAAGGAAGCCAATAGGAAGTGAGCAGTGCATCTATTCAGGCAACAAGATGCGCTCACATGTTGAAGCTGTCGGAACATGCAATTTAGTTTTATCTAGTGGTTATGTTTTAAAGTTGGAAAAGACATTTTATATTCCTAGTTTTTCTAGGAATTAAATTTCTGTTTCAAGGCTTGTACCGTTGGATTTTTCCTTTAATTTTTCAGACACTATATTTAGTTTGTTTTATAGATCTGAACTTATTGAAAATGGTACATTGTCAAATGGTCTTTTCAAAATTAATTTACAAGATAAAGCTTCTTATACTTCTATGCATGTTCATGATAATGCTGGCATTAAGAGATGTGTTATGAATGAAGATTCATCTATGTTGTGGCACTGTAGATTGGGTCATATCTCTATTGAGAGAATAAAAAAATTAGTGAATGATAGGGTACTTAGTACTCTAGATTTTACTGACTTTGACACTTGTGTGGATTGCATAAAGGGAAAGTAGACCAATATGTCAAAGAAAGGTGCCAAGAGGAGTTCAGACTTATTAGAGATCATAGATACAGATATTTGTAGTCTAGACATAGATGCATATGGTCAAAAGTATTTCATTACTTTTATTGATGATTACTCACGATATATGTATCTCTACTTGCTTCATAACAAAAATGAAGCTATAGATGCCTTTAAGGTGTTTAAGGTAGAAGTAGAGAAACAATGTGGTAAGCAAATAAAGATAGTGAGATCTGATAGAGGTGGTGAATAGTATGGTAGATATACCGAAGATGGACAAGCACCTGGTCCATTTGTAAAGTTTCTTCAAGAACATGGGATAGTTGCCCAATACACTATGCCCGGTTCTCCAGATCAAAATGGTATGGCAGAAAGAAGAAACCGAACATTGTTGGATATGGTGCGGAGCATGCTTAACAGCTCCAAGCTTCCTAGGTCTTTGTGGACTGAAGCTCTCAAGACAGCTGTGTATATATTAAACCGAGTTCCAACTAAGGCTGTCTCAAAGACACCGTTCGAGTTATGGAAAGGTTGGAAACCGAGTTTGCGACATATACGTGTTTGGAGATGTCCGTCTGAAGTGAGAGTCTACAATCCACAAGAAAAGAAACTAGACCCAAGGACCATAAGTGGGTATTTCGTTGGATATGCTGAACGGTCTAAGGGATACATATTTTATTGTCCATCACATACCACTAGGTTTATGGAATCAAGGAATGCAAAATTTATTAAGAATGACTTGATCAGTGGGAGCGATCGATCCTGGAACACCGTTCCAGGAGAAAGATCATACAGATGCTCAAGCTTCCACTTCATATGATAGAGTGATTGTTATACGCGACACGCCTACAGTTCAAATCCGTGTTGAACAACAGCCAGTCATTCAAGTTCCACAGATTGTTAATCAAGAAACAGTAGATCCAGCTGAACAATAGATATAAGAACCTGTTGAACAACCAGTTGATCAACATGCTCCTCAAGAGAATGTTGAACCAGCATTAAGGACATCTACTAGAGTAAGGCGATCAGCCATTCCTAGTGACTATATTGTGTATCTACAAGAGTTTGACTACAGCATAGGAGCCGAAAATGATCCAGAAACATTTTCACAAGCCATGAGTTGTAAGGAATCTAACTTGTGGTATGATGCCGTGAAAGATGATATGAACTCTATGTCATATAATGGAGTCTGGGATCTTGTCAAGTTGCTTGACGGTGTAAAAGCCATTAGATGCAAATGGGTCTTCAAGACAAAGAAAGACTCATTAGGCAACATTGAGAGACATAAGGCAAGACTCGTTGCTAAGGATTCACTCAAAGAGAGGGTATAGATTACACTGAGACCTTTTCTCCTGTATCTAAAAAGGACTCCCTTCGTGTGATCATGGCATTAGTAGCTCATTTTGATTTTGAGTTACATCAGATGGATGTGAAAACGGCATTCCTCAATGGTGATCTAGAGGAAGAGGTTTACATGAAACAACCTGAAGGATTCTCCTCTAGTGATGGTGAGCAATTGGTGTGCAAACTCAAGAAATCCATATATGGTTTGAAACAGGCTTCCCATCAATGGTATTTGAAATTCCATGATGTCATCACTTCATTTGGTTTTGAGGAGAACATCATGGATCAATGTATATACCAGAAGGTCAATGGGAGTAAGATTTGTTTCCTTGTTTTGTATGTGGATGATATCCTTCTTGCAACCAATGACAAGGGGTTTCTATATAAGGTGAAACAATTCCTTTCTAAGAACTTCGATATGAAGGATATAGGTGAGACATTTTATGTCATTGGCATAAAGATCCATAGGGATAAATCTCGATGCATTTTGGGACTATCGCAGGAAACCTATATCAATAAAGTCTTAGACAGATTTCGGATGAAAGATTGTTCACCAAGTGTAGCACCCATTGTGAAAGGTGATAAGTTCAATTTGAACCAATGCCCAATGAATGATTTCGAGAAAATTTAAATGAGCAACATTCCTTATGCTTCAGCTGTCAGAAGCCTTATGTATGCTCATGTCTGCACAAGACCTGACATTGCATTTGCTGTGGGAATATTGGGAAGATATCAGAGTAACCTAGGCATTGACCACTGGAGGGCTGCAAAGAAGGTGATGAGGTACCTTCAAGGTACAAAGGATTACATGCTTATGTATAGGCGAACTGATAATCTAGAGGTGATTGGCTACTCCGATTCAGACTTTGCTGGCTGTGTTGATTCGAGAAAATCAACTTCAGGTTATATTTTCATGCTAGCCAGAGGAGCTGTATCTTTGAGGAGTGAAAAGCAAACGTTGGTTGCTACTTCCACAATGGAGGCAGAGTTCGTTTCTTGTTTTGAGGCTACTTCGCATGGTGTATGGTTGAAGAGTTTCATGTCAGGCCTTAGAATTGTAGATTATGTGTCTAGGCCATTAAGGATATATTGTGACAATTAAGTTGATATCTTTATGGCTAAAAATAATAAAAGTGGCAGTCGAAGTAAACATATCGACATTAAGTACTTAGCCATAAGGGAACGAATTAAGGAAAATAAAGTGGTCATTGAGCATATAAGCACTGAATTGATGATCGCAGATCCTCTGACAAAAGGAATGCCACCAAAGTCATTTAAGGATCATGTAGTTCATATGAGACTTGGTTCCATAATGTAAATTTGTTTGTACATACAATTTACAGTCTTAATGAAACTCTTATTCAGTTGTGATGTTTTCTCATATTTGTTTTGCGCATAAAGTTATTAGAGAAAAATTCACATTTGGTAGGACCAAGAATAAACATTGGGTTTATTCATAAAGTTAAGTTACCATATAAGGAATAAAGTCTGAGAAATAATACATAGTAATACATGGAAGATAATACTCACAATTTAAAGAAATTATCGCCATGATTCATGTATTTGTTTCTTAAAAGTTTAGGTTTAATGAATATAAGGATAAATATGGAGACCAAGTGGGAGAATGTAACCGTTCGTATTACTAACAGTTTCAAGAATTGAAACCAATTAAACTTTGCAACGGCTACACATTATTGGCCTCATATTTATGTTCATTAAATCAATTTGGTAACTGAATTTTTCTGAAGCAGTATAAAGATTGCTTGATGGAAGCATTTTTCGGCTGTACAGAAAATTTTTTGTTCATGTATTGAACAGAGCATTGGGTCCCCAAGTTTAGAAAACTCTCTTAAGAATCCAACGCCATCAGTTGAGTTTTTTGTGAGAACTTGAAAGCATCCCAAGTAGGCGCAGCCACGCTTACAGCCAAAGGACACCGTTGGACTGCTCGGTAGCAATGGCCGGAGGTAGACATTGTTTTCACGCTTCCGTTTTAATTAGATTTTATAATGCATAAAGTATATAGCATGTTAGAATCTTTGTTTTCGTTTAGATTACAGTTTTTCCATCTCATTTTTCTTTCCATCCAAACTTCCCTCCTACCAAACACCCCTATCTATCAATTTCTATCCTAAAATCCCTCCACCATTTTCTTTCCATCCAATTCTTCTGTTTAATTATGTTTCTTAGGTTGTCGCCGTTTTGAACCTTTTTTGTCTTTGCTTGATTTCTTCTAAACATTTTGTATTGTTTAGAACATTTTGTTCTCTTTATTTTTACCATTGTGTTGTTTTGGGTTTTTCTGTGGTAATTTAATAATTTTCATTCTTAACCCTTTTACCAATCTATTTGGGACTTTTGTCTTCTTTTTTTTTAATTTTTTTAATTTCTGTCTTATAATTTATATTTGTGTTGTTCTGAATTTTTCCTCTCGTTTGTAGGCATTCAGGTTTTACTTTTATTCTCCACTTTTAGATGTACTGTCTGAAGTGCATTCGTTTCTACCTTTTTTTAAAAAAAAAAATTTCCCTCTGATATCATGTGCTGTCGTTCTTTCACTTCTCTTTCCAAGAGCATGTCGTTTTATGCTTTTTGCGGTATTTGAGATGGTTGTCGTTTTTAAAATTATTGTCGTTTTACTTCAATTTTCTAAGAAAAATGTGTTTTCTTCCGGCCACGTTCCATAGTATCCGGCGGAACGCACACTTCCATGTTAAGACACGAGCATTCGTAGTCAAAGCCAGACACGAATTTCGAAGGTGATATTGCAGGGAGAAAGAGAGAAGCGGAGAGAGAGTTTTGAGTAACAGTTAGAGTAATGAAAAAATCAATAAATTTAAGAGTAGTTTGTTCGACAAATGAGTTTAAATACTATAACACGTGAAAGACTTACATTTTGCATGGTTTTTAATTTATAAGTTTGAATCGTTTTCTGAAACACAAAGTTATCAAGAAAGATAATAAAACATTGATATATATGTATTTATTTTTAAACTAAAAGGAGGAGATTTGAAATCTTCATTTTTAGATAAAGTCGGTTATGGTTTTTACTGCTATACTAATTGCATTTATTTATTTTAAATATATATGTTTTTCAAACTCCTATCCAGCGTAACGTTTGTGTTGGATCATGTTCTTGTCTATGTTCAACTTTACGATTTTTTTTTCTTTTTATTAATGTTTTCTGCTTTACGTAGTCATAATATATTAAAAATTAAGATATCTCCCCTCAAAAAAAGAAAATATATATATATATATATATATATTAAGATATCCACGTATTAGGGGAGAAATATGTGCGGTATATTATATCTATTTTAAAACCGACAAGGAAAGATTTTTTCCCCCGATTGCCCACTGTGATTCCACTATTTTTCCATCAAAAACATTTCGTTGTTTATACTTTCTTACATGTATTATCCTTAGTTGATGTCGTTATTCTTGTAGATTTTCAAATTCTTGTAATATTGAATCCATTATTGACGTTTTCTTAGCATGACGTTGTTCGTTTTAAAGTTGTTTTTGGCCCATCTTTTTTCTTGTCGTACGTTTTGGATATTATTGTTGTTTTTCCCAACTTATGTCGTTTGCCAAGATTGTCGTTTCACCTTTGGCAACCACCATCAATCAAATGTGAAGTAACTTGCATTTCATGACGTCGCCGCTCTTGCTATTCGCAACCATCATGTGTCAAGATTTATAGCCTAATCGATTCTAACAAATTTTTCAGTTAAGAATAATATAAAGCTCTCACATGCTACAATAAAAATAAAAAAAATTATTACAATATAAAGCTATCACATACTACAGTATTTACAGTTCTAAACACTATACCAAACACCCTATTACTTGATAAAGACACCAACTGATGATCAACATATGATAAGTCCAAATTAGCTCTGTAAGCACATAAGCTTTTACCACTCGGGCTTTTCTTACCGGAGATCCCCTCTAGGTGATAATGTTGCCTATCTTTAGTTTATAGGTTTGAATCATAGTTTAAATTTATTTACTACTCTATTTTTTCTTGTAAAAATTTAAAATTTTTTGTCAAAATTTTTGTTGATTTTGTTCTCAACCAGGAAAAAGAAAAGGACTCCTATTTTTATTTTTTGCTTTTCATATATTTGACCAATTTTATTGGTCGTCTTTGTTTGTTCCTTTTATAAAATTTGACGAAGACATCCAATATGGTAACGGAGGGGTCTGGCTGAGATTTGTCCAACCATGCACACACAGACTGTTAATATAATCTTGTCGTTAAAAACATACTTGTTGTCGTTTTCAAGAGATTTCGTTTCAATAACTTGTCGTCGTTTAACATACTATTATTTCCGTTTTAGGTGTTCTGATATTTATACGTTGTTAATTTGACTTTTACTGTCTTATTACAGCTGAGATGTTGTTTTTAATCTGTTGTCCTACATAGTCGTTTTTTATGATGTTTTTCCTGTGCTTCTGTAGATTATGTTGTTTTTTAGTCATCAAGTTTTTTGGGTTGTTATCGTTTGTTATATTTCTTGTCGTTTGTATGTTCGGTAAGTGTCTTGTTTAGTTTGTGTCGTTTGTAACGTTCTGTCCGTTTTCTATTTGATGCAGCTTCAGGTTGTCGTTTTCCATATTAATGTCTTTTCATATCGTAGCTCTCATTTTAGTTATATTTATACGTAACCTTATTTATATTGCCGTTGTTTATTTGATTGATGTTGTGCGTTTTTTTTTTTTTCCTTTTATTGTCCTTTTATCAGGTTTTTGAGGTCTCTTTTGATGATGTCGTTCGTCAGGCTATTTTCGTTTATAATTTTTATAGTTAATGGAAATTAATGACGTTTTCCATTTAATCTCGTTTGCAATTTTCTTTGTCGTTTATATCAATATTTTAAGTTTTTAGTTGATATTCTTTGAAATTAATTGGTCATGAATTTGGTTTCTGTTCACTAAGTTTTGAGTTGATTTTCTTTGAAATTAGTTGTTTTTTTTTTTTTTTGAAAGTGAGACATTAGTTGGCTTTTAGGTCTAAAGATTTACATTTAAGCTCTGCAAGTCTCCTCCTTTCACTTCACCGATTGTTTCAACTCCGAGAATGTCTCTGTCTTTTCTTTCCTGTTCCTAAATTGTCCGCCACCCTTTCACCTTTGCCAACCAGCACACATATCCCGAGTAATAGCTTAAAAACGACAATTTACAACTAATGTGTGTCTAGAGTTGCTAGATGGATCGCCAGCGTTGCTTGGATTGGCATGACAGGTGTTGAACTTGAAAAGAGAGTTTACTTTTAGGCTTGCACAGGTTAATTGTTTAGATTTTTTTTAATTAATTGCAAGAAATTCCCGTTCAACTATGGCCCATGTGACATTGTCCCTCAAACTTCAAAATATAACATACATTTTCCTCGATCTATAAAAATATTAACAAATTAAAAAACTCCTTTTGTTAGACTTTTTATTAAAAATTGGTACATAATTAAAGATTTGGCATATAATGTAGTAGTATTTTAGTAATATATCATGTCTAAAAGGTAATTTAAATTTAAAAAGTTGATATAATTTAAGAACTTTAATCGTTAAAAATATAAACTAAAAAATCTAAAAAAATCTTTTAAAAAATATCTACATCATGGTAAGCTAAGAGTCAAATAGTTTACTAAACAATACAAAAATCCATGTTATTTGTGTAGGCTTCGTTTGCCAACCCAGTTGGAAGTGTAAAGTTTTCACATGCTACAATGTAAAGCAAAAGTTTGCTACAGTGTAAAACTCTCACATGTTACAACGTTTTGGTTCCAACTTATAACTCCAACAATGTTCCTAAACACTCTTGTGATATTGCGTTTTTTTATCTGCAAAATCATAATTGAAGGAGATTTTTTGTTACCATTTCATAAATCGAAGGAACAAATGTTACATTTTGAAATTCATGGTGTATGATGTTACAAAGGTTATAATTGATGAGGAATTTTGTAATTAATTCTTTTCTTTCGACAATGCCTCTAGTGGAAACCAAAAAAGAAACCTACTAATAGATATCTGTCTCTTAGCCATCAGATATGTAGAAATAAATAATTTTAGTTAGATTTAATGGTTTCAAACCGTACATGGCCGACCACCACCTTCTTCATTTTTTTTGTTCTTTGAGCGAAAGAAAAGAGACAAGCGTAGTGATTAACGGAGATAAGGACAAGGTAGCACATGAGCTTTGCACTTGGGCTTTTTGTTTGAGATTTTTTTTTGGCTCCCTCTTCCCCTTGGGAGGTCCCCTCTTCTGTGGCTGGCTGCCATTGTTCTCATGATGAAATTTGTGTGCCTAATATTTTCCCAACCAACAAAAGAACAAGCAAGTTTACTACGCGCCAATTGCCGGTCCCTCTTTTGCCCTTTCTTTTCTTCTCACATATTAATTTATCATTTTCTTGGTCAACTTTGTTGCTTTTTTCATTTTTTCTTGAATAATTTTAGTATTTGTCAAGGTCATTTCAATTTGGTATCGTTGGGACAAGTTGAGGTGGGCCGGTTCTAACAACGGGGTTGAGAAAAGGGCATGTGCAATCATGTGCGTTCCGTTCCCACCACACCCCTTCTCCAGCTAATAGGGCTAACACGGGCTGAGGCCACCACTTAAATTGACTCCTATTTCACCACATGTACACGTGATCAACACCCCTTGTTTCCCTTCTTTCTCACCATTTTTTTTTTTTTTGCTTCCACTATCTACTAACTACTTTTGGAAGCAAAAGAAGAGAAGAGAAACGGAGTTAATTTCATATTCTTCCTCTTTGATTAGCCAAACACATACATATACGTGTATATATATGACATAGCTTGATAAAAAGTTAAAAATTTTGCTTAAATAGAAATTAATGTGGTAACTCAGTTTCAACTCAAATAGTATAAAATTCTTACATACTATAATGTAAAACAAAAGTATTCTACAATATAAAGCTCTCATATGTACTTTCAGTTTTAACTCTCAGATCCAACTCATTTCTCGAACATCTTTTAATAAGGTGTTTAGCAAAGTGAGTTAGAACTCATAAGTTCTAACTCAAACAGTTAAAAGCTCTCACATACTATAGTAAAAGCTTTCATTTGCTACATTGTTTTTAACTAAAATTGGTTGTTCTAACTCACTTTGCCAAACACGCCATTAGCGTTCATTTAGTACTTTAGTTTTAACTCATCAGTTCTAACTGTGAACAGTGTAAAGCTCCTAACACCTCTAGTAAAAAGCAAAAAGTTGCTACAATGCAAATTTTTTACGTGCTATATATACAGAGTTTTTAAACTTAAAGCTTCATTTACAACTAAAGCGTCAAACGGCCTATAAACTTGCTAAATTATGAACTGAAAAGACAACCTAATATATATTGTGGTTGGATCAAGAAAGTGTTCAATAGGCAATTTCATGGATGGACAATAAAATTATGACATGAATTTTCATGTAGACACCATATACATATCCGCGATCTTATATTTGGTTTGTTTAGCCACCTTATTATAGTGTAAAGTTTTTACGTACTATAGTCAAAAGCAAAATAAAATGATGGATGTGGATCTACTTTTGGGATTTTATACTTGTAAATTATATGTTTTAATTTTTTCTATATATATAAAGGGCAGTTATAAAAAAAGGAAGAGAAAATAGAATGAGATTGGAGGTGTACTTATTTTCTCTTTTGTAAATTTCTTCTTCAATATCATCGTAAATTACTGCAATATAAGCAAGCCTTTATATCCAGAGTGAATTATTATAAATTTGCATGCTCTTGCTTATTTATTATATCTTGTAATTTAATTGCTCTCGGCTAATTCTTAATACTAAATTGTTTTTGAATGCAAATTGATTTGCTAGATACATATGTGCTTACAAACCTAACCTCATTCACCAAATACCTTTTCTTATTTACATTATACACACACACACACATATATATATATATCCTGCATTGTAAGAGAAGTTACAAACAGCCATCTATTTAAATCTATAATAAACAATCGAGAAATCGATCAAAGATCCCAGATTTGGTATATTATAGGGCTAAGTTTAACCTCTAGTTTGACAAAACTAGCTATATATACACACACACACATATATAGATGTCCACATCTTGCACAAAATTTTTCGTGCTACTCCTTCAATATCCATGCATACTCCACCTAAATGAATGGTCAAGGTCAGTGCGTTGGCAGATCACATGCACGCACGCACATTATGAGGGGGTGTGGGTGCAAACTGACGTTTTAACGGATCATTGCTCATTCCATCTCTCTCTCTTGGCCCTCCTCAATATTTATTATAACGTACTATATATATAGGTTTTTATAATATATATATAGGGTATATGTATCTCATTATGTAATAGTCTACAAGAAACAAGTCAATAGTTTGGCCATGCATAAGAAATGCAACAATCAAGTCATTTCCTTTTCTTATGAAGCTTTTGGTTCGATTCATGCTTAGGTGTTTCGTTGACTGCAATAAAGGCGATAATATACGCCTAAGCCTCCGGCTGTTCGAACCCTCTTCAAACTCATCAGTTATAGGGCAACAATATATGGGCCACTCGGACCATAGCAATAGTTATTTTTTATATATGCATATATATATATATATATATATGTATATTTGTAATGCATGGTACTGGAAATAACAAAAAATTGGACAAAAAAATAAAGAGTAGAATATTATTAACATTCTTTCTTTTTCTTTTTTCCTCGCTAGTCAAAAAGAAGATCATCAATAATAGTACCCTAAAAGGAAAAAAAAAAAAAAAGAAGAAAAACTTGAAAATATATGATTCTCTATTATGTTTGACTAGCTATAGCATATATATTTGATCATGATAATTTTCGAATCTGCCAATATAATTGAAGCCACAGAGAAGATCACGGAGACCTCAGAAAATCGATCCTAAACGGCCAACAAAAAATTAATATACGTGTTTTGAACTCCGGGACAAGCCACATGCATGCATGCCTTTCTTTGCGGTTAACATTTTGATCTTCAACCCCACCTTATTTGTGAGCATTAACTCATACATGTATATATATATATATATATATATATATATATATCCCATGCCTGCCCATGATATACCAATATATATGATATATATGTACATATAAATATATATGACAAGTGTAAACGTATCATGATCACATGCGCATTTACATGATATAAAAGAATACAGTTGAATGATTATATGCATTTATAGCTATGTACGTGTACATGTCTTATATGTGTGTGTGTGTGCAGGCAATTTATGTGTATATATAACACACACATATCTCTATCAATTGATGTCATGATCATCCGTCACATGGGCGTGGGTTTTCAATGTCCTCGTAAACCCAGGAAGTTTCTTGGGCGCCAAGGCGGGACCGCTATGGCTCAAAACTTAGCTAGCAGCTCGATCGTGAACGGGAATTCACCTAAATAGTGACATCTTTGTTTTTATTGCTGTCCCTATAAAATTTGGAACTGGCTCAATATTGTATATATTTTCCATATATATATATATATATATTAATGAGCATATGCAAGCATTCAATTTCTAGATTGGCTTGGATTTGAGATGAATGCCGACCAGTTTGAGATTGCTATTACATATGCGTAGTTGTGTAGTATTGGATAAAAACGACAATCAGTTCTAAAAAAGTAAAGATTTTCCCTCTTTATTTTTTTTTTCCATGGAAAATGAAGACCATGAGCAAATAGAGAACTGTAGAACATCTTACTAGATTGGTACGGACTAAAAAACTCACCAAGTTGCTACACAAATTTATTACCCTGCTTAAATTGTTGTGTAACTGTTTGTTATGTGTGTGATCGTATGTCAAGCATGTTTATGTATTTAAATACTATCTTAAATATCATATAGTTAAAATCATATTAAAAAATAAATTCTAGGGCTAAAAAAATAAAACCAATTTTGAGCTTGTCAATGCTATGGACATATGTTGGAGAGGTATGTTGGAGAGGTTCCATTACCGGCAGCATGATGAAAAAGATTCTGAGAAAGAAGCAAGTGATTGAGATAAACACCTTAAGATAGAAAGTTTCGAGAGAGTGATGGAGATAAACAGCTTAAGAGATTTTTTTTTTAATTTTAGTTTCAGATTTATATTATTTAATTTCTTTGTTCCATAATACAAATTATGAAGATTATGTCCAATATTTAAAAAAAATGAAGAATTTCCATAAATAACCTCCTTTAAAACCAGTTTTTATAAATATCATACATGTTTAAATGTGACATAATTTGAACATGTAATATTAGTAATAGTACGTAATAAATAACATTAATATTAATATACATTTATTAAAAGTGGCATGACACATGTAATTTCTTAACACAAAAAAAATAATTTTCTCTGTCAAAGGGTTGTTTATTAATCTTTACAACAACATAGGACTTTCTTTTATAAATTTAAATTTGGGTACTTGTTTACCATATTTGGAAAAAAATGAGGGGATACTTTGGCAAATTAATTGCATACTTATATGATTCCTAAGTCAGGCATTCAGGCTAGGCAATCTTATAGGTATATACTTTAAAACTTTTTTTTAATATAGATATACAATAATCTAAACCTAAGTTTTTTTTTTTTTTTTTTTTTATATATATATACAATAATCTAAACCTTTTTGGCCTGCATATATTTATCAGAACCTCAACAAAGTACTGGAGATCTTATATGTTCGTGATTTATTTTAGAATTAGAATATATATATATATATATATATATATATATATATATATATATATATAAAGTATATGAAGGCGTTATTGATTTAACTTTTAAGCGTGCACCTTCATTATTCCGAAAATAAGGGCATCCCATGTGTCTTGCCAATTACAAAGCATGATTCCTGGTTGGAACGTTATAGCATTTCCAAGACAACAAGAATGTCTTCTTTGGATATTAATTCCAGTACGGAAATTAACATACTATTTTCTTTGATTTACAACTCTAGTATATATAATATACACTGTGTAGTGTATATATGATATATAGTATTTATATATTATATAATATATCCATGTGTACGCATAATTAGATTTAACAAAGTGAGAGTTTAAGTTTGACCCATATCCAATACGTGTTTGATTCAAGACCTAATAAATAAACAAATCAAAAGAAATCAGAGTACCTAAAGTTATATATAATTAAACACGCCCATACTCTTGGAGGGAAACATTCTCATGAACTTCCAATTTACTGCTCTTAAACCTTGGCCGTACTTAATTTTATTTCTATTTATTATTAATAAAAGGTTGAACATAATCCATTAATCACATGTTGATTAACACAACGATTATTAAATTCTCGCTAGAACTTTTAAATTAGCTTTAATTACCAAAGAATGCAAACATATATCTTTTATTTTTATAGATATTGATATTGTACTATTTTTTAAGCAATTCAATAACTTGCATGTGTTAAATTTCCTAATTTACAATATTTGTTTATTTATGTGCATTTTCAAGAGTAACATATTAGTTTATTTATTGAAATTCTAGTGTTTTTTTTCTCCTCTTGACCCATAATATAATGCTTTGCATATGGAACCATTTTTCCACGAGTTTGATATGTGAGCACACAAGATATAGAGGACAAGATCCTGCAAAATACCCAATAATTGGATCAGATTATATTTTTGAAAAATTCAAACATTTTCCCAAAACAGTGTATGGTACGTACATAAAGTATTTAACAATCATACTCTTTCCTCATTATTATTAACATGCCTTGGACAACTTGGCAAAATCTTGCCCATACTCTTTACTTCTCCTGGCTTTATTTTTCTCAAAAACCCAATCCAATCATTACCACCCAAAAAGAAGAAGAAAAAGATATTGTATCCAAAATCTAAACCCATCTCCTACAATATGTATAATTTCTTTTCTCCTCTACCAAATCAATTAATTAATTTATTAGCAAATGATACAATATAACTTATATAATTGGACCATCCAAATTACAAATGAAAATAATTTATGTGATAATCCTCTCAAATTGATCACGTTTCATTCAAGTGATCAATGTCTATCTTTGCCAGCTGCAAAGCAATATGGAATTAATAATCAAAGACAAATGATTAACGTTATTAAAGACATCCATTTTTGCCACCAAATCTAATCGAAATTTAACCCTTTTAAGGCACTTCAAATATAATATAAATATATGTATATATCACCAAATAAATCCAAGGGTCAAAATTAGACCCCTTTTTCCCCCCTCCAATGGTGAGGGTTTTTCTTTTTCTTTTTTATTTTTTTAATTATGATCATCACATCAGCCTTGGTGGGTGCAGCTAAGCTCAACCCTGGAACCCGGTTGGACAACACTAGGCACTGCCACACACGCACATGTGGAAACGAAACCGTCGCACGTGTAAACCATAATTTCTGTTAGTGGGTCCCGCGGCTTTTGGTCGATGATCCTTCTTTCCTGATCAATTATGAGCCCTGTGATGTGGCGAGAGCAATGACTAGGCTGATGATGTAGGCCACAAATCACGACACGTGTGGCCAAGGCAACTGTCGGGATTCGGGGATTACGAGGACAGATAATATTGTGTGTGAACGTCAACATAAAAATTGAAAATGTGAGTTTGTGTAGCGAAAAATACATACAAGGATTATTGGTATTAAACATCATCGTTAATGATGAAAAGATAGACTTTATTTATGAGTCTTATATTACGAGAATTATTTTTTATTAATAGATGATGTTTAACACCATCGATGCTTTATAACAATGCTCTCTTAAGGTAGAAATACAAAAAGCCAAGCAATTTTATTTGTCTCTATGGTCTACAACTTTACTCTCTCATAAGAGATAGACCTTATTACAAAGCCTATTTAGGTCGTATAGGTGAGGGTTCATCTCTTATGAGAGGCTGTAGCAATAACCTTATAGAGTTATGCAATATTTTTCTAGCAAGCCCATCTTCTTCTTCTTCCGTTGATACTATTTTTTCAATTGGTTTAGTTCAAACCATTTTAGATTGCACATTTATCTTATATGAGAAAAAAATGATAGACGTCTTTCAAAATTACAGATGCATTTCTTAGTTTATATATTGAATAAGAAATAAACAAATTTCCTAAAATTTTACATGTTTTATAATTAAAATTTAACAATCAAGATATTCAAAATCCTAGTCTAATTATTAGTTTTTTCAAACTTAAGGACGAAAGATTTAAACTCTTTAACTTATAGTAAAAAAGTAATTGTACCAATATCAAAACTGAAAAAAGGACTTGTGCCATAAATTTTTTTCCGAGTTAATTTATTTTTATTTCTATGTACTTCTTTTTTGGGTTAGCTAGGGTAAAATCTGTAACAGATGGTATAAGTGGCTGGCATGAGGCCTGCGAGAGAGCTGTCAGACACGTGCATGGTTCTCTCCAAGATGGACACTAATGGGCCCCACACTGGGCTAGACCCACACCAAAAAACGACAAGCAAAACTCTGCTGTTGCTCCTCATGAATAGAGGGGAAAAAACATTAACACTTAAAAAAAAAAAAATTTCAAACTTCAAACTCAAAAACTCCTTGTCCCTTGGATTCACCTTTGTATCCACATCACGTCCTACAGCCGAAGTAGAAAACTTTATTATTATTATTTTTTAAATAAAAATGGCTCGGCTCACATGGCCCGTCCTATTAAACACAAACTCATTCATTTCATACTTCCAACCCCTTTGGCCATCATAATTTATAGCCCTTCTCACACCCACATTTCCTTTGTTACAACTTCAACATTGCAAAAACAACTTCTCTTTCTTTTGCTCTCTCTCTCTCTCATCTTCATATTTTTTTGTTTCTCCACAGAGAGATAGTGAGAGAATTGTGCGTACTAGCTAAAATCTAATCAAGCTGGGCTTTTTTGTGAGGCTTTTGTGATTTTTGGTCACTGGCATTGTATTTTTTTTTTTTTTTTTTTCCAAAAGGGATACCATGAATTGTTCTAATAACGACCACAAGGGTTCCGCCGTGGCGAGGTGGCGGAGGAGGAGCAGGCGGTCGGCGGCGCGGAGGAGGACGGTGAAGTCGAAGGTGAAGAGGCTGCAAACGTTGATTCCGGGAGGGAGAGGATTGAAGCCGGACCACCTCTTTCTCCGGACGGCGGATTACATCTTGCATTTGAGGTTGCAAGTTAATTTTTTGCAAGCTCTTTCCAAGATTTATCACAAACCATGACCCTTTCATCTCTCTCTAGTACTCTCTCTCTTTTATTTGTACTTTGTAGTGATTTTTCCCCCTGATATATCATTATTATGTTGTTATATATGTTATATATCAAGCTTTATTATCGGTTGAAAATCACATAATTATATCAATATTATATGTTCCTTCTTCTAGTAATTCGGTACTTCTTAATTTCATGTTTATTTAATGCCCTAAAGTGACATTATACTCTTAGCTATTTTTGGTTTTGAAAATGTATGTATACTGTAGGGATATCTAAGGACCTTCTGAGATTTTCAGTTTTCAAGGGAAAAAAAAGTTTATTATGAACTTGAAAATCCCTTTCTTTGACGTAATCTAGAAAGTAGAGAAAAAATTAAAAAAAAGAAGAAAAAATAATATACCCATGCAGCTATTTTCTACCACTAATGATTCTAACATTTCCAAGGTTGAAACTTTAGATCCTTCGTCCTTTGAACTATGTGTACTTTGGGTAATTTTGCTTTTTTCTTTCTTTTCTTTCTATAGAAGTAATTAAATAAATATTATATTGAAATATGAACATAGAGTTGTTTTTCATGGGTTGTTAATTTTTTTTATTTTTATTTTTTGCTTCTAGTACTGTTTTAGACATGATATATAACAAGCTTGCTAGCTATAATAAAATTTTATGAGAGAAATTATTTTTTTTTTCTTATTCTTTTGACAAATACATCATATAATACGCGCGCACACATATATATAAGTTAATTCATGCACAGATATACCTAAATTAAAATGCATTTGCTTACTTTAGTTAGCTGCATTATAGAAATGGTTAATTTGAAACACGCTTGCCGGCTTCTTTTCAAATTTGCTTTTCTTTTCTGTCTTTTTTAATTCAGTGTCTTTCCTTCAATTATTTCAGAAAAACGTTTGGTAATTTAAACTGAAAAATGTTAAAAGCAAAATAAATTCAAACCTAGCTCCTTATTTATAGGTATACGCGCTAAAAGATAAAATAGAGCCTAATTTAGCCGAGTTTCATGTGCTTATTTCATCATGTCTTTCCTTTAGTTTTGACTAATTTGTGACACGGATTAATTTCTTCAGACATATCTTTATCTAATTTCTCCATATTTTAACAGTTCATTTGCAAACTTCAAAGTACATATAATATATATATACTAAAAAAATTAATTGGAAGTATGTAAGAATGAAAATCTCATAGATATTATATGAGACATGCATGTAACAAATATTATACCCTTGCCTCCCTAATCCTTTAAAACCTTCAAGACATTTAAAATTAAAATAATACTATTATTCTCTTCAAACATAATGTCAATGAGCCTGGCAGCTACTGAATTTTGTGATAGGTTAAAACCTATTTATGACCTTTTCATATGACTACGTGAGCCAGCGATTTAGCTCATATATCCCTTTTTATGTTATCTTTTGAATCCCCTAATAATATCATGCCACGTTAATCAAAATGTTTTTACCCATATGATTAGTAACATGACATTTTAATTAATTAGCAACATGATATTTTAATTGACAAATATTTTAATTGATGTGATATAATATTATTAAAGAGAGACGAAAGGAGACTCGTGATTCTGGATTCGTCTATATATACACACATACCATCATATTCTTCAAGACAATATGTATTCTACAAACATTAATACATGAATAGAACTTTTAAGGGGTACCCATTTTCATTTTGCTTCCAAGTCAACAAACAATGCATCAAGAAACGTAAATGAATCCACGTTAGGAACATTTATTATCAACTTTATGAATGAAAACTTCCATACGATCACTTGGGTGGTTGCCCTCTCTCTCTCTATCATCTATGCAGATATAAAATGATCGACAATATCCAAAGTACTATTTATTTTTTTGGAAGTTAACTTTTACGGAAGGAGGTGAATGTAAAACATGTGTATGTAAGGTGAGATACGAGAAAAAGCCTATTGAGTTGTCCGTTGTCAAAACCACTAGTCTAATCTTATATTAGTGCCACGAAAACATTCCCAAGTCATGTGCGCACAAAAAGGTAGTCAGAATTGTCGGTTTGAAGTAATTTATTTACTTGTACAGTAAAATATTTAGTCTGTTTATAGACATAATTCGAACCAAAGTTTAAAGCTAAAATATCTCATTAATTTAAATTTGATAAGAGAAAATATTATAACAAAATCTATTAAAACTAAATTTTTTACTAGGTTCACAAACAACCTAAAATTGTTTCTTCTAGAATCAATACATTGTTTAAATGTATAAGATCCTGCTCTAGAGTACTTATGCTTCATTATTATTATTATTTTAACTGAACGACCAGGATTTGAATTCTAGATCACAATTTTAGAAGTAAAGGTGTAGATTTATCGCCAGGTATACGCAACTTCATTAGTTATACATGTATGCATAACAAGTCAGTGTGAGAGCCCTGTACATGGCAAGTTATGCAGCTACACATACTTCTCACAAATTTAATATTGTATGGTATGTATCTAACCTAAACTTTTATCAGAATACATCAATGTGCTTCATTTGCAATCTTAAATAGATACAGACTTTTTTTTAACCAAAAAAAAAAAAAAAACAAATTAGAAAACTAGACCAGTATCCCAGCTACGTTCACATCCATACATTTGTACACTATACAAAAATTAGTAATATATTCTGTACGTGCAGATGCAGTTGGGAAAAGTATACAAAATGCATAGACTTAAAACTATTTAGTATATATTGACTTTTTTTTTTCTGTCTCTTAATTTTATTTTGCAGAGGTAATATAGTAACATTTTATATATATATATATATGTATGTATATAATGGGGAAATTAATCTTCTGACATAGATCAATATACATAATTTTCTACCTATAGTTGGTATAATAATTAGGAGTATTTAAAGTCGTTAATATCCACCGCCAATCATATGGCAGTTAATTAGCCCCTTTATAATTTTCCAAAAGAATATGACAAGTGAGTTGACATTAGCTAGATGTTTTCTCTCATTTTTATAATTAACTGCCTCCAAGGAAAAAATTAAAGTCATCGTTAAAGAGAAGTTGGACTTGTGAAAAATGCAAACCAAAATTAAAAGAGTCAATGATTGAACAGGACCAACCTTGATGTAAAGGACATGCAGTCAGACCAAAAAAGATGAGGCCCTCTTTGAGCCACCATTTCATTGTGTTCTATACATACATATATATATATATGTGTATGTATATTCTACAACAAATTATAATACCTTGGCTATGATATGATATGTAAGAAATCTGCACTCATCACACCAAAGAACGTGATTTCCATGGCCTACCATATTCCCTCTTCAAGCATAAGCTTAACTCTTTTCAAACCATATAACACCTTCACACCCAAAAAAAAAATAAAAATCACACACATACATGAATGTAGAGCACATTTAGAGACATTATTCAAACAAAAAAAAAGTTTGAATGTAAAAAACTGTAACAATTTAAGTTTTTTTTTTTTACAATACTATAACAAAGTTGGTTTAAATCAAAACTTTGTTTCAAAACAAGCTTTCGTAGGTATTTACTAGCTAGCAAATATTCTAGTACTACATGGTCAATGATGACAATATCTAAGGATCAAAATAATAGTGTAGTAAGCATATGAAACTAAAGAACATAAAATTATACTTTGAGATCATTTAGGAAACAAATTATTGCTTAAAAATTTTGGGGGTTCATAATTAAATAAATGGATATTCAAATAAATCACAAGCAGACTTAAAACCCTTTGGTCTAATGACATTATGTGGAAGGTTGGGAAGGGCTTTGGGTGGGGTTGTGGTTCGATCTCATTTATAATTTTTATTTCTTATTTGTTTTGTGTTTGGGAGAAAAGTTTAAATTTATTGGTTTGTATCGACTAAAATATAAAACTCTTACACGCTACAACTTAAAGCAAAAGTATACTACAATGTAAAGCTCTCACATATTGCAATATTTAAACTCATTTCATATATATATATATATATATTATATACTCATGTACGTATATGATGGTAAATTAACATCATGATATTAAGCAGGAAAAGAGCAAATCGAAGAAGATGGGCCACATCGAATTATCACGAGAAAGTTTTGTTGACCACGTTTTATACACTCACAGACACGTACATAACACTACATCACATGAGAACATTCAATGCGAAGAAAGTGACTGCGTTTCCTCAAACTTCAATTTGTCCTCGTCCCACAAAATGATATTCCCAAATAGAAGAAAATGTACATTGTGAATGAATGAACCTCTTAAAAATATAACAACAAAATTAGCTGTTTTCTCTTTTTTCTACACGAACTCTCAGTCCCCAGAGGAAAGGAGCACTTCATTTAGCAATTACCTTATTTATATATATATATACTAACTTGAAGTCGGAGATTTAAACTCAAGGCCTTTAATTGCGTCATTTGGAAGAACGGTTAAAACCATCAATTACAACTGTAAACAGTGTAAAGCTCTTATATGTTAAAGTAAAAAAGAAAAAGTTGTTATACTATAACTTGTTATATGCTATAATTTTCAAATTAAAACTATTAGTTTCAATCATTCTTTTAAACAGCTTAAATCTATTGGAGACAAGAGTGCGAATCTATTTTTAGTTAGCAATCCCCTGTATTTAAACCTATATATTCAAAATTTCCTAACCAAAAAAAAAGCATCTGTAGAAGCAGAAACATTGTTGAGTGATAAAAAGACAGAATCGAACCTGCAACCACCCCAACCCCGCAAGCCACTGGAGTGGAGGTCTTGGGCGAGGCTGTTTACTGTTAAGGACTTGACTGGTCCATGAGTCATGGCAAAACATTTTGTGGGCTTTTTTAGTAATCTCAAGTTTGGAGTCCCAAAAAGTCCTATTTATATAGTCCAACTAAATTTTGGATCTAACGTTGCCCTTCCGAGAATTTCTGAAAGGTACTGCTTACACTTTCCTATGAAGTATGAAATAAGATTATGTTTAGGATTGAGCATAAAGAAAAGAATAAGCGATTGAAAAAGGAGGACCTGGATTTTTGTTCCCCCAAATATACAAAAACTTTTTTAAAATTAAATACGTATAGGGCAACGTTCACACTGACTCTACCGTAAAAAATGGATGGCGTGGCATGCATGTGATGTAATGTTACTCTCCCAATACTAAATGACCATTTTGCCCCTTTGTTGCTTTTTTGGAAGTTACGAATATAATAAAACATATCTGTAGCCACTTTGAGTTTCAAACACTACCCACTTTTTTTTCTTCCTTTTTTTTTTTTTTTTTAATGTACCTCCCCCTTTTAAGTGCAACAAATGCTGTCCAAAGACAAACTTATCATTTATCAACCACATGACAAAATGGGCTCCATTAATGGCAGATTTTCCAGGGGCTGAGGTAGGTAAACTGCAACCTTGACATCTCTAAAGTGTGTTCCCTCTCAGTTTCACTATTATTACTACACAAAAATACCATCTGAGTTTGATGTCAAAAGCCGGTGTGGTGTTTAGGTACCTGCAGTTCATGTCTTTGTGTCAGTTCGGTTACAAATCTCAGTCAAAGTTGAGATTTATTTATTTATATATTTATTTTTCCCTGCACATTGTTGACCAACTCAAATCGGGTTTTCTTCTAATTCCAAGAAAGAGTAATCTTTGCCTAATCTGTTGCTTTTTAACTCAAATGTATGAGTTGGGTTTGATCTCAGCAGAAGCAAGAGTTCTAATATGGTGAACATGTGTCCGTGATCTAATTAGAAAAGCTGAGACAAAAGTGACGGTGAATTTAGTTTGCCACTATCCTAAAATGTCTTGGGTTCAACCTCAATCTCAAACCTGGCAGAAAAATGTCATCTTGACAAGCTTCTCTATTTCTTCTTCTTCTTCTTCACTATCACATAATAGTAATTACCAAAAGCGACCAACTTCCTCACCACCATCATTATCTTCCTCAAGCAGCAGTAAAATAAGCCCAGCAATTCTTATAATCATAATCATCCTAGCTGTTATTTTCTTCATATCTGGTCTCCTTCACTTGCTAGTTAGATATCTCATGAAGCATAGGTCTTCTTCTTCTTCCTCAGTACCTGAATCAAACAGATACCCAGAAATGTCACGGTCAAATAATGCTTTCCAAAGACAGTTACAACAGCTCTTCCACCTCCATGACTCAGGCCTAGACCAAGCCTTCATTGACGCTCTTCCTGTGTTCCTTTACAAAGAGATAATGGGGTTAAAAGAGCCATTTGATTGTGCAGTTTGCTTGTGTGAATTCACAGAACAAGACAAGCTGAGATTGCTTCCTTTGTGTAGTCATGCTTTTCATATCGATTGTATAGACACATGGTTACTGTCTAATTCAACTTGCCCTCTTTGTAGAGGGACTTTGTACACACCTGGAGTAGGACTTCCCATCGAGAACCCGGTTTTCAATTTCGAAGCTGATCCAAGTGAATTAATAGAAGAATATCAATACGGTTCTAATAATTCAGGAAATCCAGGAAGTGGGGTTGTTTCAATTGCTCCGAAGTGTGGAGAAAATGATATTCAGAAGAGGGTTTTTTCTGTCAGACTCGGCAAATTTAGAAGCTTGAATGATGGAGGAGAGAGAAGAGAAGGAGAGACTAGTAGTAGTAGTAGTAGTTTGGATTCAAGAAGGTGTTATTCAATGGGGTCATACCAATATGTAGTTGCTGAATCAGATTTGCAAGTTCTGGCTTTAAGGCCTAAAAGAGAAGGCATTATTATTGGTGGTAATAATAATAACAGCTTGAGGATTGTGAAAGGAAGAAGTGGATCAAGTAGGAATTGGTTGATTAGTGATGGAGATTCTGAGGCCAAGAAGATTAACATTGGAAGCAAAGGTGAGAGCTTTTCAGTTTCCAAAATCTGGCAATGGTCTAGGAAGGGCAAATTTCCAACTTCTTTAGAACCCCATTTGAGCACCAATTCTTCTTCTTCAGTTACCATGGGCTTGCCATTGACCGACAGATCTCAAGCCACATGAAGAAAGTATCAACCGTGTTTAGTATTTTTTTCACTTTTCTCAAAACAATTCTTTTTTTTTTTTGCTCTTTTTTTTTTTTTGATCTACATTACTTACACGCCATGTTGCAGCTTACTTTCTTTGGATCATCTCCTTTTTAGTAAAAACTTTATGAAAAGAGGGCAATGTACTTTATCTTTTGTTATGAAAAAAAATCCCGTGCATTTAGTGTCATAATTGGTTTTTCTTTGCTTTTTCCCAGACTTGAGCGTTATGCTTTGGTTGTGTTAATGCTATTCCTTGTTTCTTTATTACCAAAGACAAGTAACATGGGCAGTTTTTTTCTTTCCCTCCAAAAAAAAAAAAAGTTTCTTTCTTGCCCTGTGGCTTGTGCATGTTTGCAAGGATGATAATGTGATCGGATGGGGTAAATTGTCATATCTTCCTCCGTGCGTAGCTTTCAAACAATTTATCCCATTCGAATTTGGGGGCCTATCAAGCCATGTGATTTTTAGACAAATTAAACAAAGAATTAAGGGGAACTTTTTTGCCCTGCTATGTTTTTTTAATTATTTTTTTAATGAATGGTAGTATGATTATTGTGGACTCCATATCATAATGTCGCTTTTTTGGCCCGGTTGCTTGGGTTTCTCTAGAATTTTGCTTTTTTCTAGAATTTTTGCTTTTTTTTTTCTTTCCGAAAAATAAAATTCTTTTCTTTCTTCTTTTGATCTTCTCACTGGAATCCCTTTATTGGGTAGGACTTAGTGGTGGGGTCCTGAAAAGGGGTTAGAGAGACTCTTGTGATGAGGAGCCATTAGAACTTGTCATGTATCTGTTGATTGTGGGCACACTATACGAGTGGTCCTTCTTTTGTATTGCTGCATCTCCATTTCCCTTATAAGCGTTTTTCCATACGCGGCAAATTACCCTTGAAACAGCTTGAAAGGGAAAACCCAAATTAAAACTAGGTGTTTCGTGAAGCGACTCAATTCACATGTCCAACTTTGGTGTTCATGTAGTGTCCACAACCCCATCTCATTTGGAAACGTGGAATCTTTCAAATGATTTTTTCTACATTTTAATTTTATCACCATTAAATGATCGATAAAATATAATTAGTTAGATGTGATTTGAAACAAAAAAAAAAAAATTATCTAAATCTTGACAGAATTATAGCACTACGATAGGAGACATGCATATAAATAGTTTTTTGAAATGTAGAGTGTAACCAGTCTTGTATGTATTCGGATGAGATCGAAATTTGATGTCTTGTAGTGTTCATTCCCTTTATAGCAATTCCCGAAAAGATATATTCATGATGGCAGCAATATGTTTTTTTAACTTGAAAACAAAAGAGCAACACGTATTCTCGGGAGACTTCTGTAAAGAAGTTAGTATGTCGTTTGTGATGGATGGATAGAAATTAGTTGTAATGAAGACGACTTGGAGCAATATGCCAGGATATAATTTAAAAGGGGACCACGTAGGTTGGGGGAAGTTGGGGGGTTTTGGGGAAAAAGGTTGTTTGGTTTCTAACATCAGCGCTGGCATGCATATGCCTGCCAAAATACAGACTTGCTTTGCTACAAAACTCCCACGAAGCTTCTATTACCCAAAAAAAAAAAAATAACAAAACAAAACAAAAACAAAAACCACCCACGAAGCAAGCTGAAAATCAAGTCAAGCATCGGTAGTTGGCAAATCTGGAGATCATAATACTTACTTCAACGTGGGAAAATGCCTCGTCTATAGTCAAAAAAATGATCAAACACTACTCTCTTTTCAAAGTTATTACGGGGGAGACTTGATTTGATCTTGAATAACTAATCACCAATCGATTTGTGTGCAAATCCCGGAGAATCCAAGGCCTTTGCGTGTTGATTGTGGGCTAATATAATCATAAAATTGAAGACTCAAAAATTGCATCCACGTCAATTAGTTTTGACTGAAGATAAGTTAATTATGAATGTCTAAGTTTGCGATGATTATATAACTTATCAAAACAGACGTTGAATAGAAAACACCGTTAACTTTCGTGCAAGAGCCAGCTAACGACAGGAGTACATATACTAACTACTCTAGATATTCAAAACTCTTTTTATTGAAAGAAATATCCACAGGGTAAGTATTTTCACCAATGTGCACATATTTACATCATTAAATCTAGTCAAAATAATATTTTTCTGTAAATTTAACGACCGAAAAACAGATGTATGTCAATAAGTTACTTTTTCAATACCTATAAAAGAAATCTCCAAAGAAATATTGCTACCCTAGATATTTAAAACTTGGCTTCAAAATAGAGAGGAGAGTGAAAGAGGAGACTGAGTCTTACACCAAAATGTAACGTCTACATTAAAACAAGTACGAGTCATAAAATGAACAAACAAATAATATAAACTTACATTTCATTGAGGGAAAATGGTACATGAAATAATATTGAATATACTATACGACTAATTTGTAATTCATTTTGTAATCCAACTAAGAACCCAAGCAATAAGCCTAGCGACCTAATCCGACCAAATCTCAATACAAGGCAAGAGCTCTCTTCTCTTTGAGCGTAAAGGTAAAATTCAATTCCCACAATTCCATACGGGAATAATTTTGTAGTAGTGTACATCAACCACCTAAAAGAGAATGAAAAAGGTAAAGAAAGGGGTGAATCCGCTGGAAAAATCCCATTCCCGAGAAAAAACAGGCTCAAATGTTACGAAATTCTACCACCCAACAAAAGATCGCACGTCCATTATAAATGATCGGAAGAAAATGCCATCTTTAACTTAAAATGTCCCTGAAGATCGCCAAACCTTACAAACCACGCGGAAAATTGTTCACTTGCCCTTCCTCCAAGATATCTTTGTTGTTTATCTTGAAAGCAATCCGCATGCGCATGACGAGATTTTTCTGAAAAACAAATGATTTTTGTAACTATCTGCTTGTTTGCCGGACAAAAAAAGAGAGACGGAGAGATAAACTAAATTACAAATTCATGCTTTGATATTATGTAATGTAAGTACAAGGAACAGACCAAGCTTAGGAATAGAATAAGCTATAAAATCCAAATACCTTTCCGTGTTGACTGTTAGTAACTTTCAAATTTTGTGTGATGGATCCATTACCACTAGCAGTTAATGTATTGCCACTTGCTGGATCTAAATGCAGTTGGAGAAACTGTGGATTAAAAAGCAACAAAAGATATCAGAACGCTGAAATGACTCAGCAACAAAGTATTCGTGACAATTTCTGAGACCCCAAACACCGCTGGGATTAGCCCAGTGGCTGGGATGGGGGGTAAAAGGGCTAGGTCCAGATTCTATTCCTGGGGAAGGATGGGGGGGTGGTTTGGGTAGGATAGGAGGCAGGGAAACCTGTACGAGGGGCTATTCACCCAATGACAAAAAATAAATAAATAAATCTGAGACCCCAAAAGGGAAAATCTCATCTGACAATTAAAGCTACAGAAAAATGCGATAGCATAGCCCTTGTAGCTCTCAGTCACAATACTAAAACATGGCAACCTCAAGAGCATGCGACATTAATTGAATGAAGGCGAAGGCCATGTTGTGAGATGATGACCGAACAAAATAATAGACTTGTATAGCTAGCTACCACATAATGGGGGTTAGGGAAAGCCAGGAAAAAGGAAAACAATACCATCAAATGATAGATGTCCAGAGGCCAACTATCAGATATTACCTTTGGAACTGCTGCCTGGAAAATAAAATCTGTAAAGGTATCGGACGACTGATTTGTGAATGTAGCCTGAATTAATGTTGTTTGTGGATTCCCAGGTTGCTTCGAAAAGTTGAACACCAGCTTCAACAAACTGCTCTCATAAGCAACTATGGATGGAAAAGCTGAACCGTTGTTTTCTGTTTTATGAGGAGGGGGGAAAAACAAAAGCTATCACTATAATGAAAACCAAAAGAAGAAGAAGAAGAAGAAAACTATCTCCGCTAAAAGGACTTCCCAATACTCCTAAAATTTTACCAGGGGTTGGTGGTTTGACTGCAAGGCCATCCAACAAATCACTCACGGTAGTGGCTTGTGTAGATGGAGACAAGAGTCCATCTGGTGGCGCCACTGGTAATTTGTTATCTTGAACAGAAGATAATATGTCAGATGTTGATGGGCTGCTTCGTGCAGGAGGGTCACCAATAGACAAGAGATCCAGAAGTACGTTAGTGCCATTTTGTGGAGCAGGCTTCATACCTAAACATAGAGAAAGAGTTACATAAGACATGCACTATGCAGAATCTCTTCTTCGTTTCACCATATAGGATATGTTATGAGAAGCTATGCATATCACCACACAAAAGCCAAAAGGATTATGAACATGCTGTCGAGAGTAGAAGCTAGATTTTGGCTGTACACTATTTCAGGAAAAGTTAGTTTTTTAGATTCTAAATTGTAAGATTTTTAGGAGTTAGTTTCCTATTTTTGGGGGTTGGTTAGTCGGGTTAGTAAGTCTCCTGATTTTTTGGTTTCCTTTCCTGATTCTATATTGAGATGTATATATAGTCATGTAATTCAAACCAATAAAGTAAGATTAATTTTTCTTCCCATATTTCATGATATGGTATCAGAGCCGTAAGGCTTTTTCCTGGAAATCTGTCCTTGTGCAGCCTTCATTGCTGCTTATCTTTTTCTTCTTTTTCCCCCTCGGTCACTTCACCTGTTTCCCTTCCTGCTCTAAATCAGTTTTGTTCTTCATCGTGCCATTATGTCTTCCTCTGAAACTGCCATCTCCAGCAATCCTAATCCACCCGAAGAAGCAAACTTGCTCCAAAAGACCGGAGACCTGCAAAACATTCGGGCTTTCTATAGGCTCAATGGAAAGAACTATCTCAAATGGTCTCAATTTGTCCGCATATACCTGAAAGGCAGAGGGAGACTCGGTCATCTTCTTGGAACAGGACCAACAAGAGAAGATCCATCATTCGGGGCATGGGATGAAGAGGACTCCATGATTATGTCATGGCTATGGGACTCCATGGACCCAATGATCAGTGATACCTGCATGTTTTTGACTACTGCAAAGGAGATTTGGGATTTTATTCGTCGCGCCTATTCAAAGGCTCGTGATGCTACTCAAGTGTACGAGATCAAGATCAAGACTGGGGCGACTAAACAGGGCGACAAGAATGTCACTAAATATGCAACCTTGCTGCAGAACCTGTGGCAGGAACTCGACCATTATCGAGTGTTTGAGATGAAGTGCCCCGAGGATGCTACAATTTTGAAGACCTTCATTGAAAAAGACCGTGTGTATGATTTTTTGGCTGGGTTAAATCCTGAATTCGATCAGGTTCGAATTCAAATTCTCGGCAAGGAGGAGGCACCCTCATTGGAGGAGACAATCTCCATGATTAGAGCAGAAGAAAGTCGAAGGAATATCATGCTTGAACCCCAGACCGTGGAAAGCTCAGCCTTAACCACCAAACTGGACCATCAGGAAAAAGGGAAAGGTGGCTTGCCGAAGAATTCTGGAAAGGATAGCCAGTTGAAGGAGAATAAGGACAACCTGTGGTGCACATATTGTAAGAAACCGAGGCATACAAAGGAGAAATGTTGGAAATTAAATGGAAAGCCACCAAGCCGAGAGTGGGGGAACCGTGGAGTGCAGCAGAGGACACAAGCACACCTGACCGAACAAGACACCTTGGATAAAGGAATTCTTAATAGTGAGGAGATTGAAAATTTGAGGAGTTTTTTGGGATCTCTCGAGAAACCCACTGGAGCAAGTTCCTTGGTTCTCTCAGGTAAACCTGTACACTCTTTTTGCATGAATACCTCAGATAAGTGTTATGCCCACGCATGGATAATTGACTCAGGTGCTACAGACCACATGACTCACTCCTCACATTTTTTCCATACCTATACCCCGTGCCCTAGTAATAGAAAGATTGTAGTAGCCAATGGATCTTTAGCTACTGTGGTAGGAATAGGAGATGTATGTGTTACACCCTCACTTATTCTTAAAAACGTCCTCCATGTATCAAAACTATCCGCCAGTCTGGTGTCCATTCAAAAACTTACACATGACCTCAAATGTTATGCAACGTTTTCTTCTTCTTACTGTGTTTTTCAGGACCAGGGCTTAGGGAGGAGGATTGGACTTGCTAAGGAAAGGAACAGTCTCTACCACCTTGACTCTTCTCGGAAAATCATGAGTAATTTGTCCATGTCATTTCTCAATGTGTCAAATAAAGATGACATTTGGCTTTACCATTTACGCCTTGGTCATCCATCTTTTAGAGTCTTAAAGGTTATGTTCCCACATTTGTTCAAGGGATTATTGTGAAATTTGTCAATTGGCTAAACACACTCGTGTATCCTTTCCTATTATCAATAAAAGAAGTTCTTATCCTTTTCATTTGATTCACAGTGATATCTGGGGTCCTTCTACTGTTCCTAATGTTACTGGGGCTAGTTGGTTTGTTTCATTGATTAATGATTGTACTCGGGTTACATGGATTTTCTTTCTTAAACAAAATCTTATATTAGCACTATTATACCTAATTTTCTTTCTATGATTCAAAACCAATTTGGGGTTAAGATTAAAAGCTTTAGGTCGGACAATGCTAGGGACTACTTTAATCAGACCTTGTAAACCTATTTCCAAAAATAGGGAATTATTCATGACTCATCATGTGTTGAGACACCTCAACAAAATGGGGTACCTGAGAGGAAAAAGGGCATCTACCTAATGTGACTCCAGCTCTATTATTTCAAGAGAATGTTCCTAAATCCTATTGGGGGGAGGCAGTTTTAACTGCCACATACATGATAAACAGACTTCCCTCGCGAGTATTAGACAATAAAACTCTCATGGAAATTCTTAATACTTTTTATCCCAATTTTAGAACCTCAAATGGACTTACACCTAGGGTATTTGGGTGCACTGCCTATGTACACATTCATTGTCAACACAGAGGAAAGTTAGATCCCCGAGCCACAAAATATGTCTTTATAGGTTATTCACCTACAAAAAAGGGATATAAGTGCTATGATCCTTCCACACGCAAATTCTACACTTCAGCCGATGTCACTTTGGCTGAAAACAAACCATATTTTGCCAAGTCCTATCTTCAGGGGGAGAGTTCAAGGATGGAAGATAGCACTTTTGAGCCTCTTGAGCTTCTGGTACCTGTGTCTGTCCCAAACATGTCCAACCCTATGTTGTCCTTGGAGCAATCTGCCCCAGAAAACACAGAAGTCACTTGTCCACAAACTCCTCCAAAAAACGTGCACCCTCTAGATTCAATTCAAGTCACTCATGATTTTCCAAGATATTCACAGGTGTATTCCAGAAAAAGAACAACTGTTCCAGACCTAAAGCAGGCCCAGGAACCTGAAATGAACCCTGGAAATGAGTCCATGGAAAAATCTGATCCTTCTTTGCATACACAATCAGCTGAAACACCTGCAGATGACTCATAACTTCCTATTGCTGTTAGAAAAGGGACTGGAGAATGTACTAAGAGACCTTTATATCCTTTGTCTCAATATGTGTCATTAACACACTTGTCACCAGCCCACAAAAGGTTCATTGTGAGTCTGAATACTATCTCCATTCCCAATTCTGTTTCCGAGGCATTGTCAAAAAGAGAATGGAGGAATGCCATGAGAGAAGAAATGGATGCATTAGAGAAGAATCGGACATGGGAGATTGTTGACAAACCAAAGGAAAAGAACATAGTTGATTGCAAATGGATCTTCACACTGAAATACAAAGCTGATGGATCACTTGAGAGATACAAAGCATGGTCAGTGGCTAAAGGATACACCCAAACCTATTGGGCGGATTACCAGGAGACATTTGCTCCAGTGGCAAAAATAAATACTGTAAGGATTTTAATATCCTTAGCAGCTCACTTTGACTGGCAACTTCTTCAGTATGATGTGAAGAATGCTTTCCTTCACGGAGACCTAAATGAAGAAATCTACATGAATATTCCCCCAGACTTTGAGGAGAATGCAGGTAACAAAGTTTGTAGGTTGAAAAAGGCTTTATATGGACTGAAACAATCCCCAAGGGCATGGTTCGGTAGATTTGCTAAAGTTATGAAAGAGTCAGGATATAAGCAAAGTCAAGGTGATCACACTCTCTTCATCAAGCAATCGGCTGCAGGGGGAGTAACTGCACTCCTGGTGTATGTTGATGATATTATTGTGACTAGAAATGATGAAAAGGAAAAAGGGGAATTGAAGCAACGGCTGATCAAGGAGTTTGAGATAAAAGAGCTTGGGAGATTAAAGTACTTCCTTGGTATTGAGGTGGCGTATTCCACACAAGGAATTTTCATATCACGACAAAAGTACGTGATTGACCTTCTAAAGGAGACAGGGTACATTGGGCGCAAACCAATTTCTATTCCAATAGACCCAAACCAGAAACTTGGAGAAGCAAAGGAAGAACCAGTTGTTGATAGGAAAATGTACCAGAGTTTAGTTGGCAAACTCATATATCTTGCCCATACTCGACCCGACATAGCCTACTCAATGAGCATAATTAGCTAATTCATGCATGATCCAAGAGAGTCACATCTACAAGCTGCCTATAGGGTACTGCATTATCTAAAAGGCAGTCCAGGGAAAGGAATCTTGTTTAAGAAGGGCGATCATCTAGTCCTAGAAGTTTATACGAATGTAGATTATGCAAGATCAACGGTAGACCGAAGATCAACCACAGGTTACTGTACTTTCCTTGGAGGCAATTTGGTGACTTGGAGAAGCAAGAAACAGAATGTTGTGGCTAGATCATCAGCAAAACCAGAATTTAGAGCAATTGCTCAAGGTGTGTGCGAGTTGCTATGGTTGAAGATTATTATAGATGACTTGAAAATTAAGTGGGAAAGTCCTATGAAGCTCTAATGTGACAACAAATCAGCCATTAATATTGCTCATAATCCTATTCAACAAGATAGGACAAAGCACATTGAGGTGGATAGACATTTCATCAAGGAGAAATTGGAGGAAGGACTTGTGTGCAAGTCATATGTACCATATAGGGGTCAATTAGCTGATATTTTGACAAAGGGATTAAGTTGTTCAAGCTTTTATGGTATTATCTCCACGTTGGGAATGGAAGACATCTATTCCTCAGCTTGAGGGGGAGTGTCGAGAGTAAAAGCTAGATTTTGGCTGTACACTATTTCAGGAAAAGTTAGTTTTTTAGATTCTAAATTGTAAGATTTTTAGGAGTTAGTTTCCTATTTTTGGGGGTGGGTTAGTCGGGTTAGTAAGTCTCCTGATTTTTTGGTTTCCTTTCCTGATTCTATATTGAGATGTATATATAGTCATGTAATTCTAATCAATAAAATAAGATTAATTTTTCTTCCCATATTTTGTGATACATGCCATTCAACACAAATCCTAAACGACTAAAATACACACACACAGAGACAGAGACGCATATAGATTTTTTTAGGGGATTTTATCATTAAGTTATGATGTAGTGCATCCAAAACTAACCAGATTGATTTGGAGCTGGCGATAAATCAACACCAAGAAGATCTTGAAGAAAATCACTACCAACACCACCACTAGTGGTAGGTGCGGGAGCATCTTCTGAACTTAGATCAAGCAAATCCACTAGAGGAGCTGCAGAAGATTTGGAAACTCCATTTGATATATTGATCGAAGCGCTGGTGGAAGTTGAAACAGTAGCTGGCATAGAACCAGCCCTCCTTCCCATGAAAGTTGCCTCATCCAAAACTGGCATCCTTTCCACTAACGCAGACCTGCATGCACTCCTCCATCAGCTTTCAATACATAAGCAATGAGAAAGATCCTCTCTAACCACAAGAAGAAGAACAAGAACAAACGAGGAATTTACAAATGTGAAAGAGGGAGGAAAGGAGGATAGTTAATCAAGTTGTCTTAATAAATTAGAATGATAAAAAACAATGCATACCTTATATCCTGATGCTTCGCAATAATAGAATTGAATTCAATGGATCGTTGCTGCAATTCAAGCACAAGATTTCCTTTGTACTGAACAATTATACCTTTGATCCTCCTGCAAATGGTATTCAAAGAACTAGAAGTAATTTCACTGGAAGAGGATATAAAGATCATCAAAATATTCCATCACGGATGTATAAAACAGCACGAAAGTTCAAATATAGTTATTTAAAGTTAATAAAAAAAAAAAAAAAACAAAATACAGATACACACATGGCCCAAGGACTTTGCACTCCTCGAACCAAGCAAGAATCACCAGAAGCAAATATGGAAAATTTCAGGGAAAAGAATCGACTCTGAAACAGGAGGAAAAAATTTACATACTCTGAGCAAGCTGGAAACCGTGAAGAAAGCTTTAACAGAGCAATAAAAGCCATTGCTTTAGTAGTGAGGTCCGAGTTGTGGCGCTTAATTGCAATCTCTACAACATCCACGGCATCAGATTCAGTCACCTGCTCAAAAGAACCAAAATTTATCCAAATAGTGTCAAAGAAACTAGAAGAAGAATGAACTTAACAAATGCAACATTTGCTACAGGAAAAAAAAAAAAAAAGAAAAAGAATCAAATGAAACCTTCCTGATTCACGAATACAAGCAAGAGGCGGATGCAAATTCAATGACATAATGCAAGAAGTTAAGCATCAAAATTCGCAAGTTCACGAATGAAATTTGCGTTATTACACCAGAGATATCTTGATATTATTATCTTTTAAAAAATTCATGAGAAAGAACTTTGCTGAAGAGATGTAAACTGACTTAATAGTTTTCAGCATCTGTCGAAGTTCTAAAACTCCATTGTAAATTGCAATTTTTATATTAAATATTTTCCCGAAACAAGATTACAAATGAAAACTGATGAACAAAATCATATAACTTGATCCGGAGACGCATGCACTTACTGTTATTGGATCTTCAATATCAAGCATGCCAACATTATTTACCAACATATCACCATATTCACCAATGCACCAAACTGCCACTCGAACAAGACTTTCCTGAATAAATACAATAAAAACAATCCATTCAGGATGTACTCATTCATGCCTCAATAATCAAAATAGTGGGAACATTCCATCGGCCATTTGTGGTATGAAAAGGGAGAGAAAATGATTGCTCACCTGTTCAGAGGTTTGGAATGCTCTATATAGTGCCCTAACAGTGTATCCATGGAGATCAGAAGCATTGCTTATCACAACAATAAGGGCATGCCATACTTCATCTTTGACAAAATTTCCAGCCTACTAAGCATACAATAAATATAAGTAGGTTCTTAGCGCTTGAAATAAAAAAATAAAAAATAAAAAATAAAGAAAATACTTTTTTTTTAACTATGCTGGAAAATAAAAATGGCAAGGAACAGCCAAAAATAACAAAAATTAGGGTATGCAATGAGCAATGCAAATAAAACTTTTGTCAATGAATTTAGCAAAAAATATAACAGGCCTACCATGGTATGGCAAAGGATTCTGGGCAACTAAAGCAAATAATGAATGACAAAAAACCCAGCTAATAAAATTTTTTTTCGTACTGGATGTCCAACAAGTTGAAGTTGATTAGAATTTAAGATCTTGACAAACTGCCGTCAAAGACAACTGTTTATTATAATAATCTATGATGCAACATTCATCATAGAAACTAACAGATACCTCCAAAATTTACAGGAGGATTTGAGACCGTTAGTATTTAACAGCACATATGGCTTCAGTTTAAAACATAAAATTTAAAAAATAATACATATGGCACCAGCAAGAAGAACAATCACACAACAACCCCTATGTGGCTGCTCCAAAAAAGTTAGTAGTTATTACGCTAGCTCGGATCAGAGCATGTAATTAGTCAAAATCACCCCAATTTTCCAAACAAATTTCAGTAAAGAAACGTGAAGTACTCTAGACATAAATTTCCTTTAAATTTACCTCCGTAAGAACTTTCAGCATCTGATCAATGTACCAGATCTTCTCGGGGGAAAACCTAAAACAATAAAGTATGGATATTAATCATCTAAGCTTTCTGTCAAGTCAGTTTTTTCGTTTTACATTCCCAACCAACCCTCCACATTGAACTACATTTGATTCCAAACAAAATAAAGTAATTATACAAAAAGCCAGTAGCAGTAGAAATAGAACAAGTATTATCAATAGGAGCAAGTAGAAAGACATGCCAACATTATATTACGTAGAACAGTCGTGTAGAAAACTAGAATGTGTAATTGGAATCAACTGTTGAAGTTGCATTGAAAAGATATGATAATTTTGACGGCAACAAGTACTGGTAAGAGCAAAAATTAGACAGCAGTCGTCTCACCACAGTAGAAACCTCATAAAATCATCGCAAGAAATTAGTGAACAGCTATCTCACCCAGTAAACCTAATTAAAATAATAAAAAATCTTAAGAACTGTACAAAAAGGCAACTTTTGTTTCTGTTTTTTCTTTCTTTCTTTATGAAGCAGTGATAACTTTAAGCCCAACACATAGCATGAATAAAGATTCGGTTTGTGATTTCCAAAGAAAAAAAGACCCCACCTTCAAAATCATAAAGGATTAACTTACTTTGCCACGATGGAGCATATTTTTGCTGTGAGATCTCCCTTGAATTCTTGATCGCTTACTTCTAAATAATCAATTAACTCTTTTGTTAGAGACTTCACGTTGCTTTCATTTACAAGAAGATAAACAAGTTCAAGAGCCCTTTTCCGAATAGAAGCATCTGCATCCTGAAGTAAAAAAGAAAAATTCACAAGCTTTTCAATCTGTAGTTTAGTTTACCAGCATTGTTGGTTCTTGTCATTAGTTGAGGGGAATAATCAAACAACAGTAAAGATAAAGCATCAGATATCCTTTGAACAACTTCAATTCCTCTTTATGCGTAAAGTATGTCTCAAATAAAAAATAATAATTAAAAAAATAACAACACAAGTTGAAGATAACAACAATACAGTAGGATTTATATATATAAAAAGCATATTTTAAACCAAACAACTAACAGAACATGCCAAAGATAGCAGTCAAGAAATAAGGAAAAAGATCAAGAGATTCTACAGGAGAAGAATAATTAACATGGTGTTCTAGCAAGATCTAAAAACACATTTAACTGCAGTCCCCTCATTACTGTTCGTCGCTGATCCCAAGCCAAAAAATCATAGGGGATAAATAAAAGTTGTCAAAAAAAAATAAAATTAAGGGGGGAAAATAACATAAGAAGTATTGGTCTCCAAGGTCTTCCACGTAGAAAAGAAGTAGCAGTGCTTAGTTTGTCCTCAAGCAAATAAACACGAGCACGCAATACCTTCACACATTCCAAAATTGTTGCTCGATGCCTCTGTACAGCTTGAGAATCTACTGTAATAGCCCTCATCAGCATATTTAATGCAACATATCTGTAAAAACATGCAAGGTTTAAATTTATGATAAAACATGACTATTCACTGACAACAGATTTTGAACACTTTCAATTAGTATTGTAAACTAAAATCCAAATATTGTTTCTCAAAAGATTGTAAAATCATGCCCAGGTAAGCGCAATAAGGAACCTGATATTGTTGTCACGGTTTGATAAGAATCTTCCCAGGATGTTGATTGCAAGCACACGTAAGCCACCATTGTCTTCAATGCTCATGATGGTTTCTACACATTCATATAGAATCGCATTTCCTGCATTTTTGTTCGACTCTGTTTTTGTTGCCACCTGGGAAATAATATAACATCTCAGCAGAAAATGGAAGGGGGGCCTGGAGAGGAGCTAACTTTGGCAAAAAATTATGCAACTGCCTCATTAATAGCTTTCAACAATTAAAAGCATAAGTAATTGTTATGAACAACATAGATTGATAGAATCTGGAAACCAAAAGATAAAAAAGGTTCCTATTGCGTCAAAATATATTTCATCCACCCGCGTAGAATGTAATGGCACAACCAATCCACCAAAGTACATTATCACATAAGCAACAACTATGAGAAGATAATGTTGAATTTTTTTTTTTTTTTTGGATATATAGATAACGTTGAAAAGTTACCTAATAACGCTAGAGAGTGAATATGGTAAAATTAAGGCATACTAGTCAATTCATAACTGTGTTTTGATGTTGAAAGGTTACCTGGCTAAGTTTTTTTCAATTTTTGATTTTTTATGTTCATTCTCTTCATGTAATAACCTTCCTAAAAAGCATGAATTGAAGATTCATGCGTTCACTAGTCACTACATTCACGTGTGCTCAACATCCCCCCTAAACCCAACAATACACGAACAAACATGGAGATTAAATGAAAAAAACTTGTCATAATTGATTAAAGTTATTGCAAAGTCTATTGTTTCTAATATTCCAAACATCGTCATGTGCTATTGCAGAAGCATGAATTAAATGAATGAAATACGTGGGTCTCCAGAATTCTAATGTTGGGAATGCAGCATGAGATATAGTAAAATTATAAAAGGAATCACAGTTCGAAAACATAAAGCATATAATCAATGAAGTTAATAACATTGTTAAGCAGTAAAAAGTTAATGTATTATATTGAATAATCCCAAGTCTAAGTGAAAAATTGAGATCAAATATTAGTAACAGATAACCTGGGCAAGTATGTCATTCATGCAATCACTAGCATCTGCATCTCCTTGGCCCAACACACGCAAAAGCCTTAGCAATCTGATATGCAGGAAAGGGTCTGTGATGCCAGCAATGTCATGCTCGGGGGCATAAGGACTGTTCACAACATCCCTCAGAGTTTTGACCAAACCCTCTGTGCACTTCTACATTAACAGTTGTGACATCTATTTAGTTAAAGAGACCAGCCACGAAAAACCAGTATCTTAGTCTTTCTGTTCATTTTTCTTCTTCAAACAACACCGTAATGGAAAAAATAAATAGGCTGACATATACAACTCTATATAGGGTCTTCAGACACAATAGCTGAAGCTACATTGTCAAATTAGATTATTAAAACCCACAAATGTACATACTTATAAGGAAAACCTAGAATTTTCATTTTGAACAAGGTATAATCCCAACTTTAAAAATGCAACTTCTATTCTTGACTCAGATTCTAGCACATAGAGTCCATAAAATCAGATTGTAGAATTCCAAGCAGATAAACACCCTAAATGGTGCGAAGTTTAATCCTTCAACTATTTTTTCCAAAGCACTTCTTGTCTATTACCACTATTATTGTTTGTGAACAGATTAGTCAACAGATCTAGCCAAGTTACCTTTCTAAAATATTCAAGGGCTTCTGCACTGACTTTACATAAATCTGTACAAAGTTGAATTCCTGTGATTAAAACTCCATGATTTTTTTCTTTAAGTAAGGAAGCAGCAGGGTTTATAAAATTTTCCGCCAAGTCTGGGACTTTCTTTATTATCCGTATTGAGCATAATGCTGCCTGTCAATAAACAATAAGCATAGATCAGCTTAAAAGTCTAATTGATTTGGACAGCCCATTGACAAATAAAAGACAAATATCAAATTGTTAAAAACTACACATTCGAGGAAAAGACACAAGAAAGACTCCATGTAAAAGTTCTACAAAACACCTCCAAATACCAATTACAATTGAATAGTTAGCGTATTCCTTTGTTCTCGACAAAGAAAAAGCAGCAACAAAACACATACAAGCTAATCAAAAATACAAAATACGATGAATCAATCTACATGCAACATCTTTAATGCTCTTAATTTCAGTTTTGTACAGCAAATATGTTAAATAATTGTTCTACTTTCAGGAAAAACAAAAACGAAAACAAAATTATAAAAGGATTTTTACACTTTTAATACATGGAATAATTAATAACTCATCATGAAGATTTAAAATACCAAAGGTCAATAGGTCGTGAGTCATGATCCATTGGTTTCTGCTAATAAAGAGTTATTTTTCACCAAGGACATCCTGATAATTGTTAAGTTCAGGTTGTCTAAGGTTTCTCTAGGCTCTAGCCCTTTTCTGTAATCTCAGATTCATACAGCAAATATGTCAAATAATCGGTTAGTAGAAGACCTTTTACACCTTATCTGGATGGAATGTTTCAACTCATTGTGGGAGATTAAAAATATTGAACGTCAATAGGTCATTTTTAATGATCGATGGGTTGCTACTACTAAAGTACTATTTTCAGCAGGGCCATCAATGGCTAACTTTACGGTAACTAAAGTTCCCCCAGTCCCCTTGCCATCCCTTTGAGTTTTGACGTTAAGTTTAAAAAACAAAATGCTGCAAAACCTGTTGTTGGATTAACAGGTGGCATAGAAATTTCAAGAAACTTACCTTCTTCCTGATGTTTGGATCTCGAAATTGCAGTAACCTTTCTACTTCAGGTGCAAGATCACGAGCCATTTCTGCTGAGCAAATATTTCCCAGGGCACAGAGAGCAAGTCCCACAATGTACTGGCTTGTGTGATTAAGATCTCTGAGATATAAGTTAAGGTTGCCAACAAAAAATAAAAACCAAAATTTCCCCTTTTGATATTTTTGTGAATACCCCAAGAACAATAAATTCATTCAAATAAAGTTTAGATGAGAGAAGAGAAGGTTAAGAAGAAAAATTGGAACTCTTTTTTTTTTAAAAAAAGAAGTCGACAAAAAGTAGGATACTGTTTTAACGAGTTCGTGACCAGCATAAGAACTTCTTGTCTTTCATCAAGAAGCAACATAAGGCCAAGATAACCTATCCTCTTTTCAGGAAAACCAGCAGATGCTATCAACTTCAAGCACTCCATTTGACCAAAATGTGTTGGGTAACCAAGCATGTGAATGAACATGAGCTTAGCCAGGTTACGATGCCGATAATCTTGATCATTTTCATTGATTGAAGCACGTATAGCTGCACATTCTTTTCGCACGACAGCACGTTCCTCTGCTGCAGTTTTACAAGCACGTATAGCTCGAATCATGTCCCTACACCACAACAGTAAGTACATACAAAGAAAACTCCATGATGAGTTAAGATTTACTTATCTTTAAAAAAAAAAAAAAAGAGAGAGAGAGAGAGAGAGAGAAATAGAACATGACATATGCTTGGAGTCCAATATTGATTCCTGCACGGTTAAAATACACACATACACATGCCCACACACTTCTGGCAAACAGTTTCCTACTGAGACCTAGGACATCTATCAACCCTCTTCTAGCTTTATTGCAGCTTCTATTTGTTGTGTTCATGCATGCGAGTATAATACAATTCCAATAGCAACAAATATCATAAGTTTTAAGCACAAAAAGAGATGATGATCCTCCTTAATCACTCTTAAGAAAATGCAAGGCGCCAATTCAAAACTCACTCCATTTAAATTGCTGAAAAGACTGGGAAACAAATCTCCAAATAGAAGATAAGCACATCAACCAAAAGACTATTTCCTAGAATGAAATCATGAAACTGAAACAAAAAATGGCTCATTGTGCACCTCTGGTAGTTTTTTAAAAGAAACCGAAACCAAAAATGGCTGATTGTTCAGCTAAAGCCTACCATATTTTAAATTTTTTTAATAAAACATAAAAACCGGTATTCAAAATAGCTTTAAGGACGAAACCTTCTCTTTCGAGACTCTGTTCATATCCTACAGCAATAAATTGTCATCATTGGCGAGGCAGGGGTCCTTGAAAACAGACATATGAGAAGCTCGCAAAAGAACGGAAATGAGAGCTAAAATACTGCACAAATTGTCTTAAATTCAAAATTTGCAACGTTCTGTGGGAGAAGTTTAGCATCAATAAACTCAATGCACCACTACCACTCCATGAACCCTCTAAAGAGTTTCAAATTCTAATCTCCTCCCACAAGCACGTCATACGAAGAATAAATAATATATCACGGCGCATAATAGAACACATTGAAAGAATTATTCAAGCGTCACTTCATTCATTTTAACATGAACTTCCAGAATCACAACAAAACCCGCCTAATTCGATAAAATAAAACCTAAGACACATTTCATGGCAATTCAGCTACTTCCGACCTTAATTATTGAAATCATCGAATCAAACAGCTTCAACAACCACGCATCAAATTCCAATTAAGGAAATAAGCACACGAACTAATCCTAAATCGAATCATAACCCACTCCAAACCAATTGTACACAGCTTTCAACGACCAATCCCCTAGAATTCCGATTTGCGCAGCCAAACTCGACAAAATTGAACTCATGCACATGCATAAACATGCTGTTCTACATAAACTTACAGACGATCTGATAACATTTGAAGGAATTGCTAGGAGAGGTTACCGCAAGCGGGTTCCGGAAAAGAACGAATTCATCGAAAACTCCGTGGTGAAGCTCCGAGAAAGCTCGAATCGGATCCGAATGAGGAACACGAACCCAGGCCTGAGCAGTCAAGTCGTAGGTCGGCGATTTCAGATTCAACGGCAAAAGAAGCAAAGAGTCTGAATTGCAAATCCGAGATCGAAACAGGATTTCTGAGAGATCTGTAGAGAGAGACGAAGATGAAAGAGAGATTCTGGATCTGAGAGAGAGAAAGAGGGAGAGAGACCAAGAGAGTTTCGTTTCGGAGGGCCTGTCCTTCCACTTGCGAAGAAATGCTCTCTCCTTTTTTTTTTTTTTTACTTTTCCTCTAGGAAGCGCAAACGAAATAATAATGAATTTAATTTAATTTAATTTAATCTAATGAAAATTATAAACAAACGACGAAAATAAGAGCCCGTTTAGTTATGGTATTTGAATAGAGTATTTGAATGAAGATTTAGGATTCGTTTGGTTCGAGTATTTGAGTAGAGTATTTAAATGAAGATTTAAATTTTTATGAGAGAAAATACTGTAGCAAAATAATTCAAACTTTGATTTAAATATTCAACCAAACATACCCTTAAATTTTTAGTAGTAAAATGATTCAAACCGTAATTCGAATCACAAAATAAACATACCCTAAAAATTTTGTTTGGGTACGAATAAACATACAGACTGTAACCATTCGTAGAGCTCACCGTAGAGTATGATTGGGGGAGAGTTACACGTACGAATTTGAGGCCTGTCCTATTGGTCATTCAAAGTATGCGCCTCACCAAAGACAAGTACATCATTTTTCAATTCATTTAATTACTACCCTTACCAAAAAAACATTTTAATACATTTAATTATTAATAGTTTGTTTAGTGTGCACATTTGAAATGATGTAACAAAATGATTCCAACCGTAATTCAAACCACGAAACAAACGAGCCCGTAATTTAGAACTTTATGATTTAAATTGTGAGTTCTATAACTTAAACGGTGGTTTTGAATTAATGTTTAGAACGTAAAAGTTTAAAACGAGAATAAAACATCACATTAAGTTTAAAATAATAATTGATATTTAGAAAACTATGATTTATGAAAGAAAAGTGAATATGAGAATGGTTTATATCGTAGAAAATGATTCAAACTGTAAGAACTTTAAGGGGTAAAGCTTGGGTTTTAGAGATTTTGACTATTTTAAAACCACCTTAATGGTTTGAACTGACCTTAGTTATTACCCCACTAAACATCAGTTTGAACCGTCTTTATGATTTGAATTGATTTAAACAGTTCTGAACCTACATACAAACGATCTATAAGTGTTTCTTTTGAATGCCAGTCCAAAATGATGTAGTTTTGAACCTTGCACTTTGAACTAATAGCTTTGAATCATGTAGTTTAAATGGTGGTTTTCAACTTATATTTGCAAAAAGTAAAATAAAATATCACACAAAGTTAAAAACGAAAACTAATGTTTATAAAACTATGGTTTATGAAAGAAAACGAAAATTATAATGGTTTTTATTGTAGAAAATAATTCAAACCGTGTAAAGTAGAGGGCGTAAAGTTTAGATTTTGGTTGATTTAGTCGATTTAAAACTGTCTCGTAGGATTTAAACTACCTTAGTTATTGCTCCACCAAATACTAATTTGAACTGATCTAAACTCGTGCAACAGATACCACATTTTTTTTAAGGGATTATTTACTTACTTTACAGTGAATCTTTTTTTGTTCTTTTTTCGTTGAAATCCTTTAGAACTACATGATGTAATTTTAACAAACTTTAATTCAAAGCTTGGGAGAAAAATATTATAATAAAAGTTAATTTATGTTTCCAAACACTAGTTAAATATCCTAACATTATTTTTTATTAGAATGAAACAATTTTCAAATACATTGTAAAAACTAAATAAATATATATCTACCAAGAAGCCTAAGTTTAATTATTAATTAATCTATAACAGTAATCCCTGAAAAAAACTATTAACATTAAAAATCACTCAAACGCCTTTTTAGAAAACCAAATTAAACAAACATTGTAGATGGATTTATGAAAATGCATATTAAGTTATATCTCTTAGAAAATGAGAAGTAACCTTTTTCTAATCATCGTTAGCAAAAAAATATAAAAAAAAATGGAAAAAATGTTTGTGGACCTTGTTGTGGAGGCAATTAAAGGTGGGAAGGGGAAGGGGTCTCGTAACCTAAGAAGGCGAACTAGTAGATGGGTCGCGACCCCCTGTGCTTGCGTGGTTGTGTGTATGGTCAATCAAAGATGACAAGATCACGGGCACGATCATGAGTGTCGTGTCAGATTGCGTTTGGCAACGACCTGTTGCAACCTAATGGTGGGTCATGTCCCACCGTCATATTCAGAGTCCCTTCTTTTTTTGTATATCTTACGCTAGCAACAATGGAGCAGGAAACATATCATTCTTTTTCTAACATTTTTAATTTGATTTCAAGAATCCCACCTGTGGGTTAGCTCACCTAAGTAATGATAAGCTTGTTCATTCCGGTAAGAACCCCACTAATAGCGTACTTTTTAAAATCTTTAGATCCAAACTCTTTTTTTTTTTTAATTTTAGATCCAGTGTTATCTCTCTTTTTTATTACTTTATTTTTAAGCAGTATACATTTAATGGATAAGAAAATGCCTCATCAACAAAGAAAAAAGAGCCTTTCTCATCGTTGTAAGCATAATTTAGCGATAAATTTATAGCCAATACGAAGAGTTCAAAGACCCCACTTTAAGTTTTTTTTTTTAACCTTACTCACGAGCCATAATCATTAAGTAAATTACACTGTCGCACCTAAACTGAATAGGTCAAGGTGCAATAGTACAATTTACTCCTTCACTATGGGTGTGTATGTTTTGAAACCCTCAAATACCCATTAATGAGTAAATTTTAACTTGAGTTATTAACACTAATGGCCCTTAAACTTTGGCGTATCTTCCATTTTATCGCCTGAACTTTTAAAAATTACCACTTTGTTTATTAAACTTTTAAAACTCTTTATTTTACCCCTTGAACTTTAAAAATTACCACTTTGTCATATGAACTTTCAAAACTCTTCACCCTCTAAACCTTAGATTTTCTATTTAAATAGACAGAACTAAATTTATGTGATTTGCACATGAGTCACTTGTAAGACAAAAATGCAACATTTCAATCGCACATGGGTCACTTATAAGAACAAAAATCTGATATTATCACTCTCACGTGTGAATTATGTAGGGTTAAATCCGACTATTTAAACGAAAAATTAAATGTTGAGGGGGCAATATGAAGAACTTTGAATGTTCAAGGGTAAAGTAGTGATTTTTAAAGTTTAAAAGGCAAAATGAGGTATTTTAAAAGTTTAAGGACAAAGTAGAAAAAAGCTCAAAATTTAAGGATCGTTGGTGTTAAACGAAAAATTTGAAGTTCATGGGACAATGTGAGGAACTTTAAAAGTTTAAGGGGTAAAGTGATGACTTTCAAAGTCCAAAAGGTAAAATAAGGGATTTTAAAAGGTTGTTTGGTATGTATGTTTAAAATCGTTTAAGGTAGTTCAAACTATGACGGCGGTTCAAACTAACGTTTGGTTGAGTAATAACTGAAGACAGTTTAAACTGTGAAAGCGGTTTTAAACCTACCAAAACCCTCAAAATCTAATTTTTGTCCCCCTCAAGTTTACACGATTTGAACTATTTTCTACAATAAAAACTATTCTTATTTTATTTTTCTTTTTATAGACCATAGTTTTTTAAACATTAGTTCTCTTTTTTTTAAACTTGGTGTGATGTTTTATTCTAGTTTTAAACATTTACATTCTAAATAACAATTTAAAACTATCATTTAAATAATATAATTTAGAACCTATACTTTAAATTATAAAGTTGTAAATTAACTATTTTAAACCCGTAACCCTACAAATTTAGAGGGCAAAATAAAAAAGACAAAATTTGAGGTTGTTAATAATCTTTAAACTTCTCCACGGTCTCCTTTGGCAAACAATTTGTTATTTTTCTTTTTTAGGGATTAATATTCTTAAAAAAGAATTAGAAACAAGTTCAGACTCCTTTTTGGTTTTCTCCTTGTTGGAGAGGCTCTTTTGGCTGAGCCTTTCTCATCTATCAGTTATATTTAGTTTTAATTATTTAGCACCCAAGTTTCTCCAAAGGAACCAGTATCTTTGTTCGACAATGATAAAGTCGATAGTAGCAGTAGTAGCGGTAGTGAGAAGATGAGGTCGCAGAAGTATGATGATCAACTGAAGGATTTAATTAGTTTTAATGGTAATTTGGAGTTGACAAATTTGCCGAGCACTGAAATGTCCGAGCAAGGCGGAGAATATCAGGAGGGACGCGACGTTGTTTTGTCCAACTGCCCTGGGGGTGGGAGGATCGACACTATGATAAAGACTAATATCAAGCGCTTTGCAGAGGTGGCTGAAGAAACTACTCTGATAGAGAGAACTTTGTTGGGCAGCAGCTTGGGTTTTGTCAAAAGAAGTTGAAAGAAATGATTGAAAATGGGGTTTAAATCTAGTGTTTCTCTTGATTTGCATTATTAATCGTGGTGTCCTAAAAGCAGGATAACTGCTTGAGCTTGCAAGGCATATAGCATCCTCGTATTAGTGTGGGCAATGTTGATTCTGGAATGATAATGATAATAATAATGATAATGATAATAAAATAATAAATAAATAAACTATCTTTCACTTTTTGAACCCACCATCCATGTTTGGTTTGCTGGTGCAGTCTAGTTCGATGGTCACCGCAGTTTGAATTAGTGTTTGATAAAACATTATGGTTGAACTAATAGTTTTAAACTTATGGTTTGAATAATAGTTTTGAGTTGTTATTTGGAATGTAAAGGTTTAAAACGAGAGTAAAACATCACATTAGAGAATTGGTGTTTGAAAAATTATGGTTTGTGAAATAAAATAAGAATGAGAATAGTTTTTACTGAAGAAAATGGTTCGAAACGGTTAGAACTTAAAGGAGGGTTGTTTGATCTTAAAAAGTGAGATCCAATATAACCTTAAACATAAGGCTGTCCAAGTAATAAAACTTGATGAATCCGAATCCACAAGGAAACAATATTGCTTAGGTTTAATATATTTGTTATACTAACTACTTATCTTTTTAAAGCTAAAAAATATAAGCATTAATATTTATTATTTACAAAACATATACATGTTTTATAGTATTTTTTATTTTCAGAATTTTGTTATTTTGAAACTTTAGCAACAAGAAATGTAGCTTAAATTAAATTAAAATTTTAATAATAAGTGCAATTAATTCAAAATACCTTTAACAATAGCAGCACTGATAACAATAAATTAAAAGAGATAAAACAATAATTATAACAATGCTACGGTTCAAAGATTCTATTCTAACAATTAACTTAAACAAATTTTAATTTTTCTATTTATTTATTAATTATTTTAAGTATACATTACGACATCCTATGTCGATAATAAATCAATCATTACCAAGCATTTACTATACTATTTCATTCTATAATGTAGCAAAAACTTAGCTTAATAAACAAGTAGAATTTCAGCGTTGCTTAGCTACAATAACAACCAAAATAATAAGTTAAGCATTTACTGAGTCATTCTCTATTTACAGCTAATTAAGGTCTTCCCAAATATTATTTATGCCGATCTATAACGTCGAACAATCAAAACCAAAATTTTGACAGAGTTCTAGCTAAGAAAATACTAAAATCCTTATATTTCTAAAAAATAATTTGGCATTTTTATTGCTTATAAAACTAAGAAAAAACTAAAAATATTTAAAGTAATTTTGTCAGAATTTTTCCGTCTCTCCTCAACTACAAAAAGAAATTAAAAAGTCGTATTTAGAATAAAAATATATTTAACATAATTTTTACAACATAAACTAGGAAATATCTTACAAAAACTTAAACTAAAAACTTAAATTTAAAAACTAGAACTAAAAACTAAATTATTTAGTAAAATAGTAATTTTTTTAGGGATATGATTTGATTAGGCCCAAATCATTAAGCAAAGGCCAGCGTAAGAAGGCCAGGTTGCGATAAAAAAGAAACAAGCCCAATATAAGTGATCAATCTGAGTCAAACTATTGCTATTAGGGTCGCCAACCCGTTATTCATTCAACTAGCGGCATCGATCGGTTCGACATCTTTAATTCAATTGAAGTTTCCACTCAGCTTTCTCAAGATAGATTCACACATTGTCCCTCATTGCAAATCTACTAAGTGTTGATTCGTTGGGATCGACATAATGGGTTCGAGTTTGGCAGTTATAAGGAGATATCTATTAAGCCACGACGAGGAATATGGGGTCATAACCTAATGTTTGCGCCCTATTAGAGGTCGACACATATCCCATTACCACAAGCATTACTATGCCTACTCCTTCCATTAGATTGAAGGCACTATCTCGCTAGTACCTTCTATATATAGGGAGTAGAGCTCCACTATGAGAGGATCGGATTTTACTAAAACTCTGCAAGAATCTTTAGTGTTCGATAACAAAACCTTTAGTATTCTATAATATGTATCAGTTTATTCATTGTAGTGAAGAACAATGAATATAGCTTTAAATACAGAATGAACCACTATAAATCCCGCGTGTAGTTTATTTACATTTACTGCATCATTTACTTTACTTATTCTAATCTAACCTTCATTTTATAGTTGTTCTAATCTTATTCATGAAGCTCAATAGATCCTAACAATGATGATTTGTGGACCAAAACTTGTAAATAACAAAAACATAATTAGGTTTTAATCTGTTTATGTTTAATAGATCCAACGTTTACAATTTTCTAGGAGGGGGATTGAGAACCAAGGCCAAAGTTTACACAGCTTCAATACCTAGTGTTGCAACATTTTTTATAATTTTTTAATGTTTATTTGTTGAAAAACTCGGCACGAGTTGGCAATTTGCTCATTTTTTGTATATTTTTTCTTCCTTTTTTTTTTTTTTTCTCTTCCCCGGATCTGCTCATGAGAATCAAAATTTTCGCACAAAATCCTCTACTTCGTGGCGGCGGCATGTACGGAAGAAAATAGGACCAGGTGGGCCTAGATTTGAGCTTATGGGAACCGTTGGATGAAGTTCAGTAAACCGATCCAAAGGATGAGAGAATGCACGTATGTGAAGCTGTTCACACCAGATCTGACAATGCGTCATATTCTCCCAAGTGGGTAGGGCCGGTGTGTCTGCCTACTTAAACGAAGCGTGACACGTGGCGATATATCTGATAGCCCTAAGTGAATGGCTCCAGGCTTGAACGGCCGGACCGCCACGTGGCATCTCAATTTAATTTCGAATTTTCTTTATTTTTGGAAGCATTTGTTGTCTTCTTTTTATTTTTTCTCCTTTTGTGGCGTTATGGTTCATTTTTTCACCAAATTTCAAATATGAAGATAAAAAATTAAAAACTTAATTATTTTATAAATATAATATTTACAATAATTTTAAAAATATTTATTTCACATCAAGACACACAAATAATTGTAAACTTTTAAAATTTTGAGCTTATTTAGTTTGATAATTTTTAAGAATCAAAAATATTTTTAAAAATTACAAAAAATATTATTGAACATATTTACAAACTCAAAACACACAATAAGGCTTATTAAGACTCAAAATAAAATTTTTGATCATTATTTTTACTGTTTTAATTAATTTCAAACTAAATTAATATTTTACATATGAAAATAATTCTAAAAATTACCAAAAATATTATTAAATATAAAAACATATTAAAAACTTATAGTTAAGCATATTTTTATACAAAGACACTAAAACATTGTTTAACACATAATTACTTCAATTAAAGAATTTAACAAGAAATATTAATGCAGAATGATTGATTTTCTCTTTAAGAAATATGCATTCTCTAAGTCTTATCAAAGGGCAGGTTCTCAAAACTAAAAGTTTAGCCTAATTTAAAATATTCTTAGTATTTTGAATGATTTGAAACTTGTGTCTACTAAACGGCTATTCTTATGGACCTAAAGTTTTAAAACTACTTAAAACGTTCTGAACTTGCGAACAAAACGACACATTAATTCTACTAAACTAACGGTTCAAATTAGATTAAATTATCCAACTTAAAATTCAAACCCTCCTTCCACTTCAACATTTCAAACAAATATTAAACAATGATTTCACTCTTATGCATAATTGTATTTATAATTTAACATATACAATTATACAATCTAACATTAGTATTTTATATTTATTCTCTATTAAATGACTTCTTTTCACCAAAATTGTATTTAGTTTTCAATTAGGTAAAGTTTTTCATACTCAGAGTTATTTAATACACATTCAAACATAACTTCGGTCAAGATTTTTTGTACAAATTAACATTTCAATAGCGTATCCAAACACCAGTTTAGACACGATTTAAATTTTTTGGTTCAAATAAAAAAAATCAAATCAACAGAATTAGAACAAAATAATTAACCAAATAACCAAATGGGTAAGATGCCAAGGCACAAAAGTAATAGCAAGGAAAATCGCAAGAAGGCATTCAAAAAAGGGCATGCCATGAATTTTTAATACCAATCATATACTGTACCACCAATACTTGAACAAACGGCCTCTGATTATTTTGGCCGGAATCAATATACCCCAGTAAGTAACCCCACATCAAACAGATCTGATCCTCAGAAGCACCAAGTCTCCGGAGAACCCCATAACCAATACTACCTAAAACCTATCATCATAACCTTGGATTTTTATATAATGCTCCAAAACAAGTCGAGAGCTAAGAATTCCTATTATGTATATGATATCATTTGCCATAGTTGTAGCCCGTAGAATTGATTCTGGACCGAATGTTGTGACGATCAAACACGGGGTCTCCATAGTCCACAGGCTTTACGCTCATAGCCTCACACCTCCTGTCCTGCTCCTGAACCGCCCCAAACACTTCTTTTGTTTTCTTGCAGCTTTGCTCGTAGTAAGTATCCGGAGCAGATGAGTGGTACTTGTGGTGATGCTGCTGCTGCTGTTTCTGCTGATGCTGAAGATCATTGTCCCAACCGCTGTAGAAGACTCGACTCTGACGCAGTTGATGGATCTTTTCTGCATCCTTGGACATGAAAGCATAGGTTTTTCGAGGGGTGGGGGTTCTTGCTTCAATCGTAGGCGGCGGCTCGTCCTCATCCGGTATCACAAAACTTTCTTGCACAGGCCAATTATTTGAATGCTTTTGCTGTAGTGTACTTTGATATTGATAGTCCACAGGTTTTCGCCGAAATCCAGGAAATATTCCTCCCAAAATCTCCATCATCGATGTCCCAGTGTTTGCTAAAAGCTTTCCAAGGGATCCAAAGAAGCCCTCTTCTTGCTTCTCCTGCTCATCTTCTGTTGGTATTAAAGGTGGCCTGACCAACTTCATAGGTTTCTGATATACACTTTCTTGAGTACTTGTATTCCCCGGGCCTAGATTCTACAGAAGCAAAAAAAAAGAAAAAAGAAAAAAAAAAGTAATGGAATGTTTCAACTTTCACGTTTAGCATACAAAATGCAAGGAATTTGATTTTGCGCTTTTTAAACAACAAAAGGTGGTTCTCAAAGTTCAGAAAGGACACGCAAACTCCTCTCATAGTAAAGTTGTTACCGCCAGGGGAGGTTTGCATGAACACCCTATTTTGTCATGTACATCACCAAAAAAAAAAAAAAGAATATAGCCACCCTCTGAAACTAAAAGGGCGTTTGAATCGCTGATTCAAACTGGAACTTTTCTGGTTTGAACCAGTGAACCAAACATACTATAAAATATTCTCTCTCTTGCAATAAGCACATAACATCTCATTATTTCGATATACATTCGCTGTAATAGCGAAAGTGGTAAACAAGTTGCATATTCTACTTATCCTATCTCCAGAACAGAAAGATGAAAAATAACTTCAGCTCATTTTCTTGGAAATATATCGACCTGAAACCCAAACACAATCCCTAAACACTGCATGAAAGCCTAGGTGGAACAACTAAAACTCCATTTATCGATGCAACAAGCAAGCTCAAGTTAAGTATCTTCAATGAAACTAATTTAACATCTAATTGTCGAGAAACATCACAAAGGAGAGTACTCACATTCTGCGAAGAAACAATTGTACCCACTCGACGTTGCAGTAATGCCAACATATAACCAAAGAAGCCAGCCCCCAGAAGCACCGCAATCCCTGCAATAAAGACAAAAATAAGTATCAATAAATAGCGTGCTAACAAATAACAAAAGAAGAAAAAAAATTGGCTGGCGTTGCATACCGAGAGGAAAACCGGTGCCATATTGATACGCACAGTCATCAAAATGGAGCTGGATTTCCCTGATAGCACGATTTCCTCTGTCAATGACAAGCAAGGAGCAACTGCTTCCAATGTAAACCACATCAAAATCATCAGAAAATTTTGCATCTTCACTCGGTCCGTCAACATGACCTCCCCCTTGACCACATTTCCCTCCAGCAATGGTTGTAACCCCTACCAGCAGAAAATTCACTTAAATTAGAATCTTAACGTAGCTAGTTCCAACTCCAATTTGGAGCAACCACATAATATGATTTATACAATGACCACAAACTTAAACAGGAGATACACCAAAACTTAATTTGGCACATGAAATGCTTAAACATAGTGCGTATATTGCCTACCAGCATCACTTAGCTTCCTTATTGCCATGTTCATCGTATCTGCAATATAAATGTTTCCTCTGTCATCAACTGTAAGCCCCTTTGGGTGATTCATTCTTGCCTCTCTCAGCTTCCCATCTACATGTCCAGAGTATCCTTCGGCGGATCCTACCACCAGCCTCGGTCGGCTATCTGCAACATTCCAAAAGTTCAAGGACAAAAATTAGAAATAGAGAACAAGTAAAAGCACAAACGGATTAACTATAATGCACAAAAAAGATTCACTTGTTGAACACTCTTGCATTCTACGTAAGCAATAGATTGATAATGGTAAAGTAAAACAAAACCAATCATCACGAAATTACGTCAAATATCTTCTTAAGAACACACCAACTAACATCTGACAACCTAAAATTGACTTGAGCTGTAAATTTGTGGAAGCAAACTAAACCCCATCATATTTTATAGACATGATAAAATGTGCTCCAACTTACCAAACCAAACGCTAATTCCATTCATCAAGAACAAAAGACTAATATAATTATTCAATGGCACTAAACAAAATCCACTTACAAAGAGAAAGAGAGGAGGAGATCCTATAAAGATTACTATTAGCAGAATCCAGAATCAGAAGATCCCCATTGGGGATAACTTCAACAGAGTGAGGCTCAATTCCAAGTTTGCTCCCATCAAAGACAGTCTCCACAGTATATCCACTCTCAAACTTCATCAATGGACGACCAGTAATCGCTACATAAATTCAAATCCATACACGCAAAAAATAAATCAGAAGCAAAACAAAAAAGAAAAAAGAAAAACTTTAAGATTTCAAAAAGGAAAAAAAAAAGAGAGAACTTATTAATCAGAGATCCACACCTGTTTTGGTCGTGGATTTGAGTGACCAGAGAGATTTCATGGCCATAGAAACCGCATTTGACACAAACCCATTTATGAGCTCTGAAAAACACATGTAAAACGCAAACATAAGTTCATTTTCAAGCTCCAAAGAAAAACAAAAAAATCAGATCATAACCTAAAGCATAATAATGTCATTAGCTTCTTTAGTGTTGAAACGAATATACTTGACTTACTTGCTGGTGCATTAGTGGGAGCTGAAAAAACACCTCCGAAAAAGACCAGAAAAGTTATACCCAGAACCAGAAGATTCCGACCCATTACTTGAATCCACAAAATGAACTCCTGATCGATACTCAAGCTCTCTGCATTGTAGAAAAACCCTATGTTTACCTGGGGTTTGTATCGATAAAAGATGCTCGACTCCAAAAGGGTTTTGGGTTTCGGCAAAAACGAAAACCACAGGGTTTGTGAGTGTAGTGAGCGAGAGAGTGTGGAAAGAATGAAAAGAGACAAAAGCAAAAAGATAGAGAAAGATGAATGGGAAAGTAAAGCAAAAATAGAAAGCTCATTTAGAGAGAGAGATGGAGAGACTATATGGTAAGCTTTTTTTTTTTTTTTCCCTTCTTTTTTCAGGATTCACATTTTTATTGTTCATTAAATAGGGCCAGCAATCACACATTTATTCTCTCTTACCCAAATTCACGCCATGTCCAAAGTATTACACTTTTTTTTCTCAAACATTCTTTCACCCATATTTATTACCATCTGTTTTGTTTTTTATTTTTTATTAGTTAAATTAATTTTGCTGTAAATAAATGACACATATTTATTTACTTTATAATATGAGATTAATGGTTTCTAATTTTAGTTTTACGTGTAACGGAACACGCATGAAATAAATAACAAGCGCCAAATCAGAATTTCCAAGGCTTGTTTATTTTCTAGTCGGAAAAATGATGTTAATTTTAGACTAATATGTAAACCTGTCACTGTTAAAAGGGGACGTGGTCGTCCAAAGAGTGACTCCATTTTCACGGGTGAGCATCGTCACTTTTGACGTGACCATTTAAAATCCTCAACTCTAGAGAGAGAAAGAAGAGAGAGAAAATGGGCTCATCAGCAGGACCCAAAAGACCAGCAAGGAGCCATGGAAATTGGCCCAAGGCCAGGCTGGGCCGGATGATGACAACGTTTACCCCAGAGCGAGTTGGCCGATATTAATAATAATGCCACGTGATGTTCCAAAATCAGCATCGTCACACGTTGGTAGATAGCTTGCTTTGAACTTTTTCCTTAGTCCCTCTTGTTCAGAAATGTTTAACAAAATCGGTTAAAGCTAATATTTTAATTCAATACACTACAACATATAAAAATTTATACTATAATAACTTTTTTACTTTTATTATAATATATAAGTTTTACGATATTTTTTAACAAAAAAATTAATTCTAACCAGTTCAAAAAAATTGATTCTAACCAATTTTATCGAACGCCCTACATTGTAATTGATAATTGTAGGACAAAATTTCATAGTCACATCATATTAGAAAGTAATATCGATCAACATTGTTATTTGTCTTACCTTCAAAAATTACAAATGTTGTTTTTGGAGTTTTTTTTTTTCCCTTATAGTTGGTTCCGTGAAGGGTATTACTAGAAATTGTGTAGAATGTTCTGGACCACCATTAGCTGTGAAGATTACTTTTGGTACTTGATGAGGTACATACCATCAGAATACAAACAGTGCAAGCTTTGAATGATTCCTATTTTAAGAGCTCGTCACGGATGTTTGATAACCCATGTTTTGTTTCTATGTTTTACCTAATTTGGTAGAATAAAACGTGTTAATCTAGCACCACTAAAGTGCTGATGAATTTGCCCTTTTTCTAATTGATGATTTCTGTCCCGGGTAGCAAAAATTTCATAAGAACAAATAAACTTTATACCAATGAAGATAAGCATGAATCATCATGTGATGATGTAACAACTAACAACATCCCCTTCCATAATTGTTCTGACTTTTGGTAGAGAGATGAGAACCTTCACGCCAAAATAATCTCCATACCTTTTCCCTTTGTGGAATCTGATTGCCTCACTTTTATGTCTTTTCCCATCAGAATAGTAACTTTTTGGGCCAAGAGGTGCTATAGTGGAAGCATCTTTGCATAGAAGAAATCTCCAGCCACCCGAGGAATAGTAAGTCATCCTATCCACTTATTTCCTCTTTTTTGCTCACGAACAAAAATCTAGATTGTAAAAGTGTCACAAGCAAAGATGAGAGATTTACGAGTCAACTTTGGAACAAACAGGACATTTTTCTTATACTATGAAAAGAACCATTGTATCTATACAAGTTAACAGTGGGGTACTGAAGGACTTTCTGTAAAAGCAATCCTGAATACAACTCTTTTTTTGGGCACCCTGTAAATACAAGATTTGTGTCACCATCATATACAAAATCAATAATGGTCATTTCCCAAGGTCCTGATAATGCACCAAAGTCACCTTTTCTCTCTCAGTGGACCAATCAGATTAGCCATTAGCAAAAGCGTCTTGCACGAAGCATGTTAAGATCAATCGCCGATAATATCATCACCATCATCTCAGAAAAGGGAGTCCCTTCAACAAAAAACAATGGTTCCAGTGTATCAAAAGCCAGTGAACCAGTCCCGGCCAACCCTTTTCAACTCAAAGGGCACTCTCAAAGGAAACCTGGATATAGGCGAGATTCCGAGGCTTTGGGACTGAAGCATTGGCTAGGCCTTGCAGCAACTTTACAACATCAGTAGCATCGTCAAGATAATACTTTGCCTTGCTTGGCTTTTGCCCTACAGTGCAGGCAAATATCTCGGGGGGTGCAGGCAAGGATGGACTAGACACTGTGCTTAGTAAGCTCTCAAACATGTCTTCATCTGATCTATCATCTCCAATGCACATCACAAAATCCGGTGGCGTCCCATCATTAACCATTCTCAAAAGAACCTTTTCGGCAACCAATCCTTTGCTTACTCCCTGCATGTAATACAACATTAGCTTAAAATTCATGTGCTTTTGCAGGGGGGGAAGAACAAGCATATGTGAGCAAAAGAAGAGGCCTATACCTGTGGCTTAACTTCAACAATATGCTGGCCCCTCTTAACAACGGCTGGTTCATTAGCGAGTACGTTTTCCAGGTGGTCCAACAATTCCTTTGCTTGACAAGATCCAAAATCTGGGTCTGCATCTTGATGATGCCACACCAAAGCGCTTTCTTTTGTCTCAATGTTGGATCCATCAGTTGCCTCTGTGTACGATCTCATTACAGGTTCCACAATTTCTTTCCAATCAAGGTCAGCACCAATGGGACTGGTCTCCCACTCAGAGGTTTTGCTCCACCTGCACCAAAAACAAAGAGAAAGGACTAAGAACATTGAAAAGACACTTCAGTTTCACCAACGGTTTAAATTGACAACTCACGAACCTTAGGAAGTATCCGTGTTCTGCTGCAATTCCTAGTGTCTCACATGGGGCAAACCACTCACTCAGAGAAGTTCTGCCCCTTCCACTAACAATAAAGACTCTGTTCTTAGGATCATTGCACAGAGAATCAAGAATGGAGATCACCTCCAGGCTTGGGGTTTTAATAATAGAAGCCTGGGAAACAACAGTGCCATCATAGTCCAGGAATATTGCCCTCCTATTTGTTCTTCTGTATGCTGAAACAATATGGTCAATTGACAACTTCTTAAAGTTTGGAGACAGAGAAACAACTCTGAAACCCAGGCCCAAACCGATACCCCAGCAACGTTTATGGTAATGATCCCGACATGCTCTCTCCAAATCCTTCACAAAACTACTAGACCAATAAGCCACATCATGAGAACTAACATAACGGTAATGTTTTTCGTGCCGCAATTGCTTTTCAGGATCAGGCATGGTGATTGCTGAACTCAAGGCATCAGCAACAGCATCAATGTCCCAAGGATTAACTCTGATCGCTCCACTTAAAGATGGCGAGCAACCAATAAATTCAGACACGACAAGCACGCTTGTGCGAGGAGCATCTGCTTCTATGCCTAAAGCTTTATTCATAGAGGGAGTCCCTTGCCTGCAAACAATATACTTGTAAGGAACTAAGTTCATTCCATCCCTTACAGCATTTACTATGCAACATTCCGCTACAGCATAATAAGCCGACTTCTCAAAACGCGGGACAGGGCGATCAATTAAAATTACTGGCATGTAGTTAGACGAACCGTAAACCTCATTGATTCTTCTTGCGGTTAAATACGTCTCACTTTTTGCTTCCTGGACATCCTTTCCCAAGCCCCTCGCGGGATTCACAATCTGAACCAAGACTACTTTTCCCCGCAAATCTGGTTTCTGCCGCAAAAGCTGCTCTATTGCTAGAAGTTTGAGGCTGATGCCTTTGAATATATCCATATCATCGACTCCAAGAATTAACTTCTTTCCCTTAAATTGTTCTTGAATCTCTTTGATTTTAGCAGATGTAGAGGCAAGATTCAGGACAGATTCCAAACGACCCATATGAACGCCTACAGGAAGAATCTTAATATACACTGTACGACCGAAATAGTCCAGCCCAATGTGTCCTCGCTTTGATTCATAGTCCAGGCCGAGCATTCTGCTGCAGCATGAGAGGAAATGACGTGCATAGTCAAATGTATGAAAACCAATGAGATCACAATTGAGCAACCCCCTCAAAATTTCATCACGGACAGGCAAAGTCCGATAGATTTCTGAAGAAGGGAATGGGCTGTGAAGGAAGAATCCAAGCTTGACCCGATAGAATCGTTTCCTCAAAAATGTTGGAAGAATCATTAAATGATAGTCATGAACCCACACATAATCGTCATCAGGGTTGATCACTTCCATTACTTTGTCTGCAAATATTTTATTAGCAGATACATAGGCCTGCCAGAGCGAGCGGTCAAAGCGATCACCATGGTCCGGGCAAATGGGTAACATATAATGAAAAAGCGGCCACAGCTGCTGTTTGCAGAATCCTAGATAGAACTTCTTCTGGAGATCATGAGGCAGAAACGTAGGTACACAATTGAAGTCCTCCAGCAACTTCTGTGCAACTTCTTCCTGTTCACTGGGATCTATTTCAGCCTTGAGCGAACCAACATAAATAACCTCAGTTTCTGAAGAGAATCCATCCTTAAGATGTAACAGAAGTGAATCCTCATCCAAACTGAAGCACCATTTTGCAGTTTCTGTATCCCTTTTTGCATGCAAGGGTAACATGTTTGCCACTACAATTTTCCGATCTCGGCAAACAGATGAAGCAGCATCCGAGTCTGCATCATTACCGCCATCCAAGTCAGATATAATGCCGGGGACAGTCATCACCCTCGGAAGGGTCCTTGGACTAGGAGTGCAAGGAAAATCCAATAGGCCTCCAGAGGTCAAATCTAAAAGGTTTGCGCACGACCCTGATGCCATGTAGGAAACTTAGACATACAGAGCTATTGCTTGGTGCTTAAAAATTTCTGCGCAGCCAGAGAGTATAAACCTACAGCAAAAGACAGAATGCCGATGTCAATATACAGTTCAGTAGGACAGGATCAATGAGCTCCATATTCCTCACTTCATGTTATTAATGTCAAGATCATCCACATAAATTCTCGTTCACACACATATTCAACAGTATAAACCACAATGTCTCCTGCTTATAGAAACAATCAGGGACGCCAAAAAACCTTAAAAATAAAAAATAAAAAATTCCTACATTCCTCCAATATGTACCACAATCCTGAATCCACAAACAACAACATCAAGCTGATTCCTAGAAATTATATTCAACTAGCAGAAGAAAAAAAGAAAAGAATAACATTAATCTTAACTTCTGTTGTTTGATTTTAGTGCATCACGTAAATACAAAAATGAAAAATAAATAAACACATAACCTTGTTTCAGTTGATCAACATACACAGCCGCATGATGTAAGAATTGAGATCGTGTTCTCAATTTTCTTATAAATTACATCATGCACCTATGGCCCGAGAAAAAATACTTCCAAATTTTCTCTCAATCTCATAGGCTATGCTATAAATGACTAAGTCCATAAAACTCTCCTAACAGCTATTCTCTCCAGCCATCTAGCCAAATTAAACAAAAGATCAATAATATTTGCCCAAAATAAAAGAAAATGAATTCATCTATCAGTCAATTAATCTATCACAGAATTCATACTGAGCCGGTCGCGTTATTTGATTACCCGTCTCCAAAATGGCATACTCGACCCTTTTTCTTTTTTTTTTTAATTTTTGGTCATGTTTCCCCTATCGGAGAGTCTAAGAAAGGGTACTACGGAAGCTAAGTTCAGCAGAAGATAGTATCTCTACTCCTGAAGTTACCTCTAATTATAATTAGGAAGGCAACTTTTCCTCAAAATAAGCAAGAGATTTTCCCGACTTCTTATCTGAAAATAATATAAAAAATGGAAATTTAAAAAAATATTTATAATTATCCAATTGAACAAAATTTCTCATGTATGATCATTTAAAGAAAAAATTTACGAACTTGTGAGAAGATTAGATCAAGAGAACAATACAAAATAGGATCTAAACGAAACTAAATCAACTCCTTTAAGGAAAACGTCAAGTCGTCAGCCCTCTGTTAGGTTCCCGAGAAAACAAAAACGAAAAAAAAAAGGAACATTCCCGAACATCATTTCTAAATCTCTTCGACAACTTCTAAACTGAACTCATCAAAGCAAACTCAAAATTCCAGGCAAATACAAAAAACCATCTCATATCAAAAGTTCTATAACCTTTAATCTCACTTTCTCATCTGGAAAACTCAGTCACCAACCAAACCAAACACAAACGAAAATTCAAGGAAAAAACTCACGCCAAGTGCAAACAGCAGATCAGAAAGAGATGACTTTGAAATTTAAAAATCGAAACGAGGAAAAATCAAAACTACAAAACAACAGAGAAGAAATCCGAGGATTACCTTCCCGTCGAAGGTCCGCGGATCGGAGACGGTTGTTGTTCGGCGACCGGCGCGGTAATTCACGTTGAGAACGACGCAAAATGTTGAGAGAGAAAGAGAGAGAGGAGAGAGAGAATGGAGGCTGTGCTGGAGTTTCAATAAAGAATGAGAAAGAACCGCAGGAGAGAAATGGATATATATAATATATATACACGCGTATATATATATATATATTTACATGTTTATCATCGCAGAGAGGCATAGGGATAGGGTCCATAAAAAAGCTTTACCGCGTTTTTTTTACTCATTGTTTTTTTTTATTTTTTTATTTTTTTTATCCTTTTAAAATTCTGAAATCTGAGCTGGATTTTTTTGGATTGCGGTTCAAATTTTTAAACTCCCATTAGAATTACTAAAATGCCCTTTAGTGTCCGTATACGTATAATGACTCTTTGCCCTTTTTCCACCAATTGAGACAAAAGAACTATATAATAAAACTAGTGATGTAATTACAGAACTACCCTTACAGTTTGACTCAAATTCTTTTATTTACCTTCACACCTTTTTTCCTGGTTCAAATATTAACCTTCTACTCTTTTTTGTAAAAAAATACATATATATTTACATTTTATTCTTATAAACGACATATGCACTGCAACTTTACTTCTCACTAAAAAAAAAATACCACTTGCTTATACCTCTAATAAAAGTGAAAAAAAAAAAATCTAAACATGTACAGTGGTTCCACTTGGGAACGGAAAATTTTAATTTACACGGTTAAGTCATCTTTTCAGTATTGAGTCTTAGCGATGCATAAAGAAAAACATTTTTTTCTGTCCGGTCGAGACATATAGAAATCCCTATACATAAAACAGAAAGGAACAAAACACTGACCTTAATAGAAAAAAAATGTATTTTAGCCTTCAACAAACTCAATATCAACGCTTAAGCCATCAAAGAACACATACCCAACCTAGATAAGGATATTTCCATGCCTAAGAAAGTGTATGAACCTTCTTTGTTTTTTCAGAGACATACATCGGCTCTGTTTGTTTTTGTTTTGAGAATTTTAAAAAATATTTTTACATAATTTTTGAGACAAAAATTTTAAAAACACTATCAGTATAATTCTTATGAAATTTGTATTTTTTAAAACAAAATCATTTTTACCTATTTTGAAAACACTATCAAATGGTGTTATGATTTTAGATTTAATATAGCATTGATTTTTACATTTTTTTCAATCTCTTCGATTTTTAGAGGGACAAAATTCTTTGTAAGTAATACTTCCAGTTATTTGGACAAAATGGTTTTTTTATTGCTTAATTTGATTTTAAATAGCATCAGAGGTTAAATGAAAAGAATATAAAATGTGATTTTAAATTTACATAAGGTATAGTTAAAACCTATGTTTTGCACTATTTTTTAATTAAAAATGCTATAGCATATAAAAGTTTTACACTGTAGCTTTTTTTTTTTGACATTGTAACATATGAGAACTTTACACTATAACAGTCAAAAATTTTATTAAGATTAAGATTGTTAAACTTTTGATTGTTACCATTTACATGTATCTTTCCAAAAAAAAGAGTAATATGATTTTTATATTATATCAAACTACTAAGGTAATTGTTGTGGATTTTCTAACGCAAGTGCACGTATCGTTAACAAGTAATAAAGTTAGAGTAAAGATCGTTCCCTCGAGGACTAACTGTCACTAAGTACTAAATTACTTTAACTCTAATTCTATTTGAACAACTGAAATATGAGAAACGATGGAATGATGAAATGGTAAGCGTAAGACAACTAAATGCATGAAAGTTGAGAAATTACAACTTTGACAGATGAGAATTCAATATATTAAGACTTCTAGGGTTTCCGACTCACCGGATTAATCATATCTACTTTTATCTAATTTAATCAATTGACATTTATTCCTATGCCGAAAACGAATTTCTCTTAGGTAGTCATTAATCTTTCTCATGCATTAATAATTTATCCCAGTTAGCAAATTTCCTACATCTCTGTGGAAACTCTAAACTTACCAAGATTCATTACGATCAAGAAATTCATGGTGTTACACAAGTCTCATAGATATCTCTATCCTATGATGATCTCATGGCATTCAATCATGGTCTAATTTAATTATCGTTTCTCAGCCTCAAATTAAATCACAAATCATGCAAAAGGTGCGCAAACTTTTACAAACATTAAGACTAGATTAAACACTCAACATAGATACTGAATAAACATCGAATTGAATTAAATTAAATAAAAGTGAACATTCATAATCCGGCTACATCGTAGCCCTAGAACAGAGAAAGTTAGTTCATAATGAAACTAAAAATCATCCTAAACAATCTCTTAAACATGAGGAGTAGAAAGAAAGAACTGTATGTTTGGATGGGAAGATGATTCCGTCTCCGGGTTGCACCGATCTTCTTCTCCAAAGTAGCGTGTGTCTTCTCTCCTTTTTTCTGCAGTTTCTTTCTGTCAAAATTTCGTACTCCAACCTTCTATAATGTTCTATTTATATGCTAGGGTTTGAAAGGGCAATTTTGGAATAAAATTACACTGTAATTGAACTTGAAATCGCAACGGCGCCTAGGCGCTAGGATTGTGACGCCTAGGCTTCGTAATGGCACCTAGGTGCCATGATTGTAGCGCCTAGGCGCTACACAGCATCATGCCCCCTTTTTTGAACTGGCGCCGCAATGTTACTCAGAATAGCGCCTAGGCGCTCAAGTTATGGCACCTAGGCGCTTAAGGCGCCTAGGCGCTTTGCTCTCGGCCTCCAATCTTCATAGAATGGCGCCTAGGCGCTCCAGTTATGGCGCCTAGGCGCTTTGCTCTCCGGTTTTGGTACGTAACTTCATTTGTCTTGAGCGCCTAGGCGTCCATAAGCTGGCGTCTAGGTTCCATTTCATCTCGAGTCTATTTTTGCTCAATTTTCAGTCCGTTTTTGTCCTGTGTTTTGTCATTATGCATCATTCCCCTTCAAAACCTATAAAAGAACATAAAACATTATCAAATCCTTATAAATTGCTCAAAACTAACAAAAATATTAAGTAAAAATTATCTAATTAAGTAGCCTAAAACTAACTTATCAGTAATTTTATAATTATCTCCAAAATTAATGGCTTTGACAATTTTATTTGAGGTAGTCGATGGGAATTAATTTTAAAACTGGCACACCGCACATATGCACTTCATAAATTATCATTCTGGTTGTGATGTGACTTTTTTTTCCCGCAGAATATGATTTTACATTTTAGAAAAGGAAAACGTTTCTTTTTTCTTTTTCATTTTTTTTTTTTTTAAGAAAAACACACCCAATTGTCCCACTCTGAACCTGCATAAAAAGAAAAGGCACTACTATTATTATTATTATTATTATTAATTACTCGGATCCTTGTAGCAAGTAATATAATAGTATTAATTATTATTAATTAATACTATTATATTATAGTAAATAATAATTACAAGAGTGATTATTATTCTCACCTTATTATTATTGTTTTATTAATTATTATTATAATAAGAAAGAAACAAGAGATCGTGTTTGGTTGGACCCAACCTACGATCTAAAGCAAATACACTGAGAAATGTAGAGGGTAATTGCATAGAAGAAGACCAAGTCAATGACAACTTCGATTTTTATTCTAAACGATAATCTGCTAAAGTACATGTATTGTATTAGGAATAATCAATTGATTTAAAAAAAGAAAAAATTACAACAAAGATTGGCTAACCTAACTAAAACGCCCAATCATTTAGTGGGCAAATGGGCTTCTACTTTTTTTTTTTTCATAACTTGTCCCAACCAATGAATTTCCCTTTAAGATACCGGACAAAGTCTTAGTCAAATGAGGATAAGTAGGGATTAGGCTGTTCAGGCCCCATTAATTTACTAGACCAATTAGAATATTAGATCATTATCCCCAACAATAAACAAAAAAGAAATTAACATACAAAAATAACGGATTAATTGATTAATTTACATGCCCCAGCCCACCAGCGATCTGAAATAATGGTTATCTGTACACCATGAGGCTTCCATTATTCAAATGATTAAAAAAATAATATTTTTTATTAATGAGCTTAAAGGTTAAAATAATGCCAGGATTTTATTGTCCTTCCATTTGACACACCGGTACGAAGTTATCAGTGTCAACCATTCACAGTTTAAAGTCTTCAAGAGTTACAGTGTAAAGTACAAATCAACTACAATATAAAACTTTTACGTATTACAACAGTTGTGTAACGCCCCTATATGGGGGTTAACAGTTTTTAATGAGATAAAATAAAAATAAATAATAAAAGTAAAACCTTAAAAATAAAATTTGCCCGGGACTTAAATGAAAACTCTCAACTCAAAAATAAAAATATAAACGATAAATAAACCACAGTTTTAAATGTAGCACCTTAAATTTAATAAAATAAACTGTTGTCATCATCATTTTAACCCTCAACACATTATAATACAGTCACAGAAAGTAACAATTGATGCTTACATTATCATGAAGAACATTCTCAACGATTGAAGCAGTCCCAATGTAATATAGTTACATCACTTCCTCAACTATATTTCTCGTAGCCACCTCACACTTAGTGAGTCCTGAAAAGATATAAACATAAGGGAATGAGCAACACTATGCTCAGTAGAGAAAGCCATTACTCACCTTTAGGTTTTTATCATTACCACATTAAAACCTGCATGATTAGTAGGTTACATCATATTCCAGATTATAAGGTTTATTATGATCACATCTTATGGATACCGTAGTTAATCATTACCAAGCGTCATAATTACACATTTATACAAATATTACCAATCATCATTGTTCCTAGGTATCCATGTTAAATTGAGTATCACTCAACTCATCGAAACCCAAATGGGCGCACTTGATCACCCTATAAACATTCCAAGGGTGTTCCGGTGAGGGGACATCAAGCCCCGAGTCCTCACCAAGTCGATTCCTGTACAGTGTGTTCTGGGACTTTCAACCCAAGGAAGCGTCATCGCCTTCCCCCTATTTTACCTTTTAGGGTATTCATGCCCAAGGACGTAACCGTCGCCCTCTTCATGTCTCACAATTTCTCTATATTGAATCATTATCAATAGAGTTAGTTTTTCTAACCATGCTTCTCAATTTATAACATGTGTCAATTCATTATGTTCCTCGCCGTACAATACAAGACGAGTCCATGTCATAGTTTCATATGTGATACACATATAATATCAGTTCAACATAGATATATATATATTGCAGCAAAACAATCAATTTTAATTCTATAAAAACCTCACAAAAGATGAGTAATAGAATCCCTACCTTTTAAGCTTATCAACAGTCTCTTAATCCTGGAATCAATTAACGTTAGCTCCATACTCCCTTGATCCTAAGGCGTGCATAAGGACAATTAAAACTAAAGCACAACATACAACTACATTCATAAAATTTATTTTAATTTAATCTTAGAATTTCAAGAAATAACCACTGCCCATAGAGGTATTATAAAGTTTAACAATATAAATTTTCTGTCTAGGGCATATACACTTAGACTTCATACATATGCTCCAAAATAGCAACAAACATATACTTAGGTTTAAGAACGCAAATTTGAATAATCCTTTAGTATAAAAGAAAATTTATAAATGAAAGACTAAATTTGTTCATAAGATTCTAACCTCGGATTATGGTTAGTTGGAAGCTTGAAATGGTTTTCAAAACAGGTTCCTTTACTTCGGTATGACTGAAATTCTTGCTCAAATGGAGGTGATGGTGGCTGATTTTTATGGCTGCCTTGAAGAAGTTCTCTAAGTATTTTGCTTCAGCAAAGAAATGAGAAGAAGAGTGTGGGAACCGTGGAAGAGAAAGGAAGAAAAGATGAAGTCTTTGAAGAGAAGTGATGGAAACAATTATAGAGGAGACATGTTGAAGCATGTCACGGAGGAAATAAAGAAAATGAGGGTCAAGAGTAGTTGGAAAAGATATCCTTATGTCTCATCTAAATACTTTAACACATATAATGCCAATATGACATTTTTGAGATTTATTAGAAGTTCTAAGGCTTTTTAGTAATCATACTAAATAAATATAGGAGAATTTTAGAAAATTTAAAAATAGATAAAAATAAATATTATAAAATAAATTTAAATGAAGCAATTTTTTTTTATACATTAAAAATTAATTTAATTACCTCAATACCCGTTAGGAGAATAACGGGTGTCACAGCTCTACCCCCCTTAAAGAAATTTCGTCCTCGAAATTTCAATTCTAGCAATACTAGTAAAAATTATGATTCCACTATGATTCCAATTCTGAGTCTAAACCGTTAATGTTGTTTGTCCTCCAAATTTAAGTTATCGTATTTCCACTTATTTACTTGCATAATAAATCTTACTCCTAAATCCCTCAATAAGAGTATTTCTGACAAGTTTCAACTTATAACACCGTATAATAGTCTAAGAATCTGATCAGGCATACATATTGACCATACCATGATTCCAGTCCTTCATTGTCCATGGACTGTGATTTACAATCACATTTAAGGAGATTGCCAGAGAAATTTTATATACTTCATCTTTAGGTTCCTTTTCCTTTTTGAGTAAGGAAAAGTCAAATATATTTGATTTCATACCTCAACTAATAAACTAAAACATAATCATAAAACATATATCACAAACACTTTTATTCAAAACTATACATTAAACTTATTCATAGAGATATTAAACGGAATCTCAGAGTTGCAAACATACCCGACATATTTTTCATTAAACAGCTATCCTCATGACACAAACATTCAATCCAAATAATATACTCATATTTCATATGGAATATCCCCATAACTGACTCTGGTACTTCCACATAATATTAACAGAATATTACACATTACAAACATAATACGGATACGTTTCGAGAGTACAAGGCACTCCGTATACCAGCTATCCATATCATGCATGCTTAGAGGATACAAAAACATCGATAAACAAAAGATCGGACCTTAAGAAGGATGCGTTTCGAGAGCATCAAGTACTTCGTATCCAGCCATCCCGGCATTAGGCTCAATGAATCTAAAAGATTTAACAACGACGTACCACAAAAAAACACAGAATACAAGGCAAACGGTTATTCGTAACACACGAAATACGGACACACATGCCTACATGCCAAAGATAAAACAAAAAGATTACAGATGGAGATTCAAATCAATTGGCCGCTCCCGGCTTTCCCTTTCCCATTCAAGCTTGGATGTTGCAGTGTCGGATTCTGGATGTATGATTTGCATTTTATCTATCAATTCCTCAGCTGTTGAAGCAGTAACAAAGATTTGTCTCTCCGATTCTGTAGTGATGTTTTCTTCCACAGCGTAATCTAGAAATTTCAAAAGACCGTCATAAAAACCCTTTACGTTCAGCAGACCCAAAGGTTTGGAATAAAAGCCCAACAATTGCCCACAAGCAACTATAAATATTTCCTCAAGAGTACCTAGACCACCAGGTAATGCTATAAAAGCATCGGAATTATAGATTATGTCTTTAAAATTTTTAGGGATACTCCTGACTCCTTCTCCCTTACCTATGGTTTCCTTACAAAGGTTTCCTTCAACTGGAATATGAGGCCAAATTCTTACATCAGTAGCGTCGCTAGACCTAGCTGCTAGTGCCATATTTACCATCATTTTTATACTACCACCCCCATAGATTATGTTAATCTTCTTGCGTGCTAGGACTTGCCCTAAGTGATTTGCAGCTTCTAAATAAGCTTTATCTTTTCCAAGGCTGGAACCACAAAAGACACAGACATTCTTTATTTTCTTCGTGGACTGGGAGGTAGACATATTTGGTTTATAGAAGTGGTTGCTTAATGTCTGCTCCACTTAGACTTCGGGTTCTACATGAGTTTTTAAAGATGAGAAATATACAAAAAGGGCTAAAGAGATAGACGAGTAGGTAATGAAAAGGTAATCCAAAGATTTAAACAAAATCTTGTGCGGATAAGAAAGTAAGATAAGGTGATTGATAGTTTACAGAAAATCTGATTCACTTTTTGAAAAAGATTAGACTCTAATTGTATAACTTTTGACAATTGAGAACAATTTGACAGAAGACCCTCATGACACAACTGTAGACTTTTTGACAAATATACACCAAGTCTAGAAATTTAATATAAACGACAAATACTGTAGAACTTTTGAAATTTGAGACACAAATCTTGAAATATCTGGATAAGCTTTTCAAAATTCAAACATATTACTGTACCGTATGTAACGTGTCTGATAAGATAATATATTTTATTATATATATATTTAAGAAAATCATAAATTAAATAAGATATTAACACTTACTGTATCAATCTAATAATCACAATTATTTCAAACACAAAAGCAAATATTCTGAGTAAAAGAAAAACACAAACTGTTGAACATCAGCTAAAACTGCTTCAAATAAGTAAAGACTAAATAACCTTTATAGAGCGATGACTTATTTCCCATCCAGTTTTCTTATGGCTTGGCAAACAGGATCTAGAAATACCATATTCCTGAGGCGTTGTCTTTCTGTATAAAATTTAGGCCAGAGTTTAAAAATAGCTCCTTGAACATATCCACTAGGGTGACCGTGGAGAGGAGGATGGATGCTATCCAAGTTCTCCTTTGAAAGTCCATTCCTACAAAACCTTATTTTATCCTCTCTATTCGTAGACATATAACCAGGTGAAGTACATTTACCGTTACAATTTTGTCTTCCACATTTGTTACAAGTGACCACGATGGCACGAGCTCTTCTTTTCATTGCACTACGACTGGTACCTGTTCCTGGTAAACCGACATCTTGACTAAAGTCACTCGGACGGATTTTCCCCTCTATTAACATTCTCACATCACAAGGGATACCAAAACGCATAAGAATCCACAACCGAGTAATTCTAGCCTTGTATTTCTTTTTGAGAATCTTTTGGGAGAGTGATGGGAAATACTTTCTCAGATGTTGGTACTTTGGGTCCATGATGAGATGAAAGAAGAGTAAATAGAAAGGAAAAATTAAGATAGTAAATTGCAGAATCCTAGAATTCCTTCTTCTTTTAGAAGAAAAGAAGAATTTTTAATGAAAAAGAAGAGGATTTGCGATTTAAAGAGAAAATAACAAATTAAGAGAGAAAAAGTGAACTCGGAGAAATAAGTTCCTATGCACAGTAAACGTATATGTAAACAATAATTAAACCACTGTATATGACACGTATAGAAACCACGTGGGAGAGACAGTGTGAATCAAACTGATTTAAGATTTGAACTAGGCCCAAATGTTCTAAGTTGAAAATGGTCAGGTTGTTTCGGGCCTTAACACATTTGGAACGAGTTAAATAACAAACATAAAATTGAAAACCAATTCGTATGAATCTTAAACCCAATTCAAAGCCCACTATAGATAAAGTTAACTATAAACAACAAATCTAATTTAACGACAACAAGGATCTTCCTGAATGATCCAGCAACTCAAATAATTTTGTTTTAATCAAAACCTTATTGAACAATGCATACACCCATATGTTATTGATAATACTTAACATCTATCAATGGATTCATCATCATTACTACCAAGGGTTTAGAATGCGACTAACCTTGAAATCAATACGATTTACGTCTTCCAACGTAGACCATATCAATGAACAAAGACACTTGATGTTACTACTTAAGAACATCTACAATCCCCACAATTCTACTCATACAATATATAATTTCCTCATATAACAAAACCTTAGGTAACCAAAAGATTCACTGATACACTTAAATACAATGTACGTAACGAAATATTCCAATTTTGATATTCATGCATTCTAGACTTTACACAGTCTCAACAGACCAAAAGTCTAACATTTATCTCTCTCAAGATTCAATACCATGATTCCCAACTTATATCATATTCCTCAAATAAATAGAACTTTCAAGAAAAGTTATTGACACTTATGTGCTCCATCGAATCCACACATAATCATTACTTAGGTTTGAATCAATTACGAAAAATTTGGCATATCTATGCCAAACTTTAAAATCAATAAATCAAGCCTTATATTTCTTATTGTTTTTCACGAGACAAAAGGCTCTTAAATCCTCGTATCTATACGAATTTCTCATCGTTTATACGAATTAAATATGCTTATAGATCCAAATATTATACGAATCTCTCATAAGCAATCTACTTATAAACTCATTCCATATAATTATCATTCCCTTATAACTATTAATACTTTCCTTCTATATAATTATTGTACTCATATAACTATTGATATTTTCATTCTATGGCCTTTCCATGTTACATCCTTCTAGACTGTATAAATCAATGTGAAGGTTCATTTTGATGATGACAATGAAAATTCAGCTTCAAAACCATCTCAAAAATATTTTTTTTTTAAAGTGGTGCTACACTCCCTAGGTTAACCGAACCTAGGCTCTGATACCAAAAATTCTGTAACGCCCCTATATGGGGGTTAACAGTTTTTAATGAGATAAAATAAAAATAAATAATAAAAGTAAAACCTTAAAAATAAAATTTGCCCGGGACTTAAATGAAAACTCTCAACTCAAAAATAAAAATATAAACGATAAATAAACCACAGTTTTAAATGTAGCACCTTAAATTTAATAAAATAAACTGTTGTCATCATCATTTTAACCCTCAACACATTATAATACAGTCACAGAAAGTAACAATTGATGCTTACATTATCATGAAGAACATTCTCAACGATTGAAGCAGTCCCAATGTAATATAGTTACATCACTTCCTCAACTATATTTCTCGTAGCCACCTCACACTTAGTGAGTCCTGAAAAGATATAAACATAAGGGAATGAGCAACACTATGCTCAGTAGAGAAAGCCATTACTCACCTTTAGGTTTTTATCATTACCACATTAAAACCTGCATGATTAGTAGGTTACATCATATTCCAGATTATAAGGTTTATTATGATCACATCTTATGGATACCGTAGTTAATCATTACCAAGCGTCATAATTACACATTTATACAAATATTACCAATCATCATTGTTCCTAGGTATCCATGTTAAATTGAGTATCACTCAACTCATCGAAACCCAAATGGGCGCACTTGATCACCCTATAAACATTCCAAGGGTGTTCCGGTGAGGGGACATCAAGCCCCGAGTCCTCACCAAGTCGATTCCTGTACAGTGTGTTCTGGGACTTTCAACCCAAGGAAGCGTCATCGCCTTCCCCCTATTTTACCTTTTAGGGTATTCATGCCCAAGGACGTAACCGTCGCCCTCTTCATGTCTCACAATTTCTCTATATTGAATCATTATCAATAGAGTTAGTTTTTCTAACCATGCTTCTCAATTTATAACATGTGTCAATTCATTATGTTCCTCGCCGTACAATACAAGACGAGTCCATGTCATAGTTTCATATGTGATACACATATAATATCAGTTCAACATAGATATATATATATTGCAGCAAAACAATCAATTTTAATTCTATAAAAACCTCACAAAAGATGAGTAATAGAATCCCTACCTTTTAAGCTTATCAACAGTCTCTTAATCCTGGAATCAATTAACGTTAGCTCCATACTCCCTTGATCCTAAGGCGTGCATAAGGACAATTAAAACTAAAGCACAACATACAACTACATTCATAAAATTTATTTTAATTTAATCTTAGAATTTCAAGAAATAACCACTGCCCATAGAGGTATTATAAAGTTTAACAATATAAATTTTCTGTCTAGGGCATATACACTTAGACTTCATACATATGCTCCAAAATAGCAACAAACATATACTTAGGTTTAAGAACGCAAATTTGAATAATCCTTTAGTATAAAAGAAAATTTATAAATGAAAGACTAAATTTGTTCATAAGATTCTAACCTCGGATTATGGTTAGTTGGAAGCTTGAAATGGTTTTCAAAACAGGTTCCTTTACTTCGGTATGACTGAAATTCTTGCTCAAATGGAGGTGATGGTGGCTGATTTTTATGGCTGCCTTGAAGAAGTTCTCTAAGTATTTTGCTTCAGCAAAGAAATGAGAAGAAGAGTGTGGGAACCGTGGAAGAGAAAGGAAGAAAAGATGAAGTCTTTGAAGAGAAGTGATGGAAACAATTATAGAGGAGACATGTTGAAGCATGTCACGGAGGAAATAAAGAAAATGAGGGTCAAGAGTAGTTGGAAAAGATATCCTTATGTCTCATCTAAATACTTTAACACATATAATGCCAATATGACATTTTTGAGATTTATTAGAAGTTCTAAGGCTTTTTAGTAATCATACTAAATAAATATAGGAGAATTTTAGAAAATTTAAAAATAGATAAAAATAAATATTATAAAATAAATTTAAATGAAGCAATTTTTTTTTATACATTAAAAATTAATTTAATTACCTCAATACCCGTTAGGAGAATAACGGGTGTCACAAGTTGAATTTATTTTTTTAGTTTAAACTAGTTTATAAACACTATAATGCTCCTAATTAAAGAATGTTTGTGGTCTAAATGTGAGTGGAATGTGATAAAACATATCTACAAATGTGCTTCAATTTTTTTTTTTCCTGTTAATCTTTTTAATACAGATTTTAGGGGAGACCCGATAATCTGCCGCTTGGATCTTTGAAAAAACTCTTTGAATAAGTCACAATATTCGTACTCAATTTAATACGGTTGAATTTTTGTCTTTTTTTCTATTAAAAAAATGAAATACTAAACATCGTGCCAAATTGGTTATATTTTCTTATAGATTATTTTAGGGTACACATATTTGCATCCTTAGACCACTAAACAGGGCTCGAGATAATAAATGAATTTGTATAAAGTCTTCATTCCACAAACAAATAAATAAAAAAACAACCAAAAGCAAGTTTCAAGAAAAGAAAGATGAAATGACTTTCATATGCAATATTTTTTTCGTTTGTGTATATTCTAGACAATAATGTGTGACCTAATGGTACCAAAATTTTGTTGGAAGTTGGATTGGATTCTAAATTGTCATATGAAGTATATGATAAAAAATAATTAAAAAAATTTATGGATTTTGAGACTCTACCCTAATAGCATAAGAATGTACATAATCCAATAGTAGTGATTTTTATATAATAATAATAATAATAATTGTGAATTAACTAATCTAAGTGGAAAGTAAAGGCTAATAGAGTGTTTGACAAATCAAATCAAACTAACATTTTGATTTAATAACTATAATATGTAAAAAGCTTCATATTATAACAATTTTTTACTTTTTATTATAACTGTTAAGATTTTCACATAACAATTTATTAAAACTAATTAACCCCAACCGACTTGTCGAACTCTCTCTAAGCTGCCTCTAATTGACCAAATATCACATCTTCACAATATTGCCTCACTTCCTCCTCAATCAATAATTATTGTTATTATTACCGTAATCTCCATTATTGTTGTAGTTGTTTAATATTTGATAAACTTCATACACGTTTTTGAAGGCTGCAAGGAAACTCCATTTTGACTATGCAATATAAAAAAAAAATTCAACACGCAACAGAGATTAATCTAGCCAAATAAAAAGCCGATCCAAACAAAAGCAAAAAATGGTGCTTTAAAATGGACTTCATTCCCCTTTTGTAGCATACATAGATAAATAAGCTCACATTAAATTTTCAAAAAGCCTCACCAATTAAAACATGAAAAAAAAAAAAAAAGAAGCTAAAAAGCACTTATTCGATATAAATATCTAAGCTATGTGCAGAGACAAGGCAGCGCAAAAGCAATAAGAATATAATTGGAATAAAATGAAGATGCCATTCCCAGTAAATAGAGTGCAAAGATAGGGGTAAGAAAAGAATTTAATCTAGTTGAATTAAATAGCAAAGAAGTGGAGGAGTTGGGATGAGCGGTGCCTTAATAAATGACAGCTGGGGATTGTAGGGGTGAAGTACGCGTTTGGTACTCCCAAAAAAGAGAAAACTGTGAAGGCCAAATTTTTTAATCGAGAAATAATTAATAATTACTTTTGGCCAAGTTTTTAAAAGCCAAAAATTCCAAGCCTATGCAGATAAGAGAGAGAGAGAGAGGGGATTGACTCGGTGAGTGTGATTCAGACAGCACGCCGCGCTCCGACCACACCACTTCTGTAGCTGGCTTACGGATAAGCATTACCATACGCACTTTACTTCTCCACCTTTTTACCACATTGCCCCTGATCTCTCATGAGCCTTACCGCAGGTGATTAGAAAGATGATGGAAATAGTTAGTTAGAACACTTTTACTGTAGCATGTGAGAACTTTATATTATAGTAATTTCTTTATTGTTATTATAATATATAAAAATTTTATATTGTTTATAACTGAATTTGTCATAAAAATTACAATTGCTACCAGTTAACTAAACAATCAGTTAATACGTCGCCCCTTAAAAAAAGGGCGAGTAAAAAATGTCATTTTATTCTTTTTATTATTCGTGACAAAGAAAAAGGCTTTTTTACTTCTGTAAGTACGTATGGTATAAATTCTATATCATATATTATAAATTTTAACAAATATATTTATAGATTAAATAGTTAAAATTAATGCAACGATTAAAACATTAGCTTTCTAACTATAATAAAATAAATGCCGTTTAAATTTCATCAGAAAAAAAATTACACAATGTTGTAATGATTATCTCTTTTTTTGGCTAATATTGTAATGATGATCAATATTAATTTTTTATCCATTTTTCTAAAGGGAAAATATCATCCCAAAATCATATATATTTAAATAGAGTGTTTAAAAAGATGGCTCAAACTAATACTATAACATGTAAAAGTTTTATAACATTTGTAGTTTAAATTTAATAATTTAAATTATTTATCTAAATATTTTAAAGTTCATATAAAATATATATAATAAGATATTTAAGAGCATTTATTAAAATTAATTGGTTAAAAATTTTATAATATATAGAAATTTTACCTTATAATAACTCAAAATTTTTGTTCTGACAATGTGAAACACCTTTTAAATAAACACTTAAGATTTTTTCAGCAAGAAGAGGGGAAAAATAAGAGCGTGGCAATGGCCTTGAGTGTAATTTCAGCAAACAATTAGGTTCATTATTTAGGATGGTTGTTAAAAGTGGATAAAGTCTGACAGGACAAGGATATTTAATTTATTTTATATTTATTTTATCTCTATTCTTTTTCGTGCATTGGGAGAAGGGTTTCAAAATTTTCCCCCCCTTCCAACCGTTTTCCTCGTCCCACCAACTCTGCCCATTTTCTCCAACAGTACGGACAGCGCAACACGTGTAACGCTCATGCTTCCCCCCTCCACCAGCCACCTACTTTTCTGGGTCCCATCCGCCCCTCACCTGCCAATGCGATTTTTAATGGTCCACGTCAGGAAACCTTGGGCAGTCATGGGCGCGACGCGTGGCATCCAGGTAAGATTGGAGTGTGGTTTCGCGCTTCCGAGAGGCACAATTTATTTCCCAACAAAAAAAAAAAAACACAAATAAGAGCTATATAACATTATTTTCTGAATGTTTTAATTTTTAAAAAATTATTTAAAAATTAGTAAATAATTAATTGCATGCAACAATATAATTAAAATCAAAAATTAAAACGATTTTACAATAACACGTTTAAATTTTATATTGTAACATATTTTTGTCTTATATTATCAAATATGAGAGTTTTATACTATAACACTTAGAACATCGTTTTCTTAACATATTACCAAATACTTTAGGTGCCTGTTTGAAACAATAGTTCCAACATATGGTACGTTCCAACCCAGACATATGTTTGGATATTTCATCAATTTCAATGAATGTTAAGCTCATCAATTTTAACTGAGTGTTTTAATTTCAACCAATATTTTTTTAAACATACAAAACACTAGTTTAAACAAGCATATTCATTATAGTTGCAATTGCAAATTCTAGTTCAAACCAATATTAGTCCTAACTAATATTTCAAAACTTTCTTTCAAATGGAGGCTAATAATAAATTTAAAATTTACCGGATAAATCGTGCATTTATTTGGCAACTAATTTTGATAAATTCAAAGGACGTTACCTCATGACCAAATTCTTTAAATTCCATGTTCTTCCCATAAACTCTTCTAAATTTACCTCAATGATAAATTTAATAAATTCAAAATTTATCGATTTTACTTTCTTTAACCTTAAATACATATTTTTTATCGATATTTTCTCGTTTTAATTTTATACAATATTTACTAATTTCTAAGTTATTAAAATTATTTTTACACTTAATTGTGCTATTTACGATTATAAAGATTGAAAATTAAATGGCTAATCCCAGCTAAAAAATACTGCTGTTTAGTTATCCCAGCTAAAAAATATTTTTTTGTATTATTATTTTGATATTATTTAATAAATAATTTTAAATAATGTAGATTATAGACGTCACATATTGCAAGGAAGTAATAAACATCGTATAAAGTATTTTTCTATAAAAAATAAAAATAACAATTTCCAAATAAAGAAAATGCAAACACCAATAATACTAACAAATCCGAAATCACATCGCAAAAGATAATCAATCCCATCGCAAACTTGAATAAAAATGCTCAAAGAAAATAGACATATATAAAGTTCCAAAAATATGAACCCACAAAAACAATCAAGCACACTTGGCTCTTTTGAGGATAGATCTCTCATTGCTGGAAGACTTCACCACCACCACCACCACCACCACCATCATGCGAATGCCACCATTATAAAGATCAAACTTCCACTAGATTTTGATCTTATAACATTAGGTACAATAATAAAAGTGCTCCAAACCAACGATCATCAACTTCTATCCAACATTTGATCCACATATTGCCCCTACCATCAGAATTACTTGATAAGCTTGGAGACTAAATTTCATTGCCGACAGCCCAACGACGCACCCAAAAGCCGTTCCCGAAACTCCACTTCCTTCAAGCCTCTCTTTTTTCTCTCCTTTTTCTCTCTAGGGTTGGGATGTTAAAACTCGTTAAAGATATGGTAAAATAGAATAAAAATAAGGAATAAGTGAAGTCAATGAACTTGTCATTCAATTTTTAAAAGATATTTACGATGGGAATCCGAATTCTATCGATAACATAACACAGTTTTCTTGTTCATACAGTGTTCAATGTTCAATGTTTATTCGAGTAAAGTTATTATTATTTTCGCTATTAAACAACATTACTCAAAAAGATATTCCTTTAAGAAAGCTATTAGTTTTTTTTTTTCTTGATACATTTGCCTCTAAACTTTTCATATTTTTGCAATATGGTTTTTGAACTTTCTTTTTCAATTAAGTTCTTAAACTTAACAAAACGTGACAATTAAATCTTAGTCACAAACTCCATTCAAAATTAGGACGAAAAATGAATATTTGAGATGCATGTAATACATTAAAAAACACCTATGCATTTCATTTGCTTCAATTATATGCCCAAAAAAAGAAAAAACAAAAAATATGTCATTGTTAAAATTTTTTAATCGTTATAATATTTAAAATTCCGTCAGTTCCTATTTAAATAGGTCATGTGTATATTACGTGGTCCTTTTTCATCTTCAGTTTGACAAAAGTTTATGATTAAAGACTTAAATGCCACACTTAACTAATAAGATATTTAGCAAGCATGGTTATTCTTAATTAACAAATAGTATAAACTCTTAAAAAGTAAAAAGTTGCTAAAACTTATACGTGCTACAGTATTTCAAACTAAAAAATTAGTTTTCATCATATTTATCAAATATCCTCTAAGTTTAAAAACCTAATGACTATGAAAAAAATGTATAAAAAAAGTTTAAAGACTACAACATAAAAATCTAATACGATATTTGACAAGATGATTATAACTAATTCTAAAAAAAAATAAAAAAGAAAGGTAAAATAGTACAAGTGAATGTCACTTTAGTTACCACTTGCAAAGGGGAGCTAGATAGCTTCATTTCTTCAAAAGCCTTTTTCCCCCTATGGATCTCTCCTATTTTTTTCTTTCGTTTTGTTGTTAATAAAAAGGAGAACAAGTTTGTTTTGATTTTATGCTCTTTCCCTTTGTGATTATAATGTTTGGACAAAATTATGATCAGAGGGAAAAGAATAAATTACGAGTAACTTTTTGTTTTTCAATTGTTAAATTTACACAAAAAAATTATATCTTTTACATATTTTTTTAATTTTAATATGATTTTTATCAAACTTAAAAAGGGAACTATCGTATGAGATTTTATGCTAGATTTTTCTTTTTAATTTTTTTAATGTCTTTTTGGGTTTGTAGCAGCAGAGAGTGAAATTTCAAAAAGGGCCAAAAAAAAAAAAAAAAACCATAGCGTGAAAGATACGTTTGGAACATTCCATATTTCCATGAGGGGGTGTAGCGGAGGTGGGTCCCACTGCTGAAACGAGTTTTTGGATAAGGATGAGCCCCAAAACGCACAGCCCAACCGCCTCTTGCATTAATTTTATCGTCCCCGCGAAAAGCGGCAACCAGATAACCGGGTCCCACACCACCTGTTCACTCTTGATTCCCCACTAACAGCTAGATCATCAATCACCATAATAGCACGGATTTGCATAAAAAACCATTTCGGTTCATGAACTTTCTTCACCTCACATGCCCGTTAAGCCCAAACCGCATCAAACGAGAATATACTCTCATTATGGGTAATAAATAATAGCTTTTATTCTTTGAGGTGCAAAAAAAAAAAAAAGTTCCCAACGCATAGATCTCTTAAGCCTTGCTAGGTGTTTGGCAGAGGTGGGTTACATAGCTTCATTCCCTTAAAAACCTTTTACCCCCTAAAAGTGACACTCACTTGCACTATTTTACCGTTCTTTTTTTTTGTTTTTTTAAAGAAAATATTGTATCAAAAATATTCGAGCAGTAAAAACTAATTAGAACTATTTTTTTGTCAAAACAGGAGCTCTAACAGCCAAATGGGCACAACTTGAAACGCATAAATCGATGCATTTCTTTCTTCCTTTTTTTTCTTTTATTGTTCTCCCATCTACTAGGCACCATTTACCAAAAACAACGCGTTTTGACACGCAGATGGCATTTTATTGCGCAAGCAACCTAGTCAGGGCCTGTCCACAGGACGACCATAGCTTAGGAACATGCACGAACCATGACTTGGTCAAAGCAGTGACTAGCGACCCTCGTGTGTGAGACTATTGATGCGCAGGCGTAGGCAAAAACTTCTCTAATATTTTTTTTTTCCGAAAATTTTGAAGTTTGAAGACCTTGAAATATCTTTTGACTGTATTCTACAAGTAGTTCAACGAAATTTTCTGAAAGTTTTGTAGAAATTCTTTTACAGGCAAAAGTTATTTAAGGACTTTAAGAACTCTGAAATTTTGTTGTGTCCATAAACAAGATTATGAGAAATTTCAGAAAATTTAGGAAAATATAGACGAAAAAATAGATTTCGGTGAGCTTGTAGTATATGTACATTTTCTTGTGTAAAAAACTTTGACAAAATTTTGTAAATACGAGCGGTTAATTAATTTTAGTTTTCTTATTTTTTACTATTCTTTTGGTATAGAGATTTTCTATAAAAAAAACACGTTTATTATATCTTAAACTATCAAACAGAAATGTCAACTTTAAAAAGAAATAGTAATAATCTTTGTATTTGTTTTCAATATTTCTATTAATATTGCTATTTTTTATTTTCTGAAATTTAAAACATCCATATTTTCATATTTGATCAAACATTTTTTTATTGGCAAGAAATAAAAAACTTGAGTTATTTTAATTATTTTTCTGTTTCTGACTTGCACGTTTATGCGTTTTTAACAAAAACCATCCTTGCTGCTTCGAATTCTCAGGCAGAAAATGAAAGTGTTGTTCTAGCTACACACAAATATAGCGTCGGTAACCCCTATATCTATGTCTGCGTTGACTTTCAGAAATGCTAATCTAATCTAACAATTTCTCTTTTTAAAAAAAAAAAATAAATAAGAGGATAAGGTTGGTGGTCGGTGTTTTTCATGAGCGATTGAAAGATGTGTACCCTAATCCGATTTAAGAAGTAAAACATTAGTACAACGAAAGAAAAGTGGCTTGTGAAAGATGTGGCAAAGAATGGCAGATATGACTCCTACTACTCTAAAAAAGAAAAAAGGAAAAGAAAAAGTCATATGACATTTTTTTTTTTAAAAGGAACAGAAGGAAAGTTTGGTAGGTTTTGGGTGTCAGTGGGTAGCTGGATCAAATAAGATTAGAATAGTAATACAAGTCTTTGTCATTAACTAGAATTGGGTTGTTTACATGTGATTAGTTGGACATTTTCAGAATATGCTGGATCTTATCTAATATAGTTGGGAAATTATACACAGTATTTGATACATGGGTCTAACCCAAGATATCGTAGTATGCGATTGCTTTATTAATGTAAAAAGATTGTTACTATAATAGTGATTTTTATACTTTAATTTTATTTTGTTATTAATTTATCGTTATATGATTACTATGTCTTTTTTCATAGCGTGTTTGTTATTGTTTTTGTTAAAAGAATATAAATACTCTTTTATGTTAATTGTAATAGCTGGACTAGAATATTGAGTACTAAATATAAATTTGAGCGTTTTCTCTCTAATTTAAATATTTCCCTTTTTAAGTGGGTTTTTTAAGTGGATTTTTAGATCCTTTGTCTGGATTAAACCGATAAAATTAGATTTTTAAATTCCGATGTATCATTTACATTGTAGCTATCTTTCGTTTTATACTATAACATAAAAGAGCTTTACATTATCTTTGGTCTAAACTAATTAGTTTGAATCAATACACCAAACACCCTCTAGTGTTTAAAAGGAAAAAAAAAACAACAATATTTATCTTTGGTTTAAACTAATTGATTTGAATCAATGCCCCAAACACCCTATAATGTTTAAAAGGAAAAAATAAAAATAAAAACAATGCGTTTAAAAAAATGGCATGGAGTGGAATAAGTGCATTTAAAAGGAATATTCTACTATGAGTTTGGGGTCAAAAACACAGTTCATTGAACAAAGACTCTTGCTTTCATAAGCTTCACGTGGTTTGGATTGACGAACGGATAAAGGGGTGAAGAGGTCTCGCCCTTCATTTTTGTGAAGCATTTTGATAACAAGAGTGGGTGTGTGTATTGTTTTACTTTTATAAGATGTTTTGAAAACATTGTTTAAGCTAACAGTCTGGATCTAAACATATTGTAACAAAACTAGTTTGAAATAATTTTTTTAGTTGGAACAGTTTGCAAGCAAGTTATTACTATAAGAATGTATGTTACTGAGGCAAAAATCTGAAAAAAAAGAGAGAGTATTTAATTTCTTATCATTGCATGCTCTCTCTCTTGTTCTTCCATTATGCTGAGCAACATTTTGAAGCAAACTTCGTAATTTTTAACGTGAAAATCATGCTTGATAGACGTCATATTTTTCATTGGATTGCCACTTTAGGATCTACCACCTTTTTTCTTTTAGTGAAATAATAGGGCCTTTTAATGCACCATAATATTGAGCTTTCTTCTTTTTCCAGGGAATAATGTTGAGCTTTTTAATGATTTTAAGCTTTTTATTATATATATTGTCGGTAATTGTAGTAAAGGTAACCTTTTCAAACCTTATTAAAATAAGTAGTAGGTTTTGAAAATATTTGTAATAAATAACAGCAAATAAAAATTTTATTAGGTAAAAATATTTTTTTCTTATCTATTTACTATCAGAAAAAAATTTACTATTTTTTTATTGTTATTATTATAAATATTTTTAAAACTTGATATTTACACCAAAAACTTAAAAAAATCTAAAATATTTCCCTACTTCTCATTCATTAAAAAAAAAAAAAAAAAAAAAGAGGAGAGCTTAATGGGATGAACAAATCCATGGCTTGCTAAATCCTTAAGAAACAATGAGATTTCATTAGGCCCACTCTGACATCATCTATATGGACTCTAGGGTTGAGATTAGACTTTGAAAACTTCCAGCAAATCGCATTCATTCAGATTTGATGGCCATATGGGGCCCATGGCAACCAATTTACGGGCCTTCCTTGTCATCCGCAAATGCAAATCCAAGCCTCAAAATTAATTTTCAAGGGCATCTAAAGCCCATATATATATATATATATATGTATGAACGCCCAGGACTAGGATTTGTTATTTGCATCAATAATGAATAAAATGAATTGACGTGACATTGAGCTCCAATGTCACCAAATTACCCTACTTAAATATTATTTGCCTCCTTGCCGACGTTTAGTTTTTAACGAAAACGACACGATTTTAAATATGAAAAAAAAACGTGTCTTTTTAATTAATATTTCCCTTTTATATTTTCACCTTTATTGGACGTTAGAATTCTACTATCTAGGCAGCTAGTTTTGGTTGTTGCTTAGTAATGAAAAAGTTGATTTAGCAAGCAAACCAGAACTTGCCTTGAGTCAAACACTCTCCTAAAGCGGGTTCAATGCAGTAATGACAATAAATTTTGGGTGCATTTGTTTCGTAACTCGAATTACAGTTTGAATTATTTTATTACAGTATTTTCTATCATAAAAATTTAAATCTTCATCGTTTGGTTTAAGTATTTAAATATTTTATTTAAATACTCAAACCAAATGAGTTCTTTGGCATTTGAGTTGTGCCATTTTTTGGGATAAGTTTCACACAATGCCCTGTAGAGCAATGAATATGGGCCGGACCAGACAAGTCGACTTGAGTCTGCATAGGGATTCGAGGCAAACCACGCCTAGGCCTAGGTTTATAATTTGCAATGCAACCTGTCCAACTCAGAGTTTTCTTTTAAGAAATTGTAATAAATAATACTTTTTCAAAATCTTTTCACTTTATCTATTTATTATTTATTATGAGTAAAAAATTTTGTACTAATAATTTTTTTTTATATTTACTATAAATATTTTTAAAACTGGCTTTTTACTTCAAACTTTTCAAAATCTTCAATTTCCTGCGTTCTCCTTTTTGTCTTTTCATTAAATATTTTGCATATTGAACAAACGAGATGGTTTGAACCAAGTTTGACCGTTAAGTTATTGGGTTGGATTGTGCCTGACCCTTTCAACACACATGGGCTGGGTTGGACGACCCTTGTTGCAGGTCTAATACCGTACTTAGTGCAAAATCTGACATTAGTTTTCAGCTATTCAATTTGCCAAATTTTATCTTTTAATTGTTATTAGTTGATGTATTGATTTTTTTATTTAACAATAGTAACTCTTCATTTTCAAAAATAAAAATTAACCTTTACAAGAATAAAATATTAAATATGTTATTTTATACTTAGGCATAAAAAATAGCATGATACTAATTTTGATATTTGCATTAGAAATGGTTGCAGGTTCTAGCTTGTTTTCTGGCAAAAGTCTGTGTAATTTATTTGTACAACAATATCATCTGGATCTTTGAAATGGGAAGTGGTCTTATAGTGCAAAAAGTGTGATATCTCACTAATTCAAGCTTCTATTTACAAAACTTGATGTCCCTTGATGGTATAAAAATAATAACAAGAAACATAATAATTCACAACCAAAAAAAAAAAAAAAAGGTGTGTCACTTTTCTTTTTCTAAGGGACTAGTAAAACAATTACAGGATTGCATCTTCACATGCCTGGTAAACAAGTATTCCCTCTTCAATAAACACCAAAAAGAAAAGAAGTTAAAAAAAAATAAGAAAAAGAAGAGACTGCACCAAGCGAATGACTGAACTGCTGCACATCTCTTTCAACCACCTTGAAAACAATGGTGGGGTCTTTTTCACCATTTGCACAATATCACATTTACATTTTCTACTTTTATGTGTTATCTTCTTCTTCTTCTTTTTCCTTTTTTTTTTGGGTTCACCAAAACCTAAACATGGTAGATCATCCCCACCTCTAAACTAGACGCATGAGGTATGCTTAGTGCATAAGTGGCGGCCCTGCTATTCCTCCTCAAGAACTCGTAACCATAATCGATTGCGAACCTTCTCGCTAAGCTCGATCCTTGCTTTGCTCTCATGTATGTGTTCCCTAGTATGTAAGCTATGCCTGCTTCCCTAGCCTCCATCAGCTCCGCTAGTTCCTCCTTCACATCCATGTTAATCTTCGGGGGCTCTGGCACGACGAACCTCACCCTTTTCTTTCGTTTTGTCACTGGCGGGCATAGCATCTCCCTATGCTCCGATGTTCCTACTGTACCCTCATAATCTTTGCTGTCCTCCCTCAACCGAATACCACCTTCATTGGCGGCAGACCTCGTTCCAACAACTGTCATTTTGTCATCTTCCTTTTCCATGTCTTCATCGAATTCAGTGTTTCCTGAGCGGATGAACTCTGCTATACTACATACTAGATCATTCTCAAACTCCACGTCATCCTTGTGGATGTCACGATAGCCATATCGAACGATGCACCTATACAATCTGTATTGTTTTGGTCCAATTTTTCCTATGAGGAACCGTTCCTCGGGCCTCACGTGTGGGACCGGGACAGATTTGATGCAGAGGAAAACTAGGACCTGGTGGAAGGCTGGAACATTGGTGACGAAGTGGAAGAAGATTGCAGGGATTCCGGATACAAGCTCAGTATGTATAATGCCAATGCCGCGGACGCGTACAATGCCCAGACTCGTACCAAGCGTGAGTAGCCAGTTGAGCGAAACCTTGTTTTGCATTTCGAACTCGTATTTCTTGATTGTTCCATAGTGCCAAACATACATTATGACTAAGAATATGAAAGAAAGGGCGACTGGAACCCAAGCTCCTTCAAGGAACTTGATTATAGAAGCTGTGAAGTACAGAGATTCAATTGCGCCAAAAAAGACAACAAAGCAAATTGCCCAGAAGACACTCCGGTTCCAGCATAAGACAATAACTAGAGACATTAAGCAGGTAGTGACCAGCATGACAGTAATAACTGCCAAACCTGTGCCACAGAAACCAGTGAGTAGAGGGTATTGATAGGAGAAGAAATTAGGGTTAATTTCATAAATGCCCCCCGAACTATGTAACCCAATCAACATACCCCTGAATTTTGACAAGTGTTTATTTCACCCCCTTCAACTATAGAAAATTGTTCCACTCAAACTACTTATCTTATCTCAACTTGCCCCTCGATTTTTTCAAAGTGTTTATTGCACATCCCCTCAACTACATAAAAGTGCTCAAAACATCCGTTCCGTCCAAATCTATCTATAAAACTCACGAAATAACTGACACGTCATATTCACCCCATACAACTAAGTTTTTCATAGCAAGTGAGAGAGAATAAGAGCAGTATGGTACTGAATATGTCCCAAAACATGCTACCACAACGAACAAGAAAGGTACATGCCATCTTACATACTACAATTGGCAGATTCTATGTTAAGTTTGTTCCGACTGCTTCTCTATGACTAAGACATCTTCGAAATGGTAAAACCAGGTATGAAAGATTAATGAATCTCAAGGTCGTACAAAAAAAAAGTCAAGTGGTTTGAAGACTAGCATACCTGATGCATTACCCAAGCGTCTCGTGTCTCTGAAACCAATCGTAACAGCCAAGCATAGTATCATTAATATCCAGTTGATCTCTGGTATGTAAATCTGACCATGGAATTTGGATGAGGTGTGGACTATTTTGACCCTAGGGAAGCAACCCAGGGCAGAACATTGTTTGATGATTGAAAAAGTTCCAGTGATAATGGCCTGGCTTCCTACTACAGCAGCAAGTACAGCTATTACAAGAACGGGCCATCTTAGTTTTTCTGTAATGAGAAAATTAGGGGTGCTTTTGGTTAGCTGAGATATGAAGTATTATCCAAACTCAAAAGAACAAGCTGCAGATTACTTACTTGGTACAGACACATAAAATCCAACGTAGAGACCATCTTTATCAAAATGGTGCTGAGACAGAAATGCTGCTTGGCCCATGTATGCAAGAACTAACGAGGGATAAACCATGGAAGTGAAAGCAATCTGCAGAGACGGGAAATACACATTAGAAAACTGGGTATTGTTATCCTAACTTAAAACACAGAACGACGAGTGTTAGCGATTTCCCGATTTGGATGCGCTTTGATGGATAACTTGTAATATTCTCACTAAAGCATAAAACTAAGTTTTTTTGAAAGTGCAGACCAAACTCCTTAACGGCAGAAGAATTAGATTCCTTGTGTGGAATAAGTCTAAATCTATGTACCTTGATTGACAACTGTGAAAAGTGTCCAAGATCAGCAAACATAGCTTCCGAACCTGGTGATACGAGAATGCAAATTAGGAACTTATTCAAACTCACCCACTTGTACTTAGCAAAACTGTGACACCCGTTATTCTCTTAACGGGTATTGAGGTAATTAAATTAATTTTTAATGTATAAAAAAAAATTTGCTTCATTTAAATTTATTTTATAATATTTATTTTTATCTATTTTTAAATTTTCTAAAATTCTCCTATATTTATTTAGTATGATTACTAAAAAGCCTTAGAACTTCTAATAAATCTCAAAAATGTCATATTGGCATTATGTGTGTTAAAGTCTTTAGATGAGACATAAGGATATCTTTTCCAACTACTCTTGACCCTCATTTTCTTTATTTCCTCCGTGACATGCTTCAACATGTCTCCTCTATAATTGTTTCTATCACTTCTCTTCAAAGACTTCATCTTTTCTTCTTTTCTCTTCCACGGTTCCCACACTCTTCTTCTCATTTCTTTGCTGAAGCAAAATACTTAGAGAACTTCTTCAAGGCAGCCATAAAAATCAGCTACCATCACCTCCATTTGAGCAAGAATTTCAGTCATACCGAAGTAAAGGAACCTGTTTTGAAGCCATTTCAAGCTTCCAACTAACCATAATCCGAGGTTAGAATCTTATGAACAAATTTAGTCTTTCATTTATAAATTTTCTTTTATACTAAAGGATTATTCAAATTTACGTTCTTAAACCTAAGTATATGTTTGTTGCTATTTTGGAGCATATGTATGAAGTCTAAGTGTATATGCCCTAGACAGAAAATTTATATTGTTAAACTTTATAATACCTCTATGGGCAGTGGTTATTTCTTGAAATTCTAAGATTAAATTAAAATAAATTTTATGAATGTAGTTGTATGTTGTGCTTTAGTTTTAATTGTCCTTATGCACGCCTTAGGATCAAGGGAGTATGGAGCTAACGTTAACTGATTCCAGGATTAAAAGATTGTTGATAAGCTTGAAAGGTAGGGATTCTATTACTCATCTTTTGTGAGGTTTTTATAGAATTAAAATTGATTGTTTTGCCGCAATATATATATATCTATGTTGAACTGATATTATATGATTATCACATATGAAACTATGACATGGACTCGTCTTGTATTGTACGGCGAGGAACATAATGAATTGACACATGTTATAAATTGAGAAGCATGGTTAGGAAAACTAACTCTATTGATAATGATTTAATATAGAGAAATTGTGAGACATGAAAAGGGCGACGGTTACGTCCTTGGGCATGAATACCCTAAAAGGTAAAATAGGGGGAAGGTGATGACGCTTCCTTGGGTTGAAAGTCCCAGAACACACTGTACAGGAATTGATTTGGTGAGGACTCGGGGCTTGATGTCCCCTCACCGGAACACCCTTGGAATGTTTATAGGGTGATCAAGTGCGCCCATTTGGGTTTCGATGAGTTGAGTGATACTCAATTTAACATGGATACCTAGGAACAATGATGATTGGTAATATTTGTATAAATGTGTAATTATGACACTTGGTAATGATTAACTACGGTATCCATAAGATGTGATCATAATAAACCTCATAATCTGGAATATGATGTAACTTACTAACCATGCAGATTTTAATGTGGTAATGATAGAGGTGAGTAATGGCTTTCTCTACTGAGCATAGTGTTGCTCATTCCCTTATGTTTATATCTTTTCAGGACTCACTAAGTGTAAGGTGGCTACGAGAAATATAGTTGAGGAAGTGATGTAGCTATATTACATTGGGACTGCTTCAATCGTTGAGAATGTTCTTCATGATAATGTAAGCATCAATTGTTACTTTCTGTGACTGTATTACAATGTGTTGAGGGTTAAAATGATGATGACAACAGTTTATATTATTAAATTTAAGGTGCTACATTAAAACTGTGGTTTATTTGTCGTTTATATTTTTATTTTTGAGTTGAGAGTTTTCATTTAAGTCCCGGGCAAATTTTATTTTTAAGGTTTTACTTTTATTATTTATTTTTATTTTATCTCATTAAAAACTGTTAACCCCCATATAGGGGCGTTACAGAATTTTTGGTATCAGAGCCTAGGTTCGGTTAACCTAGGGAGTGTAGCACCACTTTAAAAAAAAATATATTTTTGAGATGGTTTTGAAGCTGAATTTTTATTGTCATCATCAAAATGAACCTTCACATTGATTTATACAGTCTAGAAGGATGTAACATGGAAAGGCCATAGAATGAAAATATCAATAGTTATATGAGTACAATAATTATATGGAATGAGTTTATAAGTAGATTGCTTATGAGAGATTCGTATAATATTAGGATCTATAAGCATATCTAATTCGTATAAACGATGAGAAATTCGTGTAGATACGAGGATTTAATAGCCTTTTGTCTCGTGAAAAACAATAAGAAATATAAGGCTTGATTTATTGATTTTAAAGTTTGACATAGATATGCCAAATTTTTCGTAATTGATTCAAACCTAAGTAATGATTATGTGTGGATTCGATGGAGCACATAAGTGTCAATGTCTTTTCTTAAAAGTTCTATATATTTGAGGAATATGATATAAGTTGGGAATCATGGTATTGAATCTTGAGAGAGATAAATGTCAGACTTTTGGTCTGTTGAGACTGTGTAAAGTCTAGAATGCATGAATCTCAAAATTGGAATATTTTGTTACGTACATTGTATTTAAGTGTATCAGTGAATCTTTTGGTTACCTAAGATTTTGTTATATGAGGAAATTATATATTGTATGAGTAGAATTGTGGGGATTGTAGATGTTCTTAAGTAGTAACATCAAGTGTCTTTGTTCGTTGATATGGTCTACGTTGAAAGACGTAAATCGTATTGATTTCAAGGTTAGTCGCATTCTAAACCCTTGGTAGTAATGATGATGAATCCATTGATAGATGTTGAGTATTATCAATAACATATGGGTGTATGTATTGTTCAATAAGGTTTTGATTAAAACAAAATTATTTGAGTTGCTGGAAGATTGTGTTGTTATGAAATGATTTTAAATATCATTCAGGAAGATCCTTGTTGTCGTTAAATTAGATTTGTTGTTCATAGTTAACTTTATCTATAGTGGACTTTGAATTGGGTTTAAGATTTATACAAATTGGTTTTCAATTTTATGTTTGTTATTTAACTCGTTCCAAATGTGTTAAGGCCCGAAACAACCTGACCATTTTCAACTTAGAACATTTGGGCCTAGTTCAAATCCTAAATCAGTTTGATGCACACTGTCTCTCCCACGTGGTCTCTATACGTGTCATATACAGTGGTTTAATTATTGTTTACATATACGTTTACTGTACATAAGAGCTTATTTCTCCGAGTTCACTTTTTCTCTCTTAATTTGTTATTTTCTCTCTAAATCGCAAATCCTTTTCTTTCTCATTAAAAATTCTTCTTTTCCTCCAAAAGAAGAAGGAATTCTAAGATTCTGCAATTTACTATCTTAATTTTTCCTTTCTATTTACTCTTCTTTCATCTCATTATGGACCCAAAGTACCAACATCTGAGAAAGTATTTCCCATCACTCTCCCAAAAGATTCTCAGAAAGAAATACAAAGCTAGAATTACTCGATTGTGGATTCTTATGCATTTTGGCATCCCTTGTGATGTGAGAATGTTAATAGAGGGGAAAATCCGTCCGAGTGACTTTAGTCAAGATGTCGGTTTACCAGGAACAGGTACCAGTCGTAGTGCAATGAAAAGAAGAGCTCGTGCCATCGTGGTCACTTGTAACAAATGTGGAAGACAAAATTGTAACGGTAAATGTACTTCACCTGGTTATATGTCTACGAATAGAGAGGATAAAATAAGGTTTTGTAGGGATGGACTTTCAAAGGAGAACTTGGATAGCATCCATCCTCCTCTTCACGGTCACCCTAGTGGATATGTTCAAGGAGCTATTTTTAAACTCTGGCCTAAATTTTATACAGAAAGACAACGCCTCAGGAATATGGTATTTCTAGATCCTGTTTGTCAAGCCATAAGAAAACTGGATGGGGAATAAGTCATCGCACTATAAAGGTTATTTAGTCTTTACTTATTTAAAGCAGTTTTAGCTGATGTTCAACAGTTTGTGTTTTTCTTTTACTCAGAATATTTGCTTTTGTGTTTGAAATAATTGTGATTATTAGATTGATACAGTAAGTGTTAATATCTTATTTAATTTATGATTTTCTTAAATATATATATATAATAAAATATATTATCTTATCAGACACGTTACATACGGTACAGTAATATGTTTGAATTTTGAAAAGCTTATCCAGATATTTCAAGATTTGTGTCTCAAATTTCAAAAGTTCTACAGTATTTGTCGTTTATATTAAATTTCTCGACTTGGTGTATATTTGTCAAAAAGTCTACAGTTGTGTCATGAGGGTTTTCTGTCAAATTGTTCTCAATTGTCAAAAGTTATACAATTAGAGTCTAATCTTTTTCAAAAAGCGAATCAGATTTTCTGTAAACTATCAATCACCTTATCTTACTTTCTTATCCGCACAAGATTTTGTTTAAATCTTTGGATTACCTTTTCATTACCTACTCGTCTATCTCTTTAGCCCTTTTTGTATATTTCTCATCTTTAAAAACTCATGTAGAACCCGAAGTCTAAGTGGAGCAGACATTAAGCAACCACTTCTATAAACCAAATATGTCTACCTCCCAGTCCACGAAGAAAATAAAGAATGTCTGTGTCTTTTGTGGTTCCAGCTTTGGAAAAGATAAAGTTTATTTAGAAGCTGCAAATCACTTAGGGCAAGTCCTAGCACGCAAGAAGATTAACATAATCTATGGGGGTGGTAGTATAAAAATGATGGTAAATATGGCACTAGCAGCTAGGTCTAGCGACGCTACTGATGTAAGAATTTGGCCTCATATTCCAGTTGAAGGAAACCTTTGTAAGGAAGCCATAGGTAAGGGAGAAGGAGTCAGGAGTATCCCTAAAAATTTTAAAGACATAATCTATAATTCTGATGCTTTTATAGCATTACCTGGTGGTCTAGGTACTCTTGAGGAAATATTTATAGTTGCTTGTGGGCAATTGTTGGGCTTTTATTCCAAACCTTTGGGACTGCTGAATGTAAAGGGTTTTTATGACGGTCTTTTGAAATTTCTAGATTACGCTGTGGAAGAAAACATCACTACAGAATCGGAGAGACAAATCTTTGTCACTGCTTCAACAGCTGAGGAATTGATAGATAAAATGCAAATCATACATCCAGAATCCGACACTGCAACATCCAAGCTTGAATGGGAAAGGGAAAGCCGGGAGCGGCCAATTGATTTGAATCTCCATCTGTAATCTTTTTGTTTTATCTTTGGCATGTATGCATGTGTGTCCGTATTTCGTGTGTTACGAATAACCGTTTGCCTTGTATTCTGTGTTTCTTGTGGTACGTTGTTGTTCAATCTTTTAGATTCATTGAGCCTAATGCCGGGATGGCTGGATACGGAGTACTTGATGCTCTCGAAACGCATCCTTCTTAAGGTCCGATCTTTTGTTTATCGATGTTTTTGTATCCTCTAAGCATGCATGATATGGATAGCTGGTATACGGAGTGCCTTGTACTCTCGAAACGTATCCGTATTATGTTTGTAATGTGTAATATTCTGTTAATATTATGTGGAAGTACCAAAGTCAGTTATGGGGATATTCCATATGAAATATGAGTATATTATTTGGGTTGAATGTTTGTGTCATGAGGATAGCTGTTTAATGAAAAATATGTCGGGTTTGTCTGCAACTCTGAGATTCTGTTTAATATCTCTATGAATAAGTTTAATGTATGGTTTTGAATATAAGTGTTTGTGATATATGTTTTATGATTATGTTTTAGTTTATTAGTTGAGGTATGAAATCAAATATATTTGACTTTTCCTTACTCAAAAAGGAAAAGGAACCTAAAGATGAAGTATATAAAATTTCTCTGGCAATCTCCTTAAATGTGATTGTAAATCACAGTCCATGGACAATGAAGGACCGGAATCATGATATGGTCAATATGTATGCCTGATCAGATTCTTAGACTATTACACGGTGTTATAAGTTGAAACTTGTCAGAAATACTCTCATTGAGGGATTTAGGAGTAAGATTTATTATGCAAGTAAATGAGTGGAGATACGATAACTTAAATTTGGAGGACAAACAACATTAACGGTTTAGACTCGAAATTGGAATCATAATGGAATTAAAATTTTTACTAGTATTGCTAGAATTGAAATTTCGAGGACGAAATTTCTTTAAGGGGGGTAGAGTTGTGACACCCGTTATTCTCTTAACGGGTATTGAGGTAATTAAATTAATTTTTAATGTATAAAAAAAAATTTGCTTCATTTAAATTTATTTTATAATATTTATTTTTATCTATTTTTAAATTTTCTAAAATTCTCCTATATTTATTTAGTATGATTACTAAAAAGCCTTAGAACTTCTAATAAATCTCAAAAATGTCATATTGGCATTATGTGTGTTAAAGTCTTTAGATGAGACATAAGGATATCTTTTCCAACTACTCTTGACCCTCATTTTCTTTATTTCCTCCGTGACATGCTTCAACATGTCTCCTCTATAATTGTTTCTATCACTTCTCTTCAAAGACTTCATCTTTTCTTCTTTTCTCTTCCACGGTTCCCACACTCTTCTTCTCATTTCTTTGCTGAAGCAAAATACTTAGAGAACTTCTTCAAGGCAGCCATAAAAATCAGCTACCATCACCTCCATTTGAGCAAGAATTTCAGTCATACCGAAGTAAAGGAACCTGTTTTGAAGCCATTTCAAGCTTCCAACTAACCATAATCCGAGGTTAGAATCTTATGAACAAATTTAGTCTTTCATTTATAAATTTTCTTTTATACTAAAGGATTATTCAAATTTACGTTCTTAAACCTAAGTATATGTTTGTTGCTATTTTGGAGCATATGTATGAAGTCTAAGTGTATATGCCCTAGACAGAAAATTTATATTGTTAAACTTTATAATACCTCTATGGGCAGTGGTTATTTCTTGAAATTCTAAGATTAAATTAAAATAAATTTTATGAATGTAGTTGTATGTTGTGCTTTAGTTTTAATTGTCCTTATGCACGCCTTAGGATCAAGGGAGTATGGAGCTAACGTTAACTGATTCCAGGATTAAAAGATTGTTGATAAGCTTGAAAGGTAGGGATTCTATTACTCATCTTTTGTGAGGTTTTTATAGAATTAAAATTGATTGTTTTGCCGCAATATATATATATCTATGTTGAACTGATATTATATGATTATCACATATGAAACTATGACATGGACTCGTCTTGTATTGTACGGCGAGGAACATAATGAATTGACACATGTTATAAATTGAGAAGCATGGTTAGGAAAACTAACTCTATTGATAATGATTTAATATAGAGAAATTGTGAGACATGAAAAGGGCGACGGTTACGTCCTTGGGCATGAATACCCTAAAAGGTAAAATAGGGGGAAGGTGATGACGCTTCCTTGGGTTGAAAGTCCCAGAACACACTGTACAGGAATTGATTTGGTGAGGACTCGGGGCTTGATGTCCCCTCACCGGAACACCCTTGGAATGTTTATAGGGTGATCAAGTGCGCCCATTTGGGTTTCGATGAGTTGAGTGATACTCAATTTAACATGGATACCTAGGAACAATGATGATTGGTAATATTTGTATAAATGTGTAATTATGACACTTGGTAATGATTAACTACGGTATCCATAAGATGTGATCATAATAAACCTCATAATCTGGAATATGATGTAACTTACTAACCATGCAGATTTTAATGTGGTAATGATAGAGGTGAGTAATGGCTTTCTCTACTGAGCATAGTGTTGCTCATTCCCTTATGTTTATATCTTTTCAGGACTCACTAAGTGTAAGGTGGCTACGAGAAATATAGTTGAGGAAGTGATGTAGCTATATTACATTGGGACTGCTTCAATCGTTGAGAATGTTCTTCATGATAATGTAAGCATCAATTGTTACTTTCTGTGACTGTATTACAATGTGTTGAGGGTTAAAATGATGATGACAACAGTTTATATTATTAAATTTAAGGTGCTACATTAAAACTGTGGTTTATTTGTCGTTTATATTTTTATTTTTGAGTTGAGAGTTTTCATTTAAGTCCCGGGCAAATTTTATTTTTAAGGTTTTACTTTTATTATTTATTTTTATTTTATCTCATTAAAAACTGTTAACCCCCATATAGGGGCGTTACAAAAACAGAATGCCGATACCAAAATCTAAAAAGGGTTTACCTGTTATACACAATAAAATTCCACCTAGGGACATCCAACCTTTGTTTTGAGTTTTCTTCAAAAAATAATACATGTAGTATGGCGAGAGTGCACGGTAAACATGATGGTTCCAGCGGAAAATGTTATACACGCCGATGGCACTTATGCACAAAAGCCATGTCATAACTATAGGAGCAAACAAGAAGCCGACCCTGTGGGTGCCGTAATGTTGAAGCGAAAACAAGCAAATCAGTATGATACAAGCAACTGGGACCTCAACATCTGCAAAGTTTTACGGAAAACTCTTTTTAGGGAATATTTAAGACACATGAATCTCCTGAATTGAAAGACAAAGATAAATTAAACACTAGAATCTAACTGCTTGTGCAAGCACATGGCGAGATCTAAGGAGGAGGAAAAACACTAGAAACAAGGAAAACAAGAGAATGAATAACAAAAGTTCTGACTTTTTTCTTCCCCGCCTTATCTCCCCTACCTCTGGAGACAGAAGAAGGAAGTGTGGCGCTTTATCCAGTCAGTAATAGCATTGCTTATATGACCAGTTATGCTACTTGGTCTGGGAAATATTGACGGAATCACAAATTCACAATTGAGAAAATAAAAAATAAACCTGAAAAAGCCATTAAACAGTATGAACATAGAGAATATGATGAGTGAATTTTCACTGTCACATTGAATAGTCCAACAAATAAATATCAAAACTTTGTCAAAATACAAAATTCCTACTAAAATTAATCTACATATATAAAAAAATAAATAAATCTTACATTTGTGATGCTCTTTGGACATGGAAAGCTCAAGCCCAGAAACTGCAGAGAAAACTGCCCAAATCCACACAAAAACAATAACAAAATCAGCCTAAAAATCAAAAACTCCCCATTTGGCATCAAAACACAAAGAACCCAGAAACCCAAATTAGAAATAAAATAAAAAATTTTAAAAACCTGAAATGGCAGGTGTGAGAACACCATCACCAATGACCATGCAAGTGCCAATCAAAGCAAGAACAAGAAGCAGCCTCTGCAACACTCCATGCCTCTCCAGCACCGCCTTGATCCTCGACCCGAATCCCGATTTCTCCTCCGACGGCGGACGAGCCTCCATTCTTTTCTTGTCCTTCTTGTACTCAAAGAGCTCCTCGTCGGCCACCTGGCAGTTGGGGAGCGAGCTGACTCGGGCGTGTCGACACAGCAGCGAGTAGAGCGCAAAAGTCCCTCCCTCGCCATTATCGTCGGCTTGGAGGACAATGAAAACGTATTTGAGAAGTGGGACCAGAGTCAGAGTCCAGAAAACGAACGACAAGACGCCGTAAATCTCCTCGTTCGTTTCCGAGTGAGCAATGTCCTCGGAGAATGTGCTCCTGTACACGTACAACGGTGAAGTGCTCAAATCTCCGTACACCACTCCCAGGCTCTGAAACGCCAGGCTCAGAACCGTCCTCCATGACTTTTTCTGTTAAAAAAAAAAAAGAATGAATATGTTTATGTAAAAAAAAAAAAGAAAAAGAAGAAAGAAAGATTGATAATCTGACCTTGTTATTAGCTTGGTTTTGATATGACCCACTTTCCAGATCCATGGTGGGTTTTTTTTTTTTCCTTTTTCCTTTTTTATGGTCTCAGTGACTTGGGAAGAAAGCCATTGTTGCTCTGGATTGAAGAGACTTAAGGAAGACAACAAAGACCCGTTTTCACAGAGAGACTTCTTGCTTCTTCCCTCTATATATGGTTTTTTTTTTTAATAAAATAAAAATAAAGATCCTTTTCTTTTTTTTTTTATAAAACTTTCCAAATCTATGATGGGTTGCCTTGGCTAGACTCCTTCAACACTTGAGAAGAACAATGAAGATTATGTTAATAACAATAATACACGAAATTAAATGATGGTTTTTTTTTTTTTCCCTTCTTTAAATAAGAGAGTTATTAGAGAAGGCGTAAATAAATAAATAAATCTTTTACTTTATTTGTTTAATTTAAATCTTTAGTTTTGAAAGACAATGAGTGCTATACAGCAGTTGAACAACCATGAATGGAAAGACCAAACACGAAAAGCCAAAAAGCCATGAGATGAAAGCAAGGGAAAAATCTTATGAGAATGAAAAAAAAAAAAAAAAAGGCTATAATAATCACTATTATATTTTTAGAAGAATATTTGAAATGGGGCTTTGACAGAGAGAGATTAGTGGGTTGGGGATATTTGGGAATTGGGGGTTCAATGGGGTGTGTCTGTGAGAGAAAGCATAGAAAGTAGTGAGAGAGTGAAGAGAGAGAGAGAGAGAGGGGGGGGGGGGGGGGGTAAAGTGGGAAAAGGAATCTATGCGTTGTAATTTCAAGCAGCTTAAAAATCAGAGTTTTGTTTTTGAGGCAACAAATGTGGGAGATTGAAAGTGGAAAGCAACTAACTGCCCATTTCCTATCCACACGTTTTCACTCCTTAACTAACCATTACTAAACTAATCCTACAAAATTCAAATATTCTTTTTTGGAGAATTTTGAATCCGTTTGATTCGAGTATTTGAATAAAGATTTAAATTTTTATAAGAGAAAATACTGTAACAAAATGATTCAAACCGTGATTCAAATCACGAAACAAACGGACCCTTTGAGACGCAAATGCCACAAATACACTCAATCAATAAACAATATCAAATTTTGTTGAATTATCATATTTTAACTAAAAAAAGAACTCTATCAGTAAAGCGCCATTTTGTTAGATCGGATATCAAATTAGGTTAAATTATCATTCTGCTAACTCGGTCTTATAACATTGTTTTTTTTTTACCTGCAATAAAAAAACAAAAGAAGATGAATTAAATACACAAGTAAAAATAATAGGGCAATGATGAGAACAAAGGTATGTTTCTTTCTAGAACCTTTTTTACTTGTAGCTATTAAAATTTGTTGCATATGTTAGTAGTTTAATTTTAGGAGATGTCACAATTCACATGTTTGTTGCATTATGTTCAAATTCTAGATGGAATATTCCTTAGATTATGCCGTCATGTTTTAGTAGCGTATTATCTAAAATTTCACCTGAAATTCCAATCTTCATGACTGGCTAGGCGAAATCAACCCTTAATTATAATATAATCTTATAAAATTTAAATTACATAAAAAGGTTAAATTCATCATTTTGAAACATTTAATACAATTTTTGGCAAGGATGAAAAGTGGAAGTGGATTATAAAATTACAAGAGGATACAAAATTAGGTCATAAATGAAAACCAACAAAAGAAAAAAAAATTGAAGTAATGGGGATGGTGCAGTTTTGATTATTCATGTTGACTGAAAACCATAGTAAATTATTTTTAAAAAAAAAACATAATAAAATCATATATATATTTTTAAAAAAGGTGCAAACTTTTGGTAATAGTGAGTGTAATAATAATAGGAAGAGAAAGCAGCTTTCATTATGACTATCTGTCGAGCTTGTGAATAAGATTGAGTTTGACCCAAAAACACATATATAGTTTGATAGGCTATCACTTTTGCTAATATAAGCAATGGTTGATATTTATTCTTTTTGAAAACCTTATTTAATAAAAGCAAAGACGCCCATGTTTTTCCCATTTGCGTGCCGTTCAAGAGGAATCTTTCCAAGAATCATTCCCAAGTTTTGAGAAGGGTCTTAATACTCTATTGACAGACTAGCTTAGGATTTTCTTGCACCACCGTGTAATAAAAAAATAAATTATAAATTGTTTGAAAAGGTGGTGGAAACTACTTGTATTGTAGCATATGAGAGTTTTACACTGTAGCATATTTTTTTATTATTACTGTAGCATGTGAGAGCTTTACACTGTTTATAACTGAGATTGTGGTGTTCCCACCACTACCAAATACCCTCTTAATTCTATAGTGTGGTTGGCACACAAATTGAACTGTCCATGATACCAAGCTCTTAACAGGTATAATGTAAAGCAAGGACAAAATCATAAAAATTAGTCAGGAGAGAATGAGTGTATACTAACATTGTTAAAGAAAAATTAAATGAAAAGAGATATACTTTAAGAGATGGTGAAACATAATTATATAGGATGAAATATAATTTTTACAAAATTTTATATATAATATTAAAAGAAAAATTTTTTTTTGGTCTCCGCATTCGGTAAAACTTCTGAATGCTACAGCATTTAAACTTATTTTTTCAGTTCAAACAGTTTGCCCACCTGCTAATAATTCTAATTGGCTAGATTGACTGATCAAAACCCAATATTATTATAATGATGGTAGTAATAGATGTAGGGTTGGTATTCATTAATAAATACAACTACTTATTTTGGAATTTTATAACGTTTGACCAATTGGCTTTATGTTCCATCTATATGTGGCGCTGAAGAGGGGACAAACAAAATCAATTAACAAAGTGTTTATGTACTCCATTATGTTGTGTGACCTATTGAGATTTTTTTTTTTAATTTCACCCCCTTCTAAAACTTACCTTTTCATGACATTTGAAGTCTATTTTTAGTGCCCAACAGTTATCAAGAGCCAAGAGACATTTTAAAGATTTTTTTTTTCCCCGTTTGTTTATGCTATTTTGTTCTCATTTGTTTTCACAAATGTGAAAATCTTAAGGAAAATGAAAGAAATACCTAAAAAAGAAGAAGAACGAAATTGAATTTCACACCGTTTGATGATAATGTAGTACCATTGAGTGGTTAAGTGGCTATGTGGTTTTCCATTAAAAAAAACTTTTTTTTTTTTTTTTGCTTTTAAAAAAGTGGCAAAGGAGGCTTATTAAGAAGGGATGACTATGAAAGAAAGGAAAAAAAGAATCAACACTTAATTAATAAAAGAGGAATGTAAAAGAAAGAATAATTGATCCCCTCTTATAATCAAGTTAATATTGGGGAAGGTCCTTATCATGTAATTTCTATAACAATTTGGTACCTTTCTTGTATTAGAATAATGGTATTATGTATTGATCATTACGCTGTTTAAGCATCTTTCTGCTAAAAAAGCTATTAAATTAATAATAAGAAGCATTGGGTCGAGCTAATGAATCCATGTTGCTTGAGTAAAACCAAGTAGATAAATCTTTCCTAACTCTATATTTTTAAACAAGTCTCAACACAATTAATTCTTGTTATAATTAATTAAATTAGCATGGTGCAATTTCTGATATGCTTACACATCTTTTTGTTTTTTTCCCCCTTCGTGGGTTTCCTCTCATGCACTTTTTATTTATATATATATATTTATTTTATCATTATCTTGGGGTGGTTAAAATCTCATTTTTCTCTTTTTCGTGTCCCATCTTCCAATTAAATGAATGATTTTCAAATAAAGGGCCATGATTAAGGGCTAGGGAGTCTATTTTGGTTCTCTTTTTTACTTGCCTTTTCGGCTGCTTAAAGAAGGGTTCGTGAACAATTTAACAATCTTTTTTTATGCAAGAAAATTGCCCTTTTGCACTCTTTTAGATATTGTGTGTGGGTGTGTGTATATATATATATATATATATATGTTTGTGTGTGTTTGTGTGAGATTATTTATATGGTGGGATTTTATAAATTCAACTATATTTTTGTGACTAAAAACGAGATTCTCCAATAATCAGTATCACATCATCACAAAATAAAATAAACCCAATCTGCAGATAAAATATGTTGAAATTGACCTTCTTGGCGTCCCTATGAGGTCGAATCAGGCTACAAGATCTATTTGAGCCTTCCGCAAGGAAAAAATAATAAAAAAAAATATGCAAAACGAATATTCATGTATACGTGCACGAAGGTGACGATACGTGCTGCGGGACGCGAGTTCTAAAAACCGTGACACTTGGCATCACGCATGGCTGAAAACTAGCGAATAAAACTTTCTTTTTTCTTTTTTTGTCTTGATGCTGAATAGTGCAACCATATGACATATGCTACAATCTCCGAGTATTTATCCTAGATTGACGTATCAATTCAAATTTGATATTTGAGGATAAAAAACTCTCTAATATAATGTTATTTATGTTAAATTTATTATATATTAAATTTTGTGATAAATTTTAATACCAAGTTTTCATATATAAATACATATTTGACGTTAGATTTTTTTGATGTTGTAGGTTCGGAATAGTTTGGTTTAGAAACTATATGGTTTGAATTATAGGTTCTACAAAACGTGGTTTAAACTGTGATTTTGAACTAACGTTTGAAATATAAAAATTTAAAATAAAAATAATAGCTTAAAATTAGAACTGGTGTTTGAAAAAATATGATTTATTAAGAAAATTGAGAATATGAATGATTTTATTCTAAAAAGTGGTTCAAAAGCGTATGAACTTGAGGAGAGGGGGGCAAAGCTTGAATTTTGAGTCTTTAGACTAGTTAAAATCGCTTCGGTTATTATTTCACGAAAACGTCAGTTTAAACTATCTCTAACGATCTAGGACCTACACACCAAAAGATATATTAATATCTATAGATTGAATTTTTTGTATTAATAATACAACATTCTATACTTCTTAATTATTTTAATATTAAAAGTTTATTTTTATGACTTTTAAGGTCTAATAATTATAACAAAAAAACAAATATCAAAATTCCAATAATATCATGTGTTGAAATACAATAAAATAACACATTAAAAATATGTTATTTTTATATTTTTTATAGCAAATATAACATTGACCTTGATGTTTACATTTGAGATGGTCTTATATATATATCCTTGAAAAGAAAAAAAAAAAAAGAGAAAAAATGTGTGTGTGTGATGTGTACTTGAGCAAAATAGTGTGATTTGGCTGGGTTGTGACAAAGTAGGAAAAGTTGGTAAATGAATGTGATAAACACGATTAAGAATTTTCCCTGCCAGAGAGAGAGTGTTACGAAAGATACGTATTTTCTCATGGCAGAAAAGATACATAAAAGGGAGATACAAAATATAAATGTTAAAGGTGGCTTCTATTTAACTTTTTGAAAGATTCAACAAATTATATCAAGCTCTTTATGTAACTGTTACATTGGTATTTCAAAGGTTTCAAAATTGAAACCAATTTATTGTTGTAACAATTATGCATTAGTGGTCTCATATTCATTTCCTATTAAAATCAATCTGGGTAACTGTTTTTTATGCTTGTTATATATTTCCTTGATGAGAGGAAATGAATGGCAGCATAGCAAACAAAATTTCACGTTCATTTTGTTGAGCAATTTTCTAGTTTGGTCCCTATCACCTTTCTCTCTCACATCCAGATTTTACACCATCGCATTTGAGTGTTTGAGTGATAGAAGCACCCAAACCAGTGGTCCAATACACGACTGCAGCAATTCAAAGTTGTGTTACACAGTGCAATGCAATGGCAGGAGGTACAAATTTACACGCTTTCGTTTAATTCAATTCTTAATATGCATACAGATTCAAGCATGTTAGAATTCGTTTATGTTTTTCATTTGACATCAGAGCCATAAATCACTCTGCCTTGCGTGCGAACTGTAGAGTTTGTTAAAAAAAAAAAAAATTTCGTGTTCATGACAGTCACGGGTTGAATTTTTTTTTGATTTTTGGGTTTTGTTTTTTAGTGTTTCTTAATTAAAACTAAGATTAGAAATCATTTAGACATTAGATTTCTATGAATTCTGTAATTTAAAACGTCAAAATTGGTGTCTGGATGGTAGAATTACAACCGGGTCGTTCGGGTGAAGAAGACCCGGATTCAAGGTTGAAGACGAGAAAAAATGACATGTCGTTTTGGTTGGGTCAGCCAAAAACAACATGTCGTTTCAGGCAATGAATGGTGTTTCTTTCCAGCGAGAAACGACATGTCGTTTTGCCTTTGGACAACTAAAACGACATGTCGTTTGGACTATCAATGGGCTGACGCTTAAGTAAACGACGTGTCATTTACGGCTGGGGGGGGGCACATTTAGCCTCTGTGAACGACGTCGTTTTAAAAAAAAAACTGAAAATTTAAAAAAAAAAATTGATTTTTTCCAGATTTCATAAAATAATATTTTTGGGGAAATTTTCATAAAAATTTTCAGTTTTTGTAATTTTATGAGTTTTTCATAATATCCACAATTTTGATATTTTTATGAAATTTTTCATATTATGGAATAATTTATGAAAAATTCATAATTTTAAATATTCATAATTTTTGGTATTTGTTATGAATATTATACAGTATTTGTATGGATATAATTTTGTAAATTTATGTGCATATAGTGTTCATTATGTATAATTTGTGATTTAAAATTATGCATGCAATATTAAGTTAAATAATTTAATACATTTAATTTTGTGCAACAATGTGCTAAGTTATATTTTTTAATGTATAATTTTTATCTATATATAATGAAAATTAGTACATAAATTATGGTTTTTTGTTCATATTTATTTGTTGCTTAAGGTAATTGCAATTTATTTTATGAGCAAAAATTTAAGAATAAATGTCTTGTGATATATGTATTTAATTTTTGAATAATTAAAGAGTAGCCACAACATCTTTGATTATGCAAAAATTATATTAGATGTTTAAATCACATATGATAAAAAGACATTAAATTGTGATTAAACATATGTAATATGATAAATTTTATCCCATAGGAATTTTTATTATATTTAATATGATTAGATAGGATGATGTATCAAATTATCTTTCTTAATTTACCCACAGGAATTAAGAAAAGGGCATATAATTTGATAGTGTCATTATAAAGATATATGAATCTGTTTGAGTTAAAAATTTAGCCCACAGGCAATTTTTATGTCATTTGATTCATATTTTAATGCATGATTTATATTGGTAAACATGTCATAAAGTATTGTAGCCTCAATTTAGTAACATAAGCATGTATGTTTTATTATGCAGCTATACAAACCGTGAGTTACTCTGATTTCCAATGTGACATTCCTGAACTTAAGGGAGACAACTATAAGGTGTGGAATGAGAGAATTCTTCTTCATTTAGGTGTCATGGACATTGACTTTGCTATCCGTAAGGATGAACCACCTGCCATTACAGAGACCAGCTAGCCAGATGATGTTGACTATTATGAAAAGTGGGAGCGATCTAATCGCCTCTGCGTAATGTTCATAAAGACGAAGATTTTGGCTGTCATACGAGGTTTGGAATGAGAGAATTCTTCTTCATTTAGGTGTCATGGACATTGACTTTGCTATCCGTAAGGATGAACCACCTGCCATTACGGAGACCAGCCAGCCAGATGACGTTGACTGTTATGAAAAGTGGGAGCGATCTAATCGCCTCTGCGTAATGTTCATAAAGACGAAGATTTCGGCTGGCATACGAGGTTCATTGGAGCAATATGACAATGTGTGAGCTTTGATGAAGGCAATTGATGAGCAGTTTGCTACATCAAACAAAGCTTTGGCTAGCACTTTGATAATGAAATTTTCATCTATGAAGCTTACTGGAATTCATGGTGCGCGTGAGCACATCATGCAAATGAGGGATATAGCAGCTCAGCTTAAGACACTTGAGGTTGAGATGTCTGAAACCTTCCTTGTGTACTACATCCTCAACACTCTCCCACATCAATATGAACCCTTCAAGATATCCTACAACACACATAAGGATAAGTGGTCCATCAATGAATTGATGACCATGTGTGTTCAGGAAGAAGGAAGGCTTGTTATGGAAGCGGGAGAGAGTGTGCATCTGGCAACTCAAAGGAAGAATAAGGGTCAAGCCAAGAATAAAGGAAAAGGCAAACTGCCTGCTCAAGCTAATATCAAGAAGGAATCCAGATGCTTCTTTTGCAAAAAGAAGGGGCACATAAAGAAGGATTGTCTTAAATATTAGAGATGACTTGACAAAAAAGGTACTCAATTCTCACTTGTTTGTTATGAATCTAATATAGTTGATGTTGAACATAACACATGGTGGATTGATTCTGGTTCTTCAATCCATGTCACTAATTCCTTGCAGGGATTGCAAGGCCTAAGGAAGCCAGTGGGAAGTAAGCAGTGCATCTATTCAGGCAACAAGATGCGCTTACATGTAGAGGCTGTCGGAACATGCAATTTAGTTTTATCTAGTGGTTATGTTTTAAAGTTAGAAAAGACATTTTATATTCCTAGTTTTTCTAGGAATTTAATTTCAGTTTCAAGGCTTGTACCATTGGGATTTTTTTCCTTTAATTATTCAGATACTATATTTAGTTTATTTTATAGATCTGAACTTATTGAAAACGGTACATTGTCAAATGGTCTTTTCAAAATTAATTTACAAGATAAAGCTTCTTATACTTCTATGCATGTTCATAATAATACTGGCACTAAAAGATGTGTTATGAATGAAGATTCATCTATGTTGTGGCACCGTAGATTGGGTCATATCTCTATTGAGAGAATAAAGAGACTAGTGAATGATGGAGTACTTAGTACTCTAGATTTTACTGACTTTGACACTTGTGTGGACTGTATAAAGGGAAAGCAGACCAATATGTTAAAGAAAGGTGCCAAGAGGAGTTCAGACATATTAGAGATCATACATACAGATATTTGTAGTCCAGACATAGACGCGTATGGTCAAAAGTATTTCATTACTTTTATTGATGATTACTCACGATATATGTATCTCTACTTGCTTCATAACAAAAATGAAGCTATAGATGCCTTTAAGGTAGAAGTAGAGAAACAATGTGGTAAGCAAATAAAGATAGTGAGATCTGATAGAGGTGGTGAATACTATGGTAGATACACCGAAGATGGACAAGCGCCTGGTCTATTTGTGAAGTTTCTTCAAGAACATGGGATAGTTGCCCAGTATACTATGTCCGGTTCTCCAGATCAAAATGGTGTGACAGAAAGAAGAAACCGAACATTGTTGGATATAGTGCGGAGCATGCTTAGCAGCTCTAAGATTCCTAGGTCTTTGTGGACTGAAGCTCTCAAGACGGCTGTGTATATATTAAACCGAGTTCCAACCAAGGCTGTCTCAAAGACACCGTTCGAGTTATGGAAAGGTTGAAAACCGAGTTTGCGACATATACACGTTTGGGGATGCCCGTATGAAGTGAGAGTTTATAATCCATAAGAAAAGAAGCTAGACCCAAGGACCATAAGTGGGTATTTCGTTGGATATGCTGAACGGTCTAAGGGATACAGATTTTATTGTCCATCACATACCACTAGGTTTGTGGAATCAAGGAATGCAAAATTTCTTGAGAAGGACTTGATCAGTGGGAGCGATCGATCCTGGAACACCGTTCTAGAGAAAGATCATACAGATGTTCAAGCTTCCACTTCATATGATAGAGTGATTGTTATACGCGACACGCCTACAGTTCAAACGCGTGTTGAACAACAGCCAATCATTCAAGTTCCACAGATTGCTGATCAAGAAGCAGTAGGTCCAGCTGAATAACAGATACAAGAACCTGTTGAACAACCATATGATCAACATGCTCCGCAAGAAAATATTGAATCAGCATTAAGGAGATCTACTAGAGTAAGGCGATCAGCCATTCCTAGTGACTATATTGTGTATTTACAATAGTTTGACTACAACATAGGAGCCAAAAATGATCCAGAAACGTTTTCACAAGCCATGAGTTGTAAAGAATCTAACTTGTGGTATGATGCCATGAAAGATGAGATGAACTCTATGTCATCTAATGGAGTCTAGGATCTTGTCAAGTTTCCTGATGGTGTAAAAGCCATTTGATGCAAATGGGTCTTCAAGACAAAGAAAGACTCATTAGGCAACATTGAGAGACATAAGGCAAGACTCGTTGCTAAAGGATTCACTCAAAGGGAGGGTATAGATTACACTGAGACCTTTTCTCTTGTATCTAAAAAGGACTCCCTGTAACACCCGAGATTTTTAATGCATTAAAAATGCATTAAATTAAAGATTATATTAAGACAAAGTACAATTAAAGAAAAATACTGTATAATAAGATGGAAAATTATACAGTGTTAGAGCAACGCAGTATAAGAATTGAACTGTGTGGACCACAATTTCTTTTTTATACTTTTATAAAAGAAAAGAAAAAAGAAGAAGAAAAAATCAGAAAATTTAGGCAAATTCGAGACTCTTTCTCTCTACTTTCTCTCTCTAGATTTTCTCTCTCTCTCCTCAAAATCTCGTTTGAGATTCCGGCGTTATTTTTCGACACCTCCCATACTAGTGGGAAGCTCTCGTTGAGCTGAGTCCAACGAGGTGTCGTGCCACCCAAATAGCCACCGGAGGAGGGCCCACGCGCCGCCCAAAGTGGCGGCGAAACCCATTTTTTCCCGACGTCGTTTCTCCGTCGTCCGACCACCAATCGACGTGATTTTGGTGTCTATGGACTCAGTGTGAGGAGAGGAACAAGATGGTACCAATTTTCCAGCTCAATTTTGGCTGGAAAAGCTTCGCCGGAGCTGCCCCGTCGCCGCCGTCCGAGCCGTTGTTTCTGGTGGCGGTGTGGCACACCGCCGGTACCAAAATGATCAGAGGGCGACGGCGAGCAAGACCCCTCGGTCAATTGCTCCGTTCCGCCGCCCCTCGCCGGAGAACGAAGGCACCCGCCGTGGGTGTGTTTGGGTTGGCCATTTTAGGCCGTTTTGTGCCAAATTGAAGGCACAAACACCTTCAGAGGACCGAGAGGAAGAAATTCGGTACCTCAATTGCACGAAATGATGGCCGGAGGACGAAGAACGGCATCCCCGTCGTGCACCGCCGTGGAGCTAGGTGGAGCCGCCGTTCCACGGGGTGTTGAGCTGCCCCACCATAGGGGAAATACTCAGAGGAGGTCGGGGAACAATTCCCCCACCTCAATTTCACGGTATCTCCGCCGGAGATAGGAGATCGGAGCCGCCGGTTTTGGCCGTGAAATCCGTCTTCGATTTGCTATGTTAGAGGCCGAATTGGGTGAAATTGACCCCACCAATCGACTCAGGATGGTCGAATTAGGGGGGGTAGGCTCGAGCTCAGCCCTCAACGGAGCCAACCGCCGCCGGTCAACGGCCGGTCAAAGGGCAAAATAGGATTTTGTGATCCGGACCTCCGATCGAAGATCCGAGACCACCTCCCGACTCGTTTCGACGCTCTGAATGCAATGGTGACCTCCGTTCGAGCTAATTCCACTCTGATGAAAATCGTCCGGTACCGACTGCACGCGGATCGAGGCGATTCAAACAGCAATATCAGAGTCCAGAATGATGTTTTCAAGAATGCATGATCTCCAGGAAGCATTCCTAGCTATTCATGGTAGCTCGAGGAGCACTGCAGAGGATGCTTCACATACTGTAGATGCAGCGAGATACAACTGGATCTGCTTAGCTTGGAGTTCAAGTAAGTAGGAATCTCGCCTACAGTATGAACTGTTTTAGATGCTTTCATAGAAATTTATGAAATGCATGATCAGTGATTGTTACACTGTTTTATGTAAGAATAGGTTTTATAACGTTATAAGGTGACGAAAAACCCGTTAAGGGTAAAATCGTCATTTTTAAGGAAACGGCTAGAACGGAGTCGAACACTCCGATTTAGCATAATGTTATTAGATGGAAAATGTTCCGTGATACGTTAAGTAACGTAACGGTCATGTGAGATCAAGATTTTACGAGGGATGTTTTAAGTAAACGAGAGGTAACCGATGGGTTACAAAGTTAAAAGAAAATGTAACCCCGGTGGGTTACAAGGCTAATTAAAGGAAATGTAAACTGACAGTTTATAAGGTTGAGTAAAAGAACGGTAGACCGAAAGTATACTAGTCAAGTTATGAAAAAGGAATGAATGATTAATGTTTACGTTTTATTATCAATCGAGTGGATTGATAATAAAGAAAGTTAATTAATGAGCCGGCTGTCGTATGATCAGGACACAAAAGCCGACCAATGGAAGGAAAAGGAACGAGAAAGGAACGGAATAGAGAACGCTAGAGCATAGTTTGGGTAAGTTTCAAACCTCACCTACAGCATGAAGTAAATGATTTTTAAATGCTTATTTATATGTTTGCAAATGTGTTTGCAATTGTTAAGTAAGTTGTTTTTAAAGTATGTTTGCATTTATTATGCAAGAAGTTTAAAGTTCAAGAAAAAGATTTGCAATGAATTTGCAATCGTTATGTTAAAGGTTTATTTGCATATTGATATGCATAATGTTATTTAAAAGTTTAAGTTATGATTTTCAAAGTATTGAAAGTATGTTTTGCATTATGACAATGCATAATGTTTTATAGTTTAAGTTAAAGGTTTAATGATGCATTTGCTATGCAATAAGTTGCATTTGATGTGCAATAAATTTAAGAATAAAAGTTATAGTTTGCAAAATGTGTTTGCATTTTATGATGTCTTTATTAAGCAATATGTTGCATTTGTTATGCAATGAGTGTTAGAATGCAAGTTATGATATGCAAAATGTGTTTACATTTTATGTTGCATTTGTTATGCAATGAGTTGCATTTATTATGCAATTAATTTTATAATACAAGCTATGAATTGCAAGTGTATTGCATATAATGTGATTGCATTTGAAATGCTCACTAAAGTTAATAAGAAGGTAACGTAAGGATAAAAAGAAAGTGTCGTACCAGCCTCTTTGTTATGAGGTAATGAAAGTAAAATTAAAGTGTGACCTCCTGAAGGTGAGGTACAAGACCTCAATGTTTGATGGTCTCAAGTCTTCCACAAGGGAAGCATCATGTTTATGATCTCATGATTAATGAGTTGGTACGTACACTAAAGTAAAGTAAGGAAAATGAAGGTTACAAGATAAAGAAAGTTAAAGAATAAGAATAAAGATTGAGAAAGAAATGAATGTTTAAGTTTATAGAATGTTCATAAAAAGGCTCATAATTAAAGTTAATAATTGAGCATAAATGAAGTCATGCATTCTAATGTTGCTTGAATGCCTTTCATGAAATGTTTATATGCTATGTTATGGAAAACATTCAGAGAAATGTTTTATGACAAGTGTTTATGAAAAACATTTTCATGTTTTCAAGAGACGGTTTATGAACGACGTTTTAAGAAAAACGTTCAAGAAATGTTTTAAGAGAAAGGTTTTACATTAAATGTTTATGAAAAACATTTCATGTTTGCAAGAAAAGGTTTACGAATGACGTTTTAAGAAAAACGTTGAAGAAATGTTTTATGAAAAATGTTTTCAGAAATGTTCTATGAAAGACGTTTATGAAGAACGTTTTTAGAAATGTTTAAGGAAAACGTTTATGAAAAATATTTTCATAAATGTTTATGGAAAACGTTCATGAAGAACGTTTCAAGAGAAAGGTTTTCATGAGAAAAGTTTTAAAGCATGTTTAAATGCTTTGTGAGAATATGTTTGAACTTGCTGAGCGAAAGCTCATTAAAAGTTTTTCATGCTGTAGGTAACTTATGGGTGACCAATGGGACCCGTTAGAAGAGCTGGGTGCTGCGGAGGACAGATGCGAAGATTTGGGTATGGATACCATCACTGTTTGCTTCCGCTATGTAAAGAAAATGTTTTCCATTGTTTAATGTTGTGTTTTCAAAGTTTAAAGAAAATCAGAGTTTTAAGAATTGTATTCAAAGTTTTAAGATACAGTTTATGAACTGTTTTATGTAATGATAAAGTAAAGTTTTAAACTATGATTTAATAAATGTTTCTTATTAAGTTTTAAGAAACGTTTTGAAATGATTTTAAGGGCAAGTGTTGAGCGATGTCTCAACTTGAATGCGACAGAGGTCGCATCAATATTAAAGAACGTTTAAGGAAAGAAAAGGAAAATTTTATTACAGTATTTTCTTACTAAGTAAGTAAGATTACTGTTTACGAAATGATGATTATGAAAGTAAAGTGACTGCCCGAAAAGGCGGGTCGTCACACTCCCTTTGTGTGATCATGGCATTAGTAGCTCATTTTGATTTTGAGTTACATCAGATGGATGTGAAACGACATTCCTCAATGGTGATCTAGAGGAAGAGGTTTACATGAAACAATCTAAAGGATTCTCCTCTAGTGATAGTGAGCAATTGGTGTGCAAACTCAAAAAATCCATATACGGTTTGAAACAGGATTCCCGTCAATGGTATTTGAAATTCCACGATGTCATCACTTCATTTGGTTTTGAAGAGAACATCGTAGATCAATGTATATACCAGAAGGTCAGTAAGAGCGAGATTTGTTTCCTTGTTTTGTATGTGGATGATATCCTTCTTGCAACCAATGACAAAGGGTTTCTATATGAGGTGAAACAATCCCTTTCTAAGAACTTTGATATGAAGGATAAAAGTGAGGTATCTTATGTCATTGGCATAAAGATCCATAAGGATAGATCTCGATGCATTTTGGGACTATCGCAGGAAACCTATATCAATAAAGTCTTAGACAGATTTCGGATGAAAGATTATTCACCAAGTGTAGCACCCATTGTGAAGGGTGATAAGTTCAGTTTGAACCAATGTCCAAGGAATGATTTCGAGAAAATTCAAATGAGCAACATTCCTTATGCTTCAGCTGTTGGAAGCCTTATGTATGCTCAGGTCTGCACAAGACCTAACATTGCATTTGTTGTGGGAATGTTGGGAAGATATCAGAGTAACCCAAGCATTAACCACTAGAGGGTTGCAAAGAAGGTGATGAGGTACCTTCAAGGTACAAAGGATTACATGCTTATGTATAAACGAACTGACATTCTAGAGGTGATTGGCTACTCCGATTCAGACTTTGCTGGCTGTGTTGATTCAAGAAAATCAACTTCAGGTTATATTTTCATGCTAGCCGGAGGAGCTGTATCTTGGAAGAGTGGAAAGCAAACGTTGGTTGCTACTTCCACGATGGAGGCAGAGTTCATTTTTTGTTTTGAGGCTACTTCGCATGGTGTATGGTTGAAGAGTTTCATGTCAGGCCTTAGAATTATAGATTCTATGTCTAGGCCATTAAGAATATATTGTGACAATTCAACTGTTGTCTTTATGGCTAAGAATAATAAGAGTGGCAGTCGAAGTAAACATATCGACATTAAGTACTTAACCATAAGGGAACGGATTAAGGAAAATAAAGTGGTCATTGAGCATATAAGCACTGAATTGATCATCGCAGATCCTCTGACAAAAGGAATGCCACCGAAGTCATTTAAGGATCATGTTGTACAGATGAGACTTGGTTCCATAATGTAAATTTGTTTGTACATACAATTTAGAGTCTTAATGAAACTCTTATTCAGTTGTGATGTTTTCTCATATTTGTTTTGCACATAAAGTTATTAGAGAAAAGTTCACATATAGTAGGACCAAGAATAAACATTGGGTTTATTCATAAAGTTAAGTTACCATATAAGGAACAAAGTCTGAGAAATAATACATTGTAATACATGGAAGATAATACTCACAATTTAAAGACACTATCGCCATGATTCATGTATTTGTTTCCTGAGAGTTTGGGTTTAATGAATATAAGGTTAAATATGGAGACCAAGTGGGAGAATGTAACTGTTACATTGGTATTTCAAAAGTTTCAACATTGAAACCAATTTATTGTTGTAACAATTATGCATTAGTGGTCTCATATTCATTTCCCATTAAAATCAATCTGGGTAACTGTTTTTTATGCTTGTTATATATTTCCTTGATGGGAGGAAATGAATGGCAGCAGAGCAAACAAAGTTTCACGTTCATTTTGTTGAGTAATTTTCTAGTTTGGTCCCTTTCACCTTTCTCTCTCACATTCGGATTTTGCATCATCGCATTTGAGTGTTTGAGTGATAGAAGCACCCAAACCAATGGTCCAATACACGACTGCAGCAATTCAAAGTTGTGTTACACAGTGCAGTGCAATGGCAGGAGGTACAAATTTACACGCTTCTGTTTAATTCAATTCTTAATATGCATACAAATTCAAACATGTTAGAATTCGTTTATGTTTTACACTTTCTTCTTCTTTTTTTCCCCTCCTCCTTATCAGTTATTTGACAAAAATTTCACAACTCAATTTGAAATTGTAAAAGTATGTTACAAGGCCGAATTAAAAGCTCAATTAATATAATGTACAATGGCTTGTTTTTTTTTATTATTTTAAGTTCTAACTTATACATTACGACTAAAGAAGACACGTTTTATTACAAGAATAGAGCCCAAAAAATACAGTAAAGCTGTATATGTGATCTATATTAAACTGTAGTAGTTAATTGACTTGAATGAATGAAGTAACGAGGGAGGCACATGAGCAGCAGCAAGTAAGTATTTAAATAACTACTCGCTCTCTCTATATAAATATAGACATATATGTGCGTTGAAATGCGTGTTAGAGATAGGGAGAGAAAGCTAAAGGGGGAAGCATATGGAGGAGTAATTAATTAGTGCTAACTAAGTCGTGTCGGCCTAATTAATTATAGTGAACGAATAAAACAACAATATTAATATAATTGGACGTGGGGAAGAAAAGTTGGTTAATCATACTTAATATCTTAATATAAAGTCAGCATTTATATCATAATACATAAACTAGGCATTATCCGTATAGTAGGCAAGTCACATCAAAATGTTAGGCCAAGGAACAAAAAAATGATAATATATATGATAAATACTGTTTTTAGCCTGTAGTTTATGCTAATTAAAAGATCCTAATTAACTATGGGCAGTAAATAGTAACTTGTAGTATTTACTGCTCCTTGGACTATCAGCCAAAAGTTGTCGCTTTTTGTTATTGTTTTTGTTTGTTTGTTTGTTTTTTTTTAATATAAACAATAGTAGATTAAATCTGATTCGTGAATCTCCTCTGTCATAGGATCCAGTTTGAAAAGATTCAAATGCCCTTTTTTCCAGGAAACTTCCACCAAAGACTTGAAGGAGAGGAAAAACAAAAGGTCATTATTTTTTGTGCAAGCAAACACGTTATCAAGTCTTACACCTTTTGAAGGCGATGACTGGTGATTACCCTCATAATATGTGGAGTCGTTCAGCCCAATATAATATAATATATATATATACAGTTATATATATATATATGTGTGTGTGTGTATATGTGTGATTATAATCATGGGTATATGGGCGCGGCCGCTTCTGAATTTTTTTTGTAAAAATTACTTTGTCTTTTTAAAATTATGCTTTACCCCTATAAAGTTTAATATATTTTGCATTTAATTTTTATTAATAATGTTAGTATATACTATGTCTTTCAATTTATTTTTCTGGCTCCTCCTTTTGTTTCAATAGTTACATTTCTAATAAGCTATGCACTTATTAGCCGTTTAATATAAATATGACGGTTGTAATAAAATAGATAGCTAATAAAAAAAAAGTTTATAATATTTAATAATATTAAATTTTTATTATGTCACGTTATCAAATACCAATTGTTATTAAAATATATATTTATTAAAAATGTAACCTTTAGAAATGATTGAAAACAAGTCTCTCTATATATATAGGTGGAATCTTTTGTTCTAGGCTGTTGGAATATATGCTACAATATTACGGCTTGTAAAGATTTTTTTTTAATTTAAATATCAATATATGTTAAAAAAAAGACTTGGTCTTGAATGGAGACTATCACAATGAGGAATAAATTATGTATGGCAATGGAAATTCTGTGATCAAACACAATATGTCACATATGCATTATATTGAAAAAATTAGCCCGACACGAAAATAATATTCGAAAATAATCAAATATTATCTCTATATAGCTTATATGTATGTACGTCATTAATAGACATCTTAAAATAATTATACGTTAAGATATTGAATTTGAGAATATAAATATAGGAAAATGATTTCAATAGTCTGATAGAGTGAAAAAAACAAACGTGATTGTGTTAGTACACCGCCATTAACTCATAAATATGAGAATTAAACAAGCTTTGTTCTAATTTAGACATTACTGATTAACCATTAGTCATACTAAAATAGCGTATTATTAGAGGTCGAACAAACAAATTGGATGAAGCACAAACTTATGCAAGTTTTCACTGTCTTAATATGTTTGATAGTGTCAATTTCAACTAAAATTTTTGATTCATACAATGTAAAATTTTTACTTGTTAAAATATAAAAAAAAAAGAGTTACATTGTAGGGCTTGTAACATGAGTGAAGCAAATATGGCTTTATGCATTCACCAAATCCCAAAAAGAAAATAGATAAATAAATAAAAAAAGAAAAGGCAGAAAGGAAAAAGAAAAGTGCTTTATGCGATTATTCTCTGAGCATTTGTCTTTTTGGGTTATGGATAATTCTCATGGCCAGTCTTCGTCTGTTACCTAAAGTTTTTTCTGAGTCACTGTCTGATGATACTAAATTGGCTCCAATTGGGTGGACATACTAAATAGTACTGTCACCACCATCCATGACACGTGGTAAACTATATTAGCACGAACTTTTCGCCTTCTTTTTTGCTTGAAAAATGAAAATATATTCGGACCACCTCATGTAGACAAACCCAGTCGAGCATTTGATCATGTGTCCTTTTTGTTATCAGCATTTCAGTCCTTGAGAAAGCCCACCATTCTTTCTAATCACTCTAATGTCAAGAACACCACCAAGTGGGGTGGCATAGTGGCTGTGGAATACTGTGATGGATTAGTGGTCGAACGTTCGAATGTTGAGTCCTTTTTTAAGGTCTTAAATGTATGAAGACTTACGTTCATGTCAATTTAATACTTGATTTACAGTGTTTAGGACCAAGCTCTCAAAAATTGTTACTGTTAATACACTCGGATCATGGGACGACACACTCGTCTTTCAAAGATAAAGCCTAACTGTAAGGTCTTCAATAAATAATTTTGTCCGTGCTTCGAAAATCTTTTTGATAATTCTCATTCCTTTAAGTGGAATAAACTAACTCTGATCATTCTTTCTAGACATTCATTTAATTGTTTTTTTTTTTTTTTGTGTTTGTATAAGATTCATAAAACTCTCATTTTATAAAAACAAATACATAATTAGATTAGAAAAAAATCACTGCTTTTGTCTTTCCTCTTCATGTAAAATAGATGCATTATATGGAAGCATTGCCCGATAACACTGCTCTTGGTTTTTCAGTGAGAAGCCGACATGTTTACTAAATAAATTCTTCTCAGAGTACATCAACACTACAAATAATGCTAGTTTTTCATTAACAAAAAAATTAAAAAAATAAAAAACTGCTAAGTTTAAAGTATGTAACGTCAATATATAACAACCAAAGTTGAATTTTTTGGCAAACAAAATTCAGAGGCAGTCCAAACTAAGCCAAAATGTTGGATAGTGACTAGGTTAGATCTGCCACATGGAACTATATAAACATCTGTGGCCTGCCCACCTTTCCTCAGAAAATGCCAAAAAAAAAAAAAAAGAAAGAAAGACCCCATATTGAATTTGGCTATTGACAGTGTAATTGGGTAGGAAAATAAATAGGCATCTAGGGGAAAAAAAAAAAAAAGTCTCATTTGTTGCTTCTGTGGGTAGTTTCAATTTGGTTTTGAAAATGGTACATATCAAACCAACTTTCCAAGGTTGATAATGTTGGATAGTTAGAATAAAATCCCACGATTATTGGGATTAATTAGGGGATATTAGTTTTCTAAATTAAGCCTTTCTTTTTATGTTTTTCCTGATTATGTGTTATCATATCAATCAGTTTATTAGGGTCTATTTTTGTGGAGATTTTGTTTCCTAGAATAGGGGAATCATTAATGTATTTTTTCTTTTAAATAGCACATAGCACTGTAAATGATTTTTCTGAATTAAGAGAATTATTTCTTTTCTCCAAAAATTACTGGTTCATGGCATCAGAGCCGGACGTTCTACTGGCATAGTGTCACCAGCACCACCATCATCTAAATGGCTAATCCCACCTTGTCTACGGCGGAGTCCACCGCAGCTCCAACAGTGTCCAACCCATCCGTATCTCTCACCTCTAACCTTTTGGAAAACCCCTCAATCCAAGTTACAACACATAAATTAAATGGCAGCAACTTCAGAGAGTGGTACTAGTCTGTTCTCCTCGTCATTAAAGGAAGAGGAAAAATGGGCTACTTGATAGGAGCTGCAGCTGCACCAGAACCAGGATCAGCAACCTACAATGTTTGGGAAGCAGAAAATTCGATAGTGATGGCATGGCTGATTAATTCCATGGAACAAAAAATTGGACGGATGTACTTGTTCTACCAAACAGCAAAAGAAATTTGGGATGCAGTTAGAGAGATGTACTCGGATTACGAAAACATTTCACAGAGTTTTGAAATTCGGTCTACTATTTGCAACACACGCCAAGGTACTTCCTCTGTTACAGAATATTTCAATAAACTTTCTGAGCTTTGGCAAGAAATAGATTTATTCTACAACATTACTTGGAAGTGTCCTGACGATGGAATCCAATATAGCAAGATGCTAGAGAAAGATTGAATTTTTGATTTTTTGCAAGGATTAAATTAAGACCTTGATGAGGTTAGAGGCCGAATTCTTGGTACAAAACTGCTGCCTACACTAAAAGAAGTGTTTGCTGAGGTGCGACGTGAGGAAAGTCGGAAGAAAGTGATGTCTTCATTGTCTCCTAGTACAGCACCTGAAATTCCAGCACCAGGTTCTGCATTTGCCACATCCCGAAGTAGAGAAAACGAATCAAAGACTCAACGTGGGAAGGACAAGCAGCTTTGGTGTGAACACTGCAAGAAACCTTATTATACAAAGGACACATGTTGGGACATTCATGGCAAACCTGTTGACTGGAAACCACGAAGTCAGAGAAGAAATAATAGGAATGCCTACACAGCAAAGATAACAGCCAGCAATTCTTCTCATCCCTTCACAATAGAACAAATGGAGATCCTTCGGAAGATGATGAACCCGCCATCTACAAGTAAGGAAGTTGAATCCACAACATCAAATGCTACTGCTTTAACAACTCATCAAGGTAAATACTCTTTTTTGTCACATTATGGTCTACAACAAGCCTGGATTGTGGATACAGGGGCGTCAGACCAGATGACCAATTCTAGTGCAGGGTTTGTGAATTATAAACCATGTAGGAAGAATATTGGCATTACAGTGGTAGATGGTTTGCTTGCAAAGTAGCAAGAAAAGGGGATGTGGAAGTAAATGGGTTAAAACTAAAATCAGTCTTACATGTCCCAGATTTGAAGTGCAGTTTGCTTTCGGTTAGCAAAGTTACTAAAGATTTGGATTGTGTAGTAATGTTTCTTCCCTCTTATTGTAAATTTCAGGATTTGTCATTGGAGAAGACGATTGGCACAACTGAGGAGAGTAATGGTCTCTACTATTTTTCGGGTGCTAATTCTACTCCAAGACCGATGTCACCTAGTGTTTTTTCTTCATTTTCTGATTCTAGTATTGAACTTTGGCATAAAAGATTAGGACATCCTAGTTTTTCATATTTAAAATATTTGTACCCACATTTATTTGTTAATAAAAATCCTTCTTCATTTCATTGTGATCATTGTGTTCTAGCAAAACAAACTCGAGCAACTTATCATCCTCACACATACAAACCATCCAAACCCTTTTATCTTATCCATAGTGATGTGTGGGGATCGTCTCGTGTGTCAAATTTAACTGGAGAACGTTGGTTCATTACATTTGTTGATGATCACTCACGGGTATGTTGGGTTTATCTAATGCATGAAAAATCAGAAGTGTTCTCTATCTTCAAACAATTCCACAAACTCATCACAAATGTGTTCCGATCTCATATTCATATTCTTCGAACTGATAATGGGAAGGAGTATTTTTCACATGAATTTAATGAATATCTTAAAGAAATTGGAATATTTCATCAAAGTTCTTGTGTTGATACTCCTCAACAGAATGGAGTTGCAGAAAGAAAAAACAGACACTTACTTGAAGTTGCTAGAGCAATTATGTTTGCTAGTCATTTACCACATTCTTTTTGGGGGGAAGCCATTCTCACATATGCATTTCTCATAAACAGAGTCCCCACCAGAGTCCTTAAACATCGAACTCCTCTAAATGAACTTCTTACTGTTTTTCCATCCACTAGGATTCTTAATTCTCTTCAACCTCGTGTTTTTGGTTGTGTCGCATTTATTCATAACACTCAACCAAATCGAAGTAAACTTGATCCACGTGCACTTAAGTGCATTTTTCTTGGTTATTCTTCCACACAAAAAGGATATAAATTTTTCCATCCATCCACTAAACGTTTTTTTGTCTCATGTGATGTCACATTTGTAGAACATCAAGCCTTTTATTCCGAAGTTTCTCTCCAAGGGGAGAACTATATCCAGGGAGAAAAACATTGGGATCCTGCTATAATATCTCTTCCATTGTTTATTTCAAATTCACCTTTGGGTCAATCACAGTCCGAGTCTGTACCTTTGAGTCAATCTCAGTCCGAGTCTGTACAGCCAACAAATTTGAAAGACAGTGGTGACTTAGGCCAAGGGGGAGTGCCTAATTCTGCAAATCCGAAGCTAATCATGGTATATACTAGAAGGCCAAAAACTCCAAAGCCAAACCATGACTCTAAACCTGTGGCAAGTCCTGAGATGGGTGACCAAGAGCTTGGAACAAGTCCAGAGATTGTTGATCAAGAGGAAGTTGAGACAGTTGAATACGAAGAAGAGGAAGAAAATGATCTAGACCTGCCTATTGCAATAAGAAAAGGGGTGAGATCTTGCACTAAGCATCCAATTTCGAGTTATTACACTCATTCCAAGTTGTCAGGAGAATTCAAAGCATTTATCTCAGAGGTTGACAAGACTCAAATTCTGAAAGATATTCATGAAGCCCTTCAAGATCCGGAGTGGAAAGCTGCAGAGATGGAAGAAATGAAGGCTCTAGTAGACAATGGTACTTGGGAGTATGTGAACTACCAGAAGGGAGGAAGATTATAGGTAGCAAGTGGATTTTCACAGTTAAGTATAGACTAGATGGGACTGTTGAGCGGTACAAAGCAAGGCTTGTTGCTCAAGGATTTACACAGACATATGGGATTGATTATGAACAAACTTTTGCTCCAATTGCAAAACTAAACACTATCAGGGTCTTATTGTCTATTGCAGCAAATTTGGACTAGAAGTTATATCAGTTGGATATCAAAAATGCTTTTTTAAATGGCACATTGGAAGAAGAGGTCTACATGAGGACTCCACCTGGTTTTGAAGTTCAAGGAGATCTGAGCAAGGTATGTAGGTTAAAGAAATCTCTCTTCGGCCTGAAGCAATCACCACGAGCATGGTTCACACGGTTTAGCATGGTCATGAAACAATTTGGCTACAAACAGGGGTAAGCCGACCACACCTTATTTGTAAAAAGGGGTGAATCTGGTAAACAGGCAATCCTCATAGTGTATGTAGATGATATGGTGGTCACAGGTGATGATGAAGAGGAGATTGCAAATCTTAAAAAAAGACTACAAACTGAGTTTAAGGTAAAGGATCTCGGGAGTCTCAAGTCCTTTCTTGGTATTGAGTTTGCGAGGAGTAGAGAGGGTATCTTTATTTCTCAAAGGAAGTACACACTTGATTTACTCAAAGAGACTGGGAAACTTGGGTGCAAGCCTGCTAGCACACCATTAGAACGTCACTGGAAGCACCAAATATCTGAGGAGGACCCTCCAGCAAATAAGGAGAGCTATCAGCGTTTAGTAGAGAAGTTAATCTATTTATCTCTTACTAGACCGGATATTGCCTTCAGTGTGAGTGTTGTAAGTCAATTTATGCATGCTCCTACAAAAAGGCATATGGAAGCAGTTAACCAAGTCTTGAGATATCTAAAAGGGAGCCCAGGAAAAGGGTTTGTTATTCAGGAAAACGGGAACAAGAGATGTTAATGGATACTCAGCTGCAGATTGGGCTGGTGCAGTGGAAGACAGCAAGTCAACATCAGGATACTGCACAAAAGTATGGGGAAATTTGGTAATTTGGAGAAGTAAAAAACAGTCTGTGGTTGCTAGGAGTAGTGCCGAGGCTGAATACAGAGCAATAGCCCAAGGGACATGTGAATTAATCTGGATTAGAAGGTTATTGGAAGACTTGAATTTGCATATATCCAGTCCTATGACTCTGTTTAGTGATAGCCAGTCTGCAATAAGTGTGGTTCACAACCCAGTGCAACATGACAGGATGAAACATGTGAGAATCGACAGAAATTTTATTAAGTCCGAGATCGAACATGGAACAATTGTTCTCTCTTATGTTCCCACCAAGTTTCAAGAAGCTGATGTTCTTACTAAAGCTCTACACAAGTCAAGATTTGATCACTGTATTTGCAAGCTGGGAATGATTGATATCTATTCACCAGCTTGAGGGGGAGTGTTGGATAGTTAGAATAAAATCCCACGATTATTGGGATTAATTAAGGGGATATTAGTTTTCTAAATTAAGCATTTCCTTTTCTGTTTTTCCTGATTATGTGTTATTATATCAATAAGTTTATTAGGGTCTATTTTTGTGGAGATTTTGTTTCCTAGAATAGGGGAATCATGAATGTATTTTGTGACACCCGTTATTCTCCTAACGGGTATTGAGGTAATTAAATTAATTTTTAATGTATAAAAAAAAATTTCTTCATTTAAATTTATTTTATAATATTTATTTTTATCTATTTTTAAGTTTTTTAAAATTCTCCTATATTTATTTAGTATGATTACTAAAAAGCCTTAGAACTTCTAATAAATCTCAAAAATGTCATATTGGCATTATGTGTGTTAAAGTCTTTAGATGAGACATAAGGATATATTTTCCAACTACTCTTGACCCTCATTTTCTTTATTTCCTCCGTGACATGCTTCAACATGTCTCCTCTATAATTGTTTCTATCACTTCTCTTCAAAGACTTCATCTTTTCTTCCTTTCTCTTCCACGGTTCCCACACTCTTCTTCTTATTTCTTTGCTGAAGCAAAATACTTAGAGAACTTCTTCAAGGCAGCCATAAAAATCAGCCACGATCACCTCCATTTGAGCAAGAATTTCAGTCATACCGAACTAAAGGAACCTGTTTTGAAGCCATTTCAAGCTTCCAACTAACCATAATCCGAGGTTAGAATCTTATGAACAAATTTAGTCTTTCATTTATAAATTTTCTTTTATACTAAAGGATTTTTCAAATTTGCGTTCTTAAACCTAAGTATATGTTTGTTGCTATTTTGGAGAATATGTATGAAGTCTAAGTGTATATGCCCTAGACAGAAAATTTATATTGTTAAACTTTGTAATACCTCTATGGGCAGTGGTTATTTCTTGAAATTCTAAGATTAAATTAAAATGAATTTTATGAATTGGTTTGCATATTTGAAAAGTAGCATCCTAGGCTTTCTAACGAGCTATCATAAACCTAAATCGGAGTTGTATTTTATTTTCTAAGAATTATTCAATTTTTGTATTGGAAACTAGTAAATCTGCCAATTTGTTATGGTATACCAGCTGCTAACCTGAACCAAGAACCCATCTTTGCTCACCACCTAATTCTTTAATGTCTTGCAACCTTTCCAATATTATCCTAAGTGATTGATGAATCTTATTAGGGACTAAAACATATAGATTACTTGTTCACATTTTATATTGTGTTAAGACAAAAATTGTTTACTGTGGTATTCAAAAGAGATTTATATAAAAGCTTTAATGGCATACTAGTAAGATAGGTTTACACATGATTTATTTATGAATGTAGTTGTATGTTGTGCTTTAGTTTTAATTGTCCTTATGCACGCCTTAGGATCAAGGGAGTATGGAGCTAACGTTAACTGATTCCAGGATTAAAAGATTGTTGATAAGCTTGAAAGGTAGGGATTCTATTACTCATCTTTTGTGAGGTTTTTATAGAATTAAAATTGATTGTTTTGCCGCAATATATATATCTATGTTGAACTGATATTATATGAGTATCACATATGAAACTATGACATGGACTCGTCTTGTATTGTACGGCGAGGAACATAATGAATTTACACATGTTATAAATTGAGAAGCATGGTTAGGAAAACTAACTCTATTGATAATGATTCAATATAGAGAAATTGTAAGACATGAAGAGGGCGACGGTTACGTCCTTGGGCATGAATACCCTAAAAGGTAAAATAGGGGGAAGGCGATGACGCTTCCTTGGGTTGAAAGTCCCAGAACACACTGTACAGGAATCGATTTGGTGAGGACTCGGGGCTTGATGTCCCCTCACCGGAACACCCTTGAAATGTTTATAGGGTGATCAAGTGCGCCCATTTGGGTTTCGATGAGTTGAGTGATACTCAATTTAACATGGATACCTAGGAACAATGATGATTGGTAATATTTGTATAAATGTGTAATTATGACACTTGGTAATGATTAACTACGGTATCCATAAGATGTGATCATAATAAACCTCATAATCTGAAATATGATGTGACTTACTAACCATGCAGATTTTAATGTGGTAATGATAGAGGTGAGTAATGGCTTTCTCTACTGAGCATAGTGTTGCTCATACCCTTATGTTTATATCTTTTCAGGACTCACTAAGTGTGAGGTGGCTACGAGAAATATAGTTGAGGAAGTGATGTAGCTATATTACATTAAAACTGTGGTTTATTTATCGTTTATATTTTTATTTTTGAGTTGAGAGTTTTCATTTAAGTCCCGGGTAAATTTTATTTTTAAGGTTTTACTTTTATTATTTATTTTTATTTTATCTCATTAAAAACTGTTAACCCCCATATAGGGGCGTTACAGAATTTTTGGTATCAGAGCCTAGGTTCGGTTAACCTAGGGAGTGTAGCACCACTTTAAAAAAATATATTTTTGAGATGGTTTTGAAGCTGAATTTTCATTGTCATCATCAAAATGAACCTTCACATTGATTTATACAGTCTAGAAGGATGTAACATGGAAAGGCCATAGAATGAAAATATCAATAGTTATATGAGTACAATAATTTTATAGAAGGAAAGTATTAATAGTTATAAGGGAATGATAATTATATGAAATGAGTTTATAAGTAGAATGCTTATGAGAGATTCGTATAATATTTGGATCTCTAAGCATATTTAATTCGTATAAACGATGAGAAATTCGTGTAGATAAGAGGATTTAAAAGCCTTTTGTCTCGTGAAAAACAATAAGAAATATAAGGCTTGATTTATTGATTTTAAAGTTTGACATAGATATGCCAAATTTCTCGTAATTGATTCAAACCTAAGTAATGATTATGTGTGGATTCGATGGAGCACATAAGTGTCAATATCTTTTCTTAAAAGCTCTATTTATTTGAGGAATATGATATAAGTTGGGAATCATGGTATTGAATCTTGAGAGAGATAAATGTTAGACTTTTGGTCTGTTGAGACTGTGTAAAGTCTAGAATGCATGAATCTCAAAATTGGAATATTTCGTTACGTACATTGTATTTAAGTGTACCAGTGAATCTTTTGGTTACCTAAGGTTTTGTTATATGAGGAAATTATATATTGTATGAGTAGAATTGTGGGGATTGTAGATGTTCTTAAGTAGTAACATCAAGTGTCTTTGTTCGTTGATATGGTCTATGTTGAAAGACGTAAATCGTATTGATTTCAAGGTTAGTCGCATTCTAAACCCTTGGTAGTAATGATGATGAATCCATTGATAGATGTTAAGTATTATCAATAACATATGGGTGATGCATTGTTCAATAAGGTTTTGATTAAAACAAAATTATTCGAGTTGCTGGAAGATTATGTTGTTATGAAATGATTTTAAATATCATTCAGGAAGATCCTTGTTGTCGTTAAATTAGATTTGTTGTTCATAGTTAACTTTATCTATAGTGGGCTTTGAATTGGGTTTGAGATTTATACAAATTGGTTTTCAATTTTATGTTTGTTATTTAACTCGTTCCAAATGTGTTAAGGCCTGAAACAACTTGACCATTTTCAACTAAGAACATTTGGGCCTAGTTCAAATCTTAAATCAGTTTGATTCACACTGTCTCTCCCACGTGGTCTCTATACGTGTCATATACAGTGGTTTAATCATTGTTTACATATACGTTTACTGTGCATAAGAGCTTATTTCTCCGAGTTCACTTTTTCTCTCTTAATTTGTTATTTTCTCTCTAAATCGCAAATCCTCTTCTTTTTCATTAAAAATTCTTCTTTTCCTCTAAAAGAAGAAGGAATTCTAGGATTCTGCAATTTACTATCTTAATTTTTCCTTTCTATTTACTCTTCTTTCATCTCATCATGGACCCAAAGTACCAACATCTGAGAAAGTATTTCCCATCACTCTCCCAAAAGATTCTCAAAAAGAAATATAAGGCTAGAATTACTCGGTTGTGGATTCTTATGCGTTTTGGCATCCCTTGTGATGTGAGAATGTTGATAGAGGGGAAGATCCGTCCGAGTGACTTTAGTCAAGATGTCGGTTTACCAGGAACAGGTACCAGTCGAAGTGCAATGAAAAGAAGAGCTCGTGCCATCGTGGTCACTTGTAACAAATGTGGAAGACAAAATTGTAACGGTAAATGTACTTCACCTGGTTATATGTCTACGAATAGAGAGGATAAAATAAGGTTTTGTAGGAATGGACTTTCAAAGGAGAACTTGGATAGCATCCATCCTCCTCTCCACGGTCACCCTAGTGGATATGTTCAAGGAGCTATTTTTAAACTCTGGCCTAAATTTTATACAGAAAGACAACGCCTCAGGAATACGGTATTTCTAGATCCTGTTTGCCAAGCCATAAGAAAACTGGATGGGGAATAAGTCATCGCTCTATAAAGGTTATTTAGTCTTTACTTATTTGAAGCAGTTTTAGCTGATGTTCAACAGTTTGTGTTTTTCTTTTACTCAGAATATTTACTTTTGTGTTTGAAATAATTGTGATTATTAGATTGATACAGTAAGTGTTAATATCTTATTTAATTTATGATTTTCTTAAATATATATATATATAATAAAATATATTATCTTATCAGACACGTCACATACGGTACAGTAATATGTTTGAATTTTGAAAAGCTTATCCAGATATTTCAAGATTTGTGTCTCAAATTTCAAAAGTTCTATAGTATTTGTCGTTTATATTAAATTTCTAGACTTGGTGTATATTTGTCAAAAAGTCTACAGTTGTGTCATGAGGGTCTTCTGTCGAATTGTTCTCAATTGTCAAAAGTTATACAATTAGAGTCTAATCTTTTTCAAAAAGTGAATCAGATTTTCTGTAAACTATCAATCACCTTATCTTACTTTCTTATCCGCACAAGATTTTGTTTAAATCTTTGGATTACCTTTTCATTACCTACTCGTCTATCTCTTTAGCCCTTTTTGTATATTTCTCATCTTTAAAAACTTATGTAGAACCCGAAGTCTAAGTGGAGCAGACATTAAGCAACCACTTCTATAAACCAAATATGTCTACCTCCCAGTCCACGAAGAAAATAAAGAATGTCTGTGTCTTTTGTGGTTCCAGCTTTGGAAAAGATAAAGCTCATTTAGAAGCTGCAAATCACTTAGGGCAAGTCCTAGCACGCAAGAAGATTAACATAATCTATGGGGGTGGTAGTATAAAAATGATGGTAAATATGGCACTAACAGCTAGGTCTAGCGACGCTACTGATGTAAGAATTTGGCCTCATATTCCAGTTGAAGGAAACCTTTGTAAGGAAGCCATAGGTAAGGGAGAAGGAGTCAGGAGTATCCCTAAAAATTTTAAAGACATAATCTATAATTCTGATGCTTTTATAGCATTACCTGGTGGTCTAGGTACTCTTGAGGAAATATTTATAGTTGCTTGTGGGCAATTGTTGGGCTTTTATTCCAAACCTTTGGGACTGCTGAACGTAAAGGGTTTTTATGACGGTCTTTTGAAATTTCTAGATTACGCTGTGGAAGAAAACATCACTACAGAATCGGAGAGACAAATCTTTGTCACTGCTTCAACAGCTGAGGAATTGATAGATAAAATGCAAATCATACATCCAGAATCCGACACTGCAACATCCAAGCTTGAATGGGAAAGGGAAAGCCGGGAGCGGCCAATTGATTTGAATCTCCATCTGTAATCTTTTTGTTTTATCTTTGGCATGTAGGCATGTGTGTCCGTATTTCGTGTGTTACGAATAACCGTTTGCCTTGTATTCTGTGTTTCTTGTGGTACGTTGTTGTTCAATCTTTTAGATTCATTGAGCCTAATGCCGGGATGGCTGGATACGGAGTACTTGATGCTCTCGAAACGCATCCTTCTTAAGGTCCGATCTTTTGTTTATCGATGTTTTTGTATCCTCTAAGCATGCATGATATGGATAGCTGGTATACGGAGTGCCTTGTACTCTCGAAACGTATCCGTATTATGTTTGTAATGTGTAATATTCTGTTAATATTATGTGGAAGTACCAGAGTCAGTTATGGGGATATTCCATATGAAATATGAGTATATTATTTGGATTGAATGTTTGTGTCATGAGGATAGCTGTTTAATGAAAAATATGTCGGGTATGTTTGCAACCAGAGATTCCGTTTAATATCTCTATGAGTAAGTTTAATGTATAGTTTTGAATAAAAGTGTTTGTGATATATGTTTTATGATTATGTTCTAGTTTGTTAGTTGAGGTATGAAATCAAATATATTTGACTTTTCTTTACTCAAAAAGGAAAAGGAACCTAAAGATGAAGTATATAAAATTTCTCTGGCAATCTCCTTAAATGTGATTGTAAATCACAGTCCATGGACAATGAAGGACTGGAATCATGATATGGTCAATATGTATGCCTGATCAGATTCTTAGACTATTATACGGTGATATAAGTTGAAACTTGTCAGAAATACTCTCATTGAGGGATTTAGGAGTAAGATTTATTATGCAAGTAAATGAGTGGAGATACGATAACTTAAATTTGGAGGACAAACAACATTAACGGTTTAGACTCAGAATTGGAATCATAGTGGAATCATAATTTTTACTAGTATTGCTAGAATTGAAATTTCGAGGACGAAATTTCTTTAAGGGGGGTAGAGCTGTGACACCCGTTATTCTCCTAACGGGTATTGAGGTAATTAAATTAATTTTTAATGTATAAAAAAAAAATTGCTTCATTTAAATTTATTTTATAATATTTATTTTTATCTATTTTTAAGTTTTTTAAAATTCTCCTATATTTATTTAGTATGATTACTAAAAAGCCTTAGAACTTCTAATAAATCTCAAAAATGTCATATTGGCATTATGTGTGTTAAAGTCTTTAGATGAGACATAAGGATATATTTTCCAACTACTCTTGACCCTCATTTTCTTTATTTCCTCCGTGACATGCTTCAACATGTCTCCTCTATAATTGTTTCTATCACTTCTCTTCAAAGACTTCATCTTTTCTTCCTTTCTCTTCCACGGTTCCCACACTCTTCTTCTTATTTCTTTGCTGAAACAAAATACTTAGAGAACTTCTTCAAGGCAGCCATAAAAATCAGCCACGATCACCTCCATTTGAGCAAGAATTTCAGTCATACCGAACTAAAGGAACCTGTTTTGAAGCCATTTCAAGCTTCCAACTAACCATAATCCGAGGTTAGAATCTTATGAACAAATTTAGTCTTTCATTTATAAATTTTCTTTTATACTAAAGGATTATTCAAATTTGCGTTCTTAAACCTAAGTATATGTTTGTTGCTATTTTGGAGAATATGTATGAAGTCTAAGTGTATATGCCCTAGACAGAAAATTTATATTGTTAAACTTTGTAATACCTCTATGGGCAGTGGTTATTTCTTGAAATTCTAAGATTAAATTAAAATGAATTTTATGAATTGGTTTGCATATTTGAAAAGTAGCATCCTAGGCTTTCTAACGAGCTATCATAAACCTAAATCGGAGTTGTATTTTATTTTCTAAGAATTATTCAATTTTTGTATTGGAAACTAGTAAATCTGCCAATTTGTTATGGTATACCAGCTGCTAACCTGAACCAAGAACCCATCTTTGCTCACCACCTAATTCTTTAATGTCTTGCAACCTTTCCAATATTATCCTAAGTGATTGATGAATCTTATTAGGGACTAAAACATATAGATTACTTGTTCACATTTTATATTGTGTTAAGACAAAAATTGTTTACTGTGGTATTCAAAAGAGATTTATATAAAAGCTTTAATGGCATACTAGTAAGATAGGTTTACACATGATTTATTTATGAATGTAGTTGTATGTTGTGCTTTAGTTTTAATTGTCCTTATGCACGCCTTAGGATCAAGGGAGTATGGAGCTAACGTTAACTGATTCCAGGATTAAAAGATTGTTGATAAGCTTGAAAGGTAGGGATTCTATTACTCATCTTTTGTGAGGTTTTTATAGAATTAAAATTGATTGTTTTGCCGCAATATATATATCTATGTTGAACTGATATTATATGAGTATCACATATGAAACTATGACATGGACTCGTCTTGTATTGTACGGCGAGGAACATAATGAATTTACACATGTTATAAATTGAGAAGCATGGTTAGGAAAACTAACTCTATTGATAATGATTCAATATAGAGAAATTGTAAGACATGAAGAGGGCGACGGTTACGTCCTTGGGCATGAATACCCTAAAAGGTAAAATAGGGGGAAGGCGATGACGCTTCCTTGGGTTGAAAGTCCCAGAACACACTGTACAGGAATCGATTTGGTGAGGACTCGGGGCTTGATGTCCCCTCACCGGAACACCCTTGAAATGTTTATAGGGTGATCAAGTGCGCCCATTTGGGTTTCGATGAGTTGAGTGATACTCAATTTAACATGGATACCTAGGAACAATGATGATTGGTAATATTTGTATAAATGTGTAATTATGACACTTGGTAATGATTAACTACGGTATCCATAAGATGTGATCATAATAAACCTCATAATCTGAAATATGATGTGACTTACTAACCATGCAGATTTTAATGTGGTAATGATAGAGGTGAGTAATGGCTTTCTCTACTGAGCATAGTGTTGCTCATACCCTTATGTTTATATCTTTTCAGGACTCACTAAGTGTGAGGTGGCTACGAGAAATATAGTTGAGGAAGTGATGTAGCTATATTACATTAAAACTGTGGTTTATTTATCGTTTATATTTTTATTTTTGAGTTGAGAGTTTTCATTTAAGTCCCGGGTAAATTTTATTTTTAAGGTTTTACTTTTATTATTTATTTTTATTTTATCTCATTAAAAACTGTTAACCCCCATATAGGGGCGTTACATATTTTTGCTTTTAAATAGCACATAGCACTGTAAATGATTTTTCTGAATTAAGAGAATTATTTCTTTTCTCCAAAAATTACTGGTTCAGATATTATGTCTATCATGATGGGAAACAAAACACCCTCCCAGCTGCTTGGTGTCGGAGAAGGAATTGTATATTTTCCAAGTTTTCTTTAGCAGCTGACAAAATGGAAAGAAAACAATTCCTTGAGGGATAAAGCAAGTCAAAAGTTTTTCCCCCACTTGTCCACCTGGCTTTCTGAAAACAAGACAAAGAAAAGTTGAACCACCAAATAGATTCTTTCAGACCACAAAATTTGTGAAGTTATTCTTTAAGAGTGAAAAGGAAACATCCAAATGGAGATAACAATTAAGGCGATCCGTGCACGAAGAGAACACTTGTTTCGCCTTCCATATTTATTTGGAGAAACATTAAAAAAGATGAAACCCAAGTGACTCAAATGGTTGCTTTTTTCAAAGAGTCCTACCAACTTTAGTCTCTTATCAAACAAGTTGCATAATGGCCATCGACGATTATGACCACATATTTATAATCAATCACAAATTCATATGTAATATATATTACAGAGTATTATACAATTTTACATGTCAATCCCTAATTGGCAGTGATAATCATCACTGGTGATAAGTAACAATTGTCGACGCAAAACGTCAAGACTCAAGCAAACACGAAAAGCGCTCAAAGAAATCTGATTTCTGATATGGGGTACCTTTTACAAGTCAAATCCGGAAAACAAGGAAGAGACAAAGGGGAACATTCGTCAAAGCTAAAAATGACGAGCACAACACATGCAAAAATAAGCAGTACAAGAACCATATCAAGCCAATAACTTTTTTTTTCCCTTCTCATTGTCTATTATTACTTTAGAAGCAAAGAATGTTTGAGGTTTTGACATAGATATTGCAACTTGCAATTCTTAACTAATAAATGAAAGTGGGCTGATTCCAAATAAATAATCTAAAATCAGACCATATATGTCATCCCAACCTGAAGAATGTTCATGTGAGGCACACTCATATTTGCAGCACCTGCTCTACAGTTCCTCCTCAAGAATGCATAGAAGTAGTTTATAACCAGCTTCTTGAGAAAAAATGAGTTTTTCTTTGCCCTCACATCCCCATGTCCAAGCAAGTAAGTGAATCCCGAATCTATTGCTTCACGGAGAGCTGAGAGCTCGTACTCCAAACTCAGGTCTTCATCCGATGACATCACACTAGATGGCAATGCAGTGGCATTTTCTTCTGAGGCAGAAGTTATCGTCTCATCAAATCTTGCTTCCTGCATTAATGGAATCCTTAGCTCTTCATTCCCATCACCGGTTGGGACTCTCGAATCCCTTGATGTTGTTGAAACGCTATCATGCTCTATTTCCGTTAAATTGCTCTCCAACGCTAGATCTTGAGCCTCCTTCCTTAAAAACTTCTCAAGGCTTTCGACCAAAAGTTGCTCAAATGCGTGGTGATCCTCCTTTCTGACATCTTTGTAGCCATACCGAGCAATGCAGCGGAACATATGGTAGTCCTTTTCGCAAACTCTTCGGAACAAAAATCTTTCCTCTTGAGGAACAACTGGGATTGGGACATACTTGATGCAAACAAAGACTATGGTAGAGTGGATAGCTGGAAGGCTAAGAAGAAACTGACCGAAAATGGAGGGAATGCCCTGGACAAGCTCATTGTATAGCAATCCTATTCCTGGGGTTCGAACAGTCCCAAGTGTGGATCCAAGCTCAAGCATGAAGTCCATGGATATCTTCTCTCTAACCTCACTCTGGTACTTCAACACACTCCCATAATTCCAAGTGTACATTATACAGAGAAAGAAAGTGGCAAAAACAAGTGGGAGCCAACCACCCTCCAAGACTTTTGATAGAACTGCAGACAAGTAGACGAGCTCTATTGACCCGAATACGATGGGGAAACACAAGGCCAGAAACAAGTTGGTCTGCCAAATGAGAAGCATTACAAGTGTCACCAAGGTTGTACTCACAAGCATGACGCCAACTTCGGCTATGCCTGTAAGAACAATATGACTTGCATTAGTAAAGTGTAACACAAAAGTTTTAAGGTTTTTAAGAGTCATATTGAGGACATTCATGTCATTGGCTGAGCCTTGGCATATAAACAACTTTGTCAAAAAAACTACCTGGCAGCAGAAAGGTTTTAAGATTTCTTCATTCAAGAAATGGAAACATGAAAAGAAATTACGGAAAAAAACAAAAAATAAAAAGGCATGACATGTTGGGGAAAACTTGAGTGGAAGTTATGGTACGATAAACATCTTAAGAAGCTCATCTGAAGTATGTGCAATAAGAGTTACAACATGTATGTGAAACATGTTAATCAGTAGAATAATCCTCGACTGCAACGTAAACAAGAGCAATTCCAGGAACAGGGGAGAAGGAAGATAACCGTATGCATTGGCGATATCTGTGGTGCTCTGGAAGATGGAAACTACGACTATGCACATGACCATTAAAAACCAATTTATGACAGGGATGTATATTTGGCCCATTCGTCTCCTTGAGGTGTGAATTATCTTCAGCCTTGGGAAGCATCCAAGAGCCATGGCTTGCTTAACACACGAAAATGTAGCGGAAATCATCGCTTGGCTGGCAATCATTGCAGCAAGAGTGGCTATAACAAGGACGGGCCAGAAAAGATTTTCTGCTTGTTCACAACATTCAAAAACTAGGAAGTCACAATGAGGAACCATATACTATTGCACCTATAATTTACAAAATAGAATCTAGATTGAGAAGAAACAAACACCTGCCATGCGCGCTGCCACACCCCACCACACCCACCCCACCCCCCACCCAACCCCCCAAACCCCCAAAAAGCCCAAAAACAACCCAACAAAAAAAAAGAGTGCATGTGTGTGAGCAAGTATAACCTGGCACAGAATCATAAAATATTCTTTCTGCAGAATCAGGGTATTTCAGCAGATATGCAGCTTGGCCCATGTAAGCCAAGAGAAGACATGGGAAAACGACAAAGCTGAAAGCAATCTGCATAAGCAGAACAGATTAATCATAAAAGACTTCTACTAAAACAAACGGAAAAAAGAGATAAAAGTCATGTGATATTGAAAAACCAAACCTGTATGGCTCGTACAGAAAAATGGCCCAAGTCGGCAAACATTGCTTCAGCTCCTGTGGTGACATTATAAAGTAAGATACACAAACTCAATGACCGCAAATAACATCTAACCCTTTATACGTGGGCCCCGAGCTTTGCATAGATCAAGAAACATAGACGCATAATACTGAAAATAAAATCCGAACAAACACTTTATAAATGATAGTGTTATGTATCATCTGAATTTCTTTAGAACTTGAGCTGTTAAGAAATGGACCAGAAAAGGCATATCAAGCTCAGTACATATACATTTACATTTCGGATTTCAGCTTCAAACAAGACTTAGACTAGTACAAGTGAGACAAAGTAAATGAGGGAGATTCTAAAATTTAGGCAAGTTACAGAAATACATAAAGTGTTGGCAGTCTAGCTATTCTTATTAAGCTGTATGGTGAATGTACCTGTAATGCACAGAACACAACCACCAAGAGCTGACCAGGCTTCTCTGCTGTTCTTTTTGAAGAAGAAATATATATAAGCCGGATTAAATGCTTTCAAGACTGTAAAACCATGCATTGCAAGATTGTAAATTCCAATGGATCCCAGACTAAAGAACCACAGAGCAAGTATTGGAGCAAACATGAAACCCACTTTGCCCGTCCCAAAGCGTTGTATGCTAAATAATGCAGCCAGGATCACAACTGAAATAACAACTATAGCATCTGCAAGCAAAATCAGAAGATTGTATATGGAATTACACGTATATAATTATCGGTTGTTACTCATAGCGTCAAATGGTACTGCCGTACAGGAAGAACAAGATACCGACTTGTATCAAAGCCTTTTACTGCACCCTTCAGACCACTCACAGCAGACAACACTGTCATAAAAAAAAAAAAAATTGATGTTAATGTTAAATAGTTTTAGGATGTTAAGATGGGCATCACTTCATAATTGAATAAAAAATTTAATAGTGCATTAAGGAGGCAGAGGTGGGAGAGATCCCATAAAGTGTGCTTATGAAGCTAGGCCCTTATCTAAATCATCAAAAAGCTGCACAACTTGTTTTAATAAGGTTCAAAATAGTTCTTTGCAACCCTCATTGCTATCAGCGTCGAAAGAACATGACAAACTCACATGCAAGAAAGACTAAGCTATCTTAGTTACAATTACAATAGACCGATTTTCAGCTTCAAATCATACTTAAGCATTTCACAATGCCAAAAAGAGGGAAGATCGGAACACTAGAGGAATTTAAATTTATACCCCTAAATTTCTAGTTGCAAGAACTATGTCCAGCGACACACCTGACATTGCTGGGGTTAATATACCATCTCCTATAATCATGGAAGTCCCTGTCAGAACCAGCAACAAGAGAAGGGTTTTCAAGGGCGCTTTCCTTTCCAAAGCCTCTTTTATATTCAAAGCCCTTTCCAACTCTGGAGTGGGCAGTTTCAGCTTAAAACTCGAAATCTGTTCATCAGCTGGCTGACGATTTGGGAGCATATTCACCTTTGCATACCTGCATATCAGCGAATACAGTGCAAATGTTCCTCCTATTATTTGAAAGCATAAAGTTGTCGTCAGTATGTATATGTGCTGAACTAGATAGAATCTAAATAAAGCTAGGAAGCAATAACATCAAGAAAGAGAATTCTTACCTTCTCCGTTATCATTGGCTTTGAGAACTACAAAAACGTATTTTGCTAACGGTATAAGAGCAATCGTGTACATCACAAGCGATAAAGCCCCCAACACATCAACATCCGAGTCGATAGGCACTTTGCTGAAGACATCGGTGAAGACATACAAAGGGCTTGTGCCCATGTCACCGTACACAACTCCGAGCGTTTGAAATGCTAAAGCAAGAGTGCTCCATGTGGAAAGGTCCTGAATTATTGAAGTAAAAAAACTTTGTAAGAGAACAATAGACGGAGAGTTTCCTTTCTTTTTTTCCCTGTTGGGAAAATTGTGTCATATATTGCACTTCCAATGGAATGAATGTAACTGTTCCATTGTGAATCAAAGATTGTAACATTTCTTGCTTGCAAATATTTAAGTGATTGCTCTAGGCTATTTACCACTGGTTTTTTTAGCCGGTTAGAGATTGGTATATAAAATTGAGTGAGCCCCTATAAACACAAACCGTTGTTCCCACAGTTAACATGTCACATACATAATCTTGCTTAAAAATGCGCTGTGATGATCAACAGTAGTGATACATAGCATTATTCAAAACGTATTCAGCAGTCACTCGAATAGAATTGTAACAAAATCATACTTGTTGTCAGTTCCATAATCCCATCTTCATTTTCCATTGATCAAAATCCAATAAGCTGAAAGAAAAAGCTATCAATTGCACAAATATACTAAATCCAACCACAAACTCCCAAGATTACAACTTTCCTCAACACAGCAAAATCTCACGCTTCCCCAGATGAAAACAACAGATTTATCCATCACATAAAGACAGACAACAACATCCAATGTCCCAACAAAAAAAAAAAGTACACTGGGAAAGTAAAAGTCCAAGAACCAGTGATTTGATTGTATTATTGTAGTATTTTGTTACCATGGAATGATGACCATGAGCTCCAGAAATCTCCAGGGCCTCAACATCAAATGAATCAACACGCTTGGGCTTCTTGACCAGCCTCCTTCTGAGAGATCCAAACCCTTCTTTGCCCTCCTCTTTCTCATCATCAATCTGAGACCATGGAGGTGATTCCGAGTCCACCTCGCTCCCATCAACCCACCTCGACTCACTTCCACTCCAACTACGGCTACCCCCCAACAATCTCACACTACTACTCTCTTCAATCCTATCTCCTCCTCTTTCCATATCTTCTTTTCATCAAAACAACAAAAACCCACTTCCCAAAACCACTCTTTTGGCTTAAAAATCTTCACTTTTCATCCATTTCTTGCAAGGTTTTTTTTTTTTTTTTTTTTTTGATTCCCCTTATACAATTTTTGAGCGATTATTGGCGATGAAAATCTTCTGCTTCTTAGCTTAACGAATCGTGTGTGTGATCCGTGATCTTGGTCAGAGGACTGTTGTGGGTCGCTTGAGGTTAAAAAGAGACAGCTTTGGTAACTTGAGAACCGAAAGGACAAACGAATATCCTTTACGAGAAATAGAAAATGTTAATATTGAATAAGACATGCCCAAAACAACAAAGATAAAGAGGGAGACGTTACGGGACCAGTCTCTCCAGTCCTCCCTGTCAAACAACGTGATTGGCTTGCCTCTTTTTATTATCTTTTTTTCGTAATAATATCAGAGCAATGTTCCCATTTTGTATTGTTTTGGGGAGTTTTTTGAAAATATTTTGTATGTTTTTTAAAATAAAAACTTTAAAAATATTTTTAATATAATTTTTAAATTTTTTTAAAATAAAATTATTTTCACATATTTTACAAACGTTACTAATTTTTTTTAATGAAAAGAAACTTTTACTAGAACAATCAATTCGTTAGTGATTAGAATACTAATTATTTTCTTTTTTGTGAAGGAAAATTTAGATGGTTGTTTTCTTTGAATTATTGAGCTATGCATGTGTTGTCAGTTCTTATTTTTTAATTTTTTAAATAATAAAAAGACACAAAATTGAGTCCAAAAAAAAGATTCAAGAAAATAGACGACAAAATATCAAGAATACCAAGGAGAAAATAATGGGTCCACTTACCATAGTAGGTCGAAGAGCGATTAAAATGGAGAAAAATAATTATATGGGAACAAATTTCGAAGCCAAAAATGGGATGAATTGGCTTGGGCCATTTTTGAGCACTTTTGGGCCGACAAATGGCCCTATTAAAGCCCAATAAATATCTCCCACGAGTACAGGCCCATGGCGAGACACGTGTAAACCGTGAAAATATCTACCGCAGAGTCCAGACTCAAAACTCGAAAAGCTCAACAAAGAATAAAGTCGTTTTCTTGTTTTCTAGGGTTTTAGAAGATTTTTGGAGTCAATTCGCTTTCTTCCTCGATCGGGGATAATTTTCCCGAAGAAATCTTCTTCCATGTAAGTTTTCTTTCTCAGCTCCGATTTTTGTTCGTACATGTTGAATTGTAAGATCGCTATCTAATGTTGCTTCTTTTGCACGCCGACTTGATTCGATTTTTCTGTTTGGTTTGGCGGAAAATAGTTCGCAGAGGAAAAAGGAAACGAATTTTTTTGAAAGTTCATATTTTTTGGTCATTTTCTTTGTCATTCGGGGGTGTGCGAGATGTTTTGTGGAAATTTTCTTTCGTTTTTTCGAATTTTTGTGGATTATCTTTTGTTCGAAAAAGCAAAGTCTGATAATCTTTGTGATTTCGATTTCTCTCTTTTCTAGATTGAAACTGGTTTGTGAATCGTACGATGTCTCGCGTTTACGTTGGGAATTTGGATCCTCGAGTGACTGAAAGGGATCTGGAAGATGAATTCCGGATGTATGGCGTTCTTCGGAGGTGAGACTTACTGAAATTTTTTCTCAGTTGAGCTATAATTTTAGCTATTTTTTTAATCATGCTACGAAATTGTTGTCTTTTATGTGATATTTGGTTGAAACATTTTCTGGTATTATCCTCATACAAATAATGTGACTTTTTGGGGCTTTGGCCGAGTATATTACACGCTCCGTGTTATATCTCAAATTATGCCTTTTTAGGAGAGTAAACATATGCTAAATCCTTAATAGTCATTTTTAGTGTCTTTATTTTCTTGTTTAACTTAAAAAACAACGTGTTTATTTTTGTTTTTGTTTTTTGTGTGTCCAATTTTGATACGTTAATTAAATTGGTGCAGCGTCTGGGTTGCTAGAAGACCACCGGGCTATGCGTTTCTTGAATTTGATGATCGCAGGGATGCTCTAGATGCAATTCAAGCCTTGGATGGTCAGTAATCTGTGTGTAAATTTTGTTTGTCAATGAATTTTATGGGCCTTAAAGATGGCTGCAGCTTTAGAGATACTCTCATCTTTTAATCTTGGCGTAGTTGACGTTCCTTCATGGATTTTTAGATTTTTTTAGAAATTCATTCTTGTTCAACATTGAATATTTATCTCTTTAGTTTAAAATGTCACATCCTTGTTCCACAGGAAAAAATGGTTGGCGTGTGGAGCTTTCCCATAATTCTAAGGGTGGTGGAGGTCGTGGCGGTGGTGGACGTGGGCGCGGTGGAGGTGATGACTTGAAGTGTTATGAGTGTGGTGAGCCTGGACATTTTGCTAGAGAATGTCGCCTGCGCGTTGGTTCACGAGGTTTGGCTGGGGGAAAGCGTCGAAGCCCTTCTCCTCGACGCCGTAGGAGCCCGAGTTATGATAGATATGGACGCAGGTTTGCTGTTCAGTTCTCTCTTATTCAGCGTATTTCCCATCATATAATCATTCATCTTCTTGGTAAAGTGTCACAATCTCTCTCTATCTCTCTCTCTCTCTTAATGGAGAGGAAGCGATTCAAAAATACGTTCCCATTGTGATTGCAAAGCCATATTTCTACATACAGAGAATAATTGTATAAAAGCATGAGGGGAAAAGCGCTCATGTCTCAACTCCTGACTTTGCGTTCTAGCATGAGATGATCAGCAACAATCACTGATATGTAGTAATTGGAATGTGGCGTGCTATGCAATTATTTGTTGATATCTCCCTATATTAGCTATCGTCCAACTTTTCCCTTTAATTTTCTTTTTCTTGTGACAGGAGTTACAGTCCACGTAGGAGATCTCCCAGACGTCGTAGCATATCCCCTGTTCGAGGCGGTCGAAGCTACAGCAAGTCTCCTCCATATCGCCATGCTCGTCGTGGGTCTCCTTATGCCAATGGGTATGTTTAAGTGTTTCTGAATATTGATTTGAATGATGGCCCTTATTAATAGCATTTCTGATTTTCTTGTACCTTTACTTCTTTATATCCTTTCTAGTGAATCTTCATGATTTATTCTCGTTGCAGGGACTGAAGCTGGATCTTGAAGTGGACTAAATGCTGGATGACGACCTTACAGGAATATCTTAGGTCTAATAGGATTGGTGAATGGACGAGAATCGTATTAGTTGTGTTGATATTATGCCAGTGGATTTTATTAGAAACTTGGTATTGGATGGCTTCTACAAAGTGTGTTGGCTGCCAAATGGGGTGCTTTGGACACCATTTTGCGCTTGCTTTCTCGCTTCAGCTTAATGAATACTGGAGGTCTCTTTCCTACTTTTAAGTTGTCATATTATCCTCCTTTATATGTTTTAAGATTTAACTTATTGTGGTAGTATTTCACTATATGCAAAGAGTTTCTGAATCTTGCTTGTTTTGATTTGAGGTCGGTTTCCGGCTATAATGGCATCGTTGGCCGCTTACTGCATCTTTAGTGCACATGGTTCTCACCACTGCTTCTGCACCACTATCTTCTACTTCTTGTTGCTCGTCCATATTAGTGAGTGAAACTGGAATATACAGGAAGTGTGGTTTGCGTGTGGCACTCTTTTGTTTCTTTCTTCTGCAACAAAGCTTCTGGTCTATCTTATTTTCTTAAATGACTCAACTTTCAAGATGCTGATGCTGTTTACTGCACTCGCTACCCCTGCGTCTCTGTGCATGATCTACTCATTGCTTTTTCTGCATTTTAGTCGGCTTACTTTGCATGTTGAATTATCCTTAGTAACTCAGCTGCACTCAACCATTTATCAATGCCCCTGTCGTCAAAAAGCTCCCATCATAGTAAAGACTCGCTTCTCATATACCTGGTTGAAGAAGGTGAAGCTGGTTTGTTGGACCATTGGTTTTGCGCGTCCAAGTTTGGTTTTTGAATGGTTGATGCTCGGCTTCAATGGTAGAAATCTTAGGAGAAAACGATTGCCTAACTTTGTCGTTTCCTCTCGTTGCATTCTTTATCCTTGTGGGGGGCATGGAATGCCTCCCAATTAAACCTCGTGACTCAGTTTTGCAACTTGGTATTGATCATTTGTAAAAAATGGAGTGGCATGATTACAGCGGTTGCTTTACCCGTCAACAAGTTTTTTAGCGTGTAGATTGTCACGCATTTGGGTTTTTGCCATTCAGCTTACTGTTTTCTTGTCACTGTTGTTAGCTCTTAGGTCTAAGATACCAAAACCTTCTATCCTTATATTTTGTGTTGTAACGTAAACCTTCCGGTTGATGATGACTCTGTAAATTCGGTTGAGGATGTTTTTGTTAACAATTGTTCTGCAACACAAAACCCCACACCCCCCACCCGCGGAACTTATATGCAAAAAATAAAAACCGATTCCTTTTGGCTTGATGACAGTTTATTTTTCTTTCCCATTGTGTGTGTTTCTTCCTTTCTTTTCTTTTCTTTTTTCTTTTTGGGGTGGGGTGGTTAAATTGAGGGGTCTAAATATTCGTTGCTTGTACTGCTGGTCGACGAATGTGTCTTTAATCTTTGTGGTCTATAATTACCTTTCTATTGTCGTTGGAATTTAGAAGCGTGTTTACTGTTGGGCCTCTTTTTTAATGCAACTGGAGGCAAGTGGGGATCATATGTGCACCCTCCCCTCAAAAACGTCACCCTACGTCAATTTTCGGTGCCACTAGACGAATCGGTGTTAAGAGTCATAATTATGAAATTCTCTCTTAAAAGAAAAATACTCAGGTCAAGAAAAGGAGTCATATTTAACTATCTATCGATAAAATTAACTTGTACTATTTATTGTTTAAATTAACGTGTAAGAGTATCTCAATGCGGTTGTAAATTGATGTCATAGTAATACATTTGACATTTGATTGTGAAAAAATACTTTTTAATGCAATGTTATTTTTAATGTTAAATTTGTAATATGTTAAATTTTGTAGTAAATATGCTATATAGTAAATTTAACATTTGATTCTCATTGATTGACAGATTGATTTTTTTTGTTTTAATAATTATAACATACTCATTTTTTTTTCTAATTATAAAAATTTAGTTTTACATGTTTTAATTATGACAAAAAATAAATATGGCATTTCAAATAACGTTATGTAGAGGAGTGTAAAATAAAATGAACATTAAATATGTTATGTTTATATTTTTTAATGACAAATATAATATTGATATTGATATTTATATTAAAGATGGTACAAGGATAATCTTAAAAATAATGCTGTGTCCCCTAAAGTTTACTCTTTAAGCAAAAGTTGGTTTACTCTTTTAGCTAGTTGCAATAACGGACTAACGTCTCCATTGAATTCAAGCTTTGAATTGTTCTTTCTTGTTTGTTTTTTCCACCCTTTTCGGCCTAGGGACTCAAATTGTCTCTTTGTCTAATATTTTTTGTATTTCAAATGGTGTCAATCAATCATATTATGACATGTCATTTAACGAAAAACATATAAAAGATATTAAACACTATTTCAAACTTTTAAATGATGTGCCATAATATGATTAATTGAACTCATTTGGGACACCAAAATTGGACAGCCTAAAATGTAACAGGATTTCATATTATGAAAAATTGATCAGGTTGTTTTGTATTGGTTGATTTCTTTGTTCTTCTTGCGTAACACGTCTAGTTCAACGATGTGCTTGCTTTGTGGAATCTCAATGGTTAAATATTCAGTCAAATCTAATTTCTTTAATGGCCTTGGCGATCAAGGCAAATTTAAAATAAACATATCAATACCGAGTTATTGAACCTGCATCGATCTGGCACAGCTAGAAAACCTTAAACAAATGAAAAACCACCAATATGACTTTGACACTGCCTAAAATTTCTCCACCATATCATAAATATATCAATCAAGAACTACATTACCATGTAAGACCCATACAGATTATGGTCCATAGAATCATCTTAGCCGGAGCAAAATGGAAGATCCGTTGTTGTTACTTCCAAACAAGAAGGTGCAATATCTTGGCACATTTGGCATAATCAAATCAGCTATAGAAATCCCTCTCAGATCTCACACCTTTGTCATCTTCACATTCCTCACTTCTCTCCCTTACTTCCTCTCAACACTACTTTAAAAATTTCCCTCACTTCTCTCCCTTACTGCTGCTGCTACTGCTAACCTTGTCCATGACACAGCTTTGGTGCTAGACTCCACGGTCGAGATTCTCAAAGCCTGGCTCTTAGACTTCCTCAGATTCCTCATCGCCGTCACAACCATCTACTCGGCGTCGAAAATGTACACTGCTAACAAAAAGTCAACCAGTTTGAGAAATCTGTTGAAATATCCCATCACCAAAGCAAGCCTGAAAGGACCCATTTTAACGTTCCTGCTCATGACCCTCTTCTCATCAGTCTCTTTGGATCTTGTCTCGCAATGGGGGGGATGGGGGCCGCTTGTTAAGTCAAGGACTTTGTTCTTTGATGTTGTACATGGCATAACATATGCCTTGGCGCTGATCAAATGGTCGGAGTACTGCGCTTTGTGGAATGTCGGTGTTGTGATCTCTGTCTGAGAAGGGAATAATAATGTAGGACTTGAAGCCTTTTTTGGAGTTCTGTATTGATGAGAGGCAGTAGGATGCGAGGGACGGTTTTGATGGTTTTCTACAATGTTTGGAGGCTGGGGCTAGTCTTGCCAACTTTCTTTCCAAGATGGGGTGCTTTTTCTAATGGGATTGCGTACAAGACTATTGACACAATTTTAATGTGTTTGGGATTTTTTATGAATTGGGTGGTTTGTGTGGTTTATTATCATGATTGTAAGAAACGCCAAAAGGGGAAGGCGGTTGTTAAAGAAGAGGGGGAAGGATTTGAACTAGTTGGTGCTGCAAAAACTGAACAGTCCAAAGATTGATGTGTTTTTGGTAATGTGTCGCAGCTAAGTTGTTTGGCTTTTTGCTGTGAATCAAACATTGTGACTTGTGTTTGTAATGTCCGTAAGTTTAAGACTTCATACAAATAATGACTTTATTTGGGTTCCATACTTTCTGCGTAAACCAGAAAATATGAATGAAAAATGGCCGAGGAAGTGAGAGCGACTGGGTCGATAGGGCTCTACTTTAAACCGTCATATATACATTAAGTTCAGTAACTGTTTGTGCCCTTTTAGTACTAAAGTCTGCAGTGTTAAGCCAAAAACGGTAGGCTAGTGTCCATGTAATGCTTGCTGTTATTTTCCTAGAAACGACATGACGTTTATCTATTATACGACATGTTCATTGACTTTCGGAATTTGCTGTCGTACATGTGAACAAAGAGCTGTCGTTTGTGTGAATTTGTTATCGTTTATGCATTTAGGCGACACGTAGTTTTAGCGTATAAGTTTCAAGTCTCTTACTGTATATAATACAGTAAATCATAAACAAACAGGTATTAGAAATTAGAAACGACATGCGGTTTCTTTATTTTTGCGATAAAACAAACAGGTAAATTATATAGTACAACTAGATATAAACCATCGTGGACTTGCATCGAAATGGGAACTTTTTTTTTTTTTTTTTAAACTGAAAGAGCAACAAATTCTATTTGACGAAGGACTTCAACGCTATTGTAAATTAATGCACGAAAACGACATCTATTTTCTCAAAATATACGACAGCAAATCTTTAAATATGAAACGCCATGTCTTCTGTCAAAACGATAAAACCAATGACAACTTGTTATTATGCATGACGAGATCTTAACTTTTTTTTTTGTTAAAAACTTGAAGGATGACAAAGTGCATATGACAAATGACATGTTCTGATTTGAACGTCATTCTAACAATCTCCGATGCAAATTAACGTTAATACTCTATATTTGGCGAAGAAAAGGTAAAAGTATTATTTCAATACATACTATTTCAAAAGTAGATTCGATAATAATAACAACCAAATTCCAAAATTGAACATATGCTAAATTTCCTATCTTGGTGCCAAAAGTAACATTAACAACAATATTCCATTAGAGTATTTTTCTGTTAAAATTTGATATTAACAAAAAATTGTATCAGAGAATCCTCTCTATTAGTGTTCATTTCAAGAGAAGCGCAAGATGAGTCCTCTTTTTCACTCTTCTTTACGTCTTAATTGCTATCTTAATTGTTGCTTGACACGTAAAATCTATTAATATTATAAATTACTATTTAAATAGAGAATAAAATAATAAAATATAGATGTCAAATTGTGAAAGGTAAAAATATAAAAAAGAATGAGAAACAATGCCCTGTTCATTTCAATAGAGTTGCTGAGAAGCTACAGTACCTTGAATGTGGGGACCTTGGAAACATCGTATTGTCCAACGGTAGAGATGTCTCTGGGTCTTTGAATTATTACTAGAACATGGCGTTTAGACCGGGACTTAAACCAACCACGTGACGTAGAGCAATTTTGACTCCTTGGCACATTGTTAGCGCTTGGAATGTGTCCACGTATTTATATTTGTTGCTACAAAAGAAGTCAAACTAACACCTCTTTTGGTGCTTGGGATGATAAAAGACTAAAAAATAAAATAAAATAAAATAAAAATAAACATAAATATTTAATGTAGTTTACATAAATTTAGTTACGTGACGCAAGTATATAGGAGAATCTCATTATTAAAATGTAAAAAAATTATCTTTTTTAAATTACAAGGAGAAAACGATAAAAAACTTTATTTCATCTCTTTTTTAAAAAATAAAAAAATATATATCACAATTATCTCCTTTAAACTAAAAAATATTATAAAAAGAATTAAGAAAAAAATTAAACTCTAAATAAAGAACTCAAAAAATGGGATGATTAAAAAAGAAGAACCCCATATATTAAAACTGCGTCTTCCTTCTGCTTTTCTCTTTCTTTCCCCGTTTTTCTTTCTTTTATTTTGTCTCCTTCCTCTTTTTCTTTTTCTTTTTCTCTCTTTTGTTTTATTTTCTCATTTTGTTTTGTTGACGAAGGAGGGACCACTCCAACCTGCTCCTCCATTGCACCTCTGGATGATTTTGTCCGCAACGACCTAAAAAGTCATGGAAGACTTGTCCATTTTCTACTTCTTCGGAAAGCCCGTTGGCTTGTTTTTGTTTTGAGCTTGGAAGTGAAGGAAACCAAGCAAACTCAAATCATGGAAATCAAGAAACTCAAGGCCTTTGATATCATAAAAGAAGCTCTCAAAGTTTTTACCAAAAACACCAACTTCATAATTTTCACATCTCTAATCTCCCTTCCTCTCTTCTGCTTCTCTCTTTACTTCGAAACATCCCTCCAAAACTTCCTCCTTCAAACCTCCGCCTTTTTTCTTCAACCAAAAGATCAAACCCCAGAATTTTTTGATCAATCAAAAACCGTTCACTATTATTACCATGTGCAGTACAGCACCAGTTCTTGGTCCCTACCACTCGAAATAGTCAGAAAATTGAACAAGGACCTTTTTTACAAACTTCTCCAACTGGGTTTTCTCTATTTGGTCCCTTTCCATCTCCTAGAGCTCTTAACCGTGCTTGTAATTGTTGAGCTTGCATCAAAGATTTACAGAGAAGACAAGCCCTTGACTTTCAATGATATGTCAGACATAAAAATCGATGTATCAAGATTATGTGGCTTTTTTATCACATATGGTTATGTTGTGTTCTTCTCAACATGCGTTCTCTTGGGATTCTTGGCCTTACTCATTGCATATTCTGATATTTTAAGGTACTTCCCCTATGGACATTCTGATCCTTTCTATTTCATGGCATTTAGGTCCTTGGATTTTGATCTTTTCTTTCACCTAGTATATGGGGCAAATCTTTTGTTACTCATAGGGATTTACTTGTGTTGGAATGCTATATGGAACTTGGGTCTTGTGATTTCAGTGTTGAAAGGAACACATGGGGCTAAAGCATTAGGTTCATCAGCTTTTCTTAGCCTAAGGAATGTTCACAATGGGATGATTTTGATGCTTGTTTTCTCTATTTGGGGAGTTGGTTTGAGGCTTCCATGCCTAGTATTTGGCTGTTATAAAAAGTGGGGTTGGGTTGTTGCTCAGACTAGTTTGTTCTGCTTGGGAAATGCTCTTAAATGGGCCTCCCTTGTGGTGTATTTTGACGATTGCATCAAGCGGATTTTTGGGAAGAAAGTTGATGTAGAAGAAGTTGAGACTTAAGAGGTTAAAGAAAGCGTTTATGAATAAACAAAACTTTTGAGATGAAAGAAGTTGGATCAAACGATCATGAATAAATACAAAGGCTTGTATTTCTCTTGTATACGAGATGTTATTAAGTGAAGGCACATTACTTGTTTTGTTTTTTTTGTTTTTTGAAAATTATTTCTTGTTTTGTTTTATGAATGGAATAGAACCGTACTAGGTTCATATCAAAGATCCCGAGAGGCAGGAGAGAGTGTTGTTTTACGATGAAAATCACAAAAACAGATTTTTTTTTTTTTGCCCTTCCGATATAAAGCAATGAAAGTATAGTCTTCTGAAAAGTCTTAGATTTGGGGACCTAAAGCGATTTTATTTACATGAGGAATAAGCCAACTACTACACACTTTTAAACTTTCCATCCAAAGGATAAAGATGGACCATGGCGGCTGTACGCTTGAGAGGAGGGATGGCAATATTCCCATAAAGATGGGCACCGCATCGATTGTGGCGGGGATGAAGTGTATAATTAGGATGAGAATGGGGATAAGATCTTATCCCCGAATTGTGACAGGGCGGGAGTACTCCCCACCCGCCTCCGCCTCCGCCTCCGCCTCCGATTCCGATATACATACACATACATAAATATACAATATTAAATTATTGTTTTTTTATATATATATAAAAAGAAAGAATACCAGCCATTTTTTAGTAGGGTTAAGCGTGATTTAAGTTGAGATGGAGGTACTTATAATTAATTAAACTGCCCTCATTTGTCAAATTATTGTATTTGATGAGATTCTTCGTTGACATTATTATTAAGATTTGGTTTGCATATATTTAGAATTTGTTTGTGTGATGAAACCTTTGATTTTGGCTGAAATTTATGGCAAATTTTTATTTTATTTTTATTATAAATTACTATAATTTTATAATACATAGTTATATAAATGAGGAATGGGACTGGGTATATGATGATGTCCCTCCAACGAGGAATCCCCAACCCCATCTCGCCTCTCATTAAACGGGGATGGAAAGGATGGGGATGATTTTGTAGAGTGAGGATGGGGGAAAATCATTCCTTGCCTCGTCCCTCCTTGTTGCATCCGTACTTGAGAGACCACATTTGGTACAAAACCAGCTAGAATAGCTAATTACAAAGAAAAAAAATTTCCAAGAACTGCGGATGAATTTATACTGATTTTTTAGGGTGTTTGGCAGGATAGTTAGAACAGTAGGTTAGAATTATTTTTACCGTAATATGTAAGAGTTTTACAATATAACAATTTTTATTATTACTATAACATATGAGAGCTTTACATTATTTATAACTAAAAAAATAGCCCGAACAAAAACATCCTTGTAAATGATAGAGAGCTTGTAGCAAAACAGGACTTTTTAAATGAGAAAGGACAAAGACTCTATATGACAAATGACTGGGAGAATTTGAAAACTGGGCTTTAAGAAAAAGCCTTATTAGTAAAATGGTTTTTTTTTTTGGTAGTTTTTTAACATCAAAAAATAAGTTTTTTGGGCATAAAAATTGCTCCAGTTTTTTTTTTTTCACTTTGTTGAGGTTCATTTTCTTGCTACAAGTCTTTTTCTTATCTTTTTATAAAAAATTGAAGCAGTTTTACTGTATAAAAAAGTGTATTTTTTAATGTAAAAAATAAAGAAGTCATTTGTCAGTTCAAAATTTTTTTTGGCTTTTTTTGTCAAAATATTCCCAAATGGACTTGTCGTCCTTTTTTTTTTCTGCTTTTTTGTTAAGAATCACGTGTCGTTTATTGCAAGCTATTGCTCCTGTTTGCGCAAAACGACAAGTATTTTTTTTAGGGGAAACGACAAGTATTTTCTGAAAATAGATGACGGAAGGTCTTGAAGAATGAAAGGTCATGTCGTCTATAATGATATCAAACATTTAAAGGCCAAGCCAATGGTTTCGATGTTTTCTTTCAAAAAGAAAAATAGGACACTTTCTCGTACTAAAACAACTTAAACGACACACAAGTTTTTATGACAACGACTTTGTGCTTTATTGTATTTTATTTTTTCCTAGAAAAATGACGTGGTTTTTTTTTTTTTTTTTGGTGCAAAGTAATGGTGTTCCAAATGGGAAACCCGACACTTCATTAAGAAAAGACATTTATCAAAGAAAAAAAATATTAAGCTATAATCCTGTCTGAGAAGATTAGTATCTTGCTTTTGAACCTTTGGTATATCTCATCGGCCTGCCAAAAAGATCTCTCTTAATCTTGTATTATTACTAGAAATTGACGTTACATGTGATGACCTTACACTTCTTAGCTCATTAGCACTGAAAAGAAAAATAACAATATTAAAATAACAACCCCCTCTTTAATTTATCTTTTATACTAATATGTTTTCATTCCTTTTCTGACAAGAAAAAACCCCAAAACTTGTGTTCGATTTAGTTTGGTTTGGTTTGGTTTTTAACTTTGTAGAGAAAAGCATGGAAAGCAAAAAAAACTCAAGGCTTTTGATATCATCAAAGAAGCTTTAAAAGTTTTTACCAGAAGCACCAACTTCATAATCTTCACATCTCTAGTCTCCCTTCCTCTCTTCTTCTTCTCTCTTTACAACGAGACTTTCCTTCAGAACTTTCTCCTCCAAACCTCTGATTTCTTCAGACCAAACGAACAAGAAAATTAAACAAGAATCTCTTTTATAAGCTTCTGCAACTGGGTTTTCTCTATTTGGTCACTTATCATCTCCTAGAGCTCTTGACAGTGCATGTAATTGTTGATTTTACATTCATAGAGAAAAAAAGTCCTTGACTTTTAATGACATGCTAGACATAAAAACCGACAGAGAAAGATCAAGGGGCATTTTTGTCACAAATGGCTATGTTGTGTTGTTGTCAACATGTACTCTCATGGGATTCATATGGTTACTCATAATATACTCTTGACGTTTTAAGGTACTTTCCCCAGAATCTGATTTTTTACATTTTCGTACCAATTAGGCTCATGCTTTTGACGTTTTCTTTCACCTAGTATGTGGGGCAAATCTGTTGTTACTCATAGGAATATACTTGGTTTGGAGTGCAATATGGAACTTGGGTCTTGCGATTTCAGTGTTGAAAGGAACACAAGGGGCTAAAGCATTAGGCTCGTCTGCTTATCTTAGCCTAAGGAATGTTCAGAATGGGGTGATTTTGATGCTTATTTTCTCGATATGGGAAGTGGGTTTGAGGCTTCCATGCCTAGTTTTTGGCTGCCATAAAACATGGGTTGGATTGTTGCTCAGACTAGTTTGTTTTGCTTGGGAAATGTGATTAAATGGGTCGCTTTCGTGGTGTATTTCGACGATTTCGTCAAGCGAATTTTTGGGATGAAAGTTGATGCAGAAGAAAGTAAAGACTTGAGAGGCAGTAAGATGAACAGCTAATGAGATTAAACAAATTGTTTTTATCATCTGAGAAGCTTGTGATTCGAAGCCATGTTTAGAAGCTGTGCTTGAATCAAAGCCAATAGGAAACCTAAAATGAGCTTCTCAATTTTGTTCTATCAATGTATCTCCATATATTTGGCCTGAATTGAGATCCGGGTTTTGTATCTTCTCTTGAATGTTATCAAGTAAAGACGCCTTCCCTCTTTTGTTTTATGAATGAGATAAAAGTTGTTTCCATATGATTCTGTTGTTTTTTTTTTCTTCTTTACTTAATCATTTTTTTAATAAAGGACTTGGTGTTGGATGGGACGACTTGTGAGTGTTAATTCAATTGGGATATACATCTACTAGTTACATTGAAAACTCAAAACTTACAATAGATAGATTTTTCTTAGTTAAAAGCAAATAATTAAGAAACCATATCCTATAATCAACAGTGGCTTTGTTTTTTTTTTTTTGGGTGGGGGGGGGGGGGGGGGGGGGGGGGGGGGTGGTTTGATGAGCAGGCTTTTTTCCTTTGCCTGTTTAATAATGGAAAAAAGATAAAGTACATGTTTCTTAATGTATTTTGGGATTGTGTTTTTTTTTTTTTTAATACATATTAATTGGGTAAGAAGGCAAAGACTATTGGCAAAAACCAGAAAGCTCAAACACATGGAAAATAATTACTTTTCAATGATATTATGAAAAACTGTTTTATACGAGAAAAAGTGACCACAAAAATCCATAATTTTGATATCCTGAAAATTCCAATGTGAGACATGATTTATCGAGATAACACAAAAAACATAGGGAATTATGGACAACAAGAAGCCAATACTTTTGAGTTGGAAAAAAAAAAAAAAAAGAGAGAGAGAGAGAGACAAACAAAAGAAAAACTTAATGCTTAATTTTTCTTGTTGCAACTCCATAGCATGTAATTCAAATTGACTTTTTACTCAACGAAAAGGAAGCACTTCCCTTCTACTATTATTATTATTATTGTTAGAGGGAAAAATGAAAAACAAATCAATTCATAGCTGATTGAGAGCGGTGACCAATTACTAGGAAGTAGACAAGTTCTAAACTTTAATTCAAGTCAACACACTTCCTCAGCTAAACCTCAAGATTGATAAGACTTAATCAGTCCTGAATCACTTCATGGAAAAATCCTGAGACATTTTTGCTAAACCTCGGAAGAACATGGAAAACAACAGCGTAATTCTCGTTAGCCAGAAACTAGAGATCATTGGAATACTCAAAGAAGCTGTAAAAGTTTTTGCCAAGAACCGCAACTTCATCATCTTCACTATTCTGACCTCCCTCCCTCTCTTCTTCTTCTTGGTTTACTATGAAACTTTCCTCCAAGGTTTCCTAGTTAAAATCTCTCAGATTGTTCAGCAGGAACGCTGTGAAGACTTCACTTTATATTGGCCGACAACACTTGACATAGTCGAAAAATTTGACAACCAGCTTATTCAACTGGGTTCGCTTTATTTGCCGCCTCTTCATCTCCTAGAGCTCAGTTCCGTGCTTGTGATCGTTGATTTGGCCTCGAAGATATACAGAGAAGAAGAAAGCTGGATGACCTTTAAGAACATGGTACAGAGACCCATCCATAGAAGAACGGTGAAGGGCATTTTTGTGAACATGTTCTCTTCTTGTGCTGAGCTGGTTAGTAACAACCTAATTTTTTTTGGTTTTGAGAAACACCTTATATTATGTTTTCTTTGGACTATTATATGGGGTAGCTTTTGTGTTGCTGCGAAGGTTTTACTTGGAGTGGAGTGCTACGTGGAACATGAGTCTTGTGGTTTCCATATTGGAGGGTTTGCATGGGGTTGAAGCATTGGCTTTGTCCGCTTATTTCAGCAGAGGAAACGAGCGTCTTGGGTTGATTTTGATGCTTGTTTTCTTCGTTTTCGGAGTGAGTTTGAGGTTTCCTTGCCTCTTCTTATTGTTGCACAGATTGGCTTGTTCTGTTTGGGGAATGCACTTAAAATGGACGATTGCAAGAATCGGATTATGGAAAAGAAAGTTGATGAAGTAGGTGAAAAGGTTGAAGCTGTTGATGAGAGGAAAGTTGAAGTAGGCAAAATGGTTAAAGCTGTTGGTGAGAATGCACAAAGTACTTAGATATGCAAAGCTTACTATTGAATTGCTAGTATTTTATTGATAAATGTTTAAATATAACAACAATTAAAATATTATCACATTAATTAAATATAACAACTCAAGAGTTCGTACGAAAACTAGCATTAAAATTAGTCTCTCTAGCATTATGCGTGTAACAATTATTGCAGCTAGCTTAAGATGTGTTTAGTTTAGAAATTTCACGACATTATTAGTATAAGAAGCTGTAATTATTAAATAACGAATCTAGTGAATTGTTATATCAATGTTCGAATCTTTTTCTTAGGCAAAACGTGCACAAGAGAACAGACAATAGCTGATATAGTATGGACGAAGCACCAAACCACTTGTCAAGTGTCTACTGCGCTTTATATCTCAACTTTAATTCGAAATCTATCAAAAAGTGTTTTTGACTTTTGAGTTACGACCACAACCACCAGGTTCATGAATACTCCTTTAATTCCTTCCTTGCCGTTCACAACTTGGGCATAAGCAAGTTGCTATATTATTATTAGTATAACAGCTAGATTGGGTTTAATCCAAATGAATATTATATGGGACAAAAAAGCTGATTGCATTAACTTATATCCTGCAATGGTTTCATAGCTCGCAATTTTTAGTACTAAACAAAAGAAAAAAGACAAACGTTGTAATCCATTAAAAATCACGCTACAACACTAACAACTAAGAAGTAGAGACATTAATTTTGAACCTCAGCTTATTCCTTACTTCATTGCTAAAATGAACTCTTTCACGAGAATGGACGAACGTAGCGACCTATTTCTGTAGCTCTGAAGGCTTTCCTTCATGCTTTTGAATCAATCACCCTCTTTGCAAAAGATGGCAAACAGAAAGCAGCTGTGTGGATCTGAAAATAAAAAGAAATAGGCATAAGAAATAAATGGACAAGTTAAGCACACAAAAGAGTTATACAGAGAAATGGAAGGAGAGAGGATAGTTCCTCTGGAATCACACCTCAGAGTTGTAAAACTTCAAGGGTCTCTTGGACTTGTCGTTGGCATCAATTGGATTCACAGGGTGCTTGAAATCGACGTGTGGTCCCTCGGTCGAACAAAGCATAAAACCAATCACCCCACTGAAGAAAGTGGTAAGAACAAAACATCAGCAGAAAATATAAAAACATGACATTTTGGAAGGTCATAATAAATTCAATCATCTATTGCATTGCTACAACATTTTACTATTGCATGGCTACGACCATTTTTTTATTTTAAATTACACACACAGATATAAATGTGCATAAATATACTCATCAGGGGGAGAGGAGGAGCGAGAAAAAGAACTGGACCATTGGAAAGTTTCAAAAATGTATATACCTTGGGTATGTAGGGACAGTAGTCCATGCATAGTTGACTGAGCCTTTGAATATCTGGCGGCAATTTGCCACGATGTCCTCAATAATGTGCATGTGAAGCCATATACTCTCTGCCTGAGTACACACAACTCCTCCCAGACGAAGAGCCCTTGCTACCGACTCGAAGAATGGCTTCTTAAAGAGCTCTTCAGCAGGACCTAACGAAAACCAGACATTAAAAACTTATTAAATGTAATTGCAACTTCCACTTTAGGACATCAAGAATGTTGCTTGTGGAATATAATTACCAATTGGATCAGAAGAATCCACTATAACTGCATCATAGGTTCCTTCTGGAACAGCCTTTAAGAATGCAACTCCTACAAAATGAACCCATCAAGAAATCAGGAAATGGGAAAAAAAAAAATCAAAAGAAGGAATAGAAGTGGAAGGAAATACAACAAGCCGATCATACCATCACCAATATGAAGTGTCACCCGGGGATCCTCATATCCAATGGCTACATCGGGGAAAAACTCTTTGGACACCTGAAATAAGATCATACCTATAAGACTAAGAGATTGCACGGTAAAGTTTAGTAATAATACGCAGAATGCAGTAATTTGTTTATGAGGATATCTGCCAATAAACTGTGAAGAATTCATTTAAACAACCCTTTCATAAAACAAGGCAATGAATTTAGTTCATCATCAATCAACATATAATAGGAACACAAATATAATAAATAGCTGGTCAACAACAAGCCAAATGTTAAAAACAAAATTTTCAACAGCAGTACTCACATCAACAACCATCTTGTCAATTTCACAGATATCTATCTGCTCAACAGAGGAATGGCGAGCGACTTCCCGCAGGACTCCACCATCTCCTCCACCAATAACCAAAACCTGAAGGAACCAACTTAGTGAGAAAATCATAAAACAAGATTAAAAAACAATAATAAAAATCAATAAAACTTGTCATTTTGAATCGTATTCCTAACAACACTTGAGTATATGTTCCGGTCTTCGAGTTAGAGAAGCATATATAACCTTCTTTGGGTTTGGAATTGAGCACAGGGGAAGGTGAGTAATCATTTCTTGGTAGGCACACTCGTCCCTCTCTGTGAGCTGAATCACCCCATCCAAAACAAGGACCTTTCCATATGTTGATGACTGCAAAACAGAAAGAAAGAAAGCAACAGAATCAAAATATTGTCACTGAACGAACCAAACAATGCAAAAACAAGTATCAGCAACATCATGCAGAGAATCAAAACTTGCCTGGAAAACCATTACATCCTGAAAATCAGACTTTCCCTGATACAAAATCTTCTCTACCTTCAAGGAGTGTGCCTCCCCTGCATGATAAAGCAGCTCCATACATGAATATTATACACAAACCAATCAAAAAATCCGAAAAAAAAATAATAATAATGTCTAACCTCCCAAAACCATGTGAATAAAGAATAAGTGAAAAGATGAAACCTAACTATTTCATTTTCTTATCAAGCCTTTTTGGAGTTAGTTAGAGAGTCAGTTTTATAGCGTCGTTTTAGTTTTACTGAGCTGACAATATGTTGTAATGTTAGTTAGTTTATTATTCAGTAAGTTATCTTTGTAACCGACTCTACTTTCTTTGCTCTCTTACGCTATATATAGGGCATGAACTTGTAAATTCATTTTTTCTGGACAATCAATGAAAAAGTTCATTTTCTCCCATTTCTATGTCTAATAAGTCCCAAGTAAGTAATCGAAAGACCAACAGACATGCAAAAACAACACAAATCAAGAACTAAAAGGTTGCAAATTTTATTTAAAGAAGACTAATAGTTTATAAAGAATCCAAAAAAAAAAAAAATCGAAGCACATTTCTTTAACACAAAGATTCATTGCATACACAAAAACTCAGGCGACAAGCATTTATTAATCAATAATGCAGACAAAAAATAAAGAAGATAACATAGTCGAACAGTCCGCCTCATTTTCCCGCAATTTCTCGTCAGCCAAACAGAGAGGAAAAAAAAAGATAATATATATATATATATATATATAGAGAGAGAGAGAGAGAGAGAGAGAGAGAACGAACCGGGCCACATTGGGCTAATCTCGGAGAACCAGCCGGGGATGACGGCGGAGATAGAGCTTGGGGATTTGGTGGCGTCGGCGTCCATGGAGACCGAGACGCCGTTTTCTTCGTCTTCTCTGGGCCTCTTGACTGCCAAATCAGTAGTGGCAGCGACGAACTCTTCGGCCATCGCTAAAAGCTTCCTCTCCTTTTCCTTTCTCTCTCTAGAACGAGCAAAACCTAAGTGAGAGAGGGAGAGGGAGAGACAGAGGGAGAGAGCGGGTCGTCTTCTCTTTCTCTTCTCGAGAGAGGCCACCACACAAATCTGGGGCTTTTTGCTTTGCTTTGCCTTGCCTTTTATATAAAAAAGGACACCAGAAAAGAGGGGGAGAGAGAGAGAGAGAGTTTCGAATAAGAGATTATTTATGATGTCATAAATCAAAAAAAGAAAAAGAAAAAGGGGTATTGAATCTCAGATTAGTTTGGTAAACTTCTCCCAAAGTATCTGCTTAGGAGCTACGCGTTTCGTGAACCGCCCTCCCTTTTGCCTTTCCGACTTGTTTTTCATTGTCGGCCAATTTACGGGTTTTAATTTGCTCTTTATTGCAAAAATATAATTTTCACTTATAGGCACTGATATCCTTTACTTAAGAAAATATTCACAATATTTTATATTATCAAATGTATACCATTAAATTCTATTTAATATACAAATTTAGGACTTTTATCGGTCTAAAAAGTCTTGATCAATGAAAAATTAAAATACCCTTAAAGAAACAATAATAAGAAAAAAAAATAAAATTAAAAAATTGAAAAAAAAAAACTTGAAAAAATCTAAGACCTAATAATGTTAGGCCTTCTCCCAAGTCTCGCCACGTGACAACGATGGTCCCCTACTGTTGTGCATAGCCATCCTTGCAACAACCACCTCCCAATCTCACCTCCATATCCCACACCAATTGTACGTGTTCAAAGGATGAGGGTCGACGACCAATCCCTATGGACAAGTGTTGAGCAATGGTTATTGGAATGTCTTCACTGGCGAGAGCGTCGAAAGTCTCTGCCACTTCAGCCTCCAAACGCAACTCTTCGTTGCCAACCGGATCATAAATGGGAGGTTTTTTGTTTTTGGTCTCTTGTTTTGTTTTGTTTTGTTCTTTTACTTTCTCTATCTTCCTATGATTTTCGTTTTTGCATTTGAAGGTGTTTTGAGCATGTTTAGGTCAAAATCAAGTGTTAGTTGCGAAAAATATATATATTAATGTGTACTGAATGTAACGATGATATACATTTAATGAGATAAAAAATCAAATATATACTTGATAAATAAACTTAAAATATATGATACAAAAAATAATTTAAAAATTTATTTATATTTAAATTAACTATGTGTTTAACAAATATAATTAGAATCAATTTTTTAATTTTTTGTAATATATAAAAATTTTATATTATAATAAATTTTTTTATTATAATATATAAGCTCTTATCACTATCTGTGAACTGTGAACTAAAAAGAAGTGAACTCTACTAAAACCAACGAGGAATTCAGTCTCTGCGTTGTTTTTTATTTATCTTTTGTTTTTGGCAGTGTACTACTTATTTCAAATGATAAGGATATCAATTAGGGCTAGGAATTTGGGGTGTGTGTCTTGGCACAGGTTTTCTGTCAGGAAAAAGAGCAAAGTAACATGCTTGGTGTTTCGTGCAAAAATGCCTTTGGTTATGTTATATTATACTTTCTAAGGTAATTTTTGCACTAATTAATTCATATTTGTTTATTTATTTAATTTTTTTTAAATCTCATGTTTGGATGGTTTGGTTGTGTGGGAGTTAGTACCATAGGCTCATGATCAACTGATGATTTCTTAATTCATCAAGAAAACTAATAATTATTTATCTTTGTTAATGGCGTGCCCCATCTAATGACAGGCCATAATATTGAAGTTACTGAGTGTCCACTATAATTGCGTGCAACGGACCTAAATTTTACTATTTTACGTGATTAATAAATTTTACTAATTTATTAAAATCATAGTAATAGAGCCGGCTTTATATTGTTTAAATTGCATGCAAAGGAATATATTTTACTATTTTTTGTAAATAATAAATTTTACTAATTTATTAAAATCATAGTAATAGAAGACACAATTTATATTGTTTATAGATTTAAATAACTTTTTAGAACTTTTTTTTTAACTTTTTTCTTTTACTCATAGCAAGAGGAGAACACCAAGTGTCTTGTCAAAACAAATGAAGAAGAATAAAGAGAACCCAATTAGACTAAGAACAAAGAACTTTCCTACAAAAAATCTTTAAAAAATTGGGTCAAAGAAGGTGCATTTTCAAAATTGGCAACCCTTAGTTAAGCTATTACTTGGTGGGGTACATAGACGATTTGTTGTTTTAGGGCAATAAAGAGGTTCACTAATTACTTAACATATTGCAAAATCATTTAAATGACAAAATAACATTTAAACCCAAAATTACACCAAGGGCGTCTAGAAGTAATATCTATTACTATTTACAAGGGATTAAAACAAAACCTTCATATTTCTACTGCAATGTGCATATGTGTTAGAATTATGGATTGTTAAGATGAGGTGAGAGATGTTGGTGGGTTGGTTGGGGTGATAGAGCTAGAAAATATAATATATAGGATAAAAAAAAAAAAAGTTTCTTTCCTTTTTTGACTTATTTCAATTACATGGAGTTTGCATTTCTGCATAACTATGGCATAATTTCTATCATATGAGAACTTTCATAATGCATGTTGAAAAATAATTTCCTACAACCAGATTTTTTTTTTTTTAGGATAAAACTACAACCAGATTTTAAATTGTCGAGCCTTTTATCTAACAATTAGGAAAATGAGAATTGTATGGAAGAGTATACTTTATTTTATAAGATTTGAATTAAAAAAGATTTGCATATTTTAATAATTTTGATGTGATTTTTATTATATGTCCTATTAAAAATATGCATTACTAGGAGGGATGTCTTACCACAAAAAGCTTATTATGGGGAAAAAATGTTTTTATTATTTTGGTATATTGTATTTCAATGAAACATATATTGATATGTTGTCTTCAAAATTATACTCCTTTTTTTGTTTGGATTTTATGTCACATTTTGTTTATTTTTGACTAGTCCATGAGATAAAATCAAATTCAAAGTCTCCAATATCTATACTCTCTCAAAAAAGGAAGACTCTTTAATTTCTACAGTAAAAATTTAGAAGTGAGGCTTTTGTTGCATTTTTTTAAATTTTTTTCTCCTTTTGTTAGGCTAAGAACCTGCTAACGATGATGTGAAATGTGATTGGGGCCCTTCTTTTAAGAAAAAAGAAAAAGAAAAAGGGTTTTGCCTTTTTTTTTCTGTAATTTCGATATTATTTATTTTGCTTTTTTTTTCCATAGAATTCTGGTTATTTCTTTATTTCTTTCGATGCTGTGGCTGTCGCGTCTGGACTTTGTTGTATGTACCATCCATTTCCTACAGCCGAAAAGGCCAAAAAAAAAAAAGAAGAGAGAGGAAAATGTTGCATTCACAAATGTTCTACAAATTAATGCCCACTTCTTTTTTCTTATTTCGTAGCTCAAGAATCGAGATGATCATTCGACAAAAATAATAAAAATAAAAATAAATTGCTTAATTAGTCTTTAATGTTTTATAAAAATAAGATTTTTTTTCTAATTTTTTTATTAATAAGTCTTTGATTTTCATTTTGATAGCTAAGGGACCATTTTAAGTGATGTCCATTAAAAAAAGGATCATATAATGCGCATATGACTTTTTAAATAAAAATATTATAGTAAAAAGATTAATATTTTTATAAAAAATTAGAATAAAGACATAAAAATTAATAAAATGAACTAAATAATATTATTAAAATCAGCAAAAAAAAAATTAGACTATAAAATCATTTAAAAAATAAGCAAAAATGAAAAAACAAAAAATGCCTGAATTTCTACTAAGAAAAACAAAATTTGATTTCCTAATCTTTTCAAAAAACCTAACTTCCTTAATATTTTCAAAACAAAATCTCTCTTTCCTCTCTTTTTCTCTTTATGTATAGCCAAACAAAACCAAATTTCTACTCGCCATTGAATGACACCACCGAGAAGAAGACGCCCTCAATCTACTTGGTTTACAGACCATCATCAACACCCCTCTTTTTTTTCTTCTCCGTCACGCTTTTCGACCTGATCGTGACCCAATCTCTCCTGCATCCCTCTAAGCTTCGGTTCTCCTAGATCATGAGGCGAGGGTGCTGCCGTCATCAAAGGCAGCGAAGCTGTGAGTGGGTCTAGGCTTGCGATCTCTCCAATGAAGTGAATGTTGTCGTTGGAGTGAGACCGAAGAGATTGAGGGCAGTGTTGTCCCACCTCCCACAACCACTCCTCCTTCGATAGCTTCTCTGACTTCCCCTCCGCCGAGTCTCTCTGTCACGAACCTATCTCCTCCACCGCAAGTTTTAGGTCATCGTCGCAAACCCATGGGCTCCCGCAATCCTCAAACCATGGAAGTAAGATTTTTGCTTTGATTTTTTTTTTTCTGTGAATTGCAAGAGGGATTTTGATAAAAGGCATTAAGAAAATGGTTTTTTGGACAAACGTTTTTTTTTTTTTGCAGCAAAAAAAAAATTTTTTGGACAAAAAAATTGCTTCATTTTTTTTTTATCCTGTTGAGGTTCATATCCTTGCTATAGTTTTTTTTCCTTATCTTTCTTAAAAAAAATAGAGCAGTTTTTATGCCCAAAAAGCTTATTGCTTGGTGCAAAAAAGAAGAGGCCTTTTGGGGTAGGAAAACTGCTCCAGTTTTTAGGAAAACTGCTCCAGTTTTTTTTTTTTCATTTTGTTGAGGTCCCTTTTTTTGCTACAGTTTTTTTTCTTATCTTTTTGAAAAAAAATTGGAACAATTTTTGTGTCCAGAAAGCTAGTTTTTGGGTGCAAAAAAAGAGATCATTTCCCTAATTCAATTTTTCTTTTGGCCCTTTTTTCAAATTCCCGCGAATTACAATGTGCTCATAAACATCGGCGAAGGCGAGGGGCACGACAAGCTCATGAAGAATGGCGACAGTAAGGGGTGCAAAGACCCTTGCAGTGGTGGTAGACCCATGTGGGTTTTTTATATGTCTGGGTTTAAAAAAAATTAATGGGTTTTCTAAGGGTTTGGATTTAATTTGTAAGAGTGTTTGGATTTGATTTAATGTTGGATTTTATTCAATTTAAAAATTGCTCCCATAGCTATAATTTTGGATTTGATTTAGTGTTTGTGTCAGACCCGTCCTAGAAATTAGAATGTTGTTGAATCTGTGTTTGAGGAGGTAGATTTGGCTGAAGGTCTAGGTTTTTTTTGTTCCAATGAGGATTTAAGTTTGTAGTGTTCTTTTTTGTTTAAATTTATTTTATTTGTTAGATTTTTTAATAAGTTTTTTGTTTTAATTTTTATTAATTTTTAAATGTATAATTATTTTGAAGATTAATTTAGTAATTTTACTTAAAAAGTTATCTTATAATTTTTAACGGTCAAACTTAATGGTTTTGTTATTAAAATGGCCCCTCAGTTATTAAAATAAAATGTTAGAGATTGATTAACAAAAAATATTAGGGACTAAAATCTTATTTTTGTGAAAGGTTGATAACTAATTGAGTAATTTACCCTAAAGATAAATTGTTATGTTAGTCCTTAAGTTTTTATGAAAGTCTTATTTTGGTCTTTAATTTTTTTATTAACCAATTATAACCTTTTATTTTAGTTACTATAAAACTATTTTAAAGGCCAAACTGTTAATTTTGGACGAAAATTTTTGTTGGACATTATTTTTACTAAAACCACTAAACTACCCTTCGAAACAAATGTAGAAAAAAAAATTAAACCAAAAATTTATTTAAAAAGTATAAAAATAAAAAAACGCATATGCTCTCCCTTTCTTCTTCTTCTCCGTCTCTGGGGGATTTTAAGAAATGGCTTTAAGAAAAAGCTTTTTTGGACAAATGACCTCCATTTTTTTTGCACAAAAAAACAAGCTTTTTGGATAGGAAAACAGATCCAGTTTTTTTCTTTCCCATCCTGTTAAGGTTCATTTCCTCAAGACAATTCTTTTCGTCTTTTTTTCTAAAAAAATCTGGAGCAGTTTTCCTGCCTAGAAAAACCTATTTTTTAGTGCAAAAAAAAAGAGACCATATCCCTAATTGAAAATTTTTTTGGCCCTTTTTTCAAATTTCTCATCTCTCACCCCTCTCTTTCTTCCATCTGAAAACCCATCCTACCCCTGCCCTTTCGATACCATGCTACCACCACGTGAGCACCCCCACCCTCGCACGACCTACCTTGCCACCATCCCACCCCTGCCCTTCCAATGCCACGCCACCATCATGTGAGCACCCCTACCTCTGGAGAAGTTCGTAGAGCCCGCGCCTCCATTGGAGAGCAGATCGCTACCTACGACAAAGCCCGATGGGTGATTTGTAAATCTCCCCTTGCGCCTTGATGGCTCCGCGTAGGGTGATCTATGGATCTTTCCTCCTTTTGCGGTGGCGACACAAAGGCACCAAAGAGTTCTTTCCTACTGAGAAGACCAGATAACAAAAAATTTTTGTTTGATTTGTTTATCCATTTCTGTGAATTTTATGGATATTGTAATGTATTTTATAATTACTTGTGTGCCATATGATTTTTCTTTTTTTTTTTTAATGTGATTTATGGTTCATTTTTATCTAATGGCCTTGCAACGGAGAGGCTACGATGGAGCTGGGTTAGCGATGGGAAGGCCGCAACAAAGGGTTGGGTGAAGAGGATGACCTCTTCGGATGAAGTCGATGGTGGAGAGAAAGACGGCTCACAGGCTTCGACAGACGCAAGGGGACGGGGAGATGGAGTAGAGATAGAGTGGAAATTTTTTTTTAGCTTTAGATGTGATTTTTGTTTAAAATAAAAAGATCTGATTTTAATAATTTATATTTATTGTTTTTACTTTTTCTTTTTTTTATGTTTAAATTTTAATTTCTTTAAAACATATTAGTTATTTTACTAAAATATCCTTACTAAAGTGGTCATTGCCATAGATGATCATTAAAGTAGTCCTTCAGCAACTAAAATGAAAGTCGGGGCATTAAATAAAAAAATTGAGGACCAAAATAATACCTTCGTGAAAGGTTAGGGACTATAAAGAATAATAATAAACTTTGGATCTTCAAAGCCATTGTGTCTCGACAGAAGTGTTGAATGTCGTTGAGATCCTCTTATTCAATGGGCTTAAAACTAGCGTTATCAAAATATAAGATAAGGAATAAAGTAGAGGAAATCTATGATTGTTCTCGAGAAACTATAAGAATTTATGTTACTAGAGTGTTTGGGAAGTATGTGTGACACCCGTTATTCTCCTAACGGATATTAAGGTAATTAAATTAATTTTTAGTGTATCAATCAAAAAAAATTTGCTTCATTTAAAATTTATTTTACAATATTTATTTTTATCTATTTTTAAATTTTTTAAAATTCTCCTATATTTATTTAGTATGTTTACTGAAAAGCCTTAGAACTTCTAATAAATCTCAAAAATGTCATATTGGCATTATGTGCGTTAAAGTCTCCAGATGAGACATAAGGATATCTTTTCCAACTACTCTTGACCCTTATTTTCTTTATTTCCTCCGTGACATGCTTCAACATGTCTCCTCCATAATTGCTTCTATCACTTCTCTTCAAAAACTTCATCTTTTCTTCCTTTTTCTTCCACGATTCCCACACTCTTCTTCTCATTTCTTTGCTGAAGCAAAATACTTAGAAAACTTCTTCAAGACAACCATAAAAATCAGCCACCATCACCTCCATTTGAGCAAGAATTTCAGCCATACCGAAGTCAATGAACCTGTTTTGAAGTCATTTCAAGCTTCCAACTAACCATAATCCGATGTTAGAATCTTATGAACAAATTTAGTCTTTCATTTATAAATTTTCTTTTATACTCAAGGATTATTCAAATTTGCGTTCTTAAACCTAAGTATATGTTTATTGCTATTTTGGAGCATATGTATAAAGTCTAAGTGTATATGCCCTAGACAGAAAATTTATATTGTTAAACTTTGTAATACCTCTATGGACAGTGGCTATTTCTTGAAATTCTGTGATTAAATTAAAATAAATTTTATAAATTGGTTTGCATGTTTAAAAAGTAGACATCCTAAGTTTTCTAACGAGCTATCATAAACCTAAATCAGATTGTATTTTATTTTCTATGAATTATTCAATTTTTGGATTAGAAACTAGTAACCTGCCAGTTTGTTATGGTATACCAGCTACTAACCTGAACCAAGAACCCATCTTTGCTCACCACCTAATTCTTTAATGTCTTGCAACCTTTCCAATATTATCCTAAGTGATTGATGAATCTTATTAGGGACTAAAACATATTGATTACTTGTTTACATTTTATATTGTGTTAAGACAAAATTTGTTTACTGTGGTATTCAAAAGACATTTACATAAAAGCTTTAATGGCATACTAGTAAGATAGATTTACACATGATTTATTTATGAATGTAGTTGTATGTTGTGCTTTAGTTTTAATTGTCCTTATGCACGCCTTAAGATCAAGGGAGTATAGAGCTAACGTTAATTGATTCCAGGATTAAAAGATTGTTGATAAGCTTGAAAGGTAGGGATTCTATTACTCATCTTTTGTGAGGTTTTTATAGAATTAAAATTGATTATTTTACCGCAAGATATATATATATATATATATATATATTTCTATGTTGAACTGAAATTATATGAGTATAACATATGAAATTATGACATGGACTCGTCTTGTATTGTATGGCGAGGAACATAATGAATTGACACATGTTATAAATTGAGAAGCATGGTTAGGAAAACCGACTCTATTAATAATGATTGAATATAGAGAAATAGTGAGACGTGAAGAGGGCGGCGGTTACGTCCTTGGGCATGAATACCCTAAAAGGTAAAATAGAGGGAAGGTGATGACACTTCATTGGGTTGAAAGTCCTAGAACACACTGTATAGGAATCGACTTGGTGAGGACTCGGGGCTTGATGTCCCCTCACCGAAACACCCTTAGAATGTTTAGAGGGTGATCAAGCACGCCCATTTAGGTTACGATGAGTTGAGTGATACTCTATTGAATGTGGGTACCTAGGAATAATGATGAACTATAACATTTGTATATATGTATATGTATGAAACTCGGTAATGATTAACTATGGTATCCACAGAATATGATTATAATAAATCTCATAATATGGATAATGATGAGTATTAAATAACCATGCAGGTTTTAATGTGGTAATGATAAAAACCTAGAGGTGAGTAATGGTTTTCTCTACTGAGCATATTGTCGCTCATTCCCTTATATTTTTATCTTTTCATGACTCACTAAGTGTGAGGTGGCTACGATAAAAATAGTTGAGAAAGCTATGTAGCTATATTACGTTGGGACTGCTTCAATTGCTAAGAATGTTCTTCATGATTATGTAAGCATTAATTGTTACTTTATGTGACTGTATTAAAATGCGTTGAGGGTTGAAATGATGATGACAGTTTTATATTATTAAATTTAAGGTGCTACATTAAACTGTGGTGTAATCATCGTTTATATTTTATTTTAGATTTGAGAGTTTTCATTTAAGCCCCGGGCAATTTTATTTTTAAGGTTTTACTTTTATTTTTAATTTTTATTTTATTTATTTAAAACTGTTAACCCCCATATAGGGGCGTTACAGTATGACTATAATTGTGGTTGTAGTTCAAAATACTGTAGCATCTGAGAGCTTTACATTGTAACAACTCTTGCTTTTTATATAACATGTGAGTCCTTTACACTATTTAGTAACCACAACTATGGTTTTAACTAATGTTGCTGAACACCCTAGTAATTTTTAAATCTACAAGCTTTATGTTATTACATTCTCTCTTTGAATATTGATTTTATAAATGCATAGTTCTAAAAGAATAGCCAAATGAAAAAAAAAAAACTAAAACAATAAACAAGAGAGGCATAGTCTATAAATTTGTTGGAAAAAAAAAGATTAATAACTTTAAAGGTCTTTGAATTTTTAATATTCTAACATTTTGGTCATTAAATTAAATTAATAGGCTAAAATAGTCTCTAAACTTTTAACGTTGTAACAATTTTGTTCTTGAATTAATTTAATAGGCAAATCTCAAAATTTTTAACATTATAACAAAGTAGTCCTTAAGTTAATTCAATAGGCTAAAATAATGATGGCTAATGTGGTGACATTGTGACTGAGCAGTATCACAGGGTGGCTAGTTCGGTAAGGTAACTGGTGGGGTAGTTTTAGGATGGTTTTGTTGCGAAAAGGGTGCAACAAAGGGTGAAACGAGGTTAGTGTTGTGGGGGAGAAATGTCCCAGATTAAAGGCCACAGTGATGTTTTTCATAGAACTGATTTTGTTATTACAAATTAATTCAATGATTATTTTAGTCTATTAAATTAATTCAAGTAATAAATGTGAAAAACTTCTAGACTATTTTAACCTATTAAATTAATTTAAAGAATGTCACAATGTTAGAATTTTGAAGACCCCTAAAGCAATAAACCAAAAAGAAATATGCAGCGTAAGGCAGGTTATTTTGCACATATTTATGTGTTATTGTTAAAAAGATTACACTGCAAGATATAAAAATCTTCCCACTTTAAACCGTTAAGATTAACAAACAACTAAAGTATGACAACATGCTTTGCCGTAAAGCTTTGTCATGGAAAAAAATAAAATTTTGGTGGGAAAACGAGAGAAAAAGATTAAAAAAAAAAAGGAATGGGATGCTATCTCTTTTTGGGATTGAGAATATAATTGCAAGGATGGTCCTTGTCCCAATTAAAGTTTTACATTATTCGATAAACAAATAAAAAGAAGTGCATGAGTTTTATGCTTTCAATAATTAGGCTCAACATATCAGTATAATGCAGCAATTCATGCGCTCGCACAAGAGGAGAGAGTTCACACTTATTCATAACATGACACAACAAAACATCCAAGCATATACGACAATGCTATTACAAGCTCTAGATTTTTTTTTTTTTTGTGGTACGATTTATTCTATATTCGAGGAGAATAGTGTTTGAAAGACCTTTGTATTTAGGAGTTCACAATAATAGCGCATCTTATTAAGGAAACTTTGTAATATAACATAAACTTATATAGCACGGATGAAATTTAATAAAAATTTGATTCTTCAAAATTGTGCATCATGTGTAGTGATATATACAGGCAAAATCTTCAATTCGTTGGTCATCTTAGCCAGTTTGTGTAACATTTTTCGTGCGGTGTTATCTGAAGTAAGTTGAATGTAAGATAATAACATAATATATTTATTGAATGTTATACTAATAGGGTGTTCAGCTAGTGGTGGGAACCGTTTTTTATTGTAGTATGTGAGAGCTTTTTACTGTAACAAATTTTTTATTTTTTATTTTTTACTGTAGCATGTGAGAGCTTTACACTGTTCATAATTGAGTTTGTGATTCATACCACTCTTAGCCAAACACCCTCTAAAACAAGTTTAATGTTACATGAACCATAAACGAGATTATAATATTTGACAAAAAATATTACAAGTATCAAATCGATACGATGGTAGGACTAAAAATTATTATATACATTATAAAATATGGGATCAAATTTGCGCTCTTCAAACTCAAATTCAAACCCCAACTTAATTGGCATTTCACCATACATTCCTCTATTTTACAAATGTTGCATTGTAGTTAGAATCTGTTACAAAATTAATGTAAATAGGCAATAGAAAAAGGCAAAATAAAAATATATAGAATTACAAGAAAAACTATAGACAGAAAAAATTATGACAAAGGTGAAAAAAATCTACTATGTCAAAAGATTAATACAAAAGAAAATGTTTCGTGCGTCTACAACAAGAGCATAACCATACAAACCTCAAAACTGTATCATCACGTGTGTAGGCAAAAAAAATTAACAAAACATGTTTAGCCGATTTTTTTGTTGCCATCACATAACCGTAAGGAATTTTTATAACTATAACTTTATTATATATGTCCCATCACAAATTTTTTATATTAAATCAAATAGAATTTGATGTACCGCACTCTCATGCAAGCTAATACGACTTGGAATTTCATTGATATTACTGTTCTTTGGTGGGAGAAGAAAAAGGCATAATGATGCGTGGGAAACTCGTTATTTGTTCATTTCGTTGTAGGCCTAGGTTGACAAGAAAGAATGATAGCTTTGAGACGCTGACTCATCTTTCAGCTGTCTTTTAAGACCTATTTGTTTTATAATTTAAATCACAATTTAAATTATTTTATTATAATATTTTTTCTCAAAAAAATTTAAATCTTTATTTAAATATTTTATTCAAATACTCAAACCAAACGGACTTTTAATATCTTTTTCCAGCGACTTTTCCACTAGTAAAAATCTCCGATTCATGAATGAATATGAATTTGTAGAGATGTCAAAAGGCGAAAAAAAGGAAAAAACGCAAGAAGGAAGTTGGACCAGGTCAATGCTAATCCATTTGACACTATTGTGAAGTTGTTCCAATTTATTGTGAATGATAGCTCAGGCTTCATATCTTTTTCTTTTTTTTTAAATTAAAAAGCTCCGTAGGTCAACAAAGTATTTAGGAAATTACTCATTGATCCCTCTTTGTTTTTAATTTAATTGACCATAAACTCAAAAACAGGATGCAAAAAGACTAACCTAACTGACATTTCGTTAGTTTTCTCACTTATTTTTAGTCACGTGCTCAGCACATGGCTCAACATCACGGATATTTTAGTAAAATAATAACATTTTATTAGATTTTAATAAATTTTAGCCTGAATTAAATTATAAAACATAAAAAAAAAGATTAATCCTAAAAAAAACCAGAAAACAAACCCACGATCCCACCCAAGACCAACCAGACCCCCCTGTCGTCCCCTTTGCCACCGACCCTTGCAAGCCCAGCCTCGCCACTACGTCGGGACCTCCTCGCACCACCCCCACCTCATGAGCCCAGCTGCGCCAACCACCTCCAACCATGGAGATCCCACCCTATCATCCCATGCCATCTTTCTCCTCCTCTTTCTTTTCTTCATCTTCATCTTCTTCTTCACCATTTCCGGCCATCCCCACCCCATTGCCTCTTTTTCTCAAATCCATGGTGCGATTTAGAACAAAAACTGTGTTTTGGTTCAATTTACAAATCAAGTGTGTTGGAAGCGGCAGCGGGTCTCAACCCAATTGTAGGAAAAAGATATTTCCTTTATTCTTCAAAGTTCCCAAAAACAAACATATGGAATCGAATTTGGGAAATTGGGAACAATAGTTTTTTGCCACTATGAAATTCCTCTCTTCCTTTTTTTGGGTTTTTGGTGTTTTCTTCACATGTGAATAAAAAAAAAAGAGAAAAAAGTGATCATGAAGTTTGGCTTGGACAGGCTCAGATGTTTCGTGTGATTCTTCTCGTGATTTTGAGCTTCAAATATAGTTGGGTTTATTTTTATTTTAGTTTTTTTGAATTTTTGTGAAATGGGTTATAGTTTTAAGATCTGGGTTTTAATTAAAGTTTTTTTTTTTTCAATTTATGTGAAATTGTTGTTGTTCTGATCTTTTTTATAGCTGGGTTTGATTTTGATCTTGGTCTAGGTTTCGATTTTGATCCTTTTGTAAGTACGTTTGCTTTTGATCTTTTTGTAACTGAGCATTGATCTTTCTATTTTGGTATGGTTTTGATTTTGATCTTCTCATAACTGGGTGAGGCACGACAAAGGGGAGGGGTAGGGGAGCTCCACTGGTATGGTTCCGGTGAAGGGACGATACAGGGTTTGGCTTTAGTTGGCTGGAGTTGGGGAAGATAAAGAGTACGTTTGGTTCGATTATTTAAATAGAGTATTTAAATAGTAATTTAAATTTTTATGAGAGAAAATACTGTAACAAAATAATTCAAATCATGATTTAAGTATCGAAATAAAAACAAAAAAAATTTTTAATTTGTTTTTGTTTCTTCTTCTTCTTCTTTGATGTTTTGGTCTTTTTAAAGTAACTAATGATCACATAACAATCACGTGACAAAAAAACGAAGAAAGTAATGGACGTTAGGTGTTTTAGTCCTTTTACATCTGTTTTCTTTCCGAGCTCAAGGCCAATTGAGCTAGAAAAAAAAAAAAAAATTGAGACTAGCAAGTAACTTTTTAAAAAGTTAAAAAGACTTACCAAACAAGTTACTTTTTTTTAGCTTTAATTTACTGTGGATCACTACATTTATTGCTCTGTGAGGAACAGAAACAAACTAGAAAATTTTTGATAGATTTTATAAAAAAAAAATAAGCATTACCTATAAAATAAAGTTTTAAACTGTTGAGGTATGTTCTAAAATTTATAATCGTTACCACTGGTAGTAGTGGCATGGTGGCAAGGACAGATACCTTAAGTCTCCTTCATTCACAGCACAGGGTTCGAATGAGTTCCAGCCTAGAAGTGGCAATGCTCACCTATGGTGGGCATAAGGAGTTAGTTATGGACCGGTGTAACCTGGGTTGTGAACTGGTAAAAGAATATGTTTAGGCCCTTGACCATTGCTATGGTGGGATCATTTAATTTTTTCTATAAGCGCTGGATGTGGGTACGAGGACACCAACTATTATTTTTATTAGCAAAAAAATGTAACCTTTTTGGGAACATGGTTAAAACCAACATTTGATTCAAATTATACGAGAAAATTACTGTAGTAATTTTGGTTAGAACCTATATTCTCCAATAGACAATTACATTGGCAAACGATCACGATCTCTTAGTTAGAATCAACTTAAAGATGACCATGAGGCATAGAGATTGTGATCTTAGGCCCAAAATTTGTGCCAAGGCTCCTATATTTAGTAGCACCAAAATGTTTAAGAAAATTATACAACATGCCACGTTTTTAACTAATCTATTTTTTTATGTTACAAATTATAAAACTTTAAAAATTATATGCTACAAATTTTGATCTCCTTCAAAAATAAAAAATCAGTATCCCTTTCACATTCTATCTATCTTGCTATTTGTCTCTCTCTTTTTCTCTCTATTGTCTCTCTTCTCTCTTTCTCCTTTGAAGGAGGAGCTTCTCTCTCTCGACCCTCCTCTAAACGAGCCTTGAGAGTCACACCACAACTGAGATGTTCCGTCCCTATCTAAGTTCGAGCCTCGTGTCACCATTTTCGCATAAGTTAAAGCCTCACTCTATCATCTCTACCTGACTTCGAGCTTCGCATCATCGTCCTCGTCAGATCAAAACCTCACGTCGTCGTCATTATCAAACCGGGCCTTGCGTTGTTGTCCTTGTCAAATATGAGCCTCACATTGTCATTGGATCTCTTATAACCTGAGCCTCACGTTACTACTTGAGCCTTATGTCATTGTTATCGTCCCCGTTTGAGTCCAAGCCTCACATCGCCATCTCCGTCCCTGGAAGAGTCTAAGCCTCGAATTGCCATCTCTATCCCTATATGGTTTATTGTTGTTGTTGTGTTTAGTTCCTTTTTTTTTAATGTTTTTTCTAGCCGCTAGTGAGGTTGTTGGTGCCGGTGATGTCGACGACCTCATTGGTAAATTAGGGATAAGCCAACGGTGATGAGGAAAGAGAGGAGAAAAAAGTATCTCAATAGGACACGAAAAATGTCTTGATGGGACATAACATATATGTGGCATAAGTGTAGATGTTAAATTTACAATCAAATATAAAATATGTTAATCCAGATTAATATGTTATTTGTAATGGATTTGTGCCCTCAAATTACTGTTATTTAGATTTGTTTAACTTCAAGGCAAACTTGTTAGACTAATTGCAGGAAACAATCAACAAATTGGACTCAAATGAAATAAAATAGTTATGAAAAAGTAAAAGATACTACATACGTAAATTTATAGTGATTCACTTTATAAAGAGAGCCACGTCTACTGTTCTTCACTATGTATGAATTCAGAGTACTAATTACAAGGGTGAAGATAAGAAGAAAATTTGACAAAGTTTCTGTATGCTATATTTTTTGTGTCTACAATTGAAGATAATATCTCCTTATGTAGGGGATGAAGAAGAGTCATGGCCTCCAACCAACTAACAGAATGGATTGATTATGCTGGAGGTAACCGTAATAGTAGGCCACATGTCGATCTGCGATAGGCCATAAGAATCATGCTCTCCTCACGTCTTAGTTCGTGGATGAACATACTTATAACTGTCAATTTATGCGAATCGATTCCATCGAATAAACACTTGGGAAAAAAACCTGGACACAAACCGTCAATAGTAGAATGTTATTCGAATAATACATAAAGATTTTATATGGGATCGAACCAATCGATCCCATCGAAGCCTTAATTCTGTTTACACATGTTATTCTCACATCGAATAGCAGAGTCGCTTAGTTTTGTTCGAATCCCTCTAGTCGCAACAACGAGCAATCATTTTGGACTTGACTAAATTCTACCCCAACAATAAAAAATTTTCACATTTTGTGACATAAATAAAAATTGAGTCTAAAAGAGTGTTGTTTATGTAAATTGTCCTCAATGTTTTCTATATTATATTTGAAACATTTTACTTAATAACATTAAATTTTTAACGAAAAAGAAAAAAAAATCGGTTAAATCTTCTCAATAACACCGCTTTTAAATGAAAAAAAAAATCTATTGATAAGGCTTTTATTTTTTTTTCAAGCATGACAAAATTCGATCCTTCTTCAAACGTGTGCCACTATGTTTAATTTACATTACATGCCAAAATTTTTATGATGGAGTTGAAATTGTCTTTTTTAAAAAAAATATTGTAAAAAGAACAAAATTTATTAAATCATTAATATGATAATGTCACATTTTAATGTTAAATTTTGCATTCTTGTAAAATTTTGAAAAATTTTCTACATTTCAACCCCATACGTATACTTTTCCCAAAAAAAAAAAAAAAAAAAAAAAAAAAAACTCTATACGAGTAAAAAAGAACACCCATTCATTGTTTGGGCCGTCAATTCGTTGGGGAACTCTGCAGCCCAAGTCTCTGACTAAGGATTCCAACGGATTACCGAGATGGAAAAAAAGAAAAATAAATAAAGGAAATTTTTTGAGTCGGTTAACAAGCATGTTTATTTATTAATTAATTAAAACACGCTTTTTTTTTTTTTTTTTTTGGACTCCAATTTAGGGTTTTTTCCCCGCTAGAAAGATTTTTGCGGTACCAATGTTTCTTCCCTGTTATACGATTAGGGTTTCGTAATTGATTTTCAAATTCGGGGTTTCAATTTTAACTTTCTGTTCCCTCTTCTCGACGATTTGTTGCAGGGACAACTCTAGAAGCTTCCGTTCGAGTTCATTCTCTTGTAGCCTGACGTAATGGTATGATTTTTCTTTATCAAAAAAACTTCATTGTATTACTCGCTTAATAGGTTTTTTTTTTTTCTTTGTTAATATTCCGTTGCGTTTTCTGTTACATATTGTTGTATGTTAATTTGAAGAGAAATTTTAGATTTTGGAATTTCTGCTTCTGCTAAGTTTATTCGATTCCTGATTTTTCGGCTTTGGAATTAGACCCTAAAGTAGATAACGCCATTGACAAAGCTTTGTTTTTTCTTTTTATTATAAATTGCAGGCAACTCTGGCGGATTCTTTTCTTCAAGATCTTGACGAATTATCTGACAACGAAGAAGATTTTCATGTGAGTAAACTCTGTTTATATATATATATATATATATATATATGTATGTATGTATGTATGTTCTTTGAAGTTGGTCGATGGTGAAAAGAAAGAACTCTTAGTTATGATCTTGTGAATGTTTCAGAATGAAGATGATGCTGAAGCTGCAAACATGGAGGAAGATGTTGATGGGGACTTGGAAGACATAGAAGCTCTTAATTACGATGATTTGGACAGTGTATCAAAGTTGCAAAAAACGCAGAGATTCGCTGATATAATGCAGGTTGGTTTGTGATTGTGTTGCTATTATTTTTACGGCGTGCCTAATGATTTTGATATTTGATAAGTGAGTTGTGAAATAGTTGTTTTTCTCTGTCTTTATTTTTCTGCAGTAATATAGAAAATTTTTAATCTTTGAAATTGGGGTTCTTGTGGATGATAGTTTTTTCAGCGTTTCTTGAAGTTATCTCTTGGACGAATATGTTTGTTTCAGATCTCTCTTGTACTTAGGATTCAGCATGGCCTTTCTTCTAAGCTTTTCTAGTGGATCTGTCTAATACAGTACTTAGGTTGTTATTCGATTCTCTTCTGTGCACTTTTTTTTTATTAATTGTTCTGCAGTTTGGATGTTTTCATGTTTGTAATGGGAAATATGGTTCTTTTTCTTTTTCTTCAGAAAGTGGAAGACGCACTACAGAAGAGTTCTAATGAATCGAATCAGGGAATGGCTTTGGAAGATGATCCTGAATACCAGCTGATAGTGGAATGTAATTCCTTGTCTGTTGACATTGAGAATGAGATTGTCATTATTCATAATTTTATTCGTGACAAGTACCGGCTGAAATTTCCAGAGCTTGAATCTCTTGTACATCATCCAATTGACTATGCCCGAGTTGTCAAGAAGATTGGGAATGAGATGGATCTTACCCTTGTTGATCTAGAGGGGCTTTTACCTTCAGCAATTATTATGGTGGTGTCGGTTACGGCATCTACTACGAGTGGCAAGCCACTTCCAGAGGATGTACTTCAGAAAACAATTGATGCTTGTGATCGAGCTCTCTCTCTCGATTCGGCGAAGAAAAAGGTTCTTGATTTTGTAGAAAGTAGGATGGGATATATTGCTCCAAATATTTCTGCCATTGTTGGGAGCGCTGTTGCAGCAAAACTTATGGGGACTGCTGGCGGTCTCGGGGCATTGTCAAGGATGCCTTCTTGTAACGTTCAGCTTCTGGGTGCCAAGAGAAAAAATCTTGCTGGGTTTTCTACTGCAACAACGCAATTTCGGATTGGTTATATTGAGCAGGCAGAAATATTTCAAAGTACACCCCCTCCTCTGAAAATGCGGGCTTGCCGACTTTTGGCTGCAAAGTCGACGCTTGCAGCACGCATAGATTTGGCAAGAGTTGACCCATCTGGGAATGGAGGAAGGAAGCTACGGGAAGAAGTCCTCAAGAAAATTGAGAAATGGCAAGAGCCCCCTCCTGCAAAGCAACCTAAACCACTTCCAGTTCCTGATTCTGAACCTAAAAAGAAGAGAGGTGGTCGTCGACTTAGGAAGATGAAAGAAAGGTAGAATAGTTTACCCACATATTCACCTCTTTGCACTTTCTTGAGTTGTCAGTTTATTTGCTTTTAAGGCTGATGTATCTATTTACAGGTATGCAATAACAGACATGCGGAAGCTGGCCAACAGGATGCAGTTTGGCGTGCCTGAAGAGAGTTCTTTGGGTAAGTTTTTAATCTTTATCCTCTTAACAATCTGAATTACATTCAAATCATACAATGTCTAGCGTTAGAATTTAGATGCTGTTGAGTAGTTAGAATTTAGATGGTGTTCATAGAAGCCCAAGAAGTTTATGATGTCTTTATACTTGAAGCAAATAGGCCAACAATGCAGCTTGATAAAATAAAATTGGTTTACCATTTCCAAGGATAACCGTTAGCCTTTTGCTTGTCGTTTTTGTGCACGTGATTTTCTGGATGGGTTTTTTGCTATTTTTCTGTTTCCCATTCCTCTTACTGATTAGCTACTTGACTACAGGGGACGGACTGGGGGAAGGTTATGGAATGCTTGGTCAGGCTGGTAGTGGGAAGCTGCGCGTATCAATTGGTCAGAGCAAACTTGCTGCAAAAGTTGCTAAGAAGTATGCCTTTTCCCTTCTGCTTTTGATTATTGTTTGTATTTTTTATCTATTGCTTGTTTAATTAGCCAGTTTTTTCCCCTCTTCATTTCTGTTATTTCATTTTTTTCCTTTTTTTTTAATGACCAAAAGTAAAAGATTATGCTTTTATCAATCACAAAATGGTTCAGCTTTTAAAAAATCTCATGAACCGCTTGTTGCTTTCAGGTTCAAGGAAAAGAGTTTCGGTAGTAGCGGTGCTACGTCTGGATTAACTTCAAGTTTAGCATTTACGCCTGTGCAGGTAATTATTATTGCTCTTACGTTATGTTGAACTCTTGCTTTATTTTTTAACTTGTTAATTTTCAAGCCAGTCATCACTATAAATTTTAAAAAATCAATTGAACTGGAGGCCTTTTTTCCGTGGGAATGAACACCATTGTCTAATAATGGCTCATCCTCGTTCTTATCATTCATACCTCCATGGTCAGAAACACACTTGCAAGTTCTCTGTTTTTCCCCTAGCAAAGTTGATACAGGATCATCCTTGGGCTTGGTTTTATAGTTTCCTTTCAGTCATTTAAGATTTTTTTTTTCAAAGCAAAAAATTTAAAGCATAAGAAAATCAATTAGTTTAACCGTGAGGGTTATTCTTTCCTTGCAGGGAATTGAGCTTTCGAATCCGCAGGCCCATGCACACCAGCTTGGCAGTGGTACACAAAGCACGTACTTTTCAGAAACGGGAACATTTTCGAAGATCAAGAGGACATAAACCATATGGGATACTTTTATTTGACTATATTGCCTATGCTGGTTGGGTGTCGAACCCGTATAATGAAACTCATGGTTGACCTTAGTCGGTTGTGATTATACATGGTTCGAGTGTTAGTTATGGTTGGACGCTACCGATATGATATGCTCCTAGTTTTGTTGATACTTAATTATGGTTTCATACATTTCTTCTTGGTTTAGTACATTTTATGTTCGATAATTCTATAAAAGAGTAGTAGTTTGGGTATTCTCTTTCTCCAAGAACTTGCCAAAAGTTCTGGTATTTTGCTTTCTTTTTCCTCTTAGAAGTCTACTTTTAGCGCTCAGAGTGAACCGAGTATTGATTGAATTTTATCTTGCATTTGTTTTTTTTTTTTTTTTAAGAGGAAATTACTTGTGTGGGACTTGAAGCTTGATGTTATATCCTTGAACAGTATCGACATCATGATAAATTGTCGTCTCTTTCACTTGGTTCGTGATGGAAGTTGAAACTTCGTCGTATTTAGTCTACTCCTGTTCTTCATCTTACAGACAACCAATGGCAACAGAATCACATGTTTTACAAGTATACGCTTCCAAGACTTGATATATTATAGCATCCTTTAAAAAATATTTGCAGTGTATAGTTGGCGTTAAACGATAATTAGAGATTACAACAAAGTCATGGATTAGTGTTATTGGGCTAACGAATAGAACAACGGAGCAAATTAATACCATATTATGATACATAATGCATACTTTTCTTTCCTGGCGAGTACATAGTGCAGTATATCAGTGGTGGATGCAATTTCTAATAGCGAGGCGGACACCGGACGGCTTTGTTAGCCCCAGCTTGACAAATCGCATCCCCGTGCGGCGACATTATGCGTGCGATCCTTACCGTTATCGATTAGTGTTTGTGGGCAGCCATAGAAGCGAAGCCCATGGCCTCGTCAACCATCAAATATGAGATTCGGCCCCATGGCACCGCCCTATGTTCTTTGAGTTGTGGATGCTGATTGCTATTTATTAGTTTTTTGGAGTTGGCTCTCTCTTGTCGCTTTCCAGTTTCCACCATTTTCAACTCCTTTTTTGATGTTATGTTCAACTCGTTCTTGGCAAGTGGGTTGACACTAGACGTGTCTGTTTCCAAGGGGAACTAATCATCTCTTATCCCCATTTTCTGACGCATGCATGTTTTAGCTACTTCTCATCCCGTGTAATATCTTATTCAGAAAAGGCAACAATCAAGTACTCTTATCGCATTAAACCTGCAAATTTTCTTTTTTGAGAATATATTATCTTTTTGAAAGATAGCTCACGTGAATATGCATTGACATACCATTATTATTGTATGTGTGTCCCACCATTAACATGAATGGGGCTGCATCATCACTATTCCGGAGCCAGGCTTCTATTTCCATGAGGGCATACCCTAAAACTTTTTTTCCCCTCAAAGTACACAAATAAACATAATGTAAAATTCAACGACGCTGTACACAAAAAAAATCATATTTTAGTGGGGCTAAATTAGAAAATCACAATTTTGGAAGGTTATTTTAAAAAACAAAAAAAAGAGAAAACTCGGTGGAGACGGCTGCCTTCATTCAGCCTCTAATGGCTCCACCACTAGTTGCATGGTACTTTCTTTAGGGTTTTATAAGGATTTGATAAGGATGCAAAGTTAATTTGATTCATCATTGTGGCCTTAAAAAACACGAAAACATTTTTTTTCCTGAATAAAAAGATTTTGGTTTAATTGGCAAAGTCTTATGAGTGTTACAGTAAAAATACGTTATATAGCAAAAACGTGTCAGTTATATATTAGAAATGTCAATCCCTGGCCAGTTGATGAAAAGAGAGGTCCAGCCCTGCTTAAAGCTTGTATGGACCTAAGGCCGAGCCGGGCAGGCTGAATTTTTGTAAGAAAATTTTAAAAAATTATCTAATTCAAAAAGACGGGTCATCAATCCGGTCCAAATTAATAGCTCCAATTAATATATATATATATACATATATATATATATATATATTATTGTGGCTGCCTTGGCCTTGATTCACATTCTATCTCTAATGTTAAGGTGAAAGTTCGAATTATCTACTTTCATCATAACATCAAAGTGAAAAACGTAATATCTTGAGATTAATATAGCATTTATTCAACTAATATGATGTTTTTATGAGTGAGTAATGTAAGTTATAGAAGTCAAAATCCCTACTTCCACTCTAAGACAGAAGTGAATATTATAGCATGACATTTGCTTAACATAAAACTAACATTGGAAAAACATAACACCAAAAAAAGTTGGTTATCCTTAGACTATTGTTACTCCTTTTCGACGAATGATACTACGTTAAATAAATATATGTGACGCTTTTCTTGTGTGTATATATTTTTATTAAAAGTTGTAATTCGATTGGACATTGGATTGGACACTTGTACGTGGCCTATATGAATTGATCTAAATTTTTAAAGCATTGAAAGAGTGTAAAGATACAATAATCCCTTGCACTTCTGAGGTTGTGACACATGATAAAAGATATAGCATATGATAAGGGGATCTCATACATTAGTTTATTATTCCGTCCAGGTAATGCAAACCAAATTTTGGGATTTCACAATCTTTCCCTACTTTATACAAATTGATTATACGTGTTGGTATTTTTTTTGTCCTAGAATCCATAAAATGGATTGTTTAATACAGTTCTACGAAAAGAAAAACAATTATTTAAACTTGGCTAAGCTGGTGAAGATACAATTTTGTCAAGACAAATCTCTCGCCATCAAATTCAACGAATTTTGGAAGATATTTTGTTGTCATATTCATGATTTTGCCTTTAAAGTTCCATAGAAAGAGATGACTAAAATAGTAAAAGAAAGAATTATTTAAGCATGGCTTGCCAGTTGCCAATAATAAATTATTAAATTTGTCAATACACATCGCTTAATCAACCGGCAATTTCAACCCATTTTTAATGATCTCCAAATCAATAATCCTGATTAATAAAATTCTAATTATTTTGATACGTACACCATCAGCCTAATGTAGCCATTTTCCTCAGATCGCCTCTTTACTGAGAGGACTATAAATAATGGTGAAAATTGAGTTATAAACTGTTATGAGCTTTCTAACGATCACTGTTGGTTTGACAAATTTTAAAACACTCTTTACTTTTTTTCCTTTCTGCTAGCTTGGTTTGACAAATGAAAAATTACCTGTTTAGTTGTAAGTTTCAACATTGTTTAAATTTTTACGAGAAAAACAGTAAGACAGAAAATATTAAGCTCGTTTATTTTTGTTCTCAAAATTTTTGAAAATGTTTTTGCATGTTTTTTGAGACAAAAATTTTAAAAACACTCTTGGTATAATTTTTAAAAAATTCCTATTTTTTAAAATAAATATTTTTATTTATTTTAAAAACAATACCAAACGACTCCATTTCATCCGAAACTTTTAGGTTCAACATATGAAAAAAAGCAAGGATTAAAGAAAAAAACTCCACAGTTAAATCTGACGTCACTTTTTTCCCCTTTTCTCGAGAGGTCTCCTATCTTATAGTTAACTAGAAACAAGGTGAAAAACTTTTGGATGGAAAATATGACCTGTTATTTTTTAATGATTAGATGATAGTTAAATCAATCTGATCTGTTGAAACTGATTTAACTGGTTTAACCTATTATTTTTATGGTTCAGATCCATTTAAGTGTCGTCCACTCGTTAAAAAATGGGTTGCATGGTACATCCAAATTAAGGGATAGGTACTTCCAAAATTTTGACAAATTCTACATTATTTTTCTGATAAAATAACTTGCATTGAACAACAGAAATTGAAAAAGTCAACTGCAAAGTTCACACCCAATTCAAAACTCTAATAGAGCAGATCGCCATGTTCTTCACTTGCTTGGCAATAAACAGCTGTATGAGCTTAAATTTTAAAACATTTTAAATATAACCATGATCACTTTTGACCAAAAAGGTGGCGAAAAATTGCTAGAACTTGAAATGTCAGAATACGAAAACAGAATTTTGTGACCCAAAAAACAAAGGCAAACGCTTTTGCCATTTTTAGTGTCCACTATTGAGTTGGTAGGAGGTGGTTTGCCCATCATTTTTGGGGCCTTTAACGGACGTGAAATCATAGAGATGCTCTTTTATTATTAAAAAAAGAAAACCGAAAAAATAAACTACTTCCAAAAATTTTGCACTAAAATATCAAACGCCGCATCTCTGATAACGATTTCCCAGCGGTTATATAATATTTTTATATTGTACGTGTGTGTATATATAGTACGTATATCCAGTTGATATATTGAAGCAGTCCCAGAGAGGAAGAGACTAAAAGAGTTTTTTTTTTTTGGCTGAACATGGCGGCTTTGAAGATGTCCTCTGTTCTCTCTCGCTCACTTTGTTCCGCTTTATTTACCAGAGGTATATCCTTTTTGGGTCTGTTTTTCTGGGTTTTTTTTTTTTTTTTTAATCTCTGTCTTTGTCATAGTCATTCCTATTCTGGGCATTGGATAAAATGTTTGATACTCAGATTTGTGATTTTATTTATATAAAAAAAACAAACAAGTGTTTGGGAAAGATTTACATGAGTTTTGTTTTAATAGAGGTTTCAACAGATCGTCATAGTTACGGACATTTTCCAATTGGTTCTTTCACATTTTTGCAGTTCTAGATATACCAGATATTTAATGCTAGATGGCCAAATAAATGCCTGTTTTTAACTCATCGGATTACGTACTTTTTCACTTCTGACTTTAATGGAAATTAATGATCATCTCAGTGCCAGCTTCTTTAGCTCTTTCAGATACTTTGCCCCCAAAAAAAAAAAAAATCTGGTGCAGAAATCTTTTCCCGGTACTTATATCTGGGATTTGTTCATCAAAATCTGGAGATCTATAATTCTTATTTATTTTACATTCTCTGAAATTTCTCTATCAGGAAGGACTCCTTTTGCGGTGAGAGCAGTTGCTAACTATGGCACTGCTGTTGCTGTTGAGGAACCAATCAAGCCATCTATCAGCATTGATTACACCAAGCTTTTGATTGATGGGAAATTTGTGGATTCAGCATCAGGTGAGGATTTCTTTTCTTTTCTTTTTTCTTTTTGGTTCATTTTCACACATTTGTGTTCGTGCTATCAGAGATTGGAAAAAACTAGGCATTTCCACAAACATTATTGTAACAATGAGCTAAAGCGTTTCCTTTTCTCCCAGGAAAAACCTTTCCAACATGTGACCCCAGGTCTGGGGAGGTTATCGCACACGTTGCCGAAGGCGACGAAGAAGATATAAACCGTGCAGTTGCTGCTGCTCGAATGGCATTCGATGAGGGACCATGGCCAAAGATGACTGCCTATGTGACTATTTCTTGCTTCCTTATTTTATTTGTTTCTACGGCACCAGACCAACACCCACATGTAATTTCTAACAACATTTTTTTTTTATTTGTATCTACACAGGAAAGGTCATTAGTACTCTTGCGTTTTGCTGATTTGATGGAAAAGCATGTCGAGGAACTTGCAACACTTGAGACTTGGGACAACGGGAAGCCGTTCGAACAGGCTCGTAATGTCGAAGTGCCTATGTGTGTACGTTTAATCAGATACTACGCAGGTATGTCTGTTTTAGATTGTTTGAGGGATTCTTTAGTGGAGGTCGAAATTCAACAGAATTCTAATAAGCTGTTATTATGCCTCAGGTTGGGCGGATAAGATTCACGGTTTGACAGTTCAAGCCGACGGACCGCATCATGTGCAGACATTGCATGAACCAATAGGTGTTTGTGGTCAGATTATTCCATGGAACTTTCCCCTGCTCATGTTTGCTTGGAAGGTGGGGCCTGCTTTGGCAACTGGAAACGCTATTGTTATGAAGACAGCAGAGCAGACTCCACTGTCTGCTATTTACGCTGCAAAGCTCTTGCTAGAGGTCAGCTTATGTTTCTTTATGTTAAGAATTAGATGCCCTTAGTTCTAGACCATGGAGAGCACAAGTTAGAAGAAGATCACACAAGATTTAAAGTAGTTCACTCTAAATGTGAGAGTTACGTCTATTTTTAACCACTGTAGAAATTCACTATGATGGAGATGTTTATGATAATAAATTGCACACTTTTTGTTGTCTGTGTTTTCTCTAACCTCTCAATTAACTTTAAAATGTTTGTGTTTATGAGAGTTACGTCTACTTTTAACCACTGTAGAAATTCACTATGATGGAGATGTTTATGATAATAAATTGCACACTTTTCGTTGTCTGTGTTTTCTCTAACCTCTCAATTAACTTTAAAAATGGTGCCCCACCTTACTAGGACTACCTAGAGCCGAGATTGATCTGTGTGCTATCTTTGCTTTAGGGTATTAATTAGACCACGCAATTAAACAGTTTGATTTTTATCTTCCGGTCTTTGACTTTCATAATATGTTCATTGTTCAACTACATTTGCCTCTAAGCTACTCGCATCCATTATGCCGGCAAATAAAAGACCAATTATGGATATAAATACGCTAATTTTTTGACAGGCCGGACTTCCTAATGGTGTTCTCAATGTGATTTCGGGTTATGGTCCAACTGCTGGAAAAGCTCTTGCCAGTCATATGGATATTGATAAGGTATTGTCCCTTTATTGTCCTCTATATGTTGGTATTTCCTTACTAAGTTTTGATTTTGTACAATTAACTCATTTTCCTTCCTGCTAAAATTTTTAATTGGTTTCTTTGTAGCTTGCTTTTACTGGTTCAACTGAGACTGGTAAAATTGTACATTCACTAGCTGCCCAAAGCAATCTTAAACCCGTCACTTTGGAGCTTGGTGGAAAATCACCTTTTATTGTTATGGATGATGCTGACATAGATCAAGCTGTTGAGCTTGCGCATTTTGCTGTATTCTTTAATCAAGTAAAACTCATTTTCTTCCCAATAGCACGTTTGATTCCCCAAAAAAAATTGGGTTTTGGTGATGACCATGCAATCTCATCTGCAGGGACAATGCTGCTGTGCTGGTTCTCGTACATTTGTACACGAGAGTGTATATGATGACTTTGTGTCGAAAGCAAAGGAGCGTGCAAATAGACGTACCGTTGGTGATCCATTCAAAGCAGGCATTGAACAAGGTCCTCAGGTAATCAGCTGAATCTTGATGGTGGATTTAAATGGTGTTCAGTCTTGTAAACTAATGTATTGTTAAGAAAAACATATTCCAAGAAAATGGATTTATTAGTAATGACACTGATTGATGCTTTGCCTTTGACGGATCAGATTGATCAAGAACAATTTAACAAGATCCTTGGTTACATAAAATCTGGAAACGATTGTGGAGCTACACTGGAAACTGGAGGAAAAAAAATTGACTCAAAGGGTTACTTTGTGGAGCCAACTGTTTTCTCAAACGTGTCGGTAAAGCCTTTAACTTACATCCAAGCAACCATCTTTTGTGTAAAGATACTTGAACTATGATTGTGACTAATCTCACATCTTATTTCTTAAGGATGATATGCCAATAGCAAAGGACGAGATCTTTGGCCCGGTTCAGTCCATCTTGAAATTCAAGTGAGCAAATAATAATATCTATATAAGACATGGGGAAATGCTATTTATCACCTCACGGATTTAACTAATGACATATTCTTATGTCATCTCTCATGACATAAGAACCTATACATATACATATCCATATACATACATAAAGGCTTCTTTGTATATGTTTATTAGCAGTAGCGGGGCCACCTTGGGTCTTGGGGACACAATACTTTTTTTATACCCCCTGAATTTTTATAATTATGACATGTAATGTGATTCTTAAGAAGTTTCAATTATAAACCTCAAATTTTAACTTTTAAAACTCTCATATATTAAAGATGAGATGTCAAAAGAAACCAAAAATGCAAGCTCACAGTTTTTTGGATTGTAAAGATGGCTAGAAAAGATTATATTAGTATTATTATTTTAGTTTAAATTTATGGTTCAATTCACACCTCCTGAAAAAATTTCTTTCTCCGCCGCTAGTTGTTAATACAATGTTTTGTGCTTGGAGTAGGACTAACATTTTTGGCAACCATTGTAGGGATCTTGATGAGGTGATTAAGAGGGCAAATGCCTCTCGCTATGGGCTTGCTGCTGGAGTGTTCACCAATAACCTCAACACTGCTAACACCCTCGTTCGCGCGTTGCGTGCTGGTACCGTCTGGGTCAATTGCTTCGATGTCTTTGATGCTGCAATTCCTTTTGGTGGGTACAAGATGAGTGGAATTGGAAGAGAGAAGGGAATTTACAGTCTCCACAACTACTTGCAAGTGAAGGCGGTTGTCGAACCTTTGAAGAACCCTGCATGGCTATAAGTTCCTAGGCCCTTGTTCTCTTCCCTTTGTTCCTTTTTCCCCCTTCCTAAAGGCATTGTCAAAATAAAGAGAGTTGCATCACCATGTAATGAGGTGTGAGTTCAATGAAAATGGTGATAAAAGTGCATGCTGTATTCTGCATAAGTATAAATGTGAGCTTGTTACATGCTTTACTTGATAAAATCTCTGGTTTTTTTGCACCTGCGTTGGGTTCCCATGTGTGTGTGTGTGTGTGTGTATGTATATGTATATATATATATATATATATATATATATATATTTTAATCATTGGAGCTATTTATAAATTTAAACAATTGGGTTCACAAACTCCTGAGTTTTGGGCACTGAAGTCCCCGTATTGAAATTTTGATAATTAGGTTCCCAAACTCCCACTTTCTTGTGCCTCAAAAAATCCTAAAATCTCTTAAAGGTTTATGATTCTCTCTATTAGTTCATTTTTCATTTCACTCTATTTTATTTTTGCTGAAACGAAGAAGATTACTACTTCAATCAGCCAACTTCCTTGATTTTCCATGCAATATATACGCATGTATTTTATTAAAGTTTAAGATTTACAAGTTGCTTAATGAGAGTCAAAAACACTAAAACATAGCAGGGGAAGACAAACAAAGTCCCAAAGACAAGCAAGAAGAATTGCAAAAGGAACTAACGACTCATAAACATGAGCAACTAAGTGAAATATATAAAACATAATAAAAAAAATGCCATATTACTTGTTCTTTCGATTGAATGTTGCAGAGCTTATTCATATACAACCAAAAAAAACTCTCTTCAAATGAGCCAGCTGGCGTTTGCAGTTAAGTCAAAGCTGATCCTCCTAATCTAGTTGAAAGAGCAGGAATGAAAATCTCGAGCCACTAGCGTTACTGCTCCCTAATAAAGTCCACCTCCCAATTAGAGCTCCCTTTGCAAAATGCATTTACGACCATCCTGGCATCACTCTCAAAAATCAGCTTAGTCACCCCTCCACCGCAGCAAAGCCTCTCCCAATACCACGAAGACCAGCCCAATATGCTTAAACAAGACACCATCAATCACCCCCTCAACATCCTTAGCCACCAATACCAAACTGGTACAAATAGTTCCGAATGCAGCATCAAAGTAGAACTTTGATGAACTTGTAGGAGACGACAACCTTAGAAGAATGTAAAATTATTCAACACTGTTTTGTAGAGTTGACCTCTATAGCAGCACCCAATTGGAAACATGGACAATCATACTGTTAAGTTTTTAAGGATGCTATGATTCTGGTGCTTTTAAACTTTATGCATAAAACCGCCCTTTTAATAAAATTTGGTCAAGCTTTAAGGCGTGAAAAAGGTCAACCATGAGCTTGACCAAATTCGTCGAACATAAGGTGTCATGAGGTCTGTTAAACATGATCGATAAGAAAGAGAATCATTCATCCCATATCGTGTCCTTGATGCATCTCTCTTCCAATCACCGCAACAAATTAAGGTTAGCACCATTAAGAAGATTTTGTATTGTATGTATCATAGTTATACATATATAAACATAATTATATAAAAAAATTACAATTATGCGCATATATTATTATTATTGTTGTTGTTGTTGTTGTTGTTGTTCCTTGAGCCTTGTATCAATGTATAAGGTCATAATGTTTATTTGTTACAATGTAATTATATTGTCCCACATAAAAAAAATCCAAAAAAAAAGAATCATTAAAATACAATAGCCTAAAAAAATCATTCAAAAAAAAAAAAAAAACTCGTCACTTGCATTCTGGTGGCAAGACTTTGAACCTTGAAGTATCCTTACAGTAAGAATAAAACATGAGCTTTCTTCTGGCCCAATCCATAGCCGAAGCTTGTTCCTTGGACAACGTGGCGAATTCCTGCCCCTCAACTGGGTCCAAGTTTGAAGGGCTGTTCTTAGAACATGTGCCTGTCGGATTGGATACACAACAGCTCATTTCCACGTCAGCAAACGACACCACAAAAGGGGCGTGTTTGTAATTAACAGGGTATTTCCCTCCATGAGTTGCCCACTCGGACCCGTCCCATATTGTCGCGTAAACAGACATGGGTTTTGATGGGAAAACTGATGGGTACGAGCTGTTGCGTTGGAACTCTCTTACTGGTATGTTGTCCACCATAAAACTGCAGTTTTTTTAATATTGTTTTTTCATCTCCAGATGTCAAAGAGAACAAAAAGAGAGTGCAAATTTAGATTGAAAGATATTATGTGAGAGAAATCATTTTAAATTCCCCATCTCTCACATATGAGTGGGCCCATCAAATGTGCTCTATGCAAGACCAAGTTGAAAAGTTTGAAACTTTAAGTTAATAGGATGATCCCATTTGAGAAATTTACTTTTAAGATTGTTTTGAAGGAAAAAATATGAAATTTCTTTGATAAGATTAAAAAGAATATATGTTTTTTGACAATGTTGCGCAGTTTAGACCATCAAAAGCACTGAATTCGCTGCTATTGTTACGTGGTAATTTCGATGTACCAACTTATACGTGATAATTGCATCGCTGATTGTGATAAATGACATTTTTTTTTTCCAAAAAAATGTCAACCATGGTAGATAAAGTCAACAACTTTCAAAGGCTAAATCTGTTCTTTTTCTAATTTTTAGAGGGAGGAGAAAAGTTATGATCTTTCTTACACAACGTCATGGTTGTTCCAGAGTATGCTATGCTGGTGGTGCTCCGCTGTTGGGTCGAACCAGAGGTAGAACTTCTCTTCTCTTCCTGTGCTGACACTTCCATTTGCATAGATGTTTGTTTGGAATGCCCAATCATTTCTCTTATCATGTCCGAGTAGTTCTATGTCGATTTCGTCGTGATTGTGAGGATAAACATCTGCATTTGACAACTGCAATTTCGTCATTTTTCTTGTCGCACACATTTGCTACTTCCAATTCTCATGCTTAAATACTTGCATATTTTAGAAGCAATGAACTTACATAGAAAGCCACTACAACTCCAGGAGAAAGACCAGATGGTAGTTTAAATGAGGCACTGAAGAATCCATAGTAGTACTTGTCTTTTGAGGCTAATCCAGATCCTGAAACAAGAAAAGAAAATTACGATGAGAAATTTCTATAAATGAACCGTTAATTTATCAATGTAAGTCAATGTGACTGTTTTATTGCTTTCTTTTCTTTTCTTTTCTTTTTTTTTTTTTACCTGAGATTCTGTCAAGAGCAAGAGTTGCCATGGATCCATTGCCAGTCAGCTTGAAATTTGAGGCTCCAAAGGAGTTGGAGAAGCCGTTATTGATGGAAACATGAGGGAAGAGATCTGTCAAGCGAGGAACACTTGGAGGCGTGTATCGCCTGTTGCGCGGGCGTGCAGAAAGCGATGTTGTGGCGCAAAAGATTAAGAGAACAAAGAAGAGTAGTTTATCTTGCCAAAGTGCCATTTGTATTTTGTGGATAGATTATGGATGAAGAAGAGAATGCTAAGATGATATGGCTATATATTGGGAAGTTTTAGGGTGGTTGGTGTGACGACCCGCCTTTTCGAGCAGTCATTTTACTTACTTAAACATCGTTTCGTAAGTAGTAATCTTACTTACTTAGTAAGAAAAATACTGTAATAAATTTTTTTTTTCCTTAAACGTTCTTTAAAACTGATACGACCTCTGCCGCATTTCAAGTTGAGACATCGCTCAACACTTGCCCTTAAAATCATTTCAAATCGTTTCTCAAAACTTAATAAGAAACACTTATTAAATCATAGCTTTAAACTTTACTTTATAATTACATAAAATAGTTTGTAAACTGTAACTTAAAACTTTGAATACATTTCTTCAAACTCTGATTTTCTTAAAACTTCGCAAACACTACATTAAACAATAGAAAACATTTTCTTTGCATAGCGGAAGCAAACAGTGATGGTATCCATACCCAAATCTTCGCATCTGTCCTCCGCAGCACCCAGCTCTTCTAGCGGGTCCTATTGGTCACCCATAAATTACCTACAGCATGAAAAACTTTTAATGAGCTTTCGCTCAGCAAGTTCAAACATATTCTTACAAAACATTTAAACATGCTTTAAAAACTTTTCTCATGAAAACCTTTCTCTTGAAACATTCTTCAAGAACGTTTTCCAAAAACATTTATGAAAATGTTTTTCATAAACGTTTTCCTTAAACATTTCTAAAAACGTTTTTCATAAAACATTTCTGAAACGTTTTGCATAAACGTTTTTCGTAAAACATTTCTTGAACGTTTTTCTTAAAACGTCATTCATAAATCTTCTCTTGAAAACATAAAAATATTTTTCATAAACATTTATCATAAAACATTTCTTTGAATGTTTTCCATAACATAACATATAAATATTTCATAAAAAGGCATTCAAGCAACATCAGAATGCGTGACTCCATTTATGCTCAATTATTAACTTCAATTATGAGTATTTCATGAACATTCTATAAACTTAAATATTCCTTTCTTTCTCAACCTTTATTCTTATTCCTTACTTTCTTTATCTTGTAACCTTCATTTTTCTTACTTTACTTTAGTGTTCGTACCAACTCATTAATCATGAGATCATATATATGATGCTTCCCTTGTGGAAGACTTGAGACCATCAAACATTGAGGTCTTGTACCTCACCTTAGGAGGTCAAACTTTAATTTTACTTTCATTACCTCATAACGAAGAGGCTGGTACGACACTTTTCTTTTATCTTTACATTACCTTCTTATTAACTTTAGTGAGCATTCAAATGCAATCACATCATATGCAATACACTTGCAATTCATAGCTTGTACTATAAAACCAATTGCATAATAAATGCAACTCATTGCATAACAAATGCAACATAAAATGTAAACACATTTTGCATATCATAACTTGCATTCTAACACTCATTGCATAACAAATGCAACATATTGCTTAATAAATACATCATAAAATGCAAACACATTTTGCAAGCTATAACTTTTATTCTAAAACTTATTGCATAATAAATGCAACTTATTGCATAGCAAATGCATCATGAAACTTATAACTTAAACTATTAAACATTTTGCATTGTCATAATGCAAAACATACTTTCAATACTTTAAAAATCATAACTTACACTTTTAAGAAATGTTATGCATATCAATATGCACATAAACCTTTAACATAATGAATGCAAATTCATTGCAAATCTTTCTCTTGAACTTTGAAACTTTTTGCATAATAAATGCAAACATACTTTAAAAACAACTTGCTTAACAATTGCAAACACATTTGCAAATCATATAAATAAACATTTAAAAATCATTTACTTCATGCTGTAGGTGAAGTCTGAACTTACCCGAACTATGCTCTAGCGTTCTCTATTCCGTTCCTTTTTCTTGCATTAGTCGGCCTCTGTGTCCTGATCATACGACAGCTGACTCATTAATTAACTTTCTTTATTATCAATCCACTCGATTGATAATAAAACGTAAACATTAATCATTCTTTCCTTTAACGACTAGTATACTATCGGTCTACCATACTTTTAACTCAACCTTATAAACCATCAGTTTACATTTCCTTCAATTAGCCTTGTAACCCACCGGGGTTACATTTCCTTTTAACTTTGTAATCCATCGGTTACCTCTCATTTACTTAAACATCCCTTGTTAAATCTCTGATCTCATATGACCGTTACGTTACTTAAGGTATTACGGAATATTTTTAATCTAATAACGTTATGCTAAATCGGAGTATTCGACTCCGTTCTAGCCGTTTCCTTAATAATGACGATTTTACCCTTAACGAGTTTTTCGTCACCTTGTAACGTTATAAAACTCATTCTCATATAAAACAGTGTAACAATCACTGATCATGCATTTCATAAATTTCTATGAAAGCATCTAACACAATTAATTCTAAAACAGTTCATATTGTAGGCGAGATTTCTACTTACTTGAACTCCAAGCTAAGCAGATCCAGTTGTATCTCGCTGCATTTACAGTATGCGAAGCATCCTCTGCAGTACTCATTGAGCGACCATGAATAGCTAAGAATGCTTCCTGGAGATCATACATTCTTGCACTGTCATTCTGGATTTCGATACTACTGTTTGAATCGCCTCGATCCGCATGCAGTTGGTACCGGATGATTTTCATCGGAGTAGAATTTGCTCGAACGGAGGTCACCATTGCATTCAGAGCGTCGAAACGAGTCGGGAGGCGGTCTCGGATCTTCGATCGGAGGTCTGGATCACAAAATCCAAAGTCGTCGTTGACCGACCGTTGACCGGTAGTTGACCAACTTTGACCGCCGTTGACCGGCGTCAATCGGGGTCCATTGGCAGCTGGGCTCGGGCCTATCCCCCATAAATCGACCCTTCTGAGTCCAATGGCGGTGTCAATTTCACCTAATTCCGCCTCTAACATAGTGGGTCGGAGCTCGACATTTGATGGCAAAAATGGAGGCTCCGATGATGGCTTTCCGGCGATGGAAACCTGAAATTGGCTGAGGGCTTTTGCTACCCATCCTCCTATGAGCATTTTCCCTCATCCAATTTGAAGAAACGTGGCTGAGAAGAGCAAAAACCGAGGCTCCCGCGGCGGTTGACGGCGGCGTTGGCCGTTCTCTGGCGAAACGGGCTCCTTCCGTGCAATTGATTGAGGGGTTTTACTCCCCTTGATCCTCTGAACTCATTGGGAGGGGTGGTGTCGGCCACCTCCTCCGGAAAGGCGGAGTTCCACCGTGGGGGCGGTGGCGCACGGCGGCGATAGGCGGGCGGAGCAATCCGGCCGTTGTTGAGCTGCCACCAAGGGTGGGTTTTGTTCTTCTCATCACGGTGGTCGTGTAGGAACAAGAATCACGTCGATCGGACGTCGGACGGCGAAGATATCTCGTCGGAAAGAAATAGGTTTCGCCGCCACTTTATGCGGCGCGTGTGCCTCGCTCCGGTGGCTATTTGGGCGGCACGGCACCTCGTTGGACTCAGCTCGTCGAGAGCTTTCCATTGGCGCGGGAGGTGTCGAAAATGGATGCCGAAATCTCGGACGAGATTTGAGGAGAGAGAGAGAAAATGTAGAGAGAGAGTCCCGAATTTGAGAGATTTTTTGATTTTTTTTTTCTTTTCTTTTATAAATGTATAAAAAAAGAAATTGTGGCCCATAAAATTCAATTCTTATACTGCGTTGTTTTAATATTGTATAATTTTCTGTAATATTATACAACATTTTCTTTTAATTATACTTTATCTTAATATAATTTTTAATTTAATACATTAAAAATATATTAAAAATCTCATATGTTACAGTTGGTATCATAATCTTTGCTTGGTTGTTAATTAGCTGGTTATATCTTTCCTAATATATCATTTTTATTAGGCTTTTTGCACATTTTTGCCAATAATCAGAAAAAAAAAAAAAGGTGATGTGAAATGGATTTGAGAAGTTTGGAAGGACTTGCTGTGGGGGTTTCTTTCAAAGGTCCTTTTCCTGTTGTAATTGCAAACATTCACTTAAATTTGTTTGGTCCTTTTTCTTACCTTGTGGGTCCTACAAGAATGCCTTTTTCTTCTAGTGGTTGTTACCCATGTAATAGTCATGGGCAGTGGCAATAAATTTTATGGTCCAAAATGGTTTCGTTTTCCCTCATTTTGCAATTATGCAAACGCAAGTGTTTGACTAAGCTAAGGTATACGTTTTGTTGGTTTCATCTTTTCATTCTTTTTTTCCTCTCATCTCTTTTAGGAGAATTACTTAGTAGGCTGTTAAAAAAAATACTCTTGCATTTTTGAACGGTCAATTACATCAAGATCACATGAGACCAAGAAAAAATATCACAATTGAACGCAATTTGGACTAAAAAATCTAATAATTCAAAACTATATCTTAAAGGTTGGGTTTTTTTTGTATAAAATTTAATGCAATTTGGTTAAAATATAATAGTTTAAAATTACGTCTTATCAGTATCATATATTTTTTTTCTACCAAATAAAAGTGTGTTTAAGAGTATAGTTGAAACTTAGAGTTGTAAAAATTTTATATTATAATAATTAACCTAAACTAAGCATAATTCTTCTTTTTGTTCGCAAACAATACAAAGGCTAATCAGTACAATAAAGAATCTCCTAAAACAAACTTTCATGAATTTTTTTTTTCCCTTTTTCACTTCCTCTATGGTTGTTTTCTACGCGGACTAAAGGGCAAAAATTAGATATAAATATGATCCCCACAAAAGAAAGCACCTGAGAGTGATCGGTAACATAACTGTTGGACTCCCTTTAGAGTATAGAATAGACAAGTTTTTTTTTTTTTTTTTTATGTGATGTAGTGACAAGAAAGTGTCTATATTTCTTCAGATTTGCGAGAAGAGCTTGGGCTGGCTCGAATAGATGGTTGATATGACAGGACATATAATCAGCCGCGTTGTGGAATAAAAAGATTGGCAACTGCATCTGCACCTTCCTTGTCTATATTCATCCAACTTGATTTTGTGTGTAACAGAAAAAACTAATTGACATTTACTGAGGAAAACAGGGCATCCTCTGAAGTCTGAGCCAGCCTGTTTGAGGACGGTGTCTAATCTTTCCATAACGAAGCCAAAGAGAGTTGGAGAAGTGCTGCAGAGAGACAGTATAGAGGATCTAGTTTCTTAGATGCACATGAGACATGTTCTTGATTTTATAGGCCAAGGTTGATTTCACTTCAAGACCCTAAAAGAATTTGGAGATTTTTCCGACAAGTGTGGAAAAAATAAATAAGTATGTATTTTTTAACCATTGAATTTAAAAAATGAGATTTTAATCAAATTTAATGGCTTCAAAACATACCCTGACATTGAAAATAAAGCCAAAGACATGTGCATCTAAGAAACTAGATCCTCTCTACAATTTTTTGCAATACTTGTCAAACTCTCTTTGGCTTTATTATGGAGAGATTAGACACCAAGCCACCAAACTGGCTGATTTCACTTCATGACTGCAAGAGAATTTCGAGATCTCCAATTAAGTGTTGGAAAAGTAATATACCGGTAAGTGTTTATTTTTTAACATTAAATTTAAAAAAAAACTATAATTTGACTAGATTTTATGGTTTCAAAACGTACTCTCCTACTCAAAATAAAGCCAAAAGACATGTGCATCTAGGAAACTAGATCCTTTCTATAATTTTTCGCAACACTTCTCAAACTCTTTTTGGCTTTATTATGGAGAGATTAGACACCATCCCACTAAACTGGCATTCATGACCCCAAAAGAATTTCAAGATCTCTGATTGAGTATTGAAGAAGCAACTAGAAAATATTTATTTTTTAACCATTAAATTTGAAGAAAAACATGATTTTGATTAGATATAATGGTTTAAAAAAGTATACTACGGTCGGAATACCCACGGAAAAAAGACCTAAAAAATTTATAAAATGTTATTTTTCACTTTAGGGCCCCAAAATTGTATGAGTGGTTTGGGTTAGGCCAAAGTCTGTTTCCCTTTGTAACTAGCATGCTCCTGTCAATCAGACACATACCTAGAGCAAAGATTAGTTAAAACCTTTGCGCATGATTTTATTTTCAGGTGGTGACATTTATGTCAAAGCACCGTTGGGTCTTAACCTTTCAATTCAGGGTTGCAAGTATATCGTTTAATGTTCAATATTTGCGTGTACATTGTTTCTCGTATCTAATTTGGCATACCAATATTGGAACCTTTAATGTTTGCAAGTACATTATTTTATTTTGTAATTCTGGTGTTAAAGTTCCTAAGAGCGTGTTTGTTTGAGTTTTCAAATCACGGTTTGAGTCATTTTGTTGCAGTATTTTCTCTCATAAAAATTTAAATCTTCATTCAAATATTATACTCAAATACTTGTACCAAATGCACCTTAAGTATATCGTATTCAAAACATTGATGCCAACATTTCTTTTAGGTTGACAGAGACATCTCACAAGTCACAAATTGTCAAAATGGCATTAGTCAGCTTGATCGTGTTATATGTCATATTGTTATGGCTCAAAAAAAAAAATATTATTATTTTCAAATTAAAGATTTTGAAGATCAGATTTAGAGAGGATACAAAGGCCAGTCTTATTTAATTATTCTGCGTGATTTTTTCCTGTGATCAAAAGGAAAATTGGGAAAAGAAGAAGGACATTTTCGCAGAGAGAAAGTAACATAAGAATGTCATATCTCTCATGGTATTTAAAACATTAGAAGATAGAGTCTGTAAACAACTATTACATTTCATGCTAGGCAACACAAACTTAGACCTTCAAGTAGTCAAGAGTGACTAAGATGTGTAAAATCTAGGAGAAACCATATTTAACAAATCCCATTCTATATTACCCTTCCGCAAAGGTTAACAAAATAGAATTTGGGTTTTTGGACCTATGGACCCCTAGAATTTTCAAAAAGAGATAGTTTGGTCTCTTTTTTTTTTGGGATCAATTAACTCTCCAAACTAAATTTTTGGCAGTTTTGATACCTACTATTTAGAATTGACGATAGATTTTTAAAGAGAAAATTAGACAAATGGTTTATTTTTGATCACCCTTTTAAATAAACGTCTGAGCTTTTCAAATATTAGGGAAATGATAGAAACTTTTGAAAATCAAGGAAATATCTTTTTTAACAGTAGTACATCAATGATAAACATCGATATAGCATTAATGTACATCATTGATCAACCTTAATAAATTACAATGATTTATCACTAATAAATTAGTTTATCGTTAATTTATTTATGATCTATCATCGAGAAACCGATAAATTATTAAGCAAATAAACCATCAAGTTAATTAATGATAAACTACAAATCATTACATTATTGATTTACTGTAGATTCTATAGTTTATCAATGGTATATTGATTAACATCATTACATTATTAACATACTTCTGTAACCGTTAGAAAGAATTGAAACGGTTACATTCTCCCACTTGATCTCCATATTTATCTTTATATTCATTAAACCCAAACTTTCAGGAAACAAATACATGAATCATGGCGATAATTTCTCTAAATTGTGAGTATTATCTTCCATGTATTACAATGTATTATTTCTCAGACTTTATTCCTTATATGGTAACTAAACTTTATGAATAAACCCAATGTTTATTCTTGGTCCTACTATATGTGAATTTTCTCCAATAACTTAATGCGCAAAACAAATATGAGAAAACATCACAACTGAATAAGAGTTTCATTAAAACTGTAAATTGTATGTACAAACAAATTTACATTATGGAACCAAGTCCCATCTGTACAACATGAACCTTAAATGACTTTGGTGGCATTCCTTTTGTCAGAGGATCTGCGATCATCAATTCAGTGCTTATATGCTCAATGACCACTTTATTTTCCTTAATGCGTTCCCTTATGGCTAAGTACTTAATGTCGATATGTTTACTTCGACTGCCACTCTTACTATTCTTAGCCATAAAGACATCAGCTGAATTGTCACAATATATCCTTAATGGCCTAGACACAGAATCTACAATTCTGAGGCCTGACATGAAACTCTTCAACCATACACCATGCGAAGTAGCCTCAAAACAAGAAACGAACTCTGCCTCCATCGTGGAAGTAGCAACCAACGTTTGCTTTCCACTCCTCCAAGATACAGCTCCTCCGGCAAGCATGAAAATATAACCTGAAGTTGATTTTCTCGAATCAACACAGCCAGCAAAATCTGAATCGGAGTAGCCAATCACCTCTAGAATGTCAGTTCGTCTATATATAAGCATATAATCCTTTGTACCTTGAAGGTACCTCATCACTTTCTTTACAGCCCTCCAGTGGTCAATGCCTGGGTTACTCTGATATCATCCCAACATTCCCACAGCAAATGCAATGTCAGGTCTTGTGCAGACCTAAGCATACATAAGGCTTCCAACAGCTGAAGCATAGGGAATGTTGCTCATTTGAACTTTCTCGAAATCATTCTTTGGACATTGGTTCAAATTGAACTTATCACCCTTCACAATGGGTGCTACACTTGGTGAACAATCTTTCATCCGAAATCTGTCTAAGACTTTATTGATATAGGTTTCCTGCGATAGTCCCAAAATGCATCGAGATCTATCCCTATGGATCTTTATGCCAATGACATAAGATGCCTCACCCATATCCTTCATATCAAAGTTCTTAGAAAGGAATTGTTTCACCTCATATAGAAACCCCTTGTCATTGGTTGCAAGAAGGATATCATCCACATACAAAACAAGGAAACAAATCTTGCTCCCACTAACCTTCTGGTATATATACATTGATCCATGATGTTCTCTTCAAAACCAAATGAAGTGATGACATCGTGGAATTTCAAATACCATTGACGGGAAGCCTATTTCAAACCATATATGGATTTCTTGAGTTTGCACACCAATTGCTCACCATCATTAGAGGAGAATCCTTCAGGTTGTTTCATATAAACCTCTTCCTCTAGATCACCATTGAGGAATGCTGTTTTCACATCCATCTGATGTAACTCAAAATCAAAATGAGCTATTAATGCCATGATCACACGAAGGGAGTTCTTTTTAGATACAGGAGAAAAAGTCTTAGTGTAATCTATACCTTCCCTTTGAGTGAATCCTTTAGCAACGAGTCTTGCCTTATGTCTGTCAATGTTGCCTAATGAGTCTTTCTTTGTCTTGAAGACCCATTTGCATCCAATGGCTTTTACACCATCAGGCAACTTGACAAGATCCCAGACTCCATTAGATGACATAGAGTTCATCTCTTCTTTCATGGCATCATACCACAAGTTAGATTCCTTACAACTCATGGCTTGTGAAAACGTTTTTGGATAATTTTCGGCTCCTATGTTGTAGTCAGACTCTTGTAGATACACAATATAGTCACTAGGAATGGCTGATCGCCTTACTCTAGTAGATCTCCTTAATGCTGGTTCAACATTCTCTTGAGGAGCATGTTGATCAGCTGGCTGTTCAACTGGATCTACTACTTCTTGATCAGCAATCTGTGGAACTTGAATGATTGGCTGTTGTTCAACACGCGTTTGAACTGTAGGCATGTCGCGTATAACAATCACTCTATCATATGAAGTGGAAGCTTGAACATCTGTATGATCTTTCTCTGAAACGGTGTACCAGGATCGATCGCTCCCACTAATCAAGTCATTCTCAAGAAATTTCGCATTCCTTGATTCCATAAACCTAGTGGTATGTGATGGACAATAAAATCTGTATCCCTTAGACCGTTCAGCATATCCAACGAAATACCCACTTATGGTCCTTGGGTCTAGCTTCTTTTCTTATGGATTATAGATTCTCACTTCAGACGGGCATCCCCAAACGCGTATATGTCGCAAACTCGGTTTCCAACCTTTCCATAACTCGAACGGTGTCTTTGAGACAGCCTTGGTTGGAACTCGGTTTAATATATACACAGCCGTCTTGAGAGCTTTAGTCCACAAAGACCTAGGAAGCTTGGAGCTGCTAAGCATGCTTCGCACCATATCCAACGGTGTTCGGTTTCTTCTTTCTGCCACACCATTTTGATCTGGAGAACTGGGCATAGTATATTGGGCAACAATCCCATGTTCTTGAAGAAACTTCTCAAATGGACCAGGCGCTTGTCCATCTTCGGTGTATCTACCATAGTATTCACCACCTCTATCAGATCTCACTATCTTTATTTACTTACCACATTGTTTCTCTACTTCTGCCTTAAACACCTTAAAGGCATCTATGGCTTCATTTTTGTTATGAAGCAAGTAGAGATACATATATCGTGAGTAATCATCAATAAAAGTAATGAAATACTTTTGACCATACGCGTCTATATCTGGACTACAAATATCTGTATGTATGATCTCTAATATGTCTGAACTCCTCTTGGCACCTTTCTTTGACATATTGGTCTGCTTTCTCTTTATGCAGTCCACACAAGTGTCAAAGTCAGTAAAATCTAGAGTACTAAGTACCCCATCATTCACTAGTCTCTTTATTCTCTTAATAGAGATATGACATAATCTACGGTGCCACAACATAGAGGAATCTTCATTCATAACACATCTTTTGATGCCAGCATTATCTTGAACATGCATAGAAGTATAAGAAGTTTTATCTTGTAAATTAATTTTGAAAAGACCATTTGACAATATACCATTTCCAATAAGTTCAGATCTATAAAACAAACTAAATATAGTGTCTGAAAAATTAAAGGAAAATCTCAATGGTACAAGCCTTGAAACTGAAATTAAATTCCTAGAAAACTAGGAATATAAAATGTCTTTTCTAATTTTAAAACAAAACCACTAGATAAAACTAAATTGCATGTTTCGACAGCCTCTACATGTGAGCGCATCTTGTTGCCTGTATAGATGCACTGCTCACTTCCCACTGGCTTCCTTAGGCCTTGCAATCCCTGCAAGGAATTAGTGACATGGATTGAAGAACCAGAATCAATCCACCATGTGTTATGTTCAACGTCAACCATATTAGATTCATAACAGACAAGTGAGAATTGAGTACATTTTTTGTCAAGCTATCTCTGATATTTAGGGCAATCATTCTTTATGTGCCCCTTCTTTTTACAAAAGAAGCACCTGGATTCCTTCTTAATATCAGCCTGAGCAGACAGTTTGCCTTTTCCCTTATTATTGGCTTGGCCCTTGTTCTTCCTTTGAGTTGCCAGATGCACACCCTCTCCCGCTTCCATAGCAAGCCTTCCTTCTTCCTGGACACACATGGTCATCAATTCATTGATGGACCACTTATCCTTATGTGTGTTTTAGGATATCTTGAAAGGTCCATATTGATGTGGGAGAGTGTTGAGGATGTAGTGCACAAGGAAGGTTTCAGACATCTCAACCTCAAACGTCTTCAGCTGAGCCGCTATATCCCTCATTTGCATTATGTGCTCACGCACACCATGAATTCCAGTGAGCTTCATGGATGAAAATTTCATTATCAGAGTGCTAGCTAAGGCTTTGTCTGATGTAGCAAACTGCTCATCAATTGCCTTCATCAGAGCTCGCACTTTGTCATATTGCTCTAATGAACCACGTATGCCAGCCGAGATTTTCGTCTTAATGAACATTACGCAGAGGCGATTAGATCGCTTCCACTTTTCATAACGGTCCACGTCATCTGGCTGGCTAGTCTCCGTAATGGCAGGTGGTTCATCCTTACGGATAGCCAAGTCAATGTCCATGACACCTAAATGAAGAAGAATTCTCTCCTTCCACACTTTATAGTTGTCTCCCTTAAGTTCGGGAATGTCACACTGGAAATCAGAGTAACTCACAGTTTACATAGCTGCATAATAAAACATACATGCTTATGTTACTGAATTAAGGCTACAATACTTTATGACATGTTTACCAATGTAAATCATGCATTAAAATATGAATCAAATGACATAAAAATTGCCTGTGGGCTAAATTTTTAACTCAAACAGATTCATATATCCTTATGATGACGCTATTAAATTATATGCCCTTTTCTTAATTCCTGTGGGTAAATTAAGAAAGATAATTTGATACATCATCCTAATTAATGATATTAAATACAATAAAAATTCCCGTGGGATAAAATTTATCATATTACATATGATTAATCACAATTTAATGTCTTTTTACCATATGTGATTTAAACATCTTACATAATTTTGCATAATTAAAGATGTTGTGGCTACTCTTTAATTATTCAAAAATTAAATACATATATCACAAGACATTTATTCTTAAATTTTTGCTCATAAAATAAATTGCAATTACCTTAAGCAATAAATAAATATGAACAAAGAACCATAATTTATGTACTAATTTTCATTATGTATATATTAAAATTATACATTCAAAAATATAATTTAGCACATTATTGCACAAAATTAAATGTACTAAATTATTTAACTTAATATTGCATGCATAATTTTTAATCACAAATTATACATAATGAATACTATATGCACATAAATTTACAAAATTATATCCACACAATTACTGTATAATATTCATAACAAATACCAAAAATTATGAATATTTAAAATTATGAATTTTTCATAAATTATTCAATAATATGAAAAATTCCATAAATATTAAAATTGTGGATATTATGAAAATTTCATAAAAATTATAAAAACTGAAAATTTTAAGAAATTTTCCCCAAAAATATCACTTTATAAAATCTGGAAAAAATCAATTTTTTTTTTTAATTTTTGGGTTTTATTTATTTTTTTTTAATTTTCTGCTCAGCCAAAAACGACGTTGTTTGGAGAGCCCCCCCGGTCGTTTACAGAGAGGGGCAGCCTGTCAACATACCAAACGACATGTCGTTTTGGTTATTCTAATGGTTTCAAACAAAATTGAAACCAATTCATTGTGTAACGGTTTTTCATAATTGGTCACACATTCATTATCATTAAACTGCAATTATCAACTCCCTGGTAACTGTTTTTTCTGGTGCTATTTATTTCCTTGATGGGAGGAAATGAGAGCAAAAGGAGAGAAATCCAGAAAAGAAAATTTTCACGTACAGTTTTTTTTGTGAAACAAAATTGGGTCCCCAAGTTCCGAAAATTCCATTAAGAATCTTACACCATCAATTGAGTTTTTGTGAGAACTTGGAAGCATCCCAAGTGCAGGCAGTCACAGCACACCGTTTGGACAGCAATGGCAGGAGGTAATATTTTTTTCACGCTTTCGTTTTCGGTTTCAATTCTTGATATGCATACAGTTTATAGCATGCTTGAATTGGTTTTATGTTTTACAACTTCAACATATTATTGATATACAAAAACGATCATTTTTTCTAATTCTCAAAAACTTAAGGCTATTTACTTAATTGAGCTTTTTACCCCCAAATCCCATTTTTTAATTTAATGAAGGTAGTGCATGCCCATCAGTCCATCATATAGAACTTGATTTATAATTCCACGCAGTTTTTAAGGACATTAAAGGCAATATTTTTGCATCATAAATGACTGCTTTTGTAAAGTTTCTTATGGCTAAGGATCAAAACTGTGAAAAATTATGTTCAGGTACCAATTATTCAAACAAAATAAAGTTTAGGAGCCAGACTAAGGTTAAGGGCTAATAATAACAACAACAACAACAACAAAAAAAACCCATAAAGCATTCCTTTAAAAAAAAAAAAAAAAAACCTATAAAACATTCGTCTATAAATATGTTTGGCATAAGGAATCACGATATGCTCGTTTAGATTCTATGGAGGACATGGGTCGCAATAAAAAAGTATTCAGCCAAAAAAATAAATAAAAAAAGAAAGACAGCCCAGCTTACAATTAATTAAGATAAATTAAATACAAGTGTCGTACAAATTTCTACCGTTGCGCGTGGAGTTCACGTTCTTCCGTGTTTGCTAATTTGTACGGAATTCTGGTTGAAAAGAGTATATCAAATAATTATACTCCATTGCAAAACTCTATTCCTTGATTCAAAATTTAGTGACGATTTTAGAATATAAAATATAACAAAATATTTGAATTAGGTTTTAACTTCTTGTCTTTTATAAGAAGAAAATGAATCTCTTCCTGTTTCCTCCAAATAAGGACCATAGCACATTTCAGTTAGTAGCTAAGGTGCATAAACTAAAATCTATGGAGACCAACTTTACCAATTCCCCTCTTATATATATACTAGTCGAAATACGTGTGATGTATACGTTGTAATTGAAGTTTTTATAACATAGGCAACAAATAAAAAGAATGACTACAAAAAAATACTTCAAAAATTTTAAAAAGAAAAAGGGTATTTGCACAAATAAAAAATATGCATTTGTTTTATTTTCGCCGTTGAATTCACTTTTTCAGGTCTAACTATCTCGAGATTCATGAAACATTCAGGTTTAATCCCTTAACTAATAAACTAACCATTTTTAGACAAAATGTAACACGAGTAAAGTATAATATGTTAGGGTTTTAGGAAGGATAAAAAAGTAAAACAAACAAATAGATAAAAAAAAATACTTAAAAAAGAGGGAAAATTTTGGAATGAGGACATAATTTTTGATATCTTACTTTAAATATTTTTTTCTTTTTAGATTTTTTTTCGAAACTGATTTTTTATTATTTTAGTTTTTAAGAGTCTCACATGGCATTATTGTGTTGGATTCTATCTGAAAATAGTCAATTTATTAATTTAAGAGTAAAAACTACAAATTTTCATTACCCAAGTAAAATTTTGATTTAGTTTTTCCTTTCAAAGAAATTTAGAAACAAAAGCGCGCGCACACACATTTGAGCATGAAAGGAATGAAAAAAAAAAAAAACTACAATTGAAGTGAAAATTAATCACAAAAAAAGAGATGTTCTAACAAGAAAGTTGAGATTAAAGTTTTAAGAATTTTATGACAAAGAATAATAAATCTGCGATTCAGAGAAAATGAAAGAGGAACAAAATGAGAAAAGATAGGAGAATGTTAAACGTAAGACACTATTATAAACAAAATGAGCCAAAAATAAAAAAATGAAAAAAAGTAAATCATCGAAAAAGGAAGAAAGAGGAAAATAATTAAACTACTAAAAGAAGGAAAAAATGGTTAAACACCTAAAAAAACTGTCCTTAGTTTTAATATGTAAATTTTTATTATTAATTGTAATTTTATCTTAAACATAAGGCACTTTACCATACACTGAGAAAAAAAATAATGTTTTTGGTGTTTTAGCATTTGGTTTGCTTCATGTACTTAGTTTTTAAATTATTGGAGTTTGGAATTTTTCAATTTGTTTTTGAGAGTTGTTATTGAATATGCTATTAAATTTTACAATTAGTATAATAAAATTCGTTTTGAGTTTTAACAATGATATTTTTTAAGCTTGTAATTGGTAAATGGGTAGAGTATGAAAATGGTTCTTTAAATGGGAGATAAAAAGAGAGTAGGGTATAAAGATGAGAGAAACATATACCCACTCCATCTGTCCTGTACGTTGCCATCCCTATTTGTAAGATGAAAAACTCTTTTAATCCTCATAGGGTTAACCTTGACAAAATCTGTGAATCCTAGTCTATTATGTAATGTATTTTTGCGACTGGAACATATAATTTTGTTAATAGTGAGGTTATAACTCAATTTTGTTAAATAAGATTGTTCTTATAAGATACAATGGTAAAAAAAAAATAGAGCTAAAAGAGAAAGAAAAACAAAAAGTAAAGCATGAAAGCAATATAATTAAAAAGAAAGAAATAATTAAGTGGTTTTAAAGGTGTCTGAGGGTATTTGATTTGGTTCAAACTAATTAAACCGTAGTGAAAAGCTCTCACATACTATAGTAATATAAAACCCCTACATGTTGTAGTATTTAAACCAAGATTTTGGTTCAAATCAGTGGGCGAAACATTCAAGTAGACAAATGGAACCAAAGGGGAAAAAAGTAAAGCAAAAGAAAGAAAGAGTAAAAAAAAGAAAAAATAATAAGAAAAATATAAAAAAAGGGAAAATAAAAAAAAGCCAGCACCAAAATGGCGTACTTTGGACTACTAAAATAGGAATAGTGTATTTCTTATTTACATTTTTTATACACTAGTTTGGTCCCATGGGATGCGCGTATTAAGTTATGTTTAACTTTTTATAATGTAGAATACAAAAAAAAAAAAAAAATGCAGGGAAAAAATAGAAGACAAATATTACTTGGAGACTTAAAACAAGTATATCACATAAATACCATGAAACATTTTAAACTACATTCAACTGATTTTGCTCTTAATTGTACTGAAGTGATTCCAAAAAAAAAGTATAGACTGATCATACAAATGATTTTGCTCTTAATTGTACTTGAGAGATCCCAAAAAAAAAAAAAAAAGGTATGGACTGATAGCCCAAGTCAAAAGGTTACATTATCTAATTGAAGATTGCTTGTTTAAGTAATTTCTTTAGTGTAGAGAGCTGGACCCAATACTGCAATGATGTTGTGTTTATAGTCTTTAGTGTTACAGTCTTTTTTATAGCTTGTAATTGAAGTTTTTATAATGTAAATTATGAATAAAAAAATCAATAGAACAAAAAATTTACTTAAAGATTTGAAAAGAAAAATTGTATAAATAATCGAACAAGTGCAATTTTTTTTTTTATTTTGGGTTACGATATTCACTTTTTGGGTCTAACTACCTAGAGATTTATGAAATATATAATTTCAATCCTTTAGTTAATAAATTGTTTATTTTTAGACAAAGTATAGTAAAAGTATAAAAGGTAGGATTTTATGAGGAGCAAAGTAATAAGAGAAACAATTAGATCTAAAAATATTTTTTTGAAAAGGAACAAGAAAAAAAAAGATTTGCATGGATGACATGATTTTTTTCAAATATGTATTTTTTAAGTTTTTTTATCTGTTTTTTATCACTTTTTTAAAGCTCTCATGTGTCACTATTATGTCATATTCTCTTGAATCATAATATAAGCAAGAATTGATCACAAACAAAAAGATTATTCTAGTGAGAAAGTTGATATTGAGGTACGAGAGAAATCGATAGAGTTGAAATAAAAAAAATAAAAGAAGAACCAAAAAGGAAATATATGAGAACATTTAGGTTAGGATTATGGTAAATAAATGGAGTAAAAAAAAAGAAAGAAAAAGTAGTAAAATGCTAAAAAAAGAAAGAAAAATAAAAAAAGGTAAATACTAAAAAATTAAGAAAGAAAAACAATAAAACACAGAAAACATAAAACAAATATATATATTTTTTAAGAAAGATAAAACACCACAATGGTGAAGTAAAAAAGAAAAAAATTCAAATAAGGGACTATGATATGAAAAAAAGAGCAAAAAAAAAGGTAAAAAAGATTAATTAAAAGAAAAGGAGAGCAAAAAAAGTGGATCATCAAAACTCAACGTTTTGGAGTAGTGCTTCATATGCACACTTTTGTTATATCTAAAGATCTAAGGATATAAATACATATATATATATATATATATATATATATATTATTGGCAGGAAAAGGTCAAGAAAAAAAAATTAATATGTCGTTTTCTGATGGAAAGTACAATATTATTCAATTTAAAAAGAAGAAAAAAAAAAAGAGAAAAGAATCCGAGGCCCATTAACCATCACTTCAGCTTGCAATTCAATAAAAATGTTAGAGTAACTCTCTGCGATTGCATGTGGAGTCCATATAAAAACTCTCATAGATACAGCGTCGGCTGATCCATACACGAACCCATTTAAAAAAAGAAAAAGAAAGAAAAGAAAAAGAAAAGATACAACTGTACAATGCACCACTCAAAAGTTCTCTTTCAATGCATAAATATAGAAAAACAATTTAGAAAATTATTAAATGACAGAAAATTAATATCATGCCCCTTTTCCTTTCACACATATATATATTTCAAAAACAAGTCTGACTTTTTTGAGAAATTCTATTATAGTTCTTCTTTTTTTTTTTGTTTTTTTGGCTAAAATATCATCTCGTTACACGGTATTGATCATTGAACTACATATAATTATTTCCGGCAAAATATATATATGCAATTATTTCAAGGAGAAAAAAATGATTAAATTATAAATCAATTATTGCTTGAATAATGGACGTTACAAAAAATAAATATAATTTCCATTCCCATAATTCCATGTTGTCGCTGTCGGCTACCACTCTGCACGAAACTTCACCGTCACGAGCCTCCTTTCCATAATGCTCGCCTCCTACGCCACGTGTCGATTTTTGACTAGTTCACGAAGCTATCCACGAAAGCCGCCATTTCTTTCCCGATATTCCATATCTCCACGTGCGGACCATTCCAAAGTCAAATCCAATTCCAGATTCATCGTCTTACTTTTCGGCGTAAGGATCTTCCGACACGTGTCCCTCACAAATCTATCCCTATATATACCCGCCACGTCTACCTGCAAAAAGTAACAAAATCCAAAACACAAGAAAACAAGATCGTTCTTTTTTTTTTTTGAATCTTTTTATCTTCAATTTTTTCTGTTCAATGATTCAAAACCCTAGTGTTTCAGCTCGCCGGATTCTGAATTTTCCGGCGATTCATCCCTGCGAAGAAATCTCTCCTAAGACGCTCTTGACGTCTCTGATTTCTCTGGCGAACGAAATCTGCAGTTTCAAATCGAGTTTTTTTCGCCAGCAATAATCGAAACGCGCGGGAAATTATTCGACAGATTGGAGTTCTCCTCGTTTTCCTCGAAGAAGTCCAAGGATTGGAGTCGGATCTCCCTGACGCCGTCGTTTTGGGATTCTCGGAGCTTCACCTGGCCTTCCAGAGAGTTCGGTTCCTCTTGGAGGATTGCTTGCTCGAGGGGGCTAGGATTCTGATGCTGGTGAACTCGGAGCGCGTGGCTGACCACTTCCGAGTGTTCGCGAGGGCGATCGCGACGGCTCTGGATGTTCTGCCGATTTCTCTGATCGACGCGCCGGTTGATTTGAAGGAACATGTTGAGTTGGTGATGAGGCAAACGCAGAAATCGAGGTTCGATGTTGCCCCGGAGGATAAGCGGGTTCTTAGTGTTGTGAGGTCCGTTTTGAATCGGTTCGAGAATGGAGTTATCCCGGATAAGGATGATCTAAGGCTGGTTCTTGATTATCTTGGAATTCGACGTTGGAGCAAGTGCCATAAGGAGGTGAAGTTCTTGGGTTCGGAAATCGAGCTTGAGAATTCGAACGCGGAAAAGAAAGAGTTGGTGATGATGTTAAGCAGTTTAATGGGTTTCGTTTACTATTGTCGTTGCGTGTTGTTTGATGTCGTTGATCGCGAAGCTAATCGACAATTGAACAGAAAATGCAGCAGTGAGGTACTAATTGGACTAAGCCAGGATGATTTTCGATGTCCAATATCTCTGGAGAGAATGGTTGATCCGGTGACAATAGCGTCAGGGCATACATACGATCGATCTTCGATAGCAAAGTGGTTCCAGGCTGGGAATTTGATCTGTCCGAAGACCGGTGAGAAGCTCAAGAACTTGGAGATGGTGCCTAATTTGGCGCTTCGGAGATTGATACAGCAGTATTGTTTCGAGAATGGCATTCCATTTGTTGAATCGGGTCACAGAAATCGCCACGTGAAGAGGGAAGTTTTTGCAGGAGGTTCCGGGAGCTCATAAGGCCATGAAAATGGTGGCCAATTTTCTTGCAGACAAGCTTACATCTGGAGCAGAACAAGAGAAAAACAAGGCAGCTTTTGAAGCCAGACTTCTCTCCAAAACAAGCGTTTTTAATCGGTCTTGTCTGGTGGAAGCTGGTGTAGTTCTGCCATTGTTGAAGCTACTGTTTTCGTCGGATTCATTGACCCAAGAGCACGCCGCTGCTGCTTTGTTGAACCTTTCAAAGCATTCCGAAAGCAAAGCTATAATCGTCAACAATGGAGGCTTGGAAGTTCTTATAGATGTGCTGAAGAAAGGACCCAACTTAGAAGCAAGACAGCATGCCGCTGGTGTGCTTTTTTATCTTGCTTCAGTTGAGGAGAATAGGATATTGATCGGGGAAAATCCAGAGGCAATTCCGGCCTTAATGGAGCTGATTGAAAATGGGACCGATCGGGGAAAGAAAAATGCATTGGTTGCCATTTTTGGGCTCCTTGCTTGCCCCGGAAACCATTGGAGGGTGCTAGCAGCCGGGGCAGTTCCTCTGCTGGTTACTCTTTTGAAGTCTTGTGAGACAGAAGAAATTGTCACTGATTCTCTCGCGATCCTGGCAACTCTAGCAGAAAAATCAGATGGAACGACTGCAATTTTGCGCCACAGAGCTTTGGACTTGGCAGTGGAGCTTCTGAATTCGTGCACGTCAAGGTCAGGGAAGGAGTACTGCGTGTCTTTACTGCTAGCTCTTTGTAAGAATGGTGAAAAGGATGTGGTTGCTCTGTTGGTGAAGAGCCCTTCTTTAATGGGATCTTTATATTCCCTACTAAGTGAAGGCACATCTAGAGCTAGCAAGAAGGCTAGTGCTCTCATCAGGGTCCTTCATGAGTTCCATGAAAGGAGGTCTTCTGGCTTGATGGCTCCGGTTCTTCCTCGAGAACGATTTGTCCACGCATGGTAAACCCAAATCTTTTCGGGTTTTCTATGGTTTCTTATTCTTTCTAAGGCTGTGTAAATACACATTCTTTATGAGTTATGTAGATATCTCAACGGTGCTAGCTTGGTTTTCCTAAAGAGCTAGTCACTATATCAGCTTCTGGTATTTGGATGAAGCTTAATTTGTACAAAAAGAAAAAAAAAAAAAAAAAAGAAACTCTTTACATTGTTATTCTTTTTCTTCCATGAATAAATAGCAATAAGATTAAGTTCGTTGCTGTAAAAATTTATGTTCTTGTTTGAATATGTTCAAAGGGTCTCTTCGATTTTTCCAATTTGAAGTTAATGTTTGTCACGGGATAAGCAAGTCAAATAACCGAATTGAATTGTGTTTATCAAGCGCCTTTTCTAGCCTTGAAACCACTTGCTTGGACGGCCTTTGCTGCTTAAATCCTGTACACGACAAAGCTAGCTTGAACACGAGTTCAAAAGCTTCCGAGGAGTACTCTTTCTCGAGTTTAGCGTCTGCAAATTCTTCTATATTACCACCTTTTGTAAGAGATCTGGCCTGAAAGGCAAAGACTTTCATGAACAAGTGGACAAAATTTCTTCGAAGTAATTTTAAGTAGTATTGAAGTGTACAAAAACTGTGCTTGGTTCTTCTTTCTCACCATTTTAGAGAGAGGCTCAAGTCCAAACTGATCAGTCGCAGCCCAGACAAAAGTTGTAATAGTACTATACCAAAACTGTAGACATCTCCCGAAGGATTTACACGGTGATTTCTTCAGTATTCAGGGTCAACATAACCTAACGTTCCTCTCACTTCTGAGCTCACATAGGATTGATCCAAGTCCATAACCTTAGGCAATCCGAAGTCTGAAAGCTTGGCTTGAAATTTAGCATCTATGAGTATACTTGTTGGCTGAAAACAGGATAAACGTCAAGAAAACTATAGGACGAGCATATTAAAGAGTGAGAAAAATAACATATTCAGAAATAAAAAGGGACCTTGATATCAGGGTGAACAACGCAGCCTTCAGGATAGGTGTGTAGGAACAAGAAACCTTTAGCGCCGTCGATTGCAATCTAAGTCTTTGGATCCACAAAAGAGTTTTATTTTTATCTGTTTTATCAATTGACTTTATCTATTGGCCTTTCATGACTTGAGAATCGCGGAGGAAATAAATACTCTTATAAATAAACAGAAAAAACATACCAAACAACCATTCTGAAAGGTTCCCATTGTGACACAGCTCATAGACCAGAAAACATTCATCGACTGCCTCGCAATAGCCAAGCAAAGAAACTAGGTTCGGATGTCTGACATGGGAAAGACTTCTCACTCCCTAATAAACGTATCGACATGTCTATCCTTTATTATGTGCTTGACTGCAACGTGGTGACCATTTGACAGTTTGCCTTTATCTACCTCCCTGAACAATTCTCAAATGAAATCAAAATCCAATTTAAAGATTAAGTTCTTTCTCAATCCGTCAATAATCATTCTGTTCTTTTCCCAAGTTTTTTAGTCTTATTGCATCATTTACTTGCACAACCAAAGCTGCGTCTTATTCCATGTTTGCTTGTTTCTCTTATCTTTTTCTTTGAAAAAGCATGCACTATTATCTTAAAACTCTGGTTTTAACAATAATCTACTGGGTTAATTCTCAATCCTTTCCATCTGTTTATTTTAATGCTTCTATTTTTCTTTTTTTTCACTAAACAATTTATCATAATCAACAATGAAAGTCCTAATGCTAAATCACAAAGGTTCTCACCTGCTACACCTTGACCAATGAAGTTTGACAGATCAAGATTGTTTGTTGCCAAGTGAACTTCCTTAATTGGGATCCTAAGGCAGCTTGTTTCTTTGGTCGTTGCCCACGAGTTATCTATTGCTGTCCAGTAAAATGAATAGGTTAACGATTCATAACTGCCATACTTTTAAAAAAAGTTAACAAAATTCATAGGCAAAAAAAAAAAAAAAGTCATCTCTTTGCCATCTTTTCCAAATAAAAGGCTTTCCTTAACTCTCTCCTTACACAAGGTCCATATGACTAAAATTAGTACTACTGTGTTGCTGTTAGTCCACCAACTAGAATCCATAAACCTGTTAATTATCAAGAAAGTTACTCAAATATACCAGTTAATCAGGTCTTCAAAATTACTCATTTAACTATTGTGTATGAAAAAATTACCCGTCCTCAATTTTCTATCATCACTACCTCTGCTTCCCTCTTCTGCAAGGAGAACAAGAGGCATATTTTAGCACTAAATGCTTACTGAAACTTTAAATGGACATAAGAACATCAACAACAATACTTGGGCAAAAAGTGAAGATGCAAGTACTGATTGCCAAGCTACCAAGGCATTTATAAAGGGCATGAATCCAATTTCCATCGTTAGCTCTACTGCCAGTCAAAGTGATCAACACTAGAAAAACCGCAAACCATGGTTTCAGTCCTTTCGAATTCGGTCACATTGCTCACCGGCGCTGCAGTCAGTTCCTACCTTTTTAGACATGCACTGCAAGCCTTGGCACCCGATACCCCGGGTGAGCTTAAAAGTTTGCAGTCTTGATCAAGCATATTTAGTGTGTTCCCTAAATTGTCAACAACATCCTTGGTCGAAAAATCCGAGCAGCCACCACCTCCGCTTGTTGGCTTTTGAAAGCCACAGCCAGAGACGTCCTTATAAACTGTATTGTTCATGAAAAGTAAGCACTCATTCTGCTCTGTGAAGTCCAAGAAAATTTCCGGAGTATGATTTGCTCTTTGTGCCAATGCGTATAGGTAGTCATCGAAAACCGCCCCACAACTACAGCTATTGACAAAACCACCCCAATTTCCTGCTTCACAGTCTAATGTATTCCAAGATGAAGACTTGTGACTGTCAAGGACACAACCAGAAGCTGAAGCTTGTGTGAGCACAATAATTAAAGTGGTGAAAGAAACAAAAGCAAAAACAGATGAGAATAGTACTTGTTTAGACTCCTTTTGATTGGAGAAGTGTAAATTCAAGGTGAATTTAGCCATTGGAAGGTTGTCTTATGTGAGAAATTAATGAGCTCAAATGAGAAAAAGTGGAAACAAAATTCTCTGCTTCATCTAATGGAATATGGAATATTGCTTTAGAATCTAGAGAAACAGCTAAGAGTTTATTGGTTTTGGCCTTGGATTGGTAATTCAATAATGTTGATGAGTTGCTTGCAGAATCTATTGGATTTCATTGATAACATATTTAAAAACTTGGTCTTCCTAGAGAGAGAGAGTTGGATTTATACGAGTTTAATGCGTAAATTGGACAAATGGCTTTGTCTTCTTTTTATATGTACAAAGTAAAAAGTTCTTTGTATGTGATTTCTAGTATGATTCTGCAGGCTTATTTGAAATGATGTGAATTTGATGCTCCAAAAATTTTATTATTTGATTAAAGTAAGAAATAGACAATTTGTCGAACGGGGGATGGCATATCACCCCACATTGTCAGCATATAGTTGAACCTTGACCCATTATTCTCTTGGAAATACGACAAATAGGATTTAGTAGCTCATTTGTAGAGGATCATCCTGCTAGAGACTAACTCCCAGTTTGGCAGTTGTGGTTTCTCTCACTTTCTTAGTTATAAATAGTGTAAAGTTCTCACATGTTACAAAAAAAAAGAAAAGCAAGCTACAGTATAAAGCTCTCGCATGCAACATTAAAAACAGTTCTAAGTTTCTAACCACCGCTACTAAACACCCTATCATGGGCCATGAAGCCCAAAAAGGATCAAACAAAACATGGGACCCACCACTAATTGGGTTTGGGCTAAGAAATGAAAGATGGAGAGGTCTAACTAAGAGGGCCAGGAGGCTTTTAGGCTGGGTCGATTTGATAAACTACGTTTTTGTGGTATTGTTTTAAGTCCTTTAAAAATTTAAAATATACCATTTTTAATTGATAAAAAGTCAAAGTCAAAGAGTAAAATTGACCTTTTGTTTTTTATGGGGATTCAGAGTCCAATCAAAGAGTAAAATTGACTTTTTGTTTTCGACGGGGATACGGTTTAAATTTATGAGAGGAAACGGGTATAATAGATAATAAATAGAGTAAATTGTGTGATATATTACGTTTTTTACTATCGCTATTGTATTTTACTATTTATTTTTTCTTCTTTTAATTTATACCACTTTTTTTAGCCAAAAATACCATAATAACATTAGATAACACTTGTTTGTCTAATTTTAACTCAAAATTCTTATTATCGATTGTGTTTTTTATATTCTTTGAAAGTGATGTATTTTAAACTTTCAAATAAAAGTAGTTGGGCTGTAAAACAATGACACAGAAGTGTTACATTTCAAATTGACCCTTTAGGCTGTGTAGCCTGTTTTCCACCTTTTGAGTCCAATAGTAACATCCCTCTTATTTGAGACGTGAGTTCACGTGGTTTGAATGATCTCTTTTAGTTTTTATTTCAAACTTCTATTGTAACTGACATTTTAAGTTTAAGAATCGTAGTATGTGAGAATTTACAATATAGTAATTTTTGCTTTTGAGCTAAATATTATTCACAATTGTAATTGATGGATTGAAATTTAACACCCATTTAAATTGATGTTTGGTTGTGCATTTTCTAAAATGATTTTAAACCTGGATATTATGTTTACTTTAAATTACATAAGTTTAAAACTATCTACTCAAACCACAAGATTATAAACCATATGGATTTGAACCTACATACCAAATAGTACTCAATCAGGCCTAATTAGGCTCGTTGCCACCATGATGTGAAAATTAGACATAATTTTTTTCTTTATAAAATTAGCAATTTAAATTCTCAAATTTGTAGAAGTGTTGTACCTCTGTTTCAACCTAATCAAAAGTTAGTTTACTATTTCATATATGTATTCTAAGTTTATTACAAAAATATATTATGCATTTTGATTTTGTATTTTTTTAATACTGTGTTTATATATTTTAAATTTATGTTAAATTTAAATTTTTCCTTGGTCAAATATTGATTTTGATCACTTAAATGACAATTTATTTGAAATGCAGTATAAAGTGAACAAGTTTATAATCTTTAAAGGCCAAATACAAGAGCGTCTTCAACTCAACTCTATATCGGAGTAAGATGCTAAAATAGCGTTGGAAATGGGCTCTAACCGAGCGTCAAAAACCAACTCTAAATTGGAGTTGTGAACAGTGTGGCTCTATATTCAATTCGAATTAGTAAAAGCAATGTCTATTTGCATAATATGGATTCCAAACAGTCCATGATGTGAATGTATCAATGACTCTAGCACATGAATTCTCTATAAACTGACATAAATAATTGTGGGCTTATTATTCAAAAGTATAACATGATGGGATGGAGACAATGATAACATTTGGTGTCAAAGTTGTACCATTTGAAATAAAACCAATACTATTTTGAATAATTAGTTGGAGATGACCTAAGTACTAAAAACTAGTTGTTGACTAAGGGTACGTTTGTTTCATGCATTCTTTGAACTCAATGGATTAAATTTGAATCGAGTATCAATAATCCTTCATATATGCATGTTTGTTTTCCCCTAAAATTCGAATCATTTGAGTATCAATGAATCTAAGTTTTCAGAATTCTCATCTCCTTAAACTTTTAATACTTGGATATTTTTGCTACAATAAAAACTAAAATTCTCTCTCTTATATTTGAGAAAAAAATCATAACTTTTTCATTTGATATCTAATTGAAATGATTCTTTTTTCACCGTGTTCTTAATAAAGAGAAAAATAAATCAAGATCCATATTGCACAGTTTTTAAGATCATTAACATTAAGATTTTATTAGATTTATTAATAAATTCAAAACTATCTTCATTACCTTTATAAACACAAATTTTAATTTTATTCCATACTCAGATTAAAACTTAAATGTACATCAAAAAGTCAATTCGAATAACAATTCAAATCACTAACTTAAATTCTAATTCAAATCACATTATCTCAAATTAAATCACTAATTTGAATTCATTTGTTAGACGGACCCTAAGTATATAAAATTTAATATAAAATTTAAAGATATGTTGAGAACATTGCAGACGCATGACATAAAAATAAGCTTAATACAGGTAACAAGACATCAAATCACATTATCTCAAATTAAATCACTAATTTGAATTCATTTATTAGACGAATCCTAAGTATATAAAATTTAATATAAAATTTGAAGATATGTTGAGAACATTGCAGACGCATGACATAAAAATAAGCTTAATACAGGTAACAGGACATCAAATAATAAAATAACCTTGACGAAAGAATTTGTCGATTAAGAAAAGTAAAAGGGCAAAAAAAAAAAAGTGACTTTCTCATGTTCATGTGAAGACGGGTCGTGAGCCATCTGGCCACGTGACAAATAGAATAAACTTTTTAAAAAGGACACCAATCCCAAGACGAACAAACGTAACTTTCTTAATTTAAAATTGTCTGCATGTGACTCGCAACGTATCTTCCAATAAACTGCAAGGCGACCTTTGCCAATAATTTGCCTCTCACATATTCAAAAAATAATAATAATTTGCCTTTCACAAAACTATGAGCATGTAAACGAAAAGAAAGGACCATACAAAAAAAAAAAGAAGAAGGTAATTTTCCTAATAAAAATCATGAGAGATACTTATTACAGATGGAATGCTATCTTTTTTTAACTGTTAAATCTCTTAAAAAAATAAGTTTTGCTTAAATTTAATTGTTTTAAAATGTACAACTCTAATAAGGGTTTCTGTTAAAAAAAATTTCACTTCTCTCTTACCCTAGGTCCCAAGACCCAAGACTCAATCAATATCTAAATTTTAGATATATGTTATATAATATCGATCATGCTGAACATCATTATTAAAACCATAGAGCATCACTCATACCTCTCACCCCCACCATATACAAGGCAACATTCAAAGAGAGATAATAAAGACTTGGGTTTCTATATTAAAAGGTCAACTTGTTAGGTAAGGTGACCCATTATTAGATAGATAGAGTTGTTCGTTTGAGTTGGTTGGACTCTGATAAGATAATAGAATTTGGACTTATTAAGGACTTGGATTGCTATCATAAAAGGTCAATCTATTAAGTGGGATAATTCAATGTCCTTATGAGTTGTTGTTTGTTTTTATGTTTTAACAATGTAAAGTTCAAAATTTTTTCCCTTTTACACCCCTTAAAAAATTCTATATTTTAAGATTTACTTTTTATAAATATCACAAATTTTTATTTGTGACTCGACTTAACATGAAATATAAATAATAGTATGATATAATTTTTTTTCAACATGACATAAATAAACATAACTTTTAAAAGTGTGACATAAATAATAGTATGATTAATTATTTGTGACTCGACTTAACATGAAATATAAATAATAGTATGACATAATTTTTTTTCAACGTGACATGAATAAACATAACTTTTAAAAGTGTGGCATAACATGTAATTTTCTCTAATTTTATGCATATTTTGATCCTTTCCAAAGATATTTCAAACCAAGCAAATCAAAATAAATAATTTCTCGTATTTCCCTATCCTTACAAGTCGCAAGTTTTTTTTTCCCCCTTCAAACCAAGCAAGTCAAAATAAATATCTTTACATATTTCCCAATCTTGCAAGTTGAAAGTTATTTTTTAATATATATATATATATATTTTAGAAAATCAAATCTTACGTTAAGAACGAACCAAACAAAACAGACTCATTTATATTTCGAACCAAAATAATGGTCTCAAAAATTCAACTGATCGGTCACATCATAGTAATAATCAACGCTCGTGAGACGCACCAACAATACCGCTTAGTTTTATTCATGTTATAAAATTTTCCAAAAGATATATCAAACCAAGCAAATCAATAAAATATTCTCACATGTTTTCGCATCCTCGCGCAGGATTTTGACCAATCGATACAAGTTAACGTAACCATCACTAACTAACCAACCAAACCGAACCAAAATATTTCTAAAAAAAAAAAAAACCAGATTCAGACATACCCATTTCATCTCCGATGGGTTCCGGCGACGCCGAATCGGCCCTCCTCCTCTCCCCCACCACCAACAGCAGTTCATCTCCAAGAGCAAAACCCACCACCAAAATCCCACAAGACCCCTTCCACTTCGCCTACATAATCTACTTCACCTTGGGTATCGGCTACCTCCTCCCATGGAACGCCTTCATCAGCGCCGTCGACTACTTCTCCTTCATCTACCCCGACGCCAGCGTCGACCGGATCTTCGGCGTTTTCTACATGCTCGTCGCCCTCGTCTTCGTCGTCCTCATAATCCTCTTATCCTACAACTCCGACGCGTATCCGAGGATCAACGCCGGCCTCGCCGTCTTCATCCTCTCCTTGCTCGTCGTCCCGGTTATGGACTTCGTGTACATAAAGGGTCGGGTCGGGTTGTACGCCGGGTTTGATGTGACGGTGGCTGCGGTTGCGCTGTCGGGAGTGGGCGACGCGTTGGTGCAGGGCGGGATCATTGGCTCCGCTGGTGAGCTGCCGGAGAGGTACATGCAAGCTGTCGTCGCCGGCACTGCGGCTTCAGGTAAAGTTTTCAACTTTCATTTATTAGAGGAATGGTTAAGTTTTGTCCTTGGTCATCTGGGTTTTGTTTTTTGGGATTTTTTTTGGTTTTTTTGTGTGAATCTAATCTGGAATTGGAATTTAAGGGGGGTTTTCTTATAAATTGGTTTTGGTTTCTGCGTATTGTACTTTTGTTGTCTTAATTAATTTCTGTAAAAAAAAAAAAGCCTTTATCTAGGAGAAAACAAATGGGGTTATGTATTAGAACTAAAAGCTGACTTGTGATGTAATCGTGGTATGAATGATGATGAGACCATGTCAGTTTAATAATTTTCTCAAAAGTTTTAGATGATTGGAGATAGGTTGACTTTTGACCTTAAATTCTAAAGTTCCAGCTGAAGCTGTTAACTGTAGTATAGCATTTTCTACATGTGTGCTAAAAAGATCACGTTTTGTGCTTTTGACATATCTGGTTAATCACAATACACAAATATGAGGAAATATGGGAATGTTTTTATGAATTTTTGTATCTATGGCATTATCAGAATGAGATTCTAGCTCTTGTATCATTAGTATTCGACTTTAGGAGCATTTTATATTTGTATTGCTTAATTTCTCTTACAAGTTATACTGCCTGCCAAATTTTTGTATGCAGGGGTCCTTGTTTCTTTTCTAAGGATCCTAACAAAGGCTGTGTACCCACAAGATGCTTATGGCCTTAGGAAAAGTGCGAACCTCTATTTTGCTGTTTCGATAGTCGTCATGGTAATTTGCATTGTTTTCTACAATTTGGCGCCTAGGCTTCCAATCATAAAATACTATAGAGAGTTGAAAATTCAGGCCGTGAATGGGGAGAAAGAGGAGAAAGGTCCTCTGACTGGTGCTGTTTGGAGAGCACCTTTGTGGGACATCGTTGGGAGAGTCAAGTGGTACGGCTTTGGCATTGTCCTCATCTACATTGTGACCTTGTCAATATTCCCGGGGTTCATCACGGAGGATGTGCATTCTGAAATTCTCCAGGATTGGTACCCGGTCCTGCTGATCATGGGCTTCAATGTATTTGACTTGGTTGGCAAGTCTCTAACCGCATTGTATCTCCTTGAAAATGAAAAAGTTGCAATTGGTGCAACTGTTGTGAGATTGTTGTTCTTCCCTCTTTTCTACGGGTGCTTACACGGCCCAGAATTTTTCCGGGCTGAGATACCAGTAACGATACTGACTTGCCTTTTAGGACTCACCAATGGCTATTTGACTAGTGTGTTGATGATTTTGGCTCCCAAAATTGTGCCATTGCAATATGCTGAGACTGCAGGGATTGTGATTGTGTTGTTCCTAATTATTGGTCTGGCTGCGGGTTCAGTTTTATCTTGGTTTTGGGTAATTTGAATCTCCTGGCAATTTCTAACATGTTTGCTGCTGGATTTCACGTCGGTGGGTGGGGGAAAATGGCCTCTTTAGGTGCTCTCATTCCGCAAAAGCTGTGTAAATCCTTTGTTGTTTCAAAACTATTTTTTTTTGTATTGAATAGCGATCTTGGCGTTAAATGTTAATAGTTCATTACGGCATTTATTGCTTCAAGTTATTTGCACTTGATAAGAACAGCAACTATTCACCAGGTATGCAGTCTCAAATTGAAAATTGCAGACAAGTTGCAGTAGAAAATATTTGGTTTATTATAGAAATTCCAATCCAACGCTTATTACAAGCAAACTAAGACTAGGGACTCGAAGGTTTTCGAATGACCTTCTGCACTCCCAGCCTCCTTCTAGTTCCTGAGAAAATTCTGGTTAATCCCCCTCTCTTCTCTCTTCCCCTGCCTTGCTTTTATTCATTTCTCTCTAACAGAATTTCCCATTTCCCCATACTAACTAATGATGCCCCCATTTGTTAAGTGCCAATGCTTCCACAATCTTCGGAGGTCATTCCCATCATGTGATCCAATTCCTTTGACAGCTCCTAAGCCACCTCATCCATCTTTCTCTCCATATCAGCACCCGTGGACTTATCCATCTCAACATTTGGACTTATTTCCACCTCAGCCAACTTAGGCAATTTGTCCTCAGCTTCAAACTTTTTCCTCTGCCTCCTCACATAGGTGATTCAGATAGGAGGTCTGTTGGCTCCATCAGTACCCCCGCCCAAAGGCGCACCTTGTCCTCAAGGCGAAATTCAAGAAAACATGCAGCAATCACATCAAACGATTCCCAAGTATCATTATGGTCAGGGAGTTTATCCCAATAGATAAGCACCTCCATTTCCAATTTGCTCCCTCGAGTAGACTGACAGATCTCGTGAACAGCCACAGGAGAAGAAATCAACTCCAAGCCCGAATTGAGTTGAATTGGCAAATCGAATACTGGCGTAGTAGTCCCGACTGTAGCACGAAGTTGAAACACATGAAACACTGGATGATCTACAGCTGTTGGTGGCAATTTTAAGCGATAAGCGACAGATCCAATGCGTGCCTCCACTTCATATGGACCATAATAATGGGGTGCCAACTTCTCATTTCGCCATTGCGCAAGAAAACTGTTGATGATACGATTGCAATTTCAAATACACTAGATCCCTAACTGAAAACATAACATCACGTCGTTTACCATCAACCACTGCCTTCATCTTTTGCTGTGCCTGAAGCAAATGCTGCTTAAGTAAGTCGAGCATTACATCTCTTTCTAATAACTCTTGGTCCACTAAAGCCACCGGTGACGCTCCAATTTCATATTGAACCAACGACTGAGGGCTCACGCCCATATAAATTATGACATGGAGTAGTCTTAGCAGTTGTATGAAAAGAGGTGTTATACCAAAATTTTGCCCACAGTAACCACTTCACCCATTTATTCGGCGCATCCTAGGAATAGCAACGCAAATATGTTTCTAGGCATCGATTAACCACCTCAGTTTGCCCATCAGTTTGGGGATGGTAAGCAATGTTACGTGTAAAGGCAGTCCCCAACTGTTTAAAGAGCTCTGTCCAGAACACACATAAGAACACTCAGTCTTGGTTTGAAACGATGGTTCAGGGAATTCCATGCAGACGAACTACGTCTTAGACAAAAGCCGCAGCTATGGTTATGGCTGTGAAAGGATGGCGTAGGGGAATGAAATGGGCGTACTTGCTGAGTCGATCTACTACAACCAAAATAACATTGTATCCGTCTGACCTTGGTAGTCCTTCGATAAAGTCCATCGACAAATCCTCCTACACTTGTTCTGGAAGCGGCAAAAGCTGTAGCAATCCCCCAGAGCTAAGGCCATGTACTTATTTATTTGACACACCTCACATTTTGCCACGTAAGACATCACATCTATTTTCATTCCAAACTAAAACCATTCAGCCACGAGTCATTGGTAAGTCTTCAGGACTCCAGAATGGCCTCCAATGGTGCTATCATGATACACTCGAAGTAGTTCAGCTACCATAGGGAATCCCTTAGCACTGTTAGCCGCCCATCATGCCTCAGCCATCCAAGATCCAACATAAACCTAGGGTACGACCGCTAGTCCTTTAGCAATTCAGCCTTAATGTGAGCTAAGCGCTCATCCATCTTAACCTGTTGCTTGAGCTCATCTGTATTTAGAATCATGGGGGCTGTTAAGACCCCTAAAATAGTTGCAGCGAGCAATTGAGACAACGCATCGGCGGCTTTATTCTTCGTCCCAGGTTTCTACTGAATTTCAAAGTCAAATCCAAGAAGCTTGGTCAGCCATTTTTGGTGACTTTCACTAAGCATCCGCTGCTCCAAGAGAAACTTTAGGGTCTCTGATCAGTATAGATAAGAAACCTTTGACCTAATAAATAAGACCTCCATTTTTGTATTGCCAAAACAATCGTCGTTAGCTCTTGTTCATATACGGATTTAAGGCGATTTCGAGATGAAAGCACCTGACTAAAGAATGCGATTGTTTGCTACTCTTGCATCAACACCACACTGATTTCCACTACGATGCATAAGCCTCAACTACAAACTCCTTAGCAAAGTCCGGAAACGCCAGCACTGGCACCTCTACCATTCTCTGCTTGAGCTAATGAAAAGCTTGCTCGGCCTTAGGACTCTAAATAAAATTGTCCTTTTTAAGCAAATTAGTCAAGGGTAGAGCAATGGTACCGTATCCAGCTACAAACTTGCGATAATAACCTGTAAGGTCAAGGAAACCCCGCAGCTCGCATAAGCACGTAGGAACCAGCCATTTCAACATAACTTCTATTTTTGAATTATCCACTGCAACCCCGTGACCATAAATTACATGCCCCAATTACTCAACTTCTGTATACCCAAAGCTGCACTTCTTTAAATTGGCATACAACTCATGCTTTCGCAACACCTAAAGAACCACTTCCAAGTGCTCTAAATGTTCTTCCTGAATACGGCTATAAATAAGGATATCATTGAAGAAAACTTACATAAATTTCTAGAGATAAGGTTGGATTATTTCATTAATAAGGCATTGGAATGTAGCCGGAGCATTGGAGAAACCAAAAGGCATTACCAAAAATTCAAAGTGACCATCATCAGTTATAAATGCCGTCTTGGGAATATCCTCAGGTCGAACACGAATTTGGTGATAACCAGACTTGAGATCAATCTTGGAAAAAACAATCGCGCCATGTAATTCGTCCAATAGTTCATCTACAATAGGAATGGGAAACCTATCCGGCACCGTCTCTCGGTTAAGAGCACGGTAGTCAACACAGAAACGCCAGCTGCCATCTTTTTTTTTTAACCAAAAGGACTGGGCTAGAAAACGAGCTTACGCTAGGCTGAATGATTTTGGCTGCCAATATCTCTCCCATTAGCTTTTCAATCTCAGCTTTCTGAATCTGTGGATACCAATATGGTTGGACAGTGACCGGTGATGTCCCTTCTTTGAGCACAATGGCATGCTTCTTCCCGCGGAATGGAGGTAATTTGGTTGGCGTCTGAAACACCTCTAACCACTTAGATAGCATTCCATGAAGGAAAGTTGGAACCTCCTTGGGCATCCCTTGTTTGCCCTCTGAAATCACTAAAAGATTACCTAACTCTAAGAGCAATCCCTGCTCCTCTTGGCGCACCGCCCTCATCATCGATTTTAAGGAAACTTGAGTATGGCATGAACTAGAATCTCCCTGCAAGCACACCTGTGTACTCCCCACCTTGAATTTCATGGTCAAAGTTCCCTAATTGACCTGCATCGCACCTAGAGTCTTCAGCCATTACATACCCAAAATCACATCTGAACTCTCTAACTGCAGCAACAAAGAATCTTCTATCACCTCCAAGTTTTGAAAAGACAATCCCACCCCCTGATAGATTCCTTCTCCTTTAACCGAGATCCCTGTTCCCATTAGCACCCCATAATCACTAGTTTTATCCAATGGCAACTCTAATTTCTTAACTAAATCAGCAGAGATGAAGTTGTGGGTAGCTCCACTATCAATAAGCACTATTACCTCTCAAGGCCCGATCACTCCTTTAAGCTTCATCGTCCGTGGAGTCATTAGACCAGCCACCGAATTCAATGACACCTCTACAAGCTCCTCGGGCTGCTGCTTGTCATGATTCTCCTCAGTATCTTCTTCCGAAACTTCATCCTCTTTGATCACAAGGACCTGCAACTCCTTGTTTGGACAACGGTGACCCAAGGAATACTTTCCATTACACTGGTAGCACAGCCCCTTCTCCTTTTTCAGCTGGATTTCTGCATCAGTGAACCGGCAAAACGGCGTTGTTGTGTTGTTCCGTGGGCTCTCAAAAATGGTGGAAGATCGACCAATTCCAATTGATGGCTGCGTCTGAGGCAAAGAAGAAAATGAAGAGCTAAGTTAGGGCCCAAGATTGGAATAACCCTGAGGTTTATTGGCCTTCAACTATTGGTTTCTATCCTCAATACGTTGGGCCATCTCCATAATGCGGCCCAACCCTTGAGGTTTCAACATCCTTAGTTCTGCCTAATATCATTTTGCAATCCATTGATAAAAGTACTCTCCAAGACCTGCTCGGAAACGTCTTTCAACAGCACAACCAATTTCTCAAATTGTCGACGAAATTCTCGCACAAAGGACACCTACCAGAGTGCTAAGAACTCCTCATATTGGTTCCCTTCTTGCCTGGGCCTAAAATGCTTAAGCACCATAATTTTGGCTTCAATCCAGCTTAGAATAGTGCGCCGACCATCCTCCCACTGAAACCAAGCCAAAACATCTCCGTCGAGGCTTACAACTTTTGCCTCAATTTCTCATGGTCACTCAGTCGGTTTAACGCAAAATAGCACTCCACCTGGAAAACCCATCCATTGGGATTCTGGCCATCGAAGACCTGCATCTTAATCCGATGTGTTCGGCACTTCGATCGTCCCACTCCTTTGTGCTCATGCCATAGTTCACATGTGCCACCCTCCGCCTCAGCATATTCTTTTTTCAATTCTCTAGCTCTCTCCTCACTCCCTTAAGATTGGGGACATTGCACTGACGTCATGTCAACTCTTGCCGGTGTACCTTCTTGACCCGAAACGCTTCGTTGTTGCTGTTTCAGCTCCTCAAGGCTGGAGAGAATTCGTTCAAAGCCTCGTTCTAGACCTGGTAACTTCTTCAACTTCTCCTTTATTGCTTTGAGTTCTCTGCTCATAGCTCTCAGGTTGCGTTGCAGTTCACCCTTCATTGCTTCGACACACTCCATGCGCTCTTCCATCTAGCGATCCTTTGTCTTCCTCGTCGTCATGGTGGGATCGTGGTGGCTCTGATACCAATTTGATAAGAACAACAACTATTCACTAGGTATGCAGTCTCAAATTGAAAATTGCAGACAAGTTGCAGTAGAAAATATTTGGTTTATTATAGAAATTCCAATCCAACGCTTATTGCAAGCAAACTAAGACTAGGGACTCGAAGGTTTTCGAGTGACCTTCTGCCCTCCCAGCCTCACTCTAAATCCTGAGAAAATTCTGGTTAATCACCCTCTCTTCCCCTGCCTTGCTTTTATTCATTTCTCTCTAATAGAATTTCCCTTTTCCCTATGCTAACTAACTAACCATTCTCCCATTTGCTAAATGCCAATGCTTCCACAATCTTCGGAGGTCATTCCCATCACGTGATCCAATTCCTATTACAGCTCCTAAGCCACCTTATCCATGTCTCTCTCCATATCAGCACCCTTGGACTTATCCATCTCAGCATTTGGACTTATTTTCACCTCAGCCAACTTAGGCAATTTGTCCTCAGCTTCAAACTTCTTCCTTTGCCTCCTCCTTACATAGGTGATTTGGATAGGAGGTCTGTTGACTCCATCAGTACTACCATGTATAAGAATTGACTCCATCTCATTATAGTTATTTGCCAATATTAAACCACACAAAGGGGACTATAATTTACTGTTTTTAGAATTCAGACAGGTCTTCTAAGCATGTTGTTTTTAATGCTAGGGATGTGTCCCGGTAGCTTCGGTCCATTTGGTAAATGGATTGAACTAGTGATTTGATTTGACATATGTGATTTGAATTAGGATTTGAGTTATTGATTCGAATTGTTATCGAAATTAACGTTTGGATGTGTATTTAAGTTTTAATATGAGTATGGAATAAATTTGGAATTTGCCTTTGGAGAGGTAGTGAAAATAGTTTTAAATTTATTAACAAATCTAATAAAATCTTAAAGGGTGTTTAGCATAGGATAGTCCACAGCATTATCTCAGTTATGGATCTTAATTTGTTCCTCTCTTTACTAGGAACACAATGAAAAAAGAATCATCTCATTTGGCTATCAAATGAAGAAGTGGTGTTTTTTTCCCTTAAATATAGGAGAGAGAATTTTAGCTTTTACTGTAGTAAAGATATCTAAGTATCAAAAGTTTAAGGGATCAGAACTTTAAAAACTTGGATTCTTGATACTCAAAGGATTTGGATTTTAGGGGAAACAAACATGTATTTAAAAGATTCTTGATACTTAAATCGAAATTTGAGTCTATTTAATCTAAAGAATACACAAAATAAAGAGGCCCTTCATTTCCAATTTTGTAAACATTGATCTCAACTAAAAAAAAAAAGAGAAAAGAACCATATGCTATAAATGATGCGAGAGCCTTTAGCTGTTATAATTTCTTTTTTGGATTAAATGACATGGACACTTGATTTGTCAATTAGTATTTGTGGGTGGTGGTGTGTGCGCCATTTGTTTTATTTTACGACGTTTATTTTGTCCCTCTTTTATTGATTTATTATTGTTTGAAAGGTAAAATATTTCAAGTCAAGAAAATACATCTATTAATACTGATTCAATCATTCAAATAACCTCGTATTACAACAAAGCTTAATCTTCCACAGACTGGTTTCACTGGTAACTTCTAATAAAACGCATAAATATATCAAATATGTTCCGAGTCAAACAACCAAGCATATAAATGTATGGTTCTTTCAATTATACCTCCACGGCCGATAGAAAAATCGATCAATTGATACTCTTATGATACAAAGGTCACCCACAACATGGTAAAGAGTGGATACAAAAGATGAGGAGATCATCTCTATTATTAAAATAAATTAAAAAAAGTTGATACAATGCTTTTATCAAATAAAACAACCATAATAAAACGGATAAGAGGCCTCGACCTCATGAGGCAACCCACTAACGACACACCAACCACCAACGCTCCAAGGCTGGAAAGAATGAAAAATGCTTAAGGACAGCATCGGTGCCAAACATCATCACTAATAAAATGGAACCCCACATATAGGTCTCATACTACGAGGCTCACTTTCTAGTGAATGGTATTTAACACCACTAGTGCTTTACGATAACGTTCAAACCATCACAAGAAAAGAGAAGCAATGCCGGCTCCTGGGACCCACGTGCTGCCACGGCCACCATCATGCTAATGTTGGAACCAATAAATTCTCTATTAATTATAAAAAAGTGCATAGAGCGGATTAGGCTCTTGTGGATCCAACTACCAATTCTTTGAAGGGAACTATGAAGATCAGGGACGATTCCTCACATTACCAGCTTAAGTAGATTGTCTAGTATTCATCAACTTGTCTAGTAACATACCACAAATTGTATACTCTCGAATTGCAGGATGTTTGACAAAATTAATTAGAATTAATTTTTTAGTTTAAAATATTATAGCATGTCAAAGCTTTACATTGTAACAATTTTTTACCTTAACTGTAGTATATAAGAGTTTTATACTATTTACTAACTAAAAATTTAGTTCCAACCAACTTTGTCAAAAAGTTAGTTCTGTCACACGCTATAATAAACTTTTACATGCTATAATATTTTGAACTAAAAATTAATTCTAAACAACTTTGCCAAACATTACGGGGGCAACCCCTTGACTTTTCAAATTCTACCATCAACAATGTAAAGGCAACCTCCAAAAAGCAAACCATTTTGAGAAAAGAACAATAAAAGAGTTTTTATTGCCATCCAAACAAGAAATCAAGGGTGCCGAGGCTACAAAATAAGAATTATGGGTTTCATTGCTTATGGAGACGATGAAACAACTGAAAAATATTTCTATGCCTAGAAAGAAATCTACCTCATTCCGATCCATTCTAAACTTGGCATTCAGCGATTCTACAAAAGAACAGAAATAAAGATGCTAAAACATGCATCATGCTCTAGATCTTGAAGAGAGGCCCGTCTCCACTTTCTTAATTTCAAAGATGAGCATCCTCCACATCTTGAGAACGAACATTTCAGCTTCCTCATCTAGAATGGATTGAAGAAGCTGCAGCATGCGGTCTGCTTCGACATGTTCTTGAGTACTAGATACAATGTAATCTACCAGCGTGGCTTCTTCCTCCCCTAAAAACTCCGTAATTTTTTTGGAAATCCATGGTCTCATTCGCTCGTGAAGTGCATGCTGGGAAGCAGAATAGAAGAAGCATAAAAACACCATCATAAACTCTTAATTATGCAATTGAAACTCGAATGCTAATTCCAAAGAGCATGTATGGTTAGAAGTTGAACTAAGAACGTAAATTTTGAATCATGATGGTGAGAATAATTACCTCCTCATAAACAGCCCAATTTATTTCATATGAAAATAACTCATCCTTGGTCTTCGGGATCATATCAATCAGTTGCTTTGCATCCAACAGCTTCTTATTATCTGTTGTCTTTACTCTGTCCAAGCCATGTTTTCGATCTGTTGCATCATGAGTCTTCTCCTTGGTTCCATCATTTCGATCTTTTGGGCGTCTACTTCTTTCCTTTTCAGCATCAGGCTTCTCGTCCTTAGAACCAGTATTTGATATTCGCTTTGCAAGCTCAGTAGCTGCAATCAAATTTGGTGTTGCCCCCGAAGAAGTCAGTTGAACTGCTTGTAGTTCCTCGGTCGAATAATCAATGGGAACCAAGGGCCTCATCTTTTTCTCCTTATGTGCATCATCATCATCCTCCTCATAAAACACAGAAGGTACAGCTGTACGTTTACCAGACCCAACTAGACCAAAACCCAATTTTTTTGTGGTGACATTGCCACTGTGTTGCATATCTGATGCAGCAACTGGTGCCATGGTCGATTCAATATTGGTTCCACCATTTTGTAGGACTGTGTCACAAGTCATATAAGCAAACTTCATTCACAACAATGAAGACAGGGGTATAGAGAGAGAGAGAGAGAGAGAAGGAGGGGAGAGAGAGAGAGAAAGAGAGGGATTACCAATGCGATTTTCATGAACAGAATCACCCTCATAATCCTGTTCCATGGCCTTATCTTTTATTTCAGCACCGGCTTCTTCAGCCAATACAGATTTGTCAGTTCCATTTGTTAGATGATCAGATGAAGTCTTCAAAAGATCTCTCTCTTGCTGTCTCTGCTTTTCCTCTTCAGCCCTCCTCTTGGCCTCAGCAATTTCTTCATCCTCTTTTTGTCTGTCAATCAAGTCATCTTCCTTTTCTCTTAGCCTCTTTTTTCTCTTCTCCTCCAACACACTTCTCCGCCACCTCTTTCTCGAATCATCATCCTCATCTTCTTCTTCATAAAAAATCTCCTTCTTCCTTTTGCGTTCCCTTTCTTTCTCTCTCTGCTTCTCATACTGACGTTGTTTCTCTTTTTCCCTTTCCCTATACTCCCAATCTTTGAGATACTCCTCATACTGGCGCTCAGCATCCTCTATCCTCCTCCTTTGCTCTCTCTCTTTTCGGATCCGCTCCCGCTCTGTTTCTCTTTCATATCTTTCAATCTCTCGTTCCTTTTCTCTTTTGAGATTACGCTCCCTATCTCTATCCCTGCTTCTTCGGTCATTCCTATTCTTATCAGGTGAGCTTATTTCGGCCTTATCATTCTCACTTTCCTGTTTGTTCTCACTATTCAACTCTTCATCATTTTTTTCTTCACCTGCATCTGCAAGATCATAATGATGTCAGGACACGGCCTTAGAAACATTTAAAATAAACTAACCATATACTTCTTTTACATACTCAAATCATAAAATAGATGACAATAATACCAATCTACTTAATGAAGAGATTACCGTTTCTTATATCAGCATCAGAGTCTCCATCCTTTGATTTAGCTGGCAGCTCTGCGTTAGCATTCGCAGTGCCATCACCAGATGCTTGTGCAGGAGGAGGTGGAGGGAGAGGTTTGCTTTTTAACCTCTCCTCAATCATGCTTGTCAGCTTCTCCATAGCTTCCCGGTCAGCTTCCCTGTCTTCATCCGTCACAATCCCAAAATTTGCATTATCATTTTCTTTATTCCCCAAGTCATTGTCTTCCTTCTGTGGCTCCTCTGCAGTCGGCTTTGGACGGTCAGTCTTCTCATCACTTGCTGCACTTTCATCCTCTTGTGTAGCAGGTGAAGCTTCAGCTGCTTTGACATTCTTAGAGTTTTCAATTTTCTTTTCAACATATCGCTTTAGAAAATCTCTTGTTGCTTGCTTAACATTTAACTGTTAATAAGACGAGTAAAAGCGAGCAAAAATCACATACTGAGAAAGTTTAATAAAACAATTCAAGGAAAAAAAATCATATGCCTATGGTAAGTACGCCATTTTTCCAAACATAAAATGCATAAAAAACAGGCCCTTTTCTTCCTTTTGGAAAGATTAAAGTTCTAAATTCATACGCCTATGGTACGCCATTTTTCCATACGTAAAATGCATAAAGAATTAAGACTGCCTTTTGGGATGACTAAAGTTGTAAATGTGTTCACTGTAGGACATTTAGGCACATGAACCAAGTTGTGAAACCCTATGCAACACAACAACCACGCAACTAGCCAATAGGAGCTAAGATTACATAAAAACTTTTTTTTTTCTTTTCCCAAAAAAAAAAAAATTGTATCTAGTAAGATAAAATCAAGCAAATTAGAACTTGTATCTTTGTCAAAACACACCAAAAGTCTGATAAACAATAATAACAAAGCAGAAACAACAAAATGAAAATCATGAAATCAGAACAAACAAAGAGAGAAGAACCAAACATACCACAAGTTCTTGTCCATCAATGCTAAATTTGCTCAACAAGCGCAATGCACGAAGAACACCTTCAGCAGACTCGAATTCACAAAATCCAAAGCCTCTAAGAGTCCCAGTGGAATCTTGGGGACGTTTCCAACTCTTAACAGGTCCACAAAACTTCACAAATATGAAACAATTAAAAACTAAGGAAAGGCTCAAAAAATAAGATACACATATATTTGAGATAATGTTAAAAAACCAAATATTCCGTAGGTAGATACAGAAGAAACTTATATTGGATACCAGATGACATACCTGAAGGACAGATAACATTAAATCATTTTCCACCGTTGGCGCTATCTTGCCAACATATACAGTGGTTTGCGGTTCCTCGGCCAGAGTAACACTAGAAATGGCTGGCCTCATAATAGGGGTAATGATTGGGCGAACTCCAGGAATCCCTGGAACAGGTGGACGTGGTAACACCCCAATTGCTCCAGGTGGCCGTGGAAGAAATGCAGGCCGAACGATTGTGGAATAAGGCGAAGGAAAACGAGAAAGTCCTACACAAACAAAAATAAATATCTAGGCAAATGTATCAGAGCAAGTACACATGCTACATTCCATCCAACAATGCAACTCCACCTACACATATCTACGAAAAATATAGGTTAAAACGAATGACTAATTGTTGTTACCACACATTACAAGCATAATAGAGATGGCAGCATAGGCATTGCAACAATCACCAGCTGAATAGAAAACCAGAAGAAAACATTAAAAAAAAAAAAAAAAAAATCATTTCTTAAACCACAGACAAGAGAATCGGCCTTACCTTAAGCATCCATTTGCGACATGACATCCTTCTCACATCCGCCAGTGGCAAAAATTTTAAAGTACAAAGAAACTCCAACTAGATCTCATGCAGATAAAGGAGTTGGTAAAACAAATATCTTTTACAGTCGGTTGTACTTATGAACATGATCACTCCTATTGATATTCACTTTAAATAGCAAGTGGGGCAGGGCAAGGGCAAGGAAGAAGGGGGAAAAACTATAAACAGAAAAAGTCACGCCTATACGTACGTGACCACACACCTATGTAAGCATATAAGAAGAAAGAGAGAGCCTTTGATTGGAAGGATTTTGATACCTTAGAACACAAGGCCAATGAGCACTCGGTTGTAAACATGGTGTGCTTCTGGAAATTCATAAACCCGTGAAAGGGAAAGTACCCTTAGAATAACAGAAAGGATCCTACTAAAGTGAATATGACACAATCATAGATCATTTAGCATGACAAAAGGGAACAATAAGATTTGCTAAATCTAGTTACGTCCTTTTAGTAGTTATAAGCTCCAAATGCCAAATATAATAGGAATAACAGACGTTCCGTTTGATACTGATTCCAAATACAAACAAAAGAATCAAGCAAATATGTGCATACCAAAAAAGGAGTTGTAGAGGGATGATCTCTAAGCAATATGAAGCATGCCTTCCAACCTTTCTCACCGTATTCAATCAAGACACTGTAGGAGAAAACATCCTGTCATCGATATCCTCTATCTAACCAACACGAATTCTTTTAAGAAACTCCAAACTCTGCTCTAAGAAACTCTTCCCCAATCTTTCTTGTAATTAGTCTCATTTTTATCGAATGCGGCAAATTAAAAAAAATTATCGTTCAAAATACAACAGACTGTTCAGGTTATGGCGTATTTCTTTACCAATTTCCTATCTATTCATTACAAATAAGCTAGATAGGCTGTTAAAAATTGTATGCAAATAACTCATTCCATAGCTGCAGCAAAGGAACTGACCGAGATTCGAACTAGCCAGCCAAATTCCGAACAATTCGAATCAGAGTTAACACCAAAGCTAAGAAATTTAAGGCTCAAAAACACAATTGTACAGATAAGAGATATAGAAATTTCGCAAGTACTAAAATTCGTAACTTTATAAACAAGAGAATCAACACGAGATATACAGAGACGAAAAACACACCAGGTGGGGGTATAGTGCCTTGAGGAAGAGCACCAGGCACGGCCGTGTATCCATTCGCCATCGGAGCGTACGGAGGCCTCAACGCCGGGTTAGGAAGCTGACCAGGTGGGAACTGAGACGGCATCAAAGGTTGCGGCGGCACCGGCACCGAGATTGGAACCGCCGCGGGACCGGCCGTTGCCGCTGCGAAGCCTACGCCGGGCGGCTGGACTCCTGGAATTTGAAGGGTAGGGTTTTGAAAATTCGGTATCAGAGAGAACTGCGAAACGGGACGGAATGACGGCGCCGACGGCTGAGACGACGTCTGCGGCGACGCCGGAGGCCGGCGGAGGCGCGTATGAGATAAGGGGAGGCGTCGGAGGCACTGGAGTTAGGTTCGGAGTAGGATTTGGCGACGATTGCGATGGTTGGGAAGATTGTAGCGACGGTGGTGGCGGTGTCGGAGCCGGTGGAGGATTGGGGAGGTTTGATTGGGAGGTAGGGTTTTGGTCTTGGGATTGTTGAGGGTTAGATTCCATGGTTGCAGGAGAAGAAGGTGTGTCCGCCATGGATGAAGCTTCAAAAGAGATAGAGATCTGTCAGAGAATGGAATTTTGGTTAAATTTGTGTGAATTTGGGTTTTACCGTTTATGGTGTTTCCGTGCCCTAGAGAGGGAGGGAACAGAGCGAAGGTCTCCTTCTTTCTTTCTCTTATTTTCCTCCCCTTTTTCCCATTTGTTTAAACGGCTCGGTACTAGCGAGAAACGGGCTAACATGTGTTGGCCCCCACAGCTGTGCTGTTGGCCTGCCTAGAAAGTACAACACTTATTTGGGCCTCGGCCCAGGAAAAAATAAAAGGAGAAAGTAAGAGAGATGCTTACGTTGGATGCCATTTTATTTTGGGAGGTAGATTGATTTATATCATACCTAATAAAATTATTTGACTAAAATGTCACAGTGATAGAATAAAAAATAAATGTATCCTTATTAGGTTCTCTCTCTTATTTTCCCCTCTTTTTCTTCCCTCCTTTCTCTAGCCACCCCTTTGTTTTCTGGAAGATTTTGATGAAAGGGCAAAAAAAAATTCCAAATTGGGTAAAAGGCCTCCTTTTTTTTGGAATAAAAAAAACACGTTTTTCTGTGCAGGTAAACTGTCTCAGTTTTTTTCAACAAAATAAGAAAAATGACTGTAGCAGAATAAGGAATCTCAACATGTTGAAAAAAAAAAAAACTGGAAACCGTTTTGATGTCCAAAAAGCCTTTTTTTTTTGCCAAAAACTGTCCAAAAAAAAGTGGACTATTTCTCAAAATTTTTTTTGGCCGGAGGCCATTTCTCAAAATCACTCTTCTACACGCGTTAACACTGCAATGTTGGGAGATAACACCAGCCAGTCCATCGGGAGCCACACGACGACCATGACAGCTTTCGAGAGCCATGCGACAACTTCAAGAACTACCTTCAGGAGACACGCAACGAGCACGAACTAGTTGGAGCCACCTTCAGGAGCAGCGTGACAACTTTGGGAACCGCCTTTCAAGAGCCCTGTTGCTCTCTCCCCCCACCCTCCTCTCTCTTGTTGGAGCCGCCGTGCATCATGTGAACCAACCGTCATGACCAAATCAAATCCGATCTCAGTGCCAAGTCTCCAATCGTTGTGCAAGCCGTTGACAAAGAACTCTTGTTTTTTCTGATCAGCCTTTTTTTGTTTTGTTTTTGTTGAAAGAGTTGTTAAGGATATATTTGAAAGTTTAATGTGATGATTGGGTTGTGACATTCTCTACAAATAGTTCTTTTTGTGGCATAAATCAATCTAATCCTTCAATTAGTTGCATTTCTGTAAAGACCCCAAGTAAAAGGTTGGTTTGATAAGCGATTTTGAAATGGTGTGGCTTTTTTAATTGAAATGGTGTAGTTTTAAATTTTGTAGTTTAAACTATTTGTTTTAAACTTATGTGGTTTAAACAATGGTTTTGAACTAATGTTTAAATTGTAACGATTTAAGTATTTGAAAAACTAAGATTTATGAAGTAAAATAAGAATGAGAAGGATTTTTATCATAAAAAATAGTTCAAAACAGTAATAATAATCCTTACGGTTTTAAATGATTTAAAACTTGCGCATGTCAAACATCTATTTTTTAAGACCCATAGATTTAAAACCACTTAAAACATTCTTTAACGCGCAAACTAAACAATACGTCTAATGTGAGATGTGAACTCAAAACTATCATTTCTTATTTTTATGGATTGGAAGAATAGGTGTTTGTATAGATCACAACAAATGCTGTATGAAACTGAAAATTTAGCAACAAATGTTAAATGGGAGTGTTAAGCCATCATTCATAGTCAAGTTTAATATAGCAGATTAAATTCTCAAGCCAACACCAAATTTAAGGACTAACCGATTATGAAAATAATTTGTTACAATATCTCTAGCAGTTTTATTCCTAGCATTAAAGTTTACTATGTGTTTTTTGTAATTTAACGAAAGTATTACATATTCATGCATTCATGGTATAAAATCGTCAAATTTCACAATAAAATAACCTTTTGAAATTTCCCAATGAACAATTATTACTTATATTTTTTGAAAATCTTACTCAACCACAAATTATCCGGATATTAAAAAGATATTTGACAGGCTGGCTAGAACTGTTAGTATTATAGCATGTAAAAATTTTACATTATAATAATTTTTTTATTATTATCGTAACAAATGAGAGCTTTATACTATAAAATGATGTAAATCTGTGACACCCATTATTTTCTTAACAGGTAATATGGTAATTAAATTAATTATTAGTATGTTAACTAATATTTATTTCATCTAAAATCTATTTCATCCTATTTATTTATACCTATTTTAAAAGTTTCTAAATCTATTTAGTAAATTTACCGAAACGCTTTTGGAACATCAAATTAATTATTAAAATGCCATTTGGCATTATATGAACTAAAGTCTCTGAAGGAGACATAATGCACTTAATGCTTTACCTACTTGTCTCCCACTTCTTATTATTTTCCTTCAATCGGGCCCTCTAACAAAGAAAACTATACATTCATTTTCTTTTCTCCGTGCAACACTTATCTTTCCCTTTCTCCTTGAAATATCTTCCTCTCATTTTCTTCCTTCTTCTGCTATCTAAGCCTGAGAAACCCAACTCCATGTCATTCAAAAGTCCCCATGCTAAAGTTGAACTTGAGCTTGAATCTCTTGAATTGAGGACTTAAGTTTTCAATGGGATTTTAAGGTAAGATTTTAGAAAATTAATCTAGTCTTATCTACCATCTTTACTTTGAAATTGCTCATTTATTTTGCTGCATAATTTAGATTTTTTTTTTGTTTTGAATGAGAAAGTTTGACATAAGCATGTTTTCACCCTTATTTGTAAACAAGGCTAGAGATATGGTTTGATGATGATTTTGATATAAAACTCATGAAAATATGTTTATTGTAATTGTATAATGCCAGCTGCATATTTTGGAATGGTTTTAAGATTTTGAACAAGGATAATATGTTTTGGGTTAAAGAAAAATTTGACATTCCATAAACTTTGTAATACCTCTATGGGCAGTGGCTATTTCTTAAAATTCTGGTATTAAATTAAAATGAATTTTATAAATTGGTTTGCATATTTAAAAAGTAGACATCCTAAGCTTTCTAACGAGCTATCATAAATCTAAATTGGAGTTGTATTTTATTTTCTATGAATTATTCAATTTTCGGATTGGAAACTAGTAAACCTGCCAGTTTGTCATGGTATACTAGCTGCTAACCTGAACCAAGAACCCATCTTTGCTCATCATCTAATTCCTTAATGTCTTGCAACCTTTTCAATATGATCCTAAGTGATTGATGAATCTTATTAGGACTAAAACATATAGATTACTTGTTTAATTTTATATTGTGTTCAGACAAAAATTGTTTACTTTGGTATTCAAAAAAAGATTTGCATAAAGGCTTTAATGGCACACGAATAAGATGGGTTTACACATGATTTATTTATGAATGTGGTTGTATGTTGTGCTTTAGTTTTAATTGTCCTTATGCACGCCTTAGGATCAAGGGAGTGTGGAGCTAACGTTAATTGATTCCGGGATTTAAAGATTGTTGATAAGCTTGGAAGGTAGAGATTCTATTACTCATCTTTTATGAGGTTTTTGGTAAATTAAATTTGGCTGTTTTATGTTGTAAATAATGTATATTGTATAGTGAGGAATATAATGATTTGACATATGTTATAAATTGAGAAGCATGGTTAGAAAATTGACTCTATAAATAAAAATTGAATACAAAAGAATAATGAGATGCAAAAAGGGCGACGGTTACGTCATTGGGCATGAATACCTTAAAAGGTAAAATAGGGGGAAGGTGATGACGCTTCCTTGGGTTGAAAGTCCAAGAATGCACTGTACAGAAATCGACTTGGTGAGGACTCGGGGCTTGATGTCCCCTTACTGGAACATCCTTGGAATGTTTAGAGGGTGATCAAGCACACTCATTTGGGTTTCGATGAGTTGAGTGATACTCTATTGAACGTGAGTACCTAGGAATAATGATGAACTGTAACATTTGTATATATGTATATGTATGAAACTCGGTAATGATTAACTATGGTATCCGCGAAATATGATTATAATAAATCTCATAATATGGATAATGATGAGTATTAAATAACCATGCAGGTTTTAATGTGGTAATGATAAAAACCTAAAGGTGAGTAATGGTTTTCTCTACTGAGCATATTGTCGCTCATTCCCTTATATTTTTATCTTTTCAGGACTCATTAAGTATGAGGTGGCTACGAGAAAAATAGTTAAGGAAGCTATGTAGCTATATTACATTTGGACTGCTTCAATTGTTAAGAATGTTCTTCATGATAATGTAAGCATCAATTGTTACTTTCTGTGACTATATTAAAATGAGTTGAGGGTTAAAATGATAATGACGACAGTTTATATTATTAAATTTAAAGTGTTACATTATACTATGGTTTAATTGTCGTTTATATTTTTATTTTTGATTTGAGAGTTTTTATTTAAACCCCAAATAATTTTATTTTTAAGGTTTTTGTAACACCCCTATGTGGGGGTTAACAGTTTTAAATAAATAAAAATAATTTTAAATTTTATATTATTTAAATCAATTAAACAATGCCCATGGGTCTTTAAACAACAAGAAAAATAAAAATAAACGTTTTAAATACAAACCACAGTTTTTAGTGTAGCACCAAATATATATAATTACAGTCATCATCACCATAGTACAATTCCCAAATTACTTAACACAGCCATAAAAAAAAATAATACAACTCTTACATGTTGTAGATAAGTTGTAATTAAACAGGGTCTTCTAACACGAAAACAGCAGGATTGTTTTCGCTTATTCCTCTTCAAATATGTTGCACTGAGTTCCACCTGAGATATGAAGATATGATAGGGATGAGCATCGACATGCCCAGTAGGGAAATCATGACTCACCTTATGGTTTATCCATTACCACATTAAAAACTGCATGGTTAGTAGGTTACATCATATTCCAGATTATGAGGTTTATTATGATCACATCTTATGGATACCGTAGTTAATCATTACCAAGTGTCATAATTACACATTTATACAAATATTACCAATCATCATTGTTCCTAGGTATCCATGTTAAATTGAGTATCACTCAACTCATCGAAACCCAAATGGGCGCACTTGATCACCCCATAAACATTCCAAGGGTGTTCCGGTGAGGGGACATCAAGCCCCGAGTCCTCACCAAATCAATTCCTGTACAGTGTGTTCTGGGACTTTCAACCCAAGGAAGCGTCATCACCTTCCCCCTATTTTACCTTTTTGGGTATTCATGCCCAAGGACGTAACCGCCGCCCTCTTCATGTCTCACCATTTCTCTATATTAAATCATTATTAATAGAGTCAGTTTTCCTAACCATGCTTCTCAATTTATAACATATGTCAATTCATTATGTTCCTCGCCGTACAATACAAGACGAGTCCATGTCATAGTTTCATATGTGATACTCATATAATATCAGTTCAACATAGATATATATATATTGCGGCAAAACAATCAATTTTAATTCTATAAAAACCTCACAAAAATGAGTAATAGAATCCCTACCTTTCAAGCTTATCAACAATCTTTTAATCCTGGAATCAATTAACGTTAGCTCCACACATCCTTGACCCTAAGGCATGCATAAGGACAATTAAAACTAAAGCACAACGTATAATCACATTCATAAGTGAGTTATGTGTAAACCCGTCTACTAGTGCCATTAAAGTATTTTTATGCATTAAACATGGAGAAAATGCATACTAAAAACTAAGTTTAGATTAAAGAAAACCTACCTCAAAACTTCTTTGAAAAGCACCAAAGTTTGGGTTATCAATCAAGCTTGAATTAACTTTAAAACCGCCTCGATCATCGTTGGGAATTATAATTGTCTTGGCCACAAAGAGAGCTTTGTGCTCTATGTCTTTAGTTAGAAATTTGAAGTGAGAAGGGAGAGAATGAGAACTAGAGAAGAAGGTGGTGATAGTTAAATAAAAAGATATCAAAATGCTTAAGAGGAATGAGATGTTTACGGGGAAAAGTTGTAAGAAGAAACAAAAGAGTCTTAAAGGAAAATATCATCTTGTCTCCCATGAAGACTTTTAGCAAATAATGCCAACATAATTGAGGGGATAATTGGAGTGAATTATAGAAGAAGATAAGGAAATAATTAATTAGGTGGTTGAGAAATATCTCCATGTCTTCTATGAATTGACGGAAAATAATTCAATGTCCCCTTCGGATACCTTTAGCAAAATGAGAAGAAGTCTATATAATTGAGCAATAATTTAGGGAGACAAGATTGGTAGAAGTAAGTGTTGGTAAGTTTTGAATGTTTCTTAGGAAGACTTGGTAAGAAAATACTAAAATGGTATTTTTTTTTAAATGATCATAAACAACTTAGTAATTTTAAATAGTCACATTTTATTCATTAAATTTTACAAAATTATGCCCGTTAAAAATACGGGTGTTACAGTTTTATTTTTATTTTTTATTTTTAATTTATTAAAAATTGTTAACCTCGTATAGAACGTTACAAAATCATTTTTACCAAGCATCTTGTAAAACACAAATAAATTCAATAACATAAAAAATAAAACATTTAAACGGGACGATTAGAACTGTGGCGCATCTTGTAAAACACAAATAAATTCAATAACATAAAAAATAAAACATTTAAACGGGACGATTAGAACTGTGGCGGCAATAATCAAAAAGGGTTAAGGAAAGAAGCGGGGAAGAAATGAAAATATATATATATTTTTTTTGTCTGAAAAAAATGAAGGATCCTAAATTTATGTCCCTATTTTTCTCTTTTTCTTTTTTAAGGAGTACTTATTTAATAACTCACCAAAATAATTGATCCATTTTTTTATTTTTTTTTTGCTCAACATTATTGATCCACTTTTATTTTTTCTCTAACTACGTTGTTAACTTATTTTAAAAAGAAAAAGGAAAGAAGAGAAAAGAAACTTTGTAGAGAGAGAAAGTTAGAGAGAGAGAGGGGGGAATCTGGAGGAGGAGGAGGAGGAGGAGAGAGAAGAATAATAGCGCAGAGGCCAATCTGACAGTCTTATGCATGGAAGAGAAGAGAGCTGCGAAGGAGCCATTAAAGCTTGACTGGGACAGGCTTCTTTTCGAAGGAGACGACGGCGACGGCCCTCTACCGTCAGTGGTGATCGTCAAGCCCGAAACACTCGCCGGCGAGAACCGGAAGGAGCAGGCGATGGCCTCATCTGGCGCCGCCGATCGCCGTGACGCGGAGAAGTATGAGGCATACGAGCATATTACCGATCACGTGCTCGACGAGAGGATTACGAGCACCAGACAAAGCATCTCCAGGTTTGCCAGCACATTGCCCGATAAAGGCGTGAAGCTTAAAGAATCTCTTAAGCGAATGGTGGAGGAGAGGGAGAGGAGGAAGCTCCGACGGGTTGAGAGCATTAACTTGGAGGTTTTTATTTTCCTTTGCTTTTTGTTTTGTTTTGGTTAAGCTGTGTTTGTTTGGTTGTCGAGAAAATTTGCTCAAATGGATGTGAATAAGTGAAAAGTTCAAACTTTCTTGAGAAAGTGTTTGGTTGCGAAAGGAATAGGATGGAAATGTTGGATTTTGGGCTTTTCTGCTTTATGTAGATTTTGGCCTTAGCAAGTTTGAGTACTAATTTAGCTAAATTTAATATGCAAATTATTATTTGAGTTTTATAATCAGTACACGTCAAAAAAATCGAATTTTTAGGCTTGCAACTGGAATGCTTGAGCTTTCATGAGTGATCACTTTTGGTTCTGCACTTTGGAAGGACTTTTTCTCTTCTGTAACTTGGTTGGTTTTTGGAGAAAATGAAAAATTTTTTTAGATAAATCTTTTTAAAACTGTCTTTTTTTTTGCCCTTCTTTTTTGGGTATCATTTCTTCTTTCTTTACTCATTCGATTTGCATCAAACGAAGCTTAATTTTGGAAGGAGGTCTTCCAGTAGGCTTGGTGAGGAATTCCATTCTGGGCATGCGAAATATCTGCAAACTTTTTTTTTCCAATGAAAACTTTATCAAACGCTATTCCTGAACTATTTTTGAAAGGCACACTCGGGAACGGGTGAAACCATTTCCAAAACAAAAACAAACAGGCCCTTATATTTTAGTAGATGTATTGATGAAAATTCGTGTCAAGGTTTTAGTAAGCAATTAAAATCTAGATTTTTCAATCTTTGGCAGGTCGAATTCTCATTATGTTTAATTAATTTCTAACAGGAAGTTGATGAGTTTGAGAAGCCCACACAATCTAGAAGCTCCAATATTATGGGTGAGGATTTCAGCAATCTTTTCCCCCCCATCTTTCATACCTTGAATATTATGATTATGTAACAATTCGTTCAAGTAGTTTTACGTGATGCTAAAATTTTTGAGATTCTAGGAGTGGCATTTTCTGTGAGCTGGCTTTCCCTACGAGCAATGACACATTGTGGCAATAAGTTGCTGTTTGTAGAAAAATGGTAACTTTGATAGTTCTTGGGCTGTTTGGAGAATTACGTAGAATATCATTTGTGATTTATTTCTTCTGGTGCTTTATTATTCAGCTTGCAGAGAATGAAATTGGAAAAGAAATTATAAAGAAAAAACTGTAGACAATAGATGATAGGCTTTGGTTTCTGATCTGTGAAGCATGACTCATGCATTTTAGATCTGTGATCCAATGTGATGGATCATAAACACCACATTTGGTCACTGCTACATAAGAACCTGCATGTGTTGTAGGTGGCTCTGAAGACTTCAGAAGAGAGAATATGGCTTCTCGAGACCAGAGACGGTCATCTTTTGCTTCATCCTTTTGCAAGAAGATGGAGGAAAATGTATGATGCTTTTACTACGTATTTTCCATGTAAATTTCAAGTTGAAACTGTGGCTTTGTTTCAACCATTTAACATAATTACTTACGTCTCTTTCAAATTTATTAAGCAGGCAGACCGTTGGACATGCAACGCATTTGATAAAGATATATCATTGTTGGGTCCATGTAACCATCAGAAAATGAGAAACAGTAAGGAAGTCTCCCGACATGGAATGCATAGGGATCTATCATCAAGGCGCTCACCTTCGAAACACCAACGGACAAAACATAAATCAAATGGTAATGAAAAGGGCAGAGCTTCTTCCATTTATTCTCAGGACATTAGAGAAAAGATTAACAATTTCTTCTATGCAAGGAAGTAAGTTTCTTTTCCTATCTAAGTTCCTTCTTTATTATTTCTTCCAGTGGGTTAAGAAGTGCTAAAAGACTATATCGGTACTATTTTGCATTTATTATAGATCCTTCTTTATTATTATTTCCAGTGGGTTGAGAAGTTCTAAAAGACCGTGTTACCATTGGTGCCATTTTGCAATTTGAAATGTGCTTTCCTATAGCATGCTTGCATGCCCTCAGTAACCTGTTTTTTTGAGTTCTTTTATGCTTTTTCTCTCTGATAGGAAGGAGGCATTGCCAGTCTCGAATTGTAAAGATTCAAGTTCTAGGAAGGTACAGTTTCTTGATGAGCCTGAGAGCTCTTTAAGTAACTCAGAAAATTATTCTGTAATTTTGGGAGTTGGTGTTTTTTCTTTTTAAAAAATAAAAGATCAATATCTCGTCAAATACTTGATGTTATTGGAGACGATCATCATAATTTTGTACTCTTTAATAGTTTCTCATCTTCATTCAGTTGTTGAAACTATGGTACCCTTATTCGACCAGGGGGAGACAATTGTTCTTGAAGATGAGGAGGGGCCTCAGCTAATAGAGACAACACAGGAGGAGCCTCAGCTTATAGATACAACACAGGAGGAGCCTCAGCTTATAGAGAGAGAACAACAATTGGAGAAACCTGACGAATCGTAAATATCCAATACTCAAAAAGTTTTTTCCTCCATATTTCGAATTTACAACATTAATGGGGTTGACCAATAATTTGAATCTCCTCCTTCAATTTTTCAGAATGAAAGATGTGAAGATCTACTACCCTTCAAGGTATACAAAGTTTGCTTCTTATAGGATGAGGCCAGCTGACCTTGTTGAATGTTGGTATTTTATTATGAAGCCTGTGCTTTTTATTTTTTTAATTATGTTTTAATTTCTAGGGATGATCCAAAATCTGTTGAAGTTTCTTATCCGGACTTTGACTCCCTCGCCCCTCAAGCCTTCTTGACATCAACTACCATGAACTTTTATATGCGGTAATTTTTCTGAACATACAGTTCATTTTCTCCATCACCTCCTTTTCTGTTCTAAGTGTTTTCTTTTCTCAGCTGCTTTATCTTCAAGTATTACTTTATGCACTTAAAGGTATTGTATTCAATATTTCTTATTTTTGAAAATATGATTTCTCCTGGCTTAGAATTTTTGGTGCACGGCAGTAAAAAATTATGGTAAACTATTCAATTGGTTATAGATTTTTTTCATGATACTGGCATGGTCTTGATTGTAACTATTCCGCAATGTTGTCTATGATGTTGTTGGTTTTTATATTTGTCGATCCTTGAATTGTGTTATATAAACATTTTTCACCTTTTGTCTACATATTTAATGAATTTGCTGCTGGATCATTGACAAGGTATCTACAGCAGCATGCTTCTCCAACAAACAGGGTGATGCGTGATTGCCATTTTTTTAATACGTACTTTTACAATAAGCTCAAAGAGGCTGTATCTTATAAGGTATTTCATTTTTCTTCTTTGTTTCGCCCCTTTTGTTTTCCCTCAAGAGAGCACTCTCCAATCTTAGAGGGCTGAAATCATGGTCCAAGTTCCAGGGGCAATTTGGCGACATTCTGTACTATTTTCTTCTTGTTGAACTGCAATGTTATTTTCCCAGTTTTGTAGTATTTCTCATTATTGTTTATAACATCTAGGGAAGCGATAAGGACAACTTTTTTCTCAAGTTTAGAAGGTGGTGGAAGGGTGTAAATATATTTCAGAAGGAATATATACTTATTCCAATTAATGAAGAGTAAGTTTTTCCTGCGGATATCAAGAACATTATAGAGTGATTTAGGAATAACTTAAACGTTCGAGTACAAGTTTCATTATAAGAACATGCCATATGCATGTGCTCTTTCTATGTTTCTTTGATTTGCTAGTTTCCACATAAGGCATGGTTTCTTTGAAATAGTCATGAGCTATAGTTTCTGCTTTATTCCCCTTTTCTTTTAACCATAATTCACGCACGTTTTATTCTTTATATGGTGTTTGATGTGTATTCAGTCTTCATTGGAGCCTGGTGATTATTTGTAACCCAGACAAGGAAGAACAATCTGGACCTATTCTACTTCATTTAGACTCATTAGGACTCCACTCTAGCAGATCAGTTTTTCAAAACATTAGAAGGTGAGACAAAAAGGTTTTTTTTTTCTCAAATTTGGCCATACTTTTCATTCTTTTACGGGAATTAGAATTTTCAACCTTTTAAAGTTTTAGAAAATAAATACATTGCTCTCAATCCCAATTAGGTATGATATGGAAGCAGCATTGAATTATTTCAGTTTTCTGGATTAGTCTTTTACAAAGCATAATGTATGTCAAAGTGTTCCTTTTGTAGTTACTTGAAAGAAGAATGGCACTTTTTGGCTCAGGAAGTTTCCCTTTCAGATCTTCCTTTTGCAGAAAATATTTGGAATCATCTCCCTCGAAGAATCATAGAAAAAGTTATTGCGGTAAGTTTGTCCTCTAGTACCTGAACTTTGATGTGAAAAGTATTTGAATTGCATATACATGTCTATTATATATCTTTCACCGATGTTGCAAAATACACACTGGAGCCTCATACTTACCAAAAGGCTATCATAATCCTGCATACACCTTATTTTAAACGAGTCTGCAAAATACGAGTTCAGCTCACATATTTACACTAGAAGCAATTTTAGTTTCTGGCTATTCCTTTTCATTTTGGAAAGTTGACCTAAAAACTTTGGCTGGCTTTCTTTTGCAGCCTAGGTCCATTATTAGTTTATACACCCTAATTTGAAATTAAGTAGTATCGATGCCAAAGTGCTCTAAAGTTTTGTTCTTGGGCTTTGGATTCGGCTAAGCTATTTCTTTGGAACTAAGGAAACAAATTTGTTCTCGGCTGCTGAATTGCTGCTGCCGTGGAGGTCTTCACTTTAATGATTTTTAAGTACTTGGTTAGAATATGACCTTTTTTTTGTGTGTTCTTTTAACATGTTCCACCAGGTACCCCAACAGAAGAATGATTATGATTGTGGTCTTTTTGTACTTTTCTTCATGGAGCGTTTCATTGAAGATGCTCCTGGAAGACTCAAGAAGAAAGATTTAGAAATGGTACACTGATATTTTCTTCATACGATTTTAGGTTTCTTTGCTATCATATTTTTCATTTTAACACAAGTTGCATTTTCTTCCATCTAGTTTAATTTCACACAATGTTTCTTGGTTTCTATTTTCAATTTTCAGTTCGGCAAGCAGTGGTTTAAACCTGAAGAGGCCTCCAGTTTGAGGGGGAAAATTCTTAAGTTGCTCATAGAAGAGTTCAAAAATGCGCAAAAGGGTAGTTGTACGTCGGACTCTACACCTTCAAGTGATGTTTTAGAGGAATGAATTGAAACCCAAGTTCAACAAGAGGGTTGATTTTGCTTCAAGCGATGTTTCAAGAGGTGCTTCGGAAGAATGAATTGAGGCCAACCCAAAGATTGGATTTGGTGCACGTTGCTGCTAATTTCTCCAATGCCGTCTTTGTACAGTCCAAATAATTGGTACATCATGCAGATGACATCGTTCCCGACCTCCATTCGTGTTGATGTAAATGGTCAATCGTCTTTGTAACCAGGTTAGAAATCAAAACTGTATGGCCTGGAACGTTGGCTTAGATGCGATGTTTACAAGAGAGCAGACAGTAACCAGATTGACAAATGATGAAAAATTTCTGGTGAGTTAGGAGCTCCTCTGAGGTTGAGGAGCTCTAGTTCTGATAGGTGGTGACGGTGGTGGTTAAGGCATATATGTCCACCATCTAACCATGTAAGCTGACAAGTTATACCCATGACATTTTAGGTAACGTCTACTGATATGGAACCATCTCTCTCTCATTTATCAGAAAAAGGGAAAAATCTCTCTCTCTCTATGTTCTGCAGTTTCTGAGGATTTGATAAAGCAGGAATGGACAATGGTCAAAGTCTAGCCTTCTGTAGATTTGACGCCTCAAACGAGCAAATAAAAGGTCCTAAAGATTCATTTGATAAATAGATTTAAATTGTGTGATTTAAATTATTTTAATTTACGTGTGTAATTTAAATTGTGTGATTTGAATAACTATCTGAATTGACGTGTATATGTGCATTTAAAGTGTTAATTTGAAGATGAAATAAAATTGAAATTTGTGTTTGAATAGATAGTGGAAAAATTTTTTGATTTAGTAACAAATCTAATTAAATCTTAAAAGTTCATGATATTAAAAAAATGTCATAGATTTTGATTTATTCCTCTTTATTAAGAACATAATGAAAGAAAAATTGTCTCAATTAAAAAAATGATTTTTTTTCCTACAAATATAGGAGAAAAAATATGAAAGTTTACTGTAGCAAACTGATGAGGTCTAAAGAGTTTAAAAGGAAGTAAAACCTTGAAAACTTAAATTCAAAGGATTTATTCGATTTGAATTTCACAAGAAACAAACATATATCTAAAAGAATTTTTTGGAGTCAAAGACCAAAAAATTAGCTCAATATATCAAACAAATAAGCCTTAAGATTTATGTCAAGCCACAAGAGATTTTTCTCTTTGGAGCAGAGAAAAATAGAATCTCCAAAGTAAACTAATATCATTTGATTGCAATACCTGTATTGTGTATTTTCAACAATTATAGACGTATTAAGCAACCAATGCGATCATCAAATCCAATTTAGCAATGATAAAACCGAACGATTTGGAAAAAAGTTTAGTAGATTAATCTAAACATAGAAATTCAGGGTTTTAGGATGCGTATATCTGATCACGAAACTCAGATTGAGAATATACACTTTTTTTGTTCGTTTCTTCTCAGTTTAAGTTGTATGGGTATACATAATACACATGGCTCACGAACTTGGTTTTTCTTCATATGAACATAAGAGTATCTTCGTGAATAGGCTTTCCAAATAAAAGGTAGATGAGAGGGGCACTTCACCGGTGGCTAAATCCGACGTTTTTTTTTCTCTGGAGTTGCATGAACCTGCTTTTTCATCCCATACGTCTTCAGCTGAAAATTTTCGAATGCTTCGGAAACTGCTTCAACCTGCATGATTCTTTCTTCGTAAGAATAAATCCAAGGCGGACCAAAACGTCGATTCAACAATACGAGCATATTGAACTTTTTACTTCACAGACCAATTCAGGCTTTTTTGCATAAACTCGAACGATCATATCTTGATAGAAAGCGGGCAACAAGTGACTGATGCGATCATCTTGGATTGTAATTTTCTCATCACTATCATAATCCTGACAAAATCGCAATTGTTTAATCGACTATGCAAAAATACGAGTCTTCGTAACCCAACATTGAGAAGAGTATCTATAACCAAAAGAATACGAGTCTAGCTGTTAGAGTGATAGTACCTGGAAAAACTTGATGCTGGACGGGAAGTACATGCATGAAAAGAAAAGTATCAGTTTTAAAGTAGATAAGAAACAAAAAACGACGGAGTTTCTGTTCTTGGGTACCTTTGAAGAGGGTTATTTCTTCCTCGAGTCAAATCAATTTTAACATTGCTCACAGCAACATCTTCTTCTCTTAATGCAACATGACTAGATTTCTGATTAACAAATTATGCATTAGAATATCACGAATCTACATCGGTTCAAATGTGAGCATGCTATAGGGGAAAAAAAAAAAATTGGACCTGGGAACAAATTATATCTCCAGGAGTGATGTCCCTGAAGTAGTCTATTTCGTTCTTTGGAACAGAAAATTCGTTACAGAACTGAAAAACAGATGAAACTTTTAGAATTTGAGCAAAGGTTTAAGTTCTCCAATGATGAGAAATTGAGGACATTGCTGCCTCCTATTCTTGTTAGTGTTTAGGGTACCTGGTATAGATCCCTTCTCCGAATGCGTAAGACCAAATCTCGGGCCTCCTTGAGCTCTTGCTCAAAAGATGTTTCAATTGTCTTCAAAATTGTGTCATCCAACTGAATTTTTGAAGATGGCACTTAATATTAACATCTAACATCAACAGCTTTGATGAGAATAGTAAAGTGTATAGATTACCTTCCAAAATTCAGCTGGTTGGTGGATCTTTGAAACAATATCAAGAGAATCATTTGCTGTTGTGAGAGCATCTACAACCATGAGCTCTATAGCCTGAGACGATTGATGTCCACACTCAGATTGGATTAGAACATGCATTTTCAGATGTAACAAGGTAGGTGCACTTCTGGTACCTTTACTTTGGCATGTGTGTAGACCGTTCGATGTAAATCAGCACGGGTGGCAAATAGCTTGTGGATTGTCAGATCTGACGAAGATTAGAGAAGTAAACTAAAAAATACGATAATTGGTTATTCAAAAAGGACGAGAGAGTCTTCAACAATCACTCACACTCCTTTGCACGATAACATATCTCATCTCCCATAACTCGCATAGTTTCCATCAACCTGCAATTCAAAACGAAAGTCAGTTCAATTCAAAGCCCTTCTTGTTAGAGTTTCTCTGTAACAAACAATAAACATGCCAGACAAACTTTTAGCAACTCGAACTGAAGACTGAACCATAACATGGATGCTATAGATTTGTGGGCTTCAGCTGAGGAGTGCATCATAAGTGTAATATAGGCACTACAAAATCAAGGGCTTCAGAAAACGTCCAAACCTCTCGGATTGAAAATTGCATCCTAGACCACAGGCACGAGAGTCACGGACAATGTAATCAAACCTGCAAAGAAATGATACGTTTATTATTCTATCCCAAAAGCTGTGAAACTGCAAATGTGAGAGGAAAGGAGACAGGGTGCTGTAGCAATTTTAAAGTGACTCACTTGTCAACATCTATTCCAGTTCGACCATTTGCAACAATATCATATAGGAAACTCTTTTGATTCGCGCTCTATATTTTAGAAAATTGCAAAATTGGAAATGGTTTAGGATAAGATATGGACATGGATATAAGTAAAGACACAAACAATAAACCAGGGGAAAAGTTTAAAAGTATTGCAAGGGGGAAAAATGGAAATTCAAACGTACGGTGATTTACCTTGTACGAATTATTTTCAGAGCTAGCAATTATCATTTCCTGTCATTTAAAGGATACATAAGATTCACAAACACTGAAAAATCAATTAGTTTTAATTCTTATTGTTGGAGTTAACATCTATCATCCTTCATGTGGAAAAGGAGCCAATATGAAAACATTTAGTAGTTGGAGTGATCTCCTACAAATAGCAAACTAGAAAGGGATATCTTTTGGAGACATGGAAAAAAGTGTCTGAAATAAGTCTCAGCAGAACGAAATTTGACACAATGGAAATAAGTGGAAAAGGAACTGCTAGGGCAAAGCACTCCTGCCTATTATATTCCTAAGTTTTGAAAAAGAAAAAGTTACATCTTTCTATCTACATAATCAAATTTAACAGCTGGGAAAACAGTACTCTGGAGGACATCACAGTGAGAAGATATAAGTACAGGCTCGAATGGAATAATAAACCTTCACTCGCTTTAGGGTGGCAGAATCAATTTCAATATTGTGCTCATCTACAATATAGTCTATCATTTCCACAGACATGTTCTCGTGAGACCTGCAAAATATTACACATGATAACCAAAAACTTGATCAGGTCCTCTCAGCAAGGACAATTACTTGTTATAACCACACAAATATGTTCATGCCAACGCACACAAAGTTTTGCCATATCTTCCACAGTTTAAAGTTCTTATTTTCATATTATGTTTGTGTATTTAAAGTTGATACACGAAATAAAAAAGGGACAGGAAAAACAGATTTTGTCTTGAAGTTGACGAAACTAACTACTATACTGTACCATTACTATACTAGTTTAAATTACCAGAGCAGTTCTAAAGAGAAGGCTAGTGATGTTGAATGCAATTTTCTTTCAACGTTTTCTGGTAAAATAAAACCTAATCAAATTGAAGACTGTTTGAGTCACCATTTTCGGCCATTAAGAATCCGGGGCAGGAACCCGCTCTCAAACAGATGGCTGAAAGGCCCGTGACCGACATCATGAAGTAATCCTATAGAGAGATTATACAAGATTGGTCAATCAGATTACTAATCTCAATTCTTTGCTGCTATAGGAATAGTGTATTACCAGCAAGTTTTACTGTCTTTATATCATAACGATCAATTCCAAGCTCCAATCCCTATATGGATGACATGTGAATGCGGAAAATATTTTCACTCGTAGGTTCGACTAAGAGAAATAAGAATGACAAACTGTGAGAACGATTCCTACCTGGTAAGCTGTAATTTTGTTGATTGCTTCACCCGCTAGCCAGTATACCCCAAGGGAGTGCTCAAATCGAGAATGTACAGCACCAGGATAAACCATATGTGTCAGACCTGGACGAAAGCAAAAGAAATATTAAACAATTCGAAGATCGCCCATACTTATGTTCCGAAAGCAAAACTTTTCGTGAAGAAAACTTGCAACAGTGAGCTAAAAAATCTTTTTCAAGATCTGTGCGTCCGAGACCATTCCAAACAAATTTAAGGTGGAAAATTAATTTAAAAACTGTATTCATACTACTACGAGGCCAGCAGGCTATTATATCTACAGAGAGATTTCATTGCATTGCATTCCTTGTTTTTAGGAAGAAGTAACAAGTTAGCATTCTGAATCGCAGTGGACCGATTCACAAGCGACAATTTTTTAGAAAAAAAATTTGACTTTACAATTTTGCTTTACCCACAAGAAACGCTTTTTTTTAGCACAAATTGACTTACCAAGTTGCTTCAAGTCACGAAGCCTGCAGTTCGTGGTTACACCATCAGCAAATAGTCGCAATAATTCAGCTAACAAAAGTGTTGCCCTTGCGTGGAAATTAATGAAACTTACCTCTGAAACTGTTCTGTATCAACGAACTTCAAGAACAGCTATAAAACACCAGACGAAAAGGAGTAAGCAGATGATTTTTATATTTTTTCTATAGTGCAGAAAAATCTTTCCATATAAAAGGAATCAAGAATATAAATCTCTTAAACAATTAAGAGTTTGTGTGGAAGAGAAATTCTCTTTAGTTTCAAATTTATACCTCCAAAATGTTATAATTCAAATTCTCCTAGTCCTTGCAATTATTTGAACCAAAAACTTAATTGATTTTTTTTCTTTTCCTTTTAACAACCCCAAAGGAGGGGAAAATAAGAACAGACAGAGAGAGTATTTCAGCAACGAGTTATCTGAATTGGTCTGATCGTAACAAACAGAGAGCTTTATGAAAACAATTATTTTAGAAGAAAAATCATTTAAATTAATTCAATCACATTTCTAGCTCAAAATCATGCTGATAAAATTCATCTGGATATTTAGGTGTCTCGTGGATGAAACGAACTGAAAAGAAAACCAAAACAGATGAAATAAGGTTCAAAAAATATAAATCTAAAACTCTAAAACGACGAGTCTACATTTCACTAAATTACGATCAAAGGAGAAAATAAATCCGCACAGGAATGAGTAAACATACGCAAAAGAATCACATATTACTCTCTGCAAACATAAATAGACATTAAGAGCCTGTTTGGTTCGAGTATTTGAATAGAGTATTTAAATGAAGATTTAAATTTTTGTGAGAGAAAATACTGTAGCAAAATGATTCGAACCGTGATTCGAACCACGAAACAAACGGGCTCTAAAGTTCGAAAACTCATAAGTCGAAAACCTTATGCACTTCTCTGAGCTATAAACGGAGTCAGAGCAGAAAGAAGAAGAAGAAGTTCGAGAGCTCATAATTTGAAAAACTTAATGCAAGTCTCTGAGCAATGAACGGAATCAGAGCAGAAAGCAAAGGAAGAAGAAGATATCGCCGAGGCAAAAGTTACAGACGTTCGACCTACATCGCACCAGTTCCGCTTGAATCTCTACTAGAACAATTGAATTCAGTTGAAATATTTTCAAATTCAAAATTCATCCCCGGAGAATCAAACCAGAACAGAAAACGAAGACGAAAGCCAAGGTTCTAGAAGCAAAAACAACAGAAGACATGAAAACGAAGAGACAATCGATGAAGAAGTCGAAGCTGATGATCATACCGGTTCAAGATAGATGTTGCCATGAACGTTATCACGGACATGCTTCAGCGATCGACGATCCTTAGAGATGAGCTCCCACACCTCTTCGCCCGAAGAAGCTCCCATTTTAGACAGAGAGAGAGGTGGTTTGCGTGAATGCAGAGGAGACGGAGAAGAAATATTAGTAGGAGTTTTTGGAATCTTGGCAAGGTATATATGCCGCCAAAAGGTGTTTGGCTCTGTCTACGCGCTCCCTGAAGCGCGTGGAAAGAACAGTCTCCTTTTTTCTTTCTTTTCCGAAAATATGGTGAAGAAGAAAGATAGTGGCCAGGAAGACGTGACGCGTTATGAAAATTGGACGTCTTGTTTATCTTATCAAACAAATTTTGTGACGTCAAAGATTATGAAAAGGCAATGAGTGTATTTAAGAGAGTGTATTTAAGAAAGGTATTATCATTTCGATACCTGTATTTTAAAAAAATATATTGTATTAATATTTTGTTATTTAAAAAATATCATGATGTTTTATAGTTTTTTAAAAATATTATTTTGATATTTTAAGTTTATGTTTTTTGACGTAAATTTTTTTTATCATTTTATTAATGGTTCTAGATTAATTTTGTAAAAATATAATAAAAAATCAAAACAAAAAATTAAACAAAACTCATAAAAAAACATATATAGGGACTTATTAATTTTTTTAGGTATTATATGTATTTATTTTCTTTTATAGTGTTCATGAAATTATTTGAGGTTCATTAATAAAAATGAAAATTTCACGCCACAAAGTACAAAGTAAGGATATCAAAATGATATTTTCAAAAATTATAAGATACCATTTGATATTTTTCAAACAACAAGATATCAATGTAATGTTTTCTTAAAATATAAGGTATCACAACAATAAAAACCTTTTAAGAAATGAGTTGGTGCGAGAGTTAGAACCAAAATATTAAAAAATATTTTTTTTTACACTATAACTTATAAAAGTTTTATACTGTAAAGAGTTAAAACTTTTATACTAAAACAGATTTTAAGAATGTTTGAAAACTAAATAAAATTTAAATACTATAATATTTGAAAACTTATACTATAATAAATGTTTACTTTTGGTTAGAGCATATAAATGTTTTCCAATAGACCAAATTACAACTAGACTGGTAAACAAAACGTTTCTGAACAAGGCAAATATAGGAGTCCCCATGTTCAGTATTGACTACCTTTTTTTTTTTTTTTTTTTGTTTCACTACTGCTTGTTTCTTGCACGGAAAAAAAACTTAGAATGGATGAGCTGTCCATCAAGGTAACCTACACACGTAGCTAGTTTATCGGGAGTCCGCTAGCAACTGCACGAAGAAGTTCATAAATAAATATGGCAATTGAAGAAGTTCATAAACAAATATAGCAATTTTTATGGAAGAGGAAATAATTTTATTTTATTGATAAAATATAATAATTATTGGATTAATTTATTAATAATTTGATTTATGATTGAACGTATTTTTATATTGCACACTATAAATTTTTAACATGAATAGTTGCAAATAAAATTGTTAAAATCTTAATACAATGGTTAAAATACCTATCTCCATCAGTGAAACAAAATTATCTTCTCCACCATAAGAATTCCTTGATAATTGTTTGGGACATTTATAACAACCATAAATCATAGAAAACGGAAGCGTATTGGATCGAATTTATTACCTCTAGCCATTGTCGTTTTTGCTCTGTTTTTCACTGTATTGCACACTGTGATTAACAAATTTTGTTTTTTCTGGGCACACTCAATTCTACACTTGATGGTGTAATTTTCATGAATGAATTGTGTGCTCAGGGACCCGAACATTTAAAACCGCGACCATCACACGGTTGTAACGGTTGGTACCAACCGTTACACGTGAGGTAGTTGAGAAACATCATATCACGTGGGCCAAATCAGTTTTAAACGGCCAGAGTTTTTAAAATTCTCCCACTTGGCCCACGTATTACATCAACTGCTATAATGAGAAACAAAACACATGAATCATGGCGACAAGTCCTCTAAATAACGAGTATTATCTTCCATGTATCACAATATATCTTGTTTCTTAGATTTTCTCTCTTATCTTAATGAATAAACCCTATGTTTATTCTAGGTCCTAAACTTTAGTGATATTTCTCAGAAATAAAGTTGTGCACTTAATTGAAACTGAAAAGAGAAAATATCATAAATATATAGAGTTTCACAATAAAGTATGACAAAATTACATAAGGGAACCAAGTCCCATTCTATCCACATGATCCCTAAATTTTACTGGTGGCATGCCTTTAGTCAAGGGATCGGCAATCATCAATTCAGTGCTTATGTGTTCAATGACCACTGCTTTATCCTTAACACGCTCTCTTATGGCTAGATACTTAATGTCGATGTGTTTGCTTCGACTACCGCTCTTGTTGTTTCTAGCCATAAAAACAGCAGCTGAATTATCACAGAATATCTTCAATGGCCTAGAGATAGAATCCACAATCCTAAGCCCAGAAATGAAACTCTTGATCCATACATCATGTGAGGTAGCCTCAAAACAGGATACGAACTCGGCCTCCATAGTGGAAGTAGCAGTCAAGGTTTGTTTGGCGCTCCTCCATGAAATAGCTTCACTAGCTAGCATGAAAATGTATCCGGAAGTTGATTTCCGTGAATCAATGCAGCCAGCAAAGTTAGAATCAGAGTAGCCAATGACTTCCAAGTTGTCAGTCCGTCTATACATAAGCATGTAGTCTTTGGTTCCTTGTAGGTACCTCATCACCTTCTTTGCAGCCTTCCAGTGGTCTAATCCTGGATCACTCTGATATCTGCGCAACATTCCTACAGCAAATGCAATGTCAGGTCTTGTGCAAACCTGAGCATACATAAGACTTCCAACAGCTGAAGCATATGAAATGTTGTGCATCTGTTATTTTTCAAGGTCATTTTTCGGGCACTGATTCAAATTGAATCTGTCACCCTTCACAATGGGAGCTATACTCGGTGAACAATTTTTCATCCGAAATCTCTCCAAAACTTTGTTGATATAGGCCTCTTGAGACAGACCCAAAGTGCCTTTATATCTGTCTCTGTGTATCTTAATGCCTATAACGAAGGATGCATCACCCATATCCTTCATGTCAAAGTTTTTAGAGAGGAATTGTTTTACCTCATGTAGCATACCCTTGTCATTGGTTGCAAGTAAAATGTCATCCACATATAGAACCAGGAAACAAATTTTACTCCCACTGACCTTCTGGTATATACATTGATCCATGATATTCTCTACAAATCCAAATGAAGAGATGACATCATGAAATTTCAAATACCACTGACGGGAGGCCTGCTTTAACCCATATATGGATTTCTTAAGCTTATATACCAACTGCTCACCATTACTAGAGGAGAATCCTTCTGGTTGTTTCATATAATCCTCTTCCTCTAGTTCACCATTGAGAAAGGCCGTTTTCACATCCATCTGTTGCAACTCCAAGTCAAAATGAGCAACAAGTGCCAAGATAATGCGGAGAGAATCTTTCTTGGATAAAGGAGAAAAGGTCTCCTTGTAGTCGATTCCTTCTTTCTGAGTGAATCATTTGGCCACGAGTCTTGCCTTATATCTTTCGATGTTGCCCAATGAGTCTTTCTTCGTTTTATAGACCCATTTACACCCTATGGCTTTTGCACCATCAGGCAACTCGACAAGATCTCAGACTCCATTGGATGCCATAGAATCCATCTCATCCTTCATTGCATCGTACCAAAGTTTTGATTCTTGGCAACTTATGGCTTGTAAAAATGATTCGGGATCATTTTCGGCTCCAATGTTGTAGTCCGATTCTTGTAGATACACAACATAATCACTAGAAATTGCTGATTTCCTTTCTCTAGTAGATCTCCTTAATGTTGGTTTAACATTTTCCAGAGGAATCTGTTGTCCAACTTGTTGCTCAATTGTTTCCGTTGGTTCTTGAGCAACTTGACCTTCTAGATTATTATCAGCAATTTGTGGAACCTCAATGATCGGTTGCACAACACTCGGTTGAACTATAAGAGTGCTATGAACTATGATCAACCTATCACTTGATGTAGATGGTTGAGCTTCAGTATGATCTCCTTCAGAAACTATGTTCCGAAATTGATCGCTCCCACTAATCAAGTCATTCTCAAGAAACTTGGCATTCCTTGATTCCACAAATCTAGTGCTATGAGTTGGACAGTAGAATCTGTATCCTTTGGACCTCTCGGCATATCCAACGAAATATCCGCTAATGGTCCTTGGATCTAGCTTCTTCTCTTGTGGGTTGTATACTCTTACTTCAGACGGACATCCCCAAACGCGTATATGTCACAGACTCGGTTTCCAACCTTTCCATAACTCAAATAGCGTCTTTGGGACAGCCTTAGTCGGAACCCGATTTAATATATACACAGCCATCTTAAGAGCTTCAGTCCACAAGGACTTAGGTAGGTTGGAGTTACTCTGCATACTCCTCACCATGTCTATTAATGTTCGGTTTCTTCTTTCTGCTACACCATTCTGATCCGGAGAACTAGGCATGGTGTATTGGGCAACTATCCCATGTTCTTGAAGAAACCTTGCAAATGGACCTTGAGCTTGTCCATCCTCAGTGTATCTACCATAATATTCTCCACCTCTATCTGTCCTCACGATCTTTATTTGCTTTCTGTATTGTTTCTCTACTTCAGCCTTGAAAACCTTAAAGGCGTCTAATGCTTCGTCCTTTGTATGAAGCAAGTAGAGATACATGTACCGTGAGTAATCATCTATGAAAGAGATGAAGTATCTCGGACCATATGAGTCCATTACTGGACCACAAATATCTGAATGTATGATTTCTAATATTTCTGAACTCCTCTTGGCACCTTTTTTAGACTTGTTGGTTAGCTTTCCCTTAATGCAACCCACACAAGTCTCGAAGTCAGTAAAATCCAAAGTACTAAGTACTCCGTCAGTCACTAACCTCTTGATTCTCTCAATGGAGATATGTCCTAATCTCCGATGCCACAACATAAAGGAATCCTCATTTATAACACAACGTTTAATGCCAGATTGAACATGCATAGCAGTATGATGTGGTTCATTTTGCAAGTTAATTGAGAAAAGACCATCAGACAAAATACCATTCCCAACAAGATCAGATTTATAAAATAAACTGAAACATTTGTCTGAAAAAGTAAAGGAATATCCCAAATGTACAAGTCTGGAAACAGAAATTAAGTTCCTAGAAAAGTTTGGAACATAAAATGTCTTATTCAATTCCAAAGTAAAACCACTACTTAAAACTAAGGTGCATGTTCCGATGGCTTCCACATGTGAACACATCTTATTTCCTGAAGAGATGCTAAGCTCACTTCCCAGTGGCTTCCTTAGTTTTCGCATACCCTGCAAGGTATTCGAAACATGGATTGTAGATCCATAATCAATCCACCATGTGTTATAAACAACATCAATCATATTAGATTCATAACAAACCAATGAGATTGGATTACCTTTCTTCTCAAGCCAACTCTGAAATTTTGTGCAATCCTTTTTCATGTGTCCCTTCTTTTTACAGAAGAAACACTTGGATTCCTTCTTAATGACAGCTTTGGGAGGCAGTTTACTCTTCCCTTTGTCCTTGGCCTGATGTTGGTCTTGATTCTGACTCTTTCCTCTCGTGGTTGTTAGTGCAGTTTCACCCATTTCCATTACAAGCCGCCTCTCTTCCTGAGTACACATGGTCAGAAGTTCATTTATTGACCATTTGTCCTTATGTGTATTGTAGGAAATCTTAAAGGGCCCATATTGTTTTGGAAGGGTGTTCAGAATGTAGTGCACCAAGAAAGATTCAGACATATCCACCTCAAGGTTCTTTAATTGAGCCGCTATGTCCCTCATCTCCATGATGTGCTCACGCACACATTTCACACTGGTGAGCCTTAAGGATGAGAACCTCATGATTAGGGTGCTGGCAAGTGCCTTATTTGAAGTTTCAAATTGTTCATCAATGGCCTTTAGTAATGCCCGGACCTTGTCATACTGTTCGACGGAACCACGTATACCAGCAGAGATTTTAGTCTTTATGAACATGACGCTAAGGCGATTAGATCGCTCCCAACGTTCATAAAGAGCAATCTCATCCTGAGTGCTGGTGTCAGTAATTATGGGCTCGTCTTTCCTTATAGCATAATCAATGTCCATCCATCCTAAGTGAAGGAGTATTCTCTCCTTCCAGACCTTGTAGTTATCCCCTTTCAGCTCAGGGATATCACATCGTACATCAGAGAAATTCACAGATTGTATGACTGCATAATTAAAATAAACATGCTTATGATCAAAATATTGAGGCCAATAAACATAAATCATGCTTTACCAATGTAAATCATGCATAATATCATGAATCTATGACATAAAACTTGCCTGTGGGCTAAAGTTCTAATTCAATTAGATTCATTTAATTGTATGATAAAACTATCAAATTATGTTCCCTTTTCTAATCCCTGTGGGTAAATCAGAAAATATAATTTGGTATTTTATCCCAATTAGTCATATCAATATAATAAAAATTCATGTGGGATAAAATTTATTATATTAAGTACAACTAATTACAATAAATGTCCTTTAACCAAATGTGATCCTAAACCAATTAATATATAATTTTATATAATTAGAGTTGCTATGGCTAAGCTCTAATTATTTAAAATTACATGGATCACTTAGACATTTAATTTTGTTCACAATTATTCATGAAAATTGCATGTTTTATAGGCGATATAATAATTATGAACAAAGTCTTAATTTGTGCTAAATTGGTTAATTAACTTGATAACATGCATAATAAAACTCAAAACAATGCATATAACAAATACTTGGCACATAATGCTTAAATTGAATTTCCCATGAAATTATTGCAAGAATTATGTGCATATCCAAAAAACAAAAATTAATTTTTTTTTTTTTGGCCAAAACGGCGTCGTTTACTTTAAGGGGGGGGGGGGGGGTTCCCCAAAATGGCGTCGTTTTACTTGGGGGGGTGCCAAAACGGTGTCGTTCAGCTTTGGAGGTTCTCGCGCCCGCTAAAAACGACGGGTCGTTTTGCTGCCCGAATGCAAAACGACATGTCGTTTGGATCGTCTTCAACCTGCAGCCGGGTCGTTCTGACCCGGTTGCGACCCGCGCGACCCGACGAAAAACCCGACGGTTTCTCTTCCCTCCGACGTCCATTTCAGGCGTTCCAAATCCCAAAATGCTCAGAAATCAATAATGTGATGATTTATGAATTCAAAATACATAATTAACTAAGAATTCATATTAATCAAGATTTGTTTTTCTCGGCCACAATGCCGGCATGCACAGACCAGAAAAATTTGTCGAATTTCTCGGTTTTTCATCATAAAACATTAAGAAAACATTAACTTAATGGTTTTATAGCAGTAACGATGAAAAAATGTCAAAGAAAAACAAAGCCCAAATCACGGTTCAAATGTCGTGAAAAACAGAATTTTTCGTTCAAAATTTGAACATCAAGGCAGAGGTATAAGGCTCGGATACCAAATGATAATTGTTTGGGACATTTATAACAACCATAAATCATAGAAAACGGAAGCGTATTGGATTGAATTTATTACCTCCAGCCATTGTCGTTTTTGCTCTGTTTTCTACTGTATTGCACACTGTGATTAACGAATTTTGTTTTTTCTAGGCATTCTCAATTCTACACTTGATGGTGTAATTTTCATGAATGAATTGTGTGCTCAGGGACCCGAACATTTAAAACCGCGACCATCACACGGTTGTAACGGTTGGTACCAACCGTTACACGTGAGGCAGTTGAGAAACATCATATCACGTGGGTCAAATCAGTTTTAAACGGCCAGAGTTTTTAACATTCCCAACAACAAATTAAGAAAGATATTTGTATCCTTAATCTATGACCATAGTTGCTAGGTTCATTTGATACGCGAGTCTAAAATAATATAGTTTTAAACTTTATGGCTTGAACAGATAGTTTCAAACCAACCAACGTAGTTTAAATAATGATTTTGCAACACCCTTGGTCTAACTAGTAGTTAAACTAAAAAGTGTCATCATTTGACTTTACTTTTGTGATAACATTGCAGACAATTTTTTTAGGGCAATGCTATGGGTCTTATCCATAAGACCTTCTTTTAACCGTTAGATTTAATCCAATGGTTTAAAAGGTGCAACTTCACTTAATAATAATAATAATAGGGTCTTTCTTACACAATTAGAATTAAAATTAAAAAACCTAGTAATTTAACTAAAAACAAATTGAAGGAAAATAATTAAAAAAAATCCTCAGCATCCCTTGGAGGCATCAACGGACCCTCGGTGGGGAGGCGCCAGACCCTTAGTGGTCCATAGTGGTGGCAACCTCGAGACTTTCGTGACCCAAGCAGCAGAGCGACAGAGCTTTGTGAACCAGCGACAAAGTGACGCATTCAACTGAATCGCAACATAGGCGAATCGGTCCCAAATCGCTGCCTGAGTGGGATCGCAACCTCCATCGGCATCGCAAAAAGTGGGATCGCAACCGCCATCAGGGACATGGGTGGAGGAGCAGTAGATCAAGCATCGAAGGATTCAAGATCGGTCTTGACCCTCGCGCGACCTTCGTCCAAGTGACTCACGACATTCCAATCACAGACAACAGGTCGGATCTACCCAACTACAGCGATTTGGGTTGCCAAAGGCTATTTCCACCCATAGAGACTCTGGAAATGGGTTTGCCGATTAGCGCTTGGGTCGCCTATGACCCAAAGCTTGTTTCAGACTTTTTTTTCCTTAAAAGGTTTTTTTTGGTGTTTTTCATTTTTAAAAATATATGGTGTATTTGAGTTCATTTAGGACCCGTTTGTTTTGATACTCGAATCACAGTTCGAATCATTTTGCTACAGTATTTTCTCTCACAAAAATTTAAATCTTCATTCAAATACTCTATTCAAATACTCGAACCAAACAGGCCCTAATCAAAGATGGGCTTTTTTTTATTATTATTTTTAGCCATTTGATTTAGATCTAACGGTACAAAAAGAGTATTATAAACAAGAGAATACACGGGATCTTATCGTAGAAAATGCCTTTTTTTAATAAATATTTTTGAAAAATTAACTTAATAAAATTACAAAAGATTCTTAAAAAAATATATCATACCACAATATTCAAGAAAGTGAAATAGAAACTTATCAAAGGTCTTAAATGCCCTTATAACAAAACAACTGTTATTCAATAAAACAGGTCATTACACCGTCATGTCGCCAAGTCGTCACCCCGTTATCACTCGGTGTCTAACTATTCCTCACTTGAAAAATATTAAAATAATTTAATGAGGTAAAGCTCAATAAATAAATCATGACACACATCCAAATGGCTTGCTTAAGTGATGTATGTTATGATTTGAACATTTATTTGTATCCTTTTTTCATTTAAACCTTATGATTTATTCTTATGAGCGCTCGGTGATATGTTTACATATTCGGTAACCAGTGGGCTATGGTTTTCAGAACCTATTCACTCCTCATCATCGTTTTCTTTTGGCCAATTACAAATACAGGTTTTTCATCTTAGTATTTCAATCTCAGGTATTAATCATATCCACTGTCAATCTGAGAAGGTTTTTCATCTTGATCTTTCAATCTCAGGTATTTACCGCTCTTAGTGAATCATATATTATTCATTCATAAAGGATCTGTGGATCTCTTGTGTCCCTTGTCTGCTCAACCCTCTAGTATAGAGATACACCTATTCCCATGGGATTTTTATTATTATTAATCTTGGGATACAAACTCAGAGAAATTTTTTAAGATTTTATATACATGTTTACTCTTAAATCATGGAAGTGATAAATAGTATAACTGCTATAGGCATGTTACATAACATCAACATTTAGCATAAATCACATAATTTCATAAAACATTATTATCCATAGATAATCAACATTAAATAGGTTTACTTACCTAGATTCTTAGCAAATCATATGGTTACAGTGAGTAAGAAACTAAGAATGTCCACTAAACATCCACAATTACATTACTCAAGCGTAAATTATAAAATTACCTCTTAATATTATTAAAACCATCGCTAATATCCTTTCTTATATCAACTAGTAAACATTGACAAGTGAGGACAGTTTAGTTGGTTGTAAGTCACTTCACTTCAACCAAGTGAGGGCAGTTTAGTTGATTGTAAGTCACTTCACTTTAACCATAGATTGAGGGTTCAAGTCATGCTTAACTCTACTAAAAAATAGATGGCATTCTCACTCCTTTTATATATAAAAAAAATAAACGAATTTTTATCTCATAATATAGGATTCTTTAGGAACCCAAATTTGACCAAGACATAGAAAACATATAGAATAATATGTACAAATTTTGTTTAGCTAAAATGCAGACATGAAATATTTATTTATGACTTTACAAAATTAATACAATCAGGCTACAATATAAGAATCACTGCAGTAAGTCCAAGACTAAAACTTCATATAAAACTATAACCTCTGTAGATCAATCTATAAAGACTTAAGTTCATCCAAGACATAGACAAAGACGCATGCTAAAAATTTTAGGTGAAAATAACATATAAAATCATGCTTTAAAAATCAATAATCACTCCTACATTTTGACGACTTTTCCCACATTTCAGACAACCATTAATGTAATACCCATATTAATTCAATAGCATTGCCATGTAATCTAAAACTAGTAGGAAATACTCTAAACATAACACTTTGCCTAAAAAGAAGCGCATGAAAATCAATTTTTAAACAATTACAAAAATTCATGAATTTCATATTACAAATTTCTTAGCATAATTTCTCAAGATTTCTCTTCAAGTAAACCACACTAATAGCATCATATTTACCATGAAAACAAACAAAATAAACGTATACACTAAAGAAACATAAAATAACACATTTCAAAAAAAAAAAAAAAGGAGAGACATAAAGTATCAAAAGTATAGATCTACTAATTTACCTGATGGAGATTCAACCAATAGCTTGTTAGACTATCAACGAGTTGATATGGTGTGGCTTTGTGGCTGCTTGTTGTTTGTTTCTTTTTCTTTTTCCCTCTTATTTGAGAGAGTGGTTGAAATCATTGGTTAAAACCAACATTGATTTAAAAAATTATCGATGCTATAACTGCTTTTCATTTTATAGTATAACTACACAGACTTTTTAACGGTTGGAACCTCAATTCTAACCGTGTGTTGTAAACAAAGGCTTAGAGTCTGGCTTCAGGTTGAACGTGTGTGAATGTGGAAAGGAGAGAACAAAAAGGATTAAGAATACAAGAATAATTGAGAAGAGCAAGTAATGCCAGAGACACAATAATCCTGATTGCAAGTTGCAACGGAATTCATTATTCATAAACAAACAATATTTTCTGAAAGTTTTGTCGCATTAGTTTATTATTATTTTTATTACATTTGGTTTAGCATTTATCAGAAATCTGGAATTATCAACATGAAAAAGCAAACCTACCCTCACTTGACTCACGATCCTGCCACGACCACAAACCGCATAATAGTATTTAAATATTATATATCTATATATATTAACTTAATGTATATTATATAAATATAACATATTACACATATAATATTAATTTCAATAAGCTTGCTATTTAGCACATATACATGCTTTTACATATGTGTATATATATATATAAACACATATAAAACCATATCAATGTAAATAAAAGGCATTGTGCACAGAAAAATATACGATCACAAGAAAAATCTTAGTCACATATTAAAATAGAAATTTATTATCATAAATCTTTAATTAGGGTACGTAGACATCTTTGAAGCGCCATTCGACATTTCACGGCATTAAATTATATGTTAGGGTATGAGCATTATCATATTAAAAATAATTAAATGCACTGTTAAATATATAACTTAGGGCACCTTAAAGCTAGATATTATAGATTTTAAACTAACATTTGAAATGTAAAGATTTAAAATAAGTATAAAACATCACGTCAAAAAGATAGTGTTTGAAAAACTATGGTTTATAAAAAAAAATAAAAACAAAAAGAGTTTTTACTTTAAAAAATCGTTCAAAATGTTTAAAATTTAATAGTATCAAGTTTTCAAAACTGACAATTTAATCCGTTTTAAAATGTCATTGTTGTTTTGAACTATTTGTTTCATATGTCTACCAAACGCCGGTTGTTGTGGACTCATTCAAAGCCACTTAAAACGTTCTAAACATAAGAATAAAACAACAAATAAATCTTTGCTCTTAATCCAAAAAAAAGGGAAGATTTTGACGAAAGGGCAAAAAAAAAATTTAAATTGAGTAAAAGTCTTCTTTTTTTTTGAACAAAAAAAACACGCTTTTTTGTGTAAATAAACTGTCCTAGTTTTTTTCAAAAAAAGAAGAAAAATGACTGTAGCAGGATAAGAAACCTCAACAGGATGAAAAAAAGTAAAACCGTTTTGATGTCTAAAAAGTTTTTTTTATGTCAAAAACTTTTTTAAAAAAAAGAGGTCATTGACTAAAAATTATTTTTTTAAAAGGTTATTTTTAAAAATCCAAAAAAAAAACTCCTCCAATAAAACCTAAAAGTGATAGTGGTCGTCCATTTGTGTGTTTGTTTTTACGGTTGAATGTTATAAAAAAAATTACATCAAAATAAAGAAGTATATGAGACAGACAGGCGATATAGACATGACAATTGTCAAACAAAGCCTACTAATAGTTCTTTTTTTTTTTTCCGACTCCTATTGCAGAAATCTGCTGAAGAAAAGTCTTGCGAATTTAACCCAACTCTCGTCTTTTTTACACGTCATGGAAACACATTTACACCTTTTATCTTCTCCTTTTCAGTCTGGTTATGATGTTATCCATTCCCTTGCAATAATTGTACCATAGGGGTGCAGAGTACACAGAGCTTTCATCTCATGGAACGCAGCCAGGAAGGAGACAATGCCATACCCGACTAGGGGCAAGGATAAGATTTGATGACAAAGAACACGTAACACCATAACTAAATTATTGGCCTTTTGCTATTCATGGCATATCGATAGCAACAGCATTCTCTAGTTTGGAAGTTTGTGAGAATTGGTACAGGAGACCTTGAACAATTAGCATGTCGTTTGAAAAGTGTACTTAAAATTTAAACTTTTAAACTAAAAATTGTAACATGTGAAAATTTTACACTATAACTCACTCTTTTCAATCATTGTAATATGTGAGAGTTTTACAATATAACAACTAAAAATTTTAGCTAGAACCAAACACCCTATAAATCATTGCCTGGAAATGCAAAATTAATACTAGGCTTACAAAAGGGGTAGGTGAGGAAGCTTTACAAAATGGAATGGTAATAAAAACAAGACAAATTAGTCACACCGAAACCCTTAGATATTACAATTAGTTGCACTGTTGAACGGTACTACCTACGAAGATAATCTCTCTAGATTTTGGTGTTTGGATTGCGGCTTTGTGTTGTTTACAATTATATGACCTTGCTTTGAGTTTTCCAGGCGATAGGCAAAGCTCCAAAGCATGTCATGCTAACATTCCGTGATCTAAATTTACGAATGGGCGGGGGCGGGGCATTTGTTCCATTTTATGACAATAGACCAATTTTTGCCATAATTGTCCAAAGAGTCATGCCGAAACTTCCATGACTGTTCGGAACTTCTCTGGCACACGTAGTACGGGAGCCTGAAGAGCTCCAGGCTTGCCAAGCTGACCGCAGGCAGCCATCTGATCATCAACTCTACTAAGCCGCAAAAATACAACACATCCTGCTTCAGCCAAAAGATTTCAAAACTCTATCATCTTCTCTTTGGTAGTCGGCCTGAATTGAGATCCACTGTGCGGATCGAATGAGATCAGATTTATTTTGCATGGAATACCCTGAACAAGATCTACAAGCCTCCTTGTGTCCTCAATGCTGCAAAGTATGATGAATAGTTCAATAAGAGGGGGAAAAAAGGAGATGACCCCTAAAGGGGACTAATTAATGCGAATTCCGACGGTGCAATCCTTTAGGACAATATTTAGATGATATATAACGCCTGAACTAAAAATCATGCAACCAATTTTCCTGAAAATCTGCATCAAGATCAGAGAAAATATGTCCAAATCAAGCGACATGAAGAGACACAATAGTTAATCTGACCTGTCACTAACTCCTGCAAGCATTACATATCCAAATAGGACTTTATAGTTATGCTTGAAGCGAAGTTCCTCCCTAAGTGTCTGAAGAAGCACATCCAATTTATATTTCCTGTTGATTGGCATAATCCAGTTCCTGACCTGCAAAATCAAAGCACAATCAAGGTTAAACCTTTATTAGTTCCCTGCAAAGCACTGCTGGTTTTGCACGTATGCATGACTTGCACATGAAAATAAATTTGAAAGGAAATACCTCAAAAGTTGTGGCATTCAAACTAACAGGAGAAAACGTTTCAGCTGAGGAACGAGCCCACTTGTTGAAACAGTGACCTTACAAGGACTGAAATGCAGGCCCTGGTCATGCACCATTATGTCTGCAGCTTTGATGAAATTTTCAATGTTGTGAAGCGGTTCTCCCATTCCCTGCCAATATAGACCACACCAATTGCAAGACATGAAGAAAGAAAATGTTTCTATTTAGTGCCTTTTCCTCCTCTTTTTTTATTTTCAGAATCCAAGACGAGTTTTGAGATAAACAGACATCGGTAGACTTTAGCATGGGAAACATCTCAAACATTAGCGAAAACAAGCACCAATTTCCAATCTGGTTTTCCATATACTGCTAAAAGACTCTGGTTAGTTTAAACAACTCTTTCGCATGGCTCACATACCATAAACGCAACATTCAAAATGAAGCCGACTTTGCTTGTAAGCAGGCGCCGTGCAAAGACAGCCTGCTCCACTATCTCAGCTGCAGTTAGATGTCTCGTTAATCCCATCCTGGAACGTTGAAGGAACAAATATAACAACACACAGCTTAGGCTACTAGAACATGGCATTTGGCAACAACAAATAAATATAGAATCATAATCCAATAATGAAAGTGAAAACTAAGCTCACCTGCCAGTGTAGCAGAACTGGCAATTCCTGGCACAACCCACTTGGCTCGAAACACAAACAGTACTTCGAGTTCGCCCATTGTCACAGGGTATAACAACAGTCTCTATCACCAAACCGTCTTCCAACGTGAACAAAATCTGCAACCACCTCCTGTGAGTCTCACAATCAATACCCACAATCATGATGCTCTGAAAAAGTGCAAGTAATTAAATGCCCAGAAGCTATACAAGCCGCAGGGTCTACCAAAATTACATGAACAGAATAGTACAACAACAAGAGAAACAAGGAAAAAAAACTAAAAACATCCATGTCTACCTTCTTAGTTCCATCTGATGCCGTGAGAATTTCCTTCAAAGTTAACGCCTTAAACTCAGCATTTTCACTCAGCATCTTCTTGAAATCCTTGTTCAAACCTAGACTTCACAAACTTCCCTATCACACAAAGGCATTTCCTCATAAACACAAAAAAAAAAATAGACTTAAAAAAAAATTTTAAAAAGGCCAAAAAGTATGAACCTTCCAATTCATCAGTGTGATAAGCCCAAATATTGTCCCCATACAATCGTTTCCACAGCACCAAAGCCTGACCAGGCCCGAACCCGTGTGACTGAACCCATTTCTGCAATTACCACCATATTTGCAATTCTCAATCAATTAATTGTAAAAAATAAATAGAATGTTGTGACACCCGTTATTCTTCTAAGGGTATTAAGATAATTAGATTAATTACCTAGTATATATATAAAAAAAATCAAAAAATCTCTCATAATTCGAAACTCTCTCTCTACTTTCTCTCTCTAAAAAAAATTCTCTCTCTCTCCTCAAAGATCGTTTGAGATTTCGGCATCCGTTTTCGACACCTCCCGCACCAATGGAAAGCTCTCGACGAGCTGAGTCCAACGAGGTGCCGCGCCGCCCAAAAAGCCGCCGGAGGAGACCACACGCGCCGCCCAAAGTGGCGGCAAAACCTATTTCTTTCCGACGAGATATCTTCGCCGTCCGACGTCCGATCGACGTGATTCTTGTTCCTACACGACCACCGTGATGAGAGGAACAAAACCCACCCTTGGTGGCAGCTCAACAACCGCCGGATTGCTCCGCCCGCCTATTGCCGCCGTGCACCGCCGCCCCCATGGTGGAACTCCGTCTTGCCGGAGGAGGTGACTGACACCACCCCTCCCAATGAGTTCAGAGGATCAAGGGGAGTAAAACCCCTCGATCAATTGCACGGAAGGAGCCGGTTTCGCCGGAGAACGGCCAACGCCGCCGTCAACCGCCGCGGGAGCCTCCGTTTTGGCTCTTCCCAGCCACGTTTCTTCAAATTGGATGAGGGGAAATGCTCATAGGAGGATGGGTAGCAAAAGCCCTCAGCCAATTTCAGGTTTCCATCCTCGGAGAATCAAGATCGGAGCTCATCCATTTCTACCGACGTTGTACTTCACGACCCGCTATGTTAGAGGCAGAATTGGGTGAAATTGACCCCGCCATTGGACTTAGAAGGGTCGATTTAGGGGGGTAGGCCCGAGCCCAGCTGCCAACGGACCCCGATTGACGCCGATCAACGACGGTCAAAGTCGGTCAACGACGGTCAAAGTCGGTCAACGCCGGTCAACGGCCAGTCAAAGGCTAAATTGGAATTTTGTGATCCGGACCTCCGATCGAAGATCCGAGACCGCCTCCTGACTCGTTTCGATGCTCTAGATGCAATGGTGACCTCCGTTTGAGCAAATTCCACTCCGATGAAAATCATCCGGTACTGACTGCACGCGAATCGAGGCGATTCAAACAGCAGTATCGGAGTCCAGAATGACGTTTTCAAGAATGTATGATCTCCAGGAAGCATTCCTAGCCATTCATAGTCGCTCGAGGAGCACTACAGAGGATGCTTCGTAGATACAGCGAGATACAACTGGATCTGTTTTGCTTGGAGTTCAAGATCAAGGGAGTATGGAGCTAACGTTAATTGATTCCAGGATTAAGAGACTGTTGATAAGCTTGAAAGGTAGGGATTCTAGTACTCATCTTTTGTGAGGTTTTTATAGAATTAAAATTGATTGTTTTGCCGCAATATATATATATATCTATGTTGAACTGATATTATATGATTATCACATATGAAACTATGACATGGACTCGTCTTGTATTGTACGGCGAGGAACATAATGAATTGACACATGTTATAAATTGAGAAGCATGGTTAGGAAAACTAACTCTATTGATAATGATTCAATATAGAGAAATTGTGAGACATGAAGAGGGCGACGGTTACGTCCTTGGGCATGAATACCCTAAAAGGTAAAATAGGGGGAAGGCGATGACGCTTCCTTGGGTTGAAAGTCCTAGAACACACTGTACAGGAATCGACTTGGTGAGGACTCGGGGCTTGATGTCCCCTCACCGGAACACCCTTGGAATGTTTATAGGGTGATCAAGTGCGCCCATTTGGGTTTCGATGAGTTGAGTGATACTCTATTTAACATGGATACCTAGGAACAATGATGATTGGTAATATTTGTATAAATGTGTAATTATGACACTTGGTAATGATTAACTACGGTATCCATAAGATGTGATCATAATAAACCTCATAATCTGGAATATGATGTAACTTACTAACCATGCAGGTTTTAATGTGGTAATGATATAAACCTAAAGGTGAGTAATGGCTTTCTCTACTGAGCATAGTGTTGCTCATACCCTTATGTTTATATCTTTTCAGGACTCACTAAGTGTGAGGTGGCTACGAGAAATATAGTTGAGGAAGTGATGTAACTATATTACATTGGGACTGCTTCAATCGTTGAGAATGTTCTTCATGATAATGTAAGCATCAATTGTTACTTTCTGTGACTGTATTACAATGTGTTGAGGGTTAAAATGATGATGACAACAGTTTATATTATTAAATTTAAGGTGCTACATTAAAACTGTGGTTTATTTGTCGTTTATATTTTTATTTTTGAGTTGAGAGTTTTTATTTAAGTCCCGGGCAAATTTTATTTTTAAGGTTTTACTTTTATTATTTATTTTTATTTTATCTCATTAAAAACTGTTAACCCCCATATAGGGGCGTTACAAATGTAAGGTAAAAAAAAGTACTTCTAGTTCGGAGTAGCTCATTCCCTTGAGAAGCACCTCGGAGGACTTGGTCGGAGCTTCAGCAATGAAAATTTTCTCTTCATAGTCGAAATCGAGGTCGTTCGGTACAAGAGAGCTTAAGGAAGAAGAAAAAGAAGAAGAAGCGGTGGCCGGAGAGAACGAGCGACGGCGAGAGGAGAAAAGGTGGAGGAGATTGGGTTGTGGTTTGGGGAAAATAAGGGAGGTTGATTTGAGTTTTGTGTGTGTGGGAGATGAGGGAATCGGAGGAGGGGTTGGCGAAGGCAGAGACTTGGGTCTGAAGCGAATGCGTCTTAGCCATACACAGCCCATCTCCATGGCAATCCTGTCAGTGTCGCCTAAGAAGCCAGAGAGGAGAGGAATTTTTCTTTGGCGGTTTAAACACCATGGGGTTATTTTGTTTGGTTTAATATTCAAATTAAGGTTTGAACCATTTTGTTATAATATTTTTTTTTATAAAAATTTAAATTTTTATTTAAATATTTTACTTAAATACTCGAACCAAATCGACTTTTAGTAAATTCATCGTCCTGCTCGTTTCTGATTTCTCAGATTTTGTTTTAGATGCTGTCTCTGTTTTAAGTCTGATATTGTAAACATCTCCCGTCCTATAACAAAAATTGTTAAAAGATAAAATTTTTACGTGTTATAATATTTTAATATAATTAAATTTTTATATATTATAATTTTTAAAAAATTATTTTTAATTAATTTTATCAAATAAGCTAGTTTGGATATGAAAACGTTTTAACGCAACCTAAAAGCGTTTGGATTACAAATAATACTAATAATTTAAACTCTCAAACAACTTATTATATATATAATTTTTAAGAATTTTACAGTTCGTAGGTACAAAGAAATACGATACCATTTTGGGAAAAAAAAAATTACTATGCCATTAATGTGACGTATTTGCATTTTTCCCGTTTTGGCAGTATTTTAATCAAATTCAATGTCTAGAGATATAATTAAGTGTGTGTTTGTTTCAATTATTTAAAACAAATTTAAGCAATTCGTGTTGTAAGATCCATTAGGATGGGCGTTTAGTAGAGAAACTTTGGTTCAATTCAATTGTCTTTAATTTGAGTTGAGTTAAAACTAAGACAACCAGAATTCAACATCCCTTAAATTAAAACAATTTGAACCAATATTTGAATAATGCATCATTTCTTTAAAAAAATGATAAATGTTGTAAAAATAAATTATAGAATTAATAAATAATTAATTTTAAAACGACGATAAGAAAGAAGGTAACTTGCGGTACAAGGAAAAAAAGACGACAAGCTCATGACACGACATTAGAAAAAGCACATAAAATAAATATCACCGTAGAAACGACATTGCATAAAAACTCGTTTAAAGATGAAAATATCTCAAAAAACGACAATAAGCAAGCGACTGCAACATGAACTGCTGAGCCAGAGGACAAATTGGTGTACAAAAGACCGTTAAGTGGGAAGTGATAGCCTCAGGAAACGACAATAACAGACGACTTTGTTTTGAGATTAATTTAATACAATAAAATGGGCATGAAAGGGGAAAAAAAAAGAGAGAGAGTACAATTGCAAGCAATTGGAACATGTTAAAACAACAGGATTATCTATCATTAGATACAGCAGATTAAGGATCAAGAACAGAAGTTAAATGTTCTAAGGCGCAAAAAATCAACTGGAACTTCTCATATGCTCAGTCTACAAAGATGTAATATTGGAAGATCAGCACCAACATATTTGACATTGGAAGATGAAGATGAAGCAAGCATAAAAGCTTGTGTAAAATCTATTAAAAGATAAAGCATATAAGCTTATCCGAAATCTATTGCCAGTATATTTTCAGCATAACTGGATGGGAGTGTGGTGATGATACAACAAAAATATTGGAAGATCAGCACTGGCAAATTTGACATTGTTTTTAAATGTCTGCTTTCTCACCCCCAATTTGGACCTCTTCCTGAATGTCTCGGAACGATTGATCCGCTGATACAAGGCAATACGCCCCACTAAGTCGAGAAAAAACTAGTCCCTGCATTCCAACAAATAATAATAATTAGAAATCATGTCAATAAACGCTCTTCTCTAAATTTTATGCAATGCAAAAAAACATCATTATAATTTAAAGTACACAAACACTATGAAAAAGAGGCATAGAAGCAAGACTTATCTAGCATATGGAAAAAGTTTGTTAATTTGGAATTTTCATTCCATGATCAAACCTAAAAAGATAAACAATTTTTTAAGTTTGAACTACATTCTATGATTCCTTGACTCCAACATAAGATGCATTATTAGTCTAGAAACTGTTACAGGCATACCATACCATACCATTGGTTATGATAACATCAATGATTCTGATGATTCATCAGACAAGGGGACACTGCTAAGTAGTATCTATAATATGAACCAGTATACAACTTGGAATTAAGTCAAGAACAAGAGAACACGCTTGGTCATGCCATGTAACAGATATCAACATATGGAACAAGGAAACTAATATAGTATGTACATAAAATCATAAATCAACAAACCATAAATGCATATGCCAGTCTCCAATTATAAGAATAAGCAAGCTAAAGAGTCAAAACAGAATTTTTACTTACCAATATTTGATCAAGCCATCCCAGCCACATGTTGCCACTTTACTTTGCTCCAATGGATGCCACTCACACCCAATGCACACACCCTCATGACACTTAAGAGTTCTGAACACTTTGCAAGTCTTCCAGTCCCAGAACCAGCATTTACCCTCGCCATCTCCAGACATAACAAACCGACCATCCAGTGAGAAATTAACTTGGCAAGCATAACCAGCAACGACGTGCCCACCAAACCTCTTCTTCTTATTAAGCTGAAACTTCTCCCTAGTACCATAAATAAGAATCTGATTATCCATACTCTGCGCAGCAAGCCAATTCGAATTCGGGTGAAGCGAAATCGATGGCATGGAGTGCATGTGAGGCTCGCTAATATACTTAATCACAACCGGGATTCCAAACTCCCAGACGCGAAGCGACTTGTCATCGCTTGAGGTAACAAACCTCCTATTGTTATCAACAAACGTGATGGTATTCACAGCACCCAAATGCTGATCATACTCCTGCGTGATCTGCCCAGTGTTCATATCCCACTGAACAATCTTCTTATCACTCATCCCAGCCAACAAAATGTTCTGCTTATCCTCATCGGGATTAAGCTTAACCACATAAGGAACCTTCCCAGTCGAAAAAGTCGATATGACTTGCCCAGTTTCAGTATCCCAATACTTAATGTTCTTATCATATCCAGCACTCAAAAACTTAGTCCCATCATTAGAAAAACATATATCACGAACAGCTTTAGAATGACCCATGTAAGTTCTCATACACTTACCAGTATTGAAAACGTCCCAAATCTTTACCTTTGTGTCCATTCCAGCGGAGAGAATCAAGTGTCCGTATTGCGGGTAGAACCGAATAGCGGAAACGCCCTTCGTGTGGCCACTCCAAGTATGAACCAACCTCTTCGGAATATAACAATGGTCGTTCGTCGCCTTGGCGTCCTTTGGCGGTGCAATCCAAGACCTTCCTTGATAATCCCTCTCTTCTTTACCATGGAAAGTCGTCTTATCAACAACAGCCTCGCCTTTCTCTCCGCCATTACCTCTCTCTTCGCCTTTCTTCTTCGCATACTCCTCCGCATACTTCTTCTGCTCCTCCGTAAGCTCCGTCTGCAATCGCTCCTTCTTCCCAGCCCAAGGGCTCTTCCTGTTCTTCATCAGCCACGTGTCCGTCGCTGGATTATCGACCTCGGTCCGATCAATCTCATCACCGATTTCGGCATCGTCCTCGGCCGACTCCTTCTTCTTCTCCAACCTCCGCTTCTTCTGCTCGTGCTGAGGAATGTTGTACACCGAAACGGCGTCGTTCTGCCTCAACGCGTCCAGATCGCCGACGTAGTTGACTCCGGCGGAGGCAGAGGGGTCGGCGGCGTAGCCGTACTTGTGGAAGGTGTTGTACTGCTCGTCGAAGACGAAGGGCTCGATGGAGGCGTCTTCAACGAAGCCGAGCTTGTGGTTGCGCATGCCCTGGGCGACGCCGTCCTTGGCGTACGGATGGGAGGGGCCTTGGATTGGGGCCCACAGCTGGTCGTAGGTAGGGTTGAAAGCGACCAGGTGCTGGGTCGGGTCGATGGGGTTGGACCGGTCGCGGCGGCTGGCGGCGCCCGCGACGGGTAGGGAGAGCATGGTGTCGTCGACCTTGGGGGCGGCGGACTTGCCGTCGAGGAGGCGGGGAGGGGAAGCGTCCGAGTCGGAGCTAGGGTTTCCGTTTTGGCTATCCGAATGGTCTAATTCGCCGTCGTTTTGGTCCCTGTAGGCCTGGAGGAGATCCATGGGGAACAGAAGAATGATCGAATTTGGCGGTTGAGTTTTCAATTCTGGAAATGAATCTGAAAAGCTTATGGAATGAAAAATCGATGAAACAAAGAAAGGGGTGCTTTTTACCGGGTTTAATGGGTTTTTAGGAGTTGGGAGATTATTGTTTCTGTACTCCTTTATAGATTGGCCTTTTACAGTCGTAAACGCGTCCCTTATAATATAAATATTTACACTCTTGTACCCTGCACACTTGCAGTCTTTAGAACTTTAAGCGTTTGTTTAAACTTTGCGAGGGGAAACAACGGTTAAAACTATAAAAAAAAGTTAGAATCGTTTTTGCTAAATAAGTTATAATAATTTTGATGTGTTGTATTTTGATGTGTTGTATTTTAAAGTTATAAATTTGTAGCCAATTACTCATTATTGATACATGTTGAGGGTAAGCTCGGCACCACCACCGGGGACATTAACTTTGGTGGTCGGCTAATAAGCTTGGCAGACCTCAGGAGGCTTGTTGTCGGCCCCCGATGCGTTATACTTCTTCCCGAGGTGTCTCTCAGGCATCCAAAGTCGCGTCCCAAGAAGGCTGCCACCTCGGAATGTACGATAGCTCGGGTTGGGCCAACATTTCTCATAAATAGGCTGTTACTCGCCATTATAGGGCAACACAAGGCAGATACATTGCCGTCAGATAGAGTCCAATCCATTGGGCGATGGGCGCGACACTTGTTACCTACTGCCTGACACACCTTGATGTGACACCCAGGTGGTGGGCAAAACCCATCATACACGCGATCCAAGTGGTGGCCTATAAATAGAATGCATTTATGACATTCTAGAGAGAGACTACTTCTTCACACCTAACTAGCTGTCGACCTCTGCCGAGCAATACCTACCTTGAGTATCGGAGAGCCCTTGTCTCTTGACTAACCCTACTATTCTCTGAAGCATCTCTCCTCTTGCAGGTACACACTCCCGGCCAGAGGCAAGCCTAAGAAGAGGTCAGACCGTCCACAACCACACGTGGGTGTTGATCCGACGCCAGACAACGGTAAGCATCAACATTTTGGCGCTAGAAGGAGGGCCCCAACGCCTTCATCCCAACTTGAGCTACATCACCTCTGACTGCCGAGATGACGACCTGAGGTAACGCCAGAGATGAGACAGCCCGACCAGAGGGGTCGGGCGAGGCAAGAAATAGGCAACCAGCCACAAGCCGGCCTAGGGGCCGTCCTCGGACCGCGAGATCCTGGTCCGAGGGGCAAGGAATCACAACGAGGGCAGAGTCGGTGGATGCCCCAGCCGCCCAAGAGCCGATCCGATAACTTACAGACGCGGTCTGGATCCTGACTCAACAGCTCGCGCAGCAGGCTCAGCGTCAAGGCGCACCAGCCCTGCCATCCCTAGCCCAGGTTGACCAGGCTGGGGGTCGGATAGAGCGAAGTGCGGTCAACCTTGAAGAAGCTCAGTCCGAGCAGTCTGCAGGATCCACCAGGGGAATCCCTGCTGATAATAGAATAGTTCAAGAACGTCGTATGGGACGCCAAGCGACCTGTGCCCCTTCACCACAAGGTTCCTGAGCCTCGGTATTTGACCGACTCGGGTCTCAAGGAATAAACAGAAACCGCCACGCTGGGGATAGAGGCCGTGTTGAGGGCGGAGTACTCTATCGGGTCGAACTGCCTAAAGACACCAATAGCCGTCAGTTCTGGGCACTACAACGACAAATTGACGAGATCTGAAATTGTAGATTCGGTCTATATGAGACAGGAGCTTAGGACTCGCCTTTTTCGGATAACATAATGCGGGCGCCCATGCCGTCAAAGTTCAAGGTCCCGCAGATCAAGTCTTATGATGGGACCACAGATGCTGATGAGCATGTTGAACTCTTTCGGGGACACATGCTACTGTAGAATGCTAGTGACGCAGTGATGTGCAAAGCCTTCTCACTCACTCCTACGGGCCCTGCTCGGCAGTGGTTCCAATGACTTGAGCCCGGATCAATTCCCTCTTTTTAGCATCTGACCGACGCCTTCTCTTCGGCATTCTCCACGACCAAGACGCGAAGAAAAGAGATAACATGCATGTATGCTGTTAAACAGGGAGACGGCAGCGTCAGGGATTACATTAACCGGTTCACCTGGGCGGCTCTTGAGGTCAAGCACGTTGAAGACGAGACCCTAAAGCACATTCTTGTATAAGGTCTCTGAGACAAAAAGTTGACCTGGTCCTTGGCCTTTGAGCAGCCGAGCACGTTTTCCCAAATGCTCAGGTATGCCTAGAGACACGTGGACGCTGCAGAACCGGGAAGAGGCTGGCCCGAGCGGAACAAAGAAGGATAAGAAGCAGAAAAAGGCGCCAGAACAGAGCAACGCCGAGCACGCCAAGAAGCAGAAGAAAGAGAAATCCGAGAAGCCAAAGGGGCCAACCAGTAAGTTTCAAAGCTATACACCATTGGTGGCGACCATCGATGAGGTGCTCGCCAGGTTAGAGACAAAAATTTGCTAACACCACCGTCCAAGCTCTGAGGGAGCAGGGTGAAGCGGAATCAGTCAAAGTTTTGCGAGTTCCATAAGGATGTGGGGCATACTACTCGGGAATGCATCCAGTTGAAGGACCAGATAGAGAGACTGGTCCGAGAAGGTCTTTTACAGGAATTCATGGAACGGGTTATAACCCCGAGGGCCACTTCTGGAAGGAATGATTCGTCGGGCCGAGATGTACAAAACTGACCCAGGACCGAAGGTGGGAACGCCTCGGATCCCCCGAATATTGTTCACACGATATTCGGTGGTCTTGTCACCGGGGACACGTCGAATGGGCGGCGATCTTACGTCAGAGAAGGTCGGGGGGTCGAGCGGGGTGAATTAATAAATATGTCCGAACACATCAACAAGATATGTCGCCAAGGAGACACCCCGATCACATTTACCGAGGAGGAAGCAGACCGATTGATGCACCCCCATAATGATGCCCTGGTATGCGAGCTGCCTATCGCCAACAATGTAGTATGGCGTGTCTTAATCGACAACGACAGTTCGGCAGACATCCTCTTCAAACAAGCATTCGACAGGTTAAAGATAAGCAATGCCCCATTAGTCTCGGTTCGGACCCCGCTCTATGGCTTCGCAGGTGAATATATCCGGGCAACCGGGAAGGTTAGTCTGCCGATGACTTTCGGAGAAGGAGTCACTAGGATCACTCAGGTAGTCGACTTTTTAGTTGTCGACAAACATTCCCAGTACAATATCATCATTGGGCGGCCGACGCTGAATGGCTTGAAGGCCATTGTTTCAACATATCATTTGGCCATGAAATTCCCGACCGACGGCGGTGTTGGAGTGATGCGCTCATCCCAGGCGGACTCCCGGACTTGTTATGATAGTGCTATTTGAGCGGCCTCAGCTCTGTAACATGGCGTCTTGGCCGTCTATTTGGTCGACGAGACTGATCTTCCAATCGACCCGGCACCAAAGATGCTGGCAGACCTGGACCCCAGGTTGTCCGAGGAAGAGGTAAGGGCCACGCCGATCGAAGACTTAGTGCCGTTCTCCCTAGACCCTGAAAGGCCTAAACGCACAGTCCAACTCAGATCACAGCTGCGACGTGAGATCCGGGCCGACTTGGAATGCCTTATTTCTGAATATCGTGATGTTTTCGCATGGTCCCATGAGGACATGTCCGGCATTGATCCAAACATTATCAGCCATCGGCTCAACGTCCAACCTGGCCACAGGCCGGTGATTCAAAAATGAAGGGCCTTTAACCCAGAGAGATATGCTGCAATCAACAATGAAGTCCAGAAACTCCTTAAGGCTGGATTCATCAGAGAGGTCAAACACCCGGAATGGTTAGCGAATGTTGTCCTCGTCAAGAAGGCGAACGGCAAATGGCGGGTCTGCATTGACTATACTGATCTCAACAAGGCCTGCCCGAAGGACTGCTTCCCTCTTCCTCGGATAGACCAGCTCGTCGATGCCACAGCTGGCCACGAGCTTCTAAGTTTTATGGATGCATACTCCGGGTACAATCAGATAAGGATGGTCGAGAAAGACCAAGTCAAAACCTCCTTCGTTACTGACCAGGGCTTGTACTGTTACGTCGTGATGTCGTTTGGCCTGAAGAACGCCGGGGCTACTTACCAACGCCTCGTCAATAAGATGTTTGCTCGGTTGATCGGGAAAACTATGGAGGTCTACGTGGACGACATGTTGGTAAAATCTGTCCAAGCGAAGGACCACATGGCCGACATCCGAGCTAGCTTCGACATTCTCCGAGAATATGGGATGAAACTCAACCCGATAAAATGCGCCTTCGGCATCAGCTCGGGCAAATTCCTCAGATTTTTGGTCAACCAATGAGAAATCGAGGTCAACCTGGTGAAAGCCCAAGCAATTATAGACATGCATTCTCCTCGAACGGTGAAGGACGTGCAACGGCTCACTGGCATGGTGGCTGCCTTATCAAGGTTTGTCTCCCGGGCTACCAATAAGTGCCACCCTTTTTTCAAGGCACTTAAGGGGAGGTTTGAGTGGAGCAGGGAGTGTGAATAAGCTTTTCAAAGCTTAAAAACTTACCTAGCTACGCCCCCGCTCCTGTCCAAACCTTTGCCCGACGGGGCTTTAACTGCCTATTTAGTCATGTCAGAGAAAGTTGTCAGCTCGATCTTGGTCCGAGACGAAGACGGGATCTAGAGACCCATTTATTATACCAGCCATGCATTCCAAGGCGTCGATGAGCGTTATCCACCGCTGGAGAAGTTGGCTTTCGCCTTAATAACGTCGGTCCGGAAGCTGCGGCCATATTACCAAGGCCATACCATCAAGGTCCCGACCAAGTTCCCTCTACGGCAAGTTTTGCAGAGCCCAGAGATATCAGACCGAATGGCCAAGTGGTCGGTTGAGCTAGGCCAATATGATGTGCATTTCGTGCTGAGAATGGCAATAAAAGCTCAAGTCTTGGTGGATTTCATTGCCGAATTTACGGAGGCCGACAAGGTGACTCCACAAGTCGAGAAGTCACCCATTGAAGAGCCTGATACAGCTGGCTGCAGTGAAGAAGATCTTTCCCCAGAGTCAGACTGAAAACTACACGTCGACGGCTTTACCTGCGTCGACGGATTGGGGGCCGGGCTGATTTTAACGAGCCCGGATGGGTACAAGGTCATCTATGCCCTCCGGTTTGACTTCAAGGCCTCTAACAATGAGGCAGAGTACGAAGCTTTGCTGGCAGGACTACGAATCGCCCGAGATCTCGACGTCAATCGCCTTACCATCTACAGTGACTCAATGCTAGTGGTGCAGCAGGTCACCGGAGGATTTTAGGCCCGGGCAGACTCGATGGTGGCATATTTAAATTAAGCAAAACAACTGCTTGGACAATTTAAGTCCTATTCTTTTAAGCAGATCCCCCGATCTAAAAACGTAGAAGCCGACGTCCTAGCCCGACTAGCTTTCGGATTGGGTGGAGGTGACTTGACGTCGGTCCCAATCGAAAGACTGCCCGAACCAAGCATAGTTAAAGAAATCATGAGCCTAGCTGAGGAACCGAGAAGTACTTGGATGGACCCGATCATCCGATACCTGACCACAGCCGAGTTACCCGACGACCGAGAAGAAGCGTGTCGGGTACGTAACAGCTCGGCCTGGTATTCGATGATCGGCGAAAAGTTATACCGGTGAGGCTACACCACGCCGTGCTTGAGATGCTTGGACCCCAAGGAGGCCGAGTATCTGATGAGCGAGATCCACGAAGGTCTATACGGCAATCATACCGGAGGACGCTCTTTGGCCCAGAAGTGCCTCCGGCATGGATACTACTGCCCTACCATGCAGCAGGACTGCGGAAACTTTGCTTGAAAATGCCTCAAATGCCAACAGTATGCTAGAATTCTCGGCTCCCATGCCGAGCCCCTCAATCCTGTAACCTCGGCGTGGCCATTGGCAAAATGGGCCATCGACTTGATCGGACCACTCCTTACGGCCCGATCGCAATTCAGGTACTGCATCGTGGCAATTGACTATCTTACGAAGTGGATCGAAGTTGAACCCTGTACCAACATGACCGAAGCCAAGTGTACCAACTTCGTGTGGAAGAACATTGTTTGCCGGTTGGGATCCCACACACTATTGTGACCGATAAAGCTAAGCAGTTTAAATCCTCGAGTCTACGTAGCCTATACGAGAAGCTCGACATTAAGAAGGTCTTCTCCTCCCCGAGCTATCCGCAGAGTAACAGCCAGGTTGAGGCCGTCAACAAGACAATCAAAGATAACCTGAAGAAAAAACTCGAGGGGCTTAAGGGTACGTGGATCGATGAACTACCCCAGGTGCTCTGGGCATACTAAATAACTGTCCGAACAGCGACCGATGAAACACTGTTTTCCCTCGTTTACGGGGCAGAGGCAGTCATTCCAGCCGAAGTGGGATTACCGAGCTTTAGAGTTGAACACTATGAGGATACTCTGAACACAGAGTTGATGATGGCCGAGCTCGACCTATTGGAGGAAAAAAGAAACCGAGCAGCGATTCGTAACACAGCTCGAAACCAAGTGGTAGCTCGGTATTACAACAAAAGGGTTCAACCTAGAAGCTTTAAGGTTGGTGACTTGGTGTTGGAAAAGGTCACGGTACAACAACCCGGTCTCGGGTCCTTCGGTCCGAAGTGGGAAGGTCCGTTTAAAGTCGAAGACATCATACGACCAGGCACATACAGGTTGGCCGACACGGAGGGGAATCAGCTCGGGCATCCATGGAATGCCGAGCTCTTAAAAAGATTCTATTTTTAAAATTCAAAGCCAGACTCCTTTTTGACCTCTGGCCACAATTCTTTTGTAACTAGACCTGCTGAACAGGACTAGAAAAATCCATGTATATATTACATTAATGGAGCACAACTTCCTTAATATCATTCCACCTAAATAATGTATTTAAAGGAAAGATAAATCCAAGATGCCACAACTCTGGCTCGGAGGATAAGACAATAAAATCCCACCCAGAGAGAGTCATCCTAATTGAACCGAGCCAGGGGCTGGTCGGTATAACGATCATAGGTTTGTCGCCGTACAGAAGACCCTTTAAGTTACTCGGTACATTCATGTGCCCGACTAGTCTTACACTTGTAAAGCTTCTTTAAAGCTTAAGCAAGTCTGAGGGGGCAACAGGGTAAGGGTGGTCGTACACGCTATGCTCTGCCCGACCGAGATTAGAAACCTAAACCCACTTGGATCACTCAACCAAGCAGAGAATGATAACTACTCGGATTAACTGAGAACATAGGTACTATTCACCTCTGCTCGGACAACTCGACACCGAGCCGAGATTGAAACTAACACGCTCGGATTAACTGAGCGGGCAAAGTAAACTCGAACCAACCCTATGGCTGTCGAGATAACTGGTTCCCAACCTGGGATCCTTCCTGAGAAGCACCTAACTTGACACTAGATGACAGTGACCCGAGGACACTCGCACTTGGAAAATTACGTGGGATGTAAAATAAAACAGAACTACATGTAAAGAAAACAATGAGAGCAAAACAGGAAATCTTTATTTATCAGAGAGGTACAAGGAAACCGGGCACCCCCCGAGCCCGAATACAAAAAAGGGAAAAAAGAAAAAAAATACAAGTTCAATCAACTTGGGTCTCATCCCCGGCCACGTCTTCGTCTCCGCCCCTCTTGGTGCTCTGCTCATCCCCGTCGTCGTCTCCGTCTACCATGACGACCTAGTCCTCTTCACCCCGCTGTTGCTCGGCATCACCTTGGTCGGGCTCAACGATGACTGACCAGTCAAATCCCGCTGCCTCGGGATGCTTCTCGATTAGGTGGTTACGGAGGTCTGTTATGCCGTCGTAATAGAGATCGGCGTACTCCGTGGATGTTTTAAATTCCTCGACCGCACTGGCCAGGCGATCAGGGAGCTCGGCCACAAAGTGTTAGTGTTCTGCTTGCAGGGTTGCGAGATGCCCCTCAAGCCGTGCGGCTCTATCCTCAGCCTCCTTGAGCTGCCTCGATGTCTCCTCGGCCTCGGCCTTAGCCTTCTGAGCTTCCTCCTGTGCTCGTGAGAGGGACTCCTTGGCCTGGTCTAGCTCAATGTTCTTCTCATTGAGCTTCTTGTCGGAGTCCATCTTCTTCAGGAGGATCTTCTTGTGCATCTCCTTTTCTTTGTGGATCTCCTTCATCCCGGTCGAGTGCACCATGTGCAGAATAGCGCTCGCCTGCAAAAATCAAGGCGTCAGTCCTCGGCAACATGTTAAAAAGAGAACTATCGATTAGCTCGGATACTTACAGAGACAGTGGCTCGGAAAGCCGTGTTGCAGAGACTCTAGAAGTCCTCCCCCTGGATGTTTATGAAGAAGTCATCCTGGGAAACCGCATCTCCGAGGCGCTCAAGAACCATGCCACGGTAGTTCGGGCGTCTTCTCTACAAGTCCCTAGATGTGCCTCTGGCGGCTTCGTCTGTTGGGGTGACCTCCGACGAGGCCCTGGTCGGCTGTGGCGGGGGTGGTGGGACATGGACTGATGTGGAGATCTGCCCGGTGCAGATTGGAAGCTCGGGCCTCGGCGTCCACTTGCGCTTTCGCCTGGTGTCGACGGCCTTGCCTTTCTGCTTCCTTAAACTGGTCATCTGAGCACGCCTATCAGCGTGGGAGGTCGGTGCTGTCATTTCTGCACAAAGAAAAGCAAAGTCAAAGCGAGGTCAGGATAAGAAAGGGTGATTAAAAATAAGGTCCCGGGCTGACCTCCGATCTGGAGTGGGCGAGACGGGTATAGGAACCTAATCACGTCCTCGTCGGCTACAGGTGGCCCCGCATCGAAGGAGCCACTGGACGAGTCCTCGAAATTGGACGTAGAAGGCTCCCTCGTCGGTCACCCAGACCGAGAAGTGCTTGGCCCTAGAATGTCCGCGCCACCCGGACGAGCAATTGTAACCTGCCCGGCCCCCCGGGCAGAACAGACAGCTTGGAGAAGACTGCTGGACTCCCCAAACCAGCCATAACTGGATAAAGTGTCCTTCCTCAGAAGGAAGGACTGTTGTCTGGATGATTCTGGCTTCTCGAACAGTTCATCTATTGCCCTAATTACACGGCTCGGTGCCCAAGGACGCTTGGTCCAAACGTACCCCTGCTCTAACGACCTTGGCACTTGCTGATCTTCGGGGACTGCTTCACCGGCTCGGGCTAGAAAGTTCCCCTCAGCGTAGAACCACTCGTACTTCCATAACTTATCCGAGTCAGGGTTGCCCAGGATAAAATCCTTCCTAAAGCCGGTGAAATAGTACCAGTCGGACTGCCGAGGAAGCTTCTTCATCTTGAATACTTGTTTGAAGGCCTCCAGCGGCATCTCGGTACTCCGGTGGTACTTTCATAGGATGTACATCCCGATCAACGACCTATAGCTGTTCGGGTTCAATTGAGCCAGGCACACATTGAAGTCGTTGAGTGCTCGACGGAGGAAGCAGTGCAATGGTAGACGCAGCCCAGCCCTGAAGAACTCGACGTAGAGCGTGATGAATCCGTCTGGCGCGTCTAAGGGTGAGTCTCCCTCACCGGGGGCGACGAGAATCACATCGGCCGGGATGCCATACTCGGCGCGTAGGTTCTCTAACCACGACTCCGTGATGGCGCTTGTATAGCCCGCCGCAGAGGTTTGCCCAGGTCGGCTTACCTGATATGCCGTCACACCCCGAACACGGGTGACCTGGACCTCTTGTTCCATCTCTGGCTGCTCTGCCTCTGCCTCTTCGGCTGCATGCTCCTTATCGAAGACGTCAACCGTGATCACCCCCGCGACTTGGACGGGGGGCCCAGCACTCTGACCGAAAGTGCTCGGAGCATCCTCGCGGGCCTGAAGCTCGGTCCTCTCCCTTGGTAGAACTCGGGATGAGCCCGCTGTCGTCGCCCCTACATAAGGGTCTTGCTCCCTAGACGGCCTAATGAGCCTTCGCCCGTCCAGCATGTTAAAAAACTCCTGCTCAGGTACCGTATAGGAATCGACCCTTAGGATTTGCTCCAGCCGGCTGGCCCCGTCTCGTTTAGGGGACGCCACTTCGGCGTCAGATTGGGTAGAAGAAGAGCTACTACTCTCCGCGCTACTTTTCGACCAGGAAACCTCTACGTTCTGGGAATCAGACAAATCACTCATTTTCACTCAAGGGAAATTACCTGCTAGGGTTATCGGTAGCTCGGGAGATGCGATCCTCGGCTAAATAACTTGAGCTCGGCAGCTAAAACTCTTCGGTCGTAAGATTTTTGAAAATGAAGTGCAAATTACGAAAGGGGGTGGCTCTATTTATAGCCATTTTGGCTGGAAAACTCGAGCGCGAAAACCCAGGAGGCGCAATTAATATGCCTGATAGGCGCGCAGACGGTCGCGATGTGACACGCGTCCCCTGTCTGATCTGCGCGTCTTTTCACCTCACCCCGCTTTCAAGTGTCGTTTGGTCTTCCTCCTTTGAGCCGACCTCACCCACTCGGCATAGTCCACCCGGCCGAACACCGACCAGGTAAACTGGGGGGCTAATGTTTAGGGTAAGCTCAGCGCCACCACCGAGGACATTAACTTTGGTGGTCGGCTAATAAGCTCGGTAGACCCCCAGGAGGCTTGCTGTCGGCCCCCGATGCGTTATACTTCTTCCCGAGGTGTCTCTCAGGCATCCAAAGCCGCGCCCCAAGAAGGCTGCCACCTCGAGATGTACGGTAGCTCGAGTCGGGCCAACATTTTTCATAAATAGGCTGCTACTCGCCATTATAGGGCAACGCAAGGCAGATACATTGTCGTCCGATAGAGTCCAATCCATTGGGCGATGGGCGCGACACTTGTTACCTACTGCTTGACACACCTTGATGTGATACCCGGGTGGTGGGCAAAACCCATCATACACTCGATCCAAGTGGTGACCTATAAATAGAATGCATTTATGACATTCTAGAGAGAGACTACTTCTTCACACCTAACTAGCTGCCGACCTCTACCGAGCAATACCTGCCTTGAGCATCAGAGAGCCCTTGTCTATTGACTAACCCCACTATTCTCCGAAGCATCCCTCCTCTTGCAGGTACACACTCCCAACCAGAGGCAAGCCTAAGAAGAGGTCAGACCGTGCACAGCTGCACGTGGGTGTTGATCCGACGCCGGACATCAGTAAGCATCAACAATACAAATTTTTGTTTTTAAACTAAAATTAACATGAAACCTATACTTGAATAGTTGATTAATGATATGAGTAACCTATAGTTATTAGCATTCATGAAAAGCCTTATCAATTTTTTAATTAACGGCTTATGTGAAAACCACACAGATTTTTGTCAAAAAATTAATATTGTTTTTATCAAAGAAGTGATTTGCTATAGATTTATAAACTTAAGGTACAACATGTCAAAATTAAAAGTTTAAAAATAAATTACAAATATGCAATAAGTTCATAGGTCAACGGTGTAAAATAATAAAACCCTAATAAAATGATGACTTGACTCCAGCAAAAATACTTGTTGACATACATTATTTATAATTTTATAAATGTCTTCTAAATTATTGATTTTGCACTTACTTGTTCCTTGGTTTTTTAAAAGAGCAAAGAACAAGTTAATAAAAAATCAGTAGTTAGGAGACATTTATAAAATTTCAGTAGTTTATTGAGTGTTTTGAACTTGCTTACTATCTAAAAGATGAAACAAACCATTTTCAAAATTTGAGAGACATGTTACATTAAGATATATAATTCAAAGATATTTATGACATATTAATAAAAAATAATGGAAATCGACTTCCACCAGGCTGGAAAACTGAACATGGCAAATTGAAGATATGGTGCCACATTACAAAACTGACCACATCGGTTTAACATCAAACTGCTAAAGTGAATGACAATTGGGCTGTCGAAATAGGTATTTGATCTTGGTGTGAACCGAACGGATTGAGGCTTTTATGTTTGTTTTGAATTTTTCAAGTTAAAAATATTTTTTAATTTTTCTATTAATTATATACAATAATATGTTTTGAAAAAAAGAAACCATGATTATTGCTCATAAACTGCCAGGTTACTTACATGTAAACTCAAAGATTACCGTCCCCTAAAAGCAACAGAAACTAACTGGCAAAAACCAACGTTGGTTAGCAACCAACCGAATATTTCCATGTTTGGCTTGGTGCTTAATTCCTAGAGTGTTTAGTTCCAACTTAAACAATATAAAACTCTCACATGTTATACAATACTTTCAGTTCTAACTCTCAGTTATTATTATTATTTTTTTATGGAAATCAATCACCTCAAAATTGCAAATTATCAACCAATATGCAACCTTTATTCTTACTCTATCCATCGTCTGCCACAACAAGAACATACTTCCCCAGAGTTTCTCTCCAGAAAATTGATGTCTTTCGGAATAAGAAGTCATTGTAGAGACGACAAAAGTCGATGGTTTTTTTATCTTCATCGTTTTCGCAGGGGGGAAAAATCAAAGAGAAAGGAAACAATATGTGCATAATATTTCACCTTATATATAACACATACGGATTTATTTTTAATAGTTACGAATCTAATAAGGTATATTTTAACACCAATTGATGATATGCCGTGACAAGAATTCATTCTTACGAATCTAATAAGGTATATTTTAATAACAATTGATAATATGCCGTGACAATAATTTATTCTTATAAATTATTATTAATTTTTTTGTCTACTAACTTAATTAATTACAACCGTCCAATTTATATCATACAGTTAATAATATATAACAGTATTTATTAAAAACGTAATCATTAAAACAACAAATATATATATTTTTAAAAAATCACTTAAATCTCAAAGAATACATAACGTAGAAAAACAAGAACATTCAGTAAATTGATACACACCCTAGCTAGATAATCAATACAAACATGTCAAGGATTCTTCATTTTGATCCTCAATTTCCTAGCTATTTGGGCTGCTTTAGGATGTACTGGCCTCTTACTACTATCACACTGCTCCATTTCCACCCAATTAATAACCTTAAGTATCAATGACTGAGCAACTTTCTTAGCTTCCCCACCATCTCCTGATACCCCTTTCTGTTTTTTCATGCCAGTCTCTAAAGCCTTCTCCAAAAACTCCATAAACCAATTCCCAGCTTCTGTCTCAATCTGCTTACACAGCTTAATTGTATTGCTCAATCCACTACTATTATTATTACAACAAGACCCCGGTTTACTATTCTCATCATTCTCACCAACAGCTTCAAGAATAGCCGGTTTTCCAAGTGGGGTTGAAGGTGTCTTTCTCTCTAAGCTAGCTTTTCTAATAGCACTGCTGCTTCTCATGATCCTCCCAATGTTCGCCTTCTCCTCACTTCTCTCCGAATTAGACCCAACCGCAACTGATTTGCACAAGGCCGACCTTCTTTTAGACGAGTTTAGCTCCTTGTTAGCAGAGTTTGGCAGGATTTCGTGTAAAACGGATGAGGAATCTCCTTCCTTGTCCTTCCGTTTAGTACCGACTGGGTTTTGATCCTTTTTGGCAGTGGAGGTAGCAGCTTGAACCGAGACCATGTCCGTCACTGCCTGGACGATTTGGTGGTGGAATTCGAGGAACTGATCGAAGCAGGCTGCCGGGTTTTCCGCCTTTGCCTTCTTGCTCAAGTTTGAGAACATCCTACAGAAAGTAAATCAAATGAGTGAAAAAGATGAACTTGCTACTATTAGCTAATTCAAAAAAAAAAAAAAAAAAAAAAAAAGTGACTTGACACTACTTGAGAGATCGGACTAAGGTATCAGTTGCTTGAGCTTCTCTTAAAGCTTGAAGGGCAATCTTCTGAGCCGTTTCTCGCTGTTGTATAGCTTCCTGAAAAACACATTATAGTTGGAGACTAATTAATTAAGGTAAAAAGAAATTAAATTTGTAGCGATTAAGAGTTTTGAGTTTAAAAAGATGCTAACCTTGCCAAGAATGCTGAGTTGTCCTGGCAGGTTCATGGAAAGGCTTGTGCTGTTAATTTCAGGAGACGTTTCATAAAGAGACTGAGATTGTGGTTGTGGTTGAGAAGAATTTGTTTTTGGATTGGAGGAGTTTTGGGCATCTTCGGCAGCCATGTTTAGGGAAGTTGCAACTCTCGAATTCCGCAATCTCGGCGGCGGAGTCGAGCTTTTCTTTTCCTAAAAACACAGAGAAAAAGTAAGAAAATCATCTCAGAAAAAGGAGAGAAGTAAAAAAAAAAATGCAAGAAAAAAAGAAACACAAATTTTGGTTATGAACAAATGTGGTACCTACAGATAAGTTGAAGGGACTGATAGGGATCCTCGGCTCTCGGTCATAAACGCTCCGGCTCCGCGGAAATTTTCCTGCAGAGGACACAAAGCAGCTTTTCCTCAACAATGCAGGACTTTCCCCTTTCGAGTCCACCGTCTTCGCCAAAAGTCCGCCACCAAACGAGCTCCGAATCGCCGAATTCCCAACTGTATCCTTAATTGTTCTTCCTCTGATCATCGGCGACATAGGCAATAGACTGCTCCCCGCCCTCGCCGGAGGCAAATTCTGGTCCTTAACCGGCGTACACTGATCGAAATCCAACGGGACAGGCTTCAGTACCATAGGCGAAGAACAACACGAGACCCCATCTCCTCCACCGCCGCCATTATGAGGCCCAGTTCCCCAAGACCCCCTTCTCGAAACCTTCGAATTTGTTGATTTCTGCTCAATTCTCCTCTCCCCTTTCTCCCTCAGGCCCATCAGCGGCTCCGGCGTCCCCACCAACGGGTGCCGGCCAGGGAGCGGCTTCGCGCCTTTGATGACAGGGAGTGGAGACCCCAGCTCGAGCCGGTCGACATAGATGAACTGGCCGAGCTGCATTTTGTTGCTGAGGACGAAGTCGTCTTGCTCCGAAGGAAGGCTGACGTAGATGGAGTGCGAAGAGTCGGAGACCTTGATGAAGAAGCCGTGCTTCGGCCATAGATTCTTCTCGTCGAGGTCGGCCGGGACGATGTCGGTCACCTGCAAGAGCGAGCTCCTGTGTTCGCTCGTCGCCTTCGTCCCGGTGTTCATCCCGTCCAGAAGCTTCAACAGAATTCCCGGTGCCAGAGCCGCCATTACTGATCTCACTTGAAACTAGCAAATTTTTTTTTTCAAAGAATTACCCAAAAAAAAGGAGCAAGAATAGAAAGAGATTGTGTGGATTTTGGATTCTAGATTATTGGGATTTCATGGTTGGGGACGTTGGCAAACGGTCAGGGCTACTACTAAGTAGAGTGAAAGGTCACTTTTTTAAAAAAAAAATTTAGAATTAGAGTTTTTCGAACGTTGAGGTAACGGTCATATTTTCTCTGCTTTGATGGTGAGTCGCGTCAATAATGATTTTGAATTACATGCGATATCTGCCGGTCGCTAAATAACCACTTTGCCTTGTAATTAAATCCAAAGCATACACTCGAAATTGAAAAATGACCTCGTTCTGTATTCAATCATGTTTGTAGGGAAACATACATTCTCGTGGGAAAAAATTTTTGCCCGATTAAAAAAAAATAGTATTGGAATTTGAATTTTGTTTTAATCCCTACACGTGAAATATCTGAGAGAGCGGTTAATTTGGCTCCTCTGCGTGAACCACATTAAAAATATAGAAATAAGGCAACATTTAATCACCGGCAAGATTGTAGAGCTTTCAGAGCGTTTGGCAATGTCGTACAAAAAATATCATTTTAACTATTACAATGTAAAGTTATTATATGTTATAGTATAAAATAAATATAGACTACATGTAAAGTTTTTACATGTTACAATAAAATCGTTCTAATTTTTTATTCTAACTTTGTTGTCAAACGTATAGGATGTTTGACAAGTATAGTTAGAACTAACTTTTTAGTTTAAAACACCGTAACATATGAGAGATTTATACGCTAACAACTTTTTACTTTTAAGCTTTATCCTATTTGGTAAATAAAAAATTAGTTTTAACCATACTTGACAAATACCCTGGCACTCTTTATTACTTATCTATTCATTTTTTTGTACGTATATGAAAAAGGAGAAATACCCACTTAAAAAATATTTTGGATGTGAAGATCTCAGCACAAGTATATACCACTTTCTTAGATTGCTTACCTTACACTAACAAAGAAATACAATGAAAAGACTAACAAAGGAAATTGATCATATTAAAGGATCTATAATGGCCCAATTTTTGAACTCCCTAAAAGAGATCCAATTCAGTTGAAGTCTATTATAAAGGATCATAAATGCTTAAAAATCGGTAAGTTATGCCTTAAATATGTAAGTTTAATTGTATTAGCCAGTTTCTAGATTAAATATTAATATTAATAGCCCTTAAACTTTAAAGTATTTCTTATTTTGCTCCCTTAAACTTTACAAAGCACCGCTTTACCCTTAAATTTTTCAAACTCCTTATTTTGCTCTCTAAATTATAAGATCACCATTTTACCTTTGAACTTTCAAAGCTCCTCACTTTATCATAGACAAAATTGAACCCATGTGATTCGCACATGGATCACCTATAAAGACAAAAATAAGATTTTATGACTTTTGAGTTTTGTTTTATATTTATACTCTCACTTAACACTTTTATTTTTTTTGTTTATGTAAACTTTCATTTAGAAAGGGTTTATTTATACATCTTTTCTAATTTTTAATGTTAACTCATTTAATAAGTCGATATTGTTCATCGATATTTAAATTTGAATACTAAAAAAGATAAGATATGCATTAAAAATAAGAAGATATCGACAAAAAATATCAAAAAAAAATATACACACAGACCTTTCCTAAATAAGAGCAGAGAAAAAAGATATTAAATGAGAGTACAAACGTAAAATAAAGCTTGAAAGTGATAAAATCTCATTACCTATACACGAATCACGTAAGCTTCATTATGCCTATTTAAACAAAAATTAAAAAATAGGAGATAAAATGAAGTGCTTTAAAATAAAAACAAAATAGTGATTTTTAAAATTTACAAGGTAAAATAAGGAATTTTAAAACTTCAAAAGATAAAGTAATGATTTTTAAAGTTTAAGGACAAAACAAGGAAGATTTTAAAGTTTAAGAGTCATTAGTAATAACCCAAAATTAAAAGATAAAGCAAATACCATAGAACAAAAATAGTGAATCTTACACCATGCCATAATTCATATGTAATGAATCATAATGTTGAAAATAAAAATAAAAAACTTTTTCCATCACGATGAAACAGCCAGATTTTTTATTTTCTTTAATTTGTTTAATTGACTAAACAACATACAAGGGTTTGAAAATATCCTAATTTATTTTTACCGAGAGCGGACTATGCTTAATTGCAGATTTATCCAATGTTGAATTCCATCTACCAAAACTCTCCAAAGAAAAAAATGAGGGCCTGCAGGAGCAGGTCATCACTCATTATCACCACGACATTCTCAAAAAACTTGAAAGAAACAGAGCAACAATTCTACACTTTTGAAGTAATATTCAGCTCAAATTGAATCAGAATCATTGAACAAAACAAAATTTAGCTGCCAAAGATAATCTTTCATCTCGCCGGCCATGTTATAGTGGTGTTGCAAACCCTGCAAAAGAATGATTATTTCAAGGTAAGGATTCTCAAGTGCTGAAAGAGGTAATACAAATAACAAGCGACCCTGAGAAACATTATGAACTGACATGATTCGTCAGTGGAAATTATGCCCTTTGGAAGATCAGAAGTTTGAAACATAATCCATGAAGATAAAAAGTTATAGAATTACGATAAATTTGTTCATTCTGAAATTAAGGGGGGAAAAAACAAAACTCAGCAGAAGAAAATGCATGTAACATGTAACATATAGCCCCATGCACTACCGTATTTCCTTCTTTTTTTTTTTTTTTTTTAATTTTCCTTCCTTCAAACCCTACAATCTTTGGAAGGCAGGAAATTAAGACTTTTGTCATGTAGATGCCCATGAGGAGGTTTGAACCTTAGACCTTGTGAGAGCAAATCACAGGCCTGAATATTCCAATCAACACCCCTTGGGTCACTACCATATCAGACCTTACCGACCGAGGTGTTTCTATCTCTTATTTCTGATGTACCTGCTCCAAAACGAACTCATATACACCTCATGGAAGAAAAAACATTTTTCTCCAACATGTGGTTCACGGAAGCATGGACAAGAAAGACAAACTACACATGAAACTTTATCCAACATTCTTCTTTTGAACCAGGAAACACATTTATCAATGTGAAATTTAGGTCTACAGCAAAACCACCAGAAAAGATGGAAACAATCAAATTCGTCGAAAAATTTCATCCGGGAGCACCTGCTTGATGACAAGACGGCATTGGTTGTTCGGGACGCATGAAAAAAAAAACCCTGAAAGGCCTGGCAGGGAAGGGAGGGAGAGCTATCCTGCTTCCTTGTCAAGTGAACTAGAGGACGGGGGTGGTGATACTCTATTTGCCTCTAGTTACTTAACTGTTACACTCGATTGACGTAGAAATTAATTCAGTCAGCATCTTAGCGTAAAAATAAACCGACCACTACACTACCACCTCTTAGTAGTCAATCACCAGTTGTAAACTCTTAGGGGGGAAAAAATCCCTAGTTGTAAACAAACCACTATAGCCAACATTAGATTTGTTGTTCTTTTGATAGAGCTGCTATGTTTACCTATAGCAATGTAGAAGGCTAAAACTAAAAGCAAAAGCAAAGTCAAACTAAAAAAACCCAGTCTCAAAATAACGAAAAAACTACATTGGTGTCCGTGCGAGCTTCTTTTAAGGGATTTGTATGCAATCCCGAGTCCCAACAAGGACACGTTAAAAATTAAAACTTCATGTCTTCATCCATTCACCACTAGACCTCCTTAAAACCCACTTAGCATGAAACACCAAAAAGATGCAATTTTAGCTCAACCCCCTCTAAGATCGGGAAGTGAGAGAATAAAATGGCATCCCAAAAAACTGTGAACACCTCCGTAACAGAGTCTATTATGTTCGTTGACACTAAAACCATAACAAGAGAGACGTTGTCAATACAACTTGTCGCAATAGCAATGTAAACTACATCTAACTAAGCCATTGAAACAAAATAAGAAGAAAATTTAAGAAAATTTTTGGAGTTACCTTCTGATAGACAACCCCACTTGTTATTGTGCAAAGACAACATAGAAGTGAACAAAGCCGAGGCAGTGACACTATGCAATGGCATTAAGGACTGCAAGCTAGCCAACTCCACGGGAAGCCTATAAACACAAAATCATCATTCTTTAATAACAACACCATAATTATAACAATGACACCAAAAAAGCCGCAACTTTAGAACAAAATCCTGATTAAAGTTTCTTTTTTTTTTTTTTGCCCTTTTTGGGAACGAGTATGTCCAGACTCCAAATGATGCTATCAAATTCGATTGTCTTTTTCATTTATGCTCACAAATTGGAATTTGGAACACAAGTATTCCCCTTTTTTTCTCTTTCTAGGAAAAATTCGCAAAAAAGGTTAAAGAAATAATGCCAGAACTAGTGAAATGATAATCTCATAGTGAAATTACTAAGCTGCGAGCCTGTGATTTTTACTAAATTCTGGGAAAAAAAATAGTGGGCACAGTTTAGCGAGATTTAAGAGGTATAAAATCAATCAAAAAAATAAGAAGAATTTAAAAAATTACCTTGAGGAGTTGAGTTTGGGAAGAGAGAATCGTGAAGCAGAGTTGGGCTTGGAAGCGGCGAGACCGGTCAACTTAGAAGCAGCTTTGGAAGCAAAAGGCGATGGTGATGAGGAAGAGCTCATTAGGGTTTTAGCAGAGGCCGAAGATACTCGTAGGGTTTGCCTCACACAGTTCGCCGCCATGCTTCTTTCTCTGTCTCCCTCCGTTGCCAACGCTTTCCTCACTCTCTCTCTCTCGCTGTCAGTCGTGACTCGCGAAATCTGGCTCTCTCCAGCTCCACAGAGAAAGGGGTTCTTTATGGGCTGGATCTATATTTTGGGCCCGGAGTGCCGCGGTGTTAGCCCAATGGGCCATGAATTGGAATAAAGTAGGGAAACCCACAAGCCACACCCCCTTCTGCGAGTAAATTTGATTGTACATCACTTTTTTCTACCCCACCTTTTTTATAATATATTTTACCTTTTTTTTTTCTTCTCTTTAATTTATACTATTTCTTCTAACTAATAAGGCTAAAATACTTTTAAATAATACATATTTGTCTGACTTTAAACTAAAATACTTAAAAGCAATAGTGTGTTTACATTCATTAAAAGTATTTTCAACCACCCATCTTGGTCATGTTAAGCATAATCTAATGTGGTTAAATTAAATGAGTAAAAATTTTAACCTGTCACGAGTTATAGGAAGAAGGCGTGTTATAAATTTTTGATCACACGATTATTCACACAGTTTAAATATATTTCATATATGTATGAAAAATTGGAAAACCATTCTATACGTGTTATTTTTTTTTAATCTTGAAAATGGCCTTTTAAGGGACATGGAATATCTACAAATACATTATGATGGAAAAACTTGTTCCCATTAAAAGGGGAAAAAAAAAAAAACTCGTTCTACTCCAACTAAAACGAATTAACAGAGGCTTTTTCCCCCTTCTCGTGAGACGGATGTGGGAAGGCTATCCCGTCTCAATCTTGCTCCATTACCGTTCCTATTTTGAGGGGGTGATATACTAAAGAAGTTTTCTTCTCGGGTGTTTAAGAACACCGGTTTGAACCAATTGGTTTAAGATACTATAGCATGTGAGAACTTTACACTATAATTTATTTTTGCTTTATATTATAATACGCGAGAGTTTTACATTATTTGAGTTCAAACCAATTAATTGAAAACCAATCCTAAACATTAGTTCATAAGAGAGCAAGTTACCAAAAAGAAATAAAAAAAAAAAAGAAAGAGAGAGAGAAAGAAAGATACAATAAATAAAAAAAGGAAAAAGAAAAAAGGAAGAGACAAGCACCATCAAGACTCGAGTCAGCTCTATCCAAAATTAAAAGGATTAGCTAAGCCAGCTCAAAGAAACCAAATTAATTAGTGCATTTAACTTCTTTCATGGACCTGACTACCCATGACTCACTCAATTGAACATTTCTAGCCACAGTTACTTGAATGTAGATGCTTCACATTGATCCCAGATTCCCACTGTATTAAACGATCATTTTTAAACAACATATAATATACAATATACCATTTTATTATTAATTCCCAAAACTAACAACCAACCATAAGATACAATGAACTGAATAATGAAGATAACAAGTCATAAAATTATGGGGAAAAAAAAAACTCAGCGGCATAAAAAATGTATATTAATATATTTAGCTTCTAGCAACATGCACAAGAATATCAGACCTTAACAATCAAAACTCGCTTTTATATTGAATCCATTTAGGAATATAGGTTCGAATAACATTTGGTTTAAAACAATTTTGCTACAATATTTTTTTATAAAATTTAAATTGCTAAAGCATTTTAAGTCGAAACTATATTTTCAAACGGGTTACTATATATTCTGATATACCTGCTCCAAACAAACCTATAAACACCTTGTAACAGTGTGGTCCAGAGAAGCATAGACAAGACAGAGGAGCTACACAATGAAAACTTATCTAACATTCTTCTTCATTTTTTATGAAAACTACTAATAGATCAAACTGTTAAATAATTAATCCAATGACTAAATATCATGCTCCACCGGTGGTGCAAAATAGGCTTATCTGTCACCCGTGACTCACTCAACTCAACATTTTTAGCTTCAATTTCTTGTATGGCGACGCTTCACGTAGATCCCAGATTCTCAGTTCATTAAAACAAAACATTTTTTTTAATGTGTTGATTTAGAACTATGTTGTTCCTCTTGCGTAAAAGATGATAACTCTTATACTGTTCTGAACGAAACAAAGCCAAAACCCAATGCGTCGAAAATCTTTTCCATCATTCCAAGCTAGTAATTACACATGAAAAGGGTCGAAAAATCAAGAGATCAATATCGGGGTGTGGCCATTTTCAAGGACCCAAAAACAAAAAAAGTTTTCTGTTCTTGACCCACAGTTTTCTTGCTAATTTCAACTTGCTGGGTTGAAGATAATGAGGCCATCTTCATTTTGCAATATGGGGTATCTTTTAAAGGTGATTTTAGGCCAGAATCACCATTCTAGGCACTTTTGAAAAAGAGATAGATAATCAGATTCAGGATAAGAATTGGTGAAGCAAAATATATTTACTCTTAAGCTTTAATCCCATGTTTTATTTTATATGCTCAATGAATCGTTTACCATGAAAAGCGTGAATAAATTCAGAAGAATAATTATCATTCACCGTACTTTATGTAATTCACACGCAAAGTCATGGAGTTTCTGACTTCAGATTTTAAGCATTCCATAACCCTGAACTGCAACCTTTCTCCCTAGATAAGGATTCCTCAGACTCATCATTATTAGCTTTTGCAAACAGAGAGCGTATCCTAGGAGATTGCAATCTGTACGTCTTTATGAGTCGGTCTTTTTGACCAAATAGATCCCAAAGATAACTTCTAATTTACTCAGGAATCACATACTACTAGTCCAACAAATAATGGAACGAACAATGCTTAAAATTGAAGCTAATTGCTACTTCTGAGAGATTTTGCAGTCTAGTTCACGTGGACAATGCATGAGAAGAACAGGAATCGTATGCTACTAGTCCAACAATTAGTGGAAAGCGGAAACAATATTCCTTCAATTGAAGCTAATTGTTAGAGCTAGAAAAAAAATTTGATGGGAAAATAAGTGCGGAAAAAGACGATCAGTCATAACTACTTTTTTTTGGCGTGACTATAAGGGCCCCATATGCTGAGAAATACCAAACATTGAGTCATAGCTACTTGAATATAGAGACGAAGCATGCCACGTTTGCACCAACAAAGGCTAACAAACATTGAGCGGATATCTCAAAAATAGTCTTAAGCGCTGCCTAATGGACTCGTACATGAGACCTCCAAATCATCAAACTGCCACCTTGGTGGTTAACTGGGCTGGGAGATTTTGCAGCCTAATTCACAGGACAACGCTTAAGAAGAACAATCTTCTATGGTTTAAAGAACTCAAAGTAAGATCTATCAACAATGATTCAACAGAAGAATGGGTATGAGAAGGTGACTATTCAGTGCATGAATCACACATCACAAACTCAGATGCCCTCAATGACATGAATTGTAAGAGCCTGCAACCATCGCATTAACTCTCCCTCTGACGACTCAGAAAGACAAACATTGAAAGGAAATTGACAGCAATTAATTTACTTACCCCTTGAGAAAGAACAACTATTGGTTTCTGTTGTCACATAATTATGACCATTTTTACCGTGTGTTTGGCATATTAGTTTATATTAAAACTTTTGGTTCAAATATTGTAGTATATGAAAATTTTATACTGTATTTAATTTTTGGTTTATATTATAAGATGTGAGAGTTTTTATTGTTTTTGGTTCAAACTAAACCAATGAGCCAAACACTCTATAACTTTTATTGATTTATTTATTTTGCTTGTAGTAACATCTTTCGGAAAAAAAGTTGAAGAAAGCTCATTGCCAGGACAAGCATTTACAAGGTTACCCGTTTCATTGTAAACATCAGACATGAAACCTGTGTAGGTAAGAGTTGCCGGGTTAGTGTTTTCATTGTCGTTTTCTTGATGAATTTTAGTGTTTTCATTGTCGTTTTCTTAATGAATTTTGTCTTGGTACTCGACAGTTTTTTGCAAACACACAGAGTGTTTGATATTTATGAGACTTATACAACAGAGTAGTTGGCCTCTGTCTTATCTATACATTGGCCAATACAGTTTATGATGTTTTGTTATTAAATTGGAAATGCAGAACTTTCACCAAATTTAGAACCTTTCTCAACTATAGCTTCCTCATCCTAGCTACCAAATTAATGGCGAGTAATGGTGTGGATATGGCAGATTAGTGGTCCAGCTTTAAAGTTGGTTTTGGAAAAAAAAAAAAAAAATCCCAATGAAATTCTGCAAAAGGGTCAAAAGATCATGACCAGGAAACCAAAATTATTTAGGGTTTACCAAGATTCAGAAACTTTTAATGGGATGATACATATATACACACACATATATATAAATATGTGACTTTGGTTTCTCATGAAGCCAACTGTTTATTTGGCACTGTCTTTGAAAAGAAACAAAATAGGAGTAATTATTTTGGCATGTATCAGAACTACTTCAAAACGATATTGCATTTGCCATTATCATTATAACAGAGATTGGTCGTTTGGTCCAAAAATGTAGCCTTTGTTGATAAGACGAAGCACCTAAAAAAACTGCCTACTCTAGCTGGCCTTCTTTTTAACACGTACACGTTTGGTACAATGGATAAAATTAGTGGTTAAAACTGTAAATACTGTAGCATGTGAGAGTTTTATACCATAGCAATTTTTTTTCCTATTATTGTAGCATATAAGAGTTTTATATTGTTCCTAGCTAAACAATTGATTAGAACCAACTTTGCCAAATAAGTAGAGTAAATGTACAAACAATAACATCTCTGTGGTGATTTGGTTTTGAAAAAAATGTATTTTATTTAAGTTGTTTTAGTTTCTTTATCGTGTAAACGTCTGTAATTTTATATATGTCTCAAAGTCTCTCAAAATGCTAGGCTTTGCCCAAAGTAAACAATTGTATGATTATTTGGTAGCTACTTTAAATGTGCTACTCTCTTTGTTTTTAACAAAGTCAGAAAAAGAAAAAGAAGAAGAAAAAGGAAGGAGATTATGAAGTATTGGGTCATAATCTCACCCCTTCGGATCATATAAACGTTAAATAGTGATGGTGGGGCATTTGTTGTAAAGTAAAACCATTAAGTAATTGGTGAATCTTCCCTTTATTTTCAACGTAGAATTGAAGAGGAAAAAGAAAAGAAACACTTCGAAACATTTAAAACTTCTTTTAATTATGATGGTTAAAGATGCTTTTATTCTTCTAGGGAAAGGCTTAAGTCCTCTACAAAACTTGGCTCTACGTCAACAAACAATTCGCCACGTTAATTTGATTGGAGAAACGTGAGCTCACTCACGTTTTAAAAATTTTAGGGTCCGTCTAGTAAATAGATTCGTCTTGTGTTAATTATATTATTTTGATTTGGGTTATATAATTTAAATTAGTGATTCGAATTACTATCTGAATTAACGTTTGGACGTACATTTAAAGTGCTAATCTGAATGGAGAATAAAATTGTAATTTGTGTTTGAAAAGATAGTGAAAAAAGTTTTTGATTTATTAAAAAGTCTAACAAAATTTTAATTTTCATGATCCTAAAAAATATACAACATGAATCTTGATTTATTCCTCTCTTCATTAGAAACACAGTGAAAGAAGAATCGTTTCAATCAGATATCAAATGAAGAAGTTATATTTTTTTTGCTCAATGTAAGAGAGAGAATTTCAGTTTTTATAATAACAAAAATATCTAAGTCCAAAGAATTTGGAGGAATGACTCTAAAATCTTGAATTCAAATAATTCATTTGATTTGAATTTTGAGGGAAACAAATACAAATCCAAGGAAATTTAAAGATTTAAATCTAAAGAGTTATTCGAACACATGAAATAAAAGGCCCCTTAGTTTTTATTCAAAATTTTGTAAAATTTTAATTATGCTATCGTTTTATAAGAAAAATTTATAACTATATATCCATTCAAAATTTTCATATATAATTATGTCCAAATTCAATAAGAAATTATCTCTTCTTCTTTTTTTTTCCAAAAAATTGTCTCATATAAATGCAACAATAATTTTGTAAAATGTATAACAAGAAATTAATTCATTGCAGAATAAACGTGATGGGACCAATGTCTAATGTTATAATCTACTATTTTCTATTCTTCCTTCCTTTTATAAAGTTACTATTTACGCAAGGGAATCACGACCGACAAAGGCCATTGAATTCTTTTTGCAACGGCTCGAAAAACATCGACCAGAAGACTTTGAAAAGAGTACTAGAATTAATGCGTTTTAAAAAACCAAAAGGACTGAAATCGTTGAAATAGTACTAATAGGTAGTAACTTTTTCCCTTTTTTATTTTTATATTACAATTAGTTAAAACTGATAAATTATAACTGAAGTATCAAATAAACATCAACAAAATGGCTCCTTCATGTATCAACAAAATGTCGTCCTAGAAAAAGCAACTATAGTACAAACTTAAATGGAGAGATCTGCAATGATGACTCACTAATAGGGGTCAGAGTCAAAAAAAATTAATCAGAACGGACGCAACTTAACAAATGAGTGGGGATGAATGAAAATGTAGAACTTTAGGAAAATGAAATACGAAATTATATAAAATTTTATATACAAAACGCAAAAAAAAAAGCTTTGGGGGACGGTGGCTCACCCTTGTCTGTGGGTGCACAAACGAGTCCACCAAAAAAAAGAGAAGGAAAATAAAGGAAAAAAAAAAAGGAAAGACAACTTGGGACGTAATTAGTGTTAAGCTTTCCCCAAAAAAAAAAAAAAAGAACTCAGCAAAAAAAAATAATGTTAAGCTTTATTTTCATGAAATAAGTGAGGTTTTTAATTATCTCAAAGAAATTCTTTTTTTCCCTCCCCCAACTCGGACCATAATTCATTGATATATGGGTGTTATTATTAGAACTATAATTGAGCTAGTTCCATGGCATCATTTGTAGCAAGATTTTCATGATATAGACTTTTGAATTAGTGTGTTAACTTTATAACTTTTTTGATCGAATATTAACGTTATACCTTTTAGTTATTCAGCTGCTCTCACCAAACATGAAGAAAAAATTTGCATTAAGGATCTAACGACAAGGATATCACTTATGATATTTAACATTATGATTTGACATCCTTGAAAATGTGCATCCAATCTTTAGGTCTAAAGCTAATTATGAATTCTTGCTTTCCCAAAAAAAAAAAACAAAAAACATTTCACTTGTATTTGCCTTGCTAATCGAAAATTGCACCTAATATCACATGGCCGTCATTCTTTCGCTTTCTTAATTTGTCATCGATGGAATTCGTACCAAACCATTGTTCTAATATCTAGCAACGTTTATTTTCTAACGTGGGTCAGAAAATGATTACGAGACATTATCATAAATAAGTTGGTACTACTAGTAAAGAGTTTTAAATGATATATATATATATATATATATTTATATTTATATATACAAATCTTTTTTCCTCAAAAGTTTTCATGATCTTAAAATAATTGGTAGTACTAATAAGCTGCTTTAGATGACATATATCTTTTGTTTGGTTTTAATGTTTTAGATAATTATAACAACTACTAAGCAAGTTGCCATTTTTTTTAAAACAGTTCAATACAAGATTCATTTTATATTCATCATTACTGGGTTAAGCAGACAATGAATAAAACAAATTTGAAGAGAGAACTCCATCAGCAGATATCAGAAGGAACCAATAAATAATGGGGTTCTGTTGAAAAGTTTAGTCAAACTATGGACCAAGAGCAGGACCATTTCTTTTTTCTTTTTGGCCCAAAACTTGAGCACTTGTTTGCTTGAAGAGTATAGTTCAAGCTTATTGACTGGCCTTGATTTTGCTTTTGCAAGAAGAGATGTATCCTTCCAAGGTGAATTTGTGCTTTTGAGGTGCAAAGGAAAATTGCCATTGTAAGAAGGCTCTGAGTTTTGGGTTTGGAGAGATCTAAAGCTAACAAAATAGCTGGTATGTCAAAAAAGTGTGAGGGAAGAAAATGGACTTGCCAATGAAAAACAAAATATGAACCGTGGCACATGGTGGTGTGGATTTTTGCATTATACAAAATAAAAGCAAAGCCATAGCCAGTAACAGCTGTCGCATGGCCTTTCACACTCCAATACCCACTTATGATGGATTTTTGGACCACTTCATGGTCGTTTTTAAGCCATTCAACCCTTATATTTTGTGTGTGCATGGAGAATGTGCTAATTCTTCTTTTTTTTTTAGGGGGGGTCAAATTTTTGTACATTTATATTCTGATATAAATATCCAATAAGCAAAAACTAAACCATGGAAACATATGTAGGCAAATATACATATTATTTAATATATCATATCCATTTTGTCTCTCTCTCTATAATTGATAATTATTCTTTCATTAATTGGCCTTCCTATTATTGCTGAAGCCATATAAAACATTTGCAAACATGATATACCATAACCATATTCAAAATGTCACATTAAGGAAAAAAAGACATAAGATAGTTGATTAAGAAATCAATCAAAAACCAACCAATTACTTAAGTATGATTAGAATTTGGACTAACTTGGGGTCGAGCCAGAGGCTATGCTTTCTTAAGCCGATGGTTCGAATCCAAATCAGAAAAAAGCTTAAATAGGTTCTAATCTCATTAGTCTGCGACGGTCCAGGTCATATCATTCTCGAAAATCCAATGACAAACCTCAATTCGACCTGGACCCGAACCCAAAGCAAGGAAGGCTCCATGGGTGGGGCTCCAGACAGAGGTGTCCAAGTGACAGATGGCAACTCCATGATTAATCTTGGCCTTGGAATTTGGGTCAAGTATATCCGCTTCATAAACCCGAACTTTGGGTACAGAGTGGCAGTAATACACTAGGTAAGGAAACAAACTCTGATGACAAGAAACTGATTGTGTAACCTTTCCACCGTTGATCCCTTTGACCGACCCGATCATGATGTTCTTCTTTGACCCGCTGACGTTCTCAGTCGACTGAACGACGACGTTTCTTCCCAGCACCGATGTCGCAAAGTCAATCATGTCCTCAACAGATGAAACGCAACGTTTCGTCTCCCCTTTGCTCGGAGACCTCTCGCACTCCGCCAGCGTGTCCACAATCATCTTCTCCGTCGTTGAATTGTCGGCGGCGTGGAAGATCGTCTTTAACTCCGACACCTTTGAGGCCGAAAAAGGCAATTTTGAAGTGATAGTCCGAGGCAAAAACGACCTTTTGGGCATTTTATCCCTAATATCAGGCATTGGCATCACCACTCCCTTCTTCAGCATCGACTCCCGAAAGAATTTGCCCGGCTCCACCCATCTTTTTACCAAACTGCCACTAACTGCCATTGTCTTGGTCGATTCCCCCGGTCCGGAGCTCACATTGGTGTAGCTTGCGAAGGTCACACCGTCCTTGGCGTAGTCCTTGAAGGTGTTGTTGACGCCGTAGCCCTTGAACCCGATCGAATGCCCCGTCGCGTCCTTGCCGTACCCAGTGAACTTCTCCGTACCTTCGTTGAACGATTTTCCATAATTGGAGAAATTGATCTCCTCGCCATTGGAGTTCTTGGCGTAGGACTGGAACGAGGAGTCACCGACATTGGACTGATCTCTGTAGCTCGTAAATTTCTCCACCGCCCCGTTGCCTCCGTCCCCGTAGCTCCTGAAATTGTTCTCGGGAACATTTCCGTCAAATCCGTAGCTCTTGAACGTGTCCTGTCCGCCATTGGAGGTCTGCTCGTAGCTCGAGAACGTCGAGCTAATCACATTGGAGCTGTTCCCGTAGCTAACGAACTCATTCTCCGCGCCGTCGCCGTTCTTCGCGTAGTTCGCAAAGGACTGGTCCCCGTGGTTAGCTTCAAAGCTGTATCCTTTAAAGCTCTGTTTTCTTCCTCTCGTCTCGTCGGAGTAGGAAGAGAATCGGATATTCGGAACGTTCACCGACTCTGCGTACTTCGAGAAATCGCCGGTCCCGACAGTGGCCTTGGCACCGTAGGTGTTGAAGCTCTGGTCCACCACGTTCCCTTCGAAGGCGTAGTTGTTGAACTTGTCGTCGTGGGAGTTGGAGTCCCTGCTGTAGCGGCGGAACGAGTTGACGGGGATGTTCTCCTCGGGAGAGTAGTTCTTGAAGGAGTCGGCGCCGGCGACTCGGCCGTCGCCGTAGTTGGTGAAGTTCCGGTTGAGGTAGTTGGCGAAGTTTACGTCCTCGGTGTGCTTCTCGAGGCTGGGGGCCAAATCGGGGAAGCAGAGGAGGTGAGCGGCGGAACAGAACTCGGGGAGGCGCGTGGACAGAGCGTTCTGCGCCGCCAGCTTAGCGAACACCGCCGAGTCAACGGCGCTCAAAGGCGACGCCTTGGAGAGCAAAAACGAAGGCTTCTCGGCGTCGTTTCGGATCTCCTTGTTCCAGTACCGAATCACATGGGCCTTCGGCGAGAACGGACTCTCCTCCTCCGCTCCGACAACGGCGGGACCCACCTACATTGCGGAAAAACAATACTCATTATAAAAAATTAGAGAAATGAGAATCACCAGGAAAATCAGAGATCGGTAATGAGAAACGGGAAGATTGATTTTGGATGGCTTACATTGAGCAGAAATGAGAAGAAGATAAAGAGAGAAGTCACAAGACTAGTTTGTGCTTCTCGCTGCAAATTTCCCATTTTTTTTTCTTTTGTGTTTTTTTTTTTAACTTTTTTTTTTTTCCTTTCTTTTCAAAGTGAGAATGTTGGGGAGTTTGTTGGGAAGTAGATAGAAATTTATATTGGAGTGATGAGTTGTGTTTGTATGCTTGCCGTTTCAAAATGGGTTTGGGCTTTGATGATCAGTTTAGAGTTTTTTTTTTTTTTTTTTTTTTTTTGGGCGGGGTCAAATTTTTGCACATTAATATTCTGTTATAAATCTCCAATAAGCAAAAACTAAGCTAAAACATGGAGACATATGTAGGCAATATACGATTATTAAATAAACTAAATTGCTCGGATGGTCCTTTAATATCTTGAAATCTCTTTGCTTGTGGGGGTAGGAATGAAAACGTCTAAAAGGGTGCTTTACGAAAGAATACCGTGGCACGATGGGAAGTTTTTTGATTGGGTTTCATTTCAATCCGTCTTTTTTGGCTTTAGCAAAACAATCCTGAACTCTTTAGACTTTAGCAATTAAGTCTTTTTTTGTCAAATTTTGACTGAAAAAAGCTTCTCAAAAAGGATTGAGTTTTTTTTTAAACCAAAAAAAAGGAAGAAGATAGAGCTGTACCATATATAGGTTATGAACTAATTGGAGCAACTTTTCTACATGGGCCTTTGCAAATGAAATTAAAAATATATATATCAGACCTATCAACATAGATACACAACTAGAGCTGAACAAAAACCACCGCGCACCCGCTAATCGCCCGCATCAGCTCCCGCCTATCTCGAAAAAAGTAGGTTTATGTTAGCAATCCGCCCACCAATATATTCAGGTGGGTAGGTTTGGTTTTAAGTTTTTAAGGGCGGGTTCAACTCGAACCCGTTCGCCTATATATTTTAAAAAAACTTATCATTTATTTGATTTTGTTCTTATTTTAGAGAAGATTGAACAATTCAACACTCCAAGCACAGGCTCGGCTGTCTCTTGACATATTAGAAACTGAAAATTCTCTTATTATTTTGTGAAGTAATCAAAATTCAAATCAAGTAAGTTAGTAGAGAAAGCCCTAAAAAGAAAAAGAATACTTGACTTTGTTCATCATTTTATTTGTAGCATTTTATTATTTTTGAACCCAGTGAATAGGCTTTAATCTTGATGGACTCTTGACTTTGTTCATCACTTCATCTGTAGTTGATGTTTCTTATTGCAGTGAATGATTATGTTTCTTAATTTGTACTTTTGAATATGGTCACTGTCTTTAAGCATCAAATTTGCTTGTTGTTGGGAATGCTTTATGTATTATCATCTTATATTTTCTACAAATTTTCTTCACTTTTTATAAAAAAGGTCCAAAAAATTACATTGGGCAATAGCATAGGTCTAAACCGTCTTAACCCGCCTGCACCAGCCTGCAACCACCCGTCATGTGGTGGGCAGTTTACGGGTTGGTTAATCGCCAACCCGTCACCCAAAAAAACAGCACTGCACCCGCCCAAAAACGGTCAAACCGCCCGCCGTTCACCCCTATACACAACCTTTGTTATTTAATTGATGATTTTTTTGCCAGACCGGTGAACATGTCTGCTATGAACGTGTTGGTGGGAAGCTGAAGTTTAAGAGAAAGGCTTTGGATGTCAAGGCTACTGATATGAAGAACAAAAAAAAAGCTTTAAGATAAAAACTCTCTAAAAGCTGAAAATGATCTTTAGCTGGTAAATTTTTTTTTTCTTTTGTTCTTTGTTGGCTTTCTTTCGTTCCTTTTTCGACTTAGCTCATCTAGAAGATCTCCCTCAAGGGCTGTTTGATATGCAGTAATCTTATGGGTGAGAATAAAAATTTGCAAAATTTTTACATTGCTACAAGAATTACAATTTTTAGGTTCCGAAAAAACTTAATTCTATAAGATTTACATTACCCCACTTTAAGGTAACCTGAATCCTATCTATAAGATGATATTCGTATTCTTAGTAATGTTAAAACCATAGGAATCTCACATTCTATTTCATGATGACGATGACAATGATGAAGATGATGTTAAAAATAATAAAAATAAAAATAAAAATAAAAATAATAAATAACAAAACTATTAAATATTTATAATATTGTTATAACTTAATATTATAATTTAATGTTATTATTATAATTATATTAATATTAACAAATAATAATATAGATAACAATATATTATTAAGAATTATATTTTATTATTATGTACATTCATATTAATATATTATATATTGTATACACAATATTTTAATATTAATATGTTATTGTTAAATTATTATTGTAACTTAATATTATTAAATGATATAAATAATCATATTATATTGATATAAATTAATAATACTTTGATAATAATAATATTAACAATAATAAAAATATAAAAATATAATATTAATATGAATAGTATAATAATATTTGTAGTAATATTATTATATTACTGTATTATTAATATCTATATTGTTATTATTATTTAATACTAGTACTAATATGCAATATCAATGCATTTAATAATAATACTAATATATAATTTTAATAATACTTAATTTTAATATATTATTATCAAATAATAAAAAATTTACTACTAAACTATAATAATATATTAATATTAAATATATTAAGTATACTGATGATAAAAATCGTAATATAATATTATTAGATGATTATTAAATAATCACAATGATGATGATTATGATAACAACAACAATAACAATAATAATAGCCTTGTTGTTATTGTATTATCATTATTAAATTATTATTATTATTTAATAATCATCTAATATTATTTTGTAGTAATAATGATAGAATTATGAGCAGAATTATCTTTTTGCTCCTAATTATCTTTTTAAAAATGTGAATATAAATATTGTATTGATATAAAAGTTATCATAAAATGTTTTTTAAAAGACAGTGAACTATTTATTTTTATCAAGTATACAAGATTCTTATATATAACCAAATATTGTAATATATTATGATTGAAAATCTAAGAGAATATTCATGTGTACAACCAAACGTAGTAATATTGATTTTTTAGAAATTATATTGATTACTATCACTTTTTCAAGAATATGATTCAAAATAATTACTACATACCAGATGCCCACTTATAGTTGTAGCGATAACAATTTACATAGATATATCTAGAAAGAGAAGAGTGTTATTTCTTCTAAAGAAAGAGGAAAGTTAAAAAGAAAGGTGAATGGGGACATTTTGGTAGTTGCAATCTTAAAAATCCTCACATGACTTGCACATGCGTATTTCCATGAAGTTTTTGACGGAATTTGATGGAAACGATTTAATCACCAAAGGTTTAAAAGTTCAAGGGTTGTTTTTCTAATATTGTAATTAAAAGAGACAAAAGTGTCATATACTAAAAAGTTAAAGAATCATCTGTGCAATTTACTCTATTTAATATATCGGGTTAGTTACACAATTATACATCTTAGTTTTAATTATTTTCTAATTTATCATTTTGTTTTAAAAAACTATAAAGGTATATTTGAATTTGAAAACTTTGTTTTAATTTTGTCTCTCGTAGATTTTTTGGACAAAAAATATGGAGATAAAACAAATGCATCATTAATTAGACTGAATTTATTTTTAAATTTTAAAAAATATTTTATATTCAAAAAGTCATAAAACTTAAGTTTTTTTTTTTTACTTTAATGTTTTATTTTAAGAGTTCTTATGTTTTTAATTCAATAAGATAACATGGTGTTTTGCCCTTTTGTTATATATGTGGATGAAATTGAAGCAAATTTTTAAATTTAAAGAATACTTTTATAGTTTCTAAAAATAGAAAGATAAATTAAAAATAGTTAAATTAAGATGATATAATTATGTAATTAATCCTTAATATATCATTTTTTTTGCGGTCAAATTTTTGTACACTAATATTCTGATATAAATCTCCAATAAGCAAAGACTATGCAAATACATGACGCAAATTTTTGTACATTATATTCTGATATAAATCTCCAATAAGTTAAGACTAAGCAAATACATGGAAACATATGTGGGCAATATACGTATTATATATCATATTCATTTTATCGTATCGGTATTATTTAATACATCATATCCATTTTCTCTGTCGATTATACATTCACTCATTCTTGCATTGATTGGCCTTTCTGTGACTCTGTACGCCACATAAAACATTTGTAAACATCATGTACCATGACCATACTCAAATGTCAAAATAAGAAAAAAAAAAAAAAAAAGACGTAAGAGAATTGATTAAGCAATCAATCAAAAACCAAAATGCCCTTTACTTAAATATGACTAGAACTAACTTGGGGTCGAGCCAGAAGCTATACTTTCTTAAGTCGATGGTTCAAACCCAAATCAGCTAAAATAGGTCCCAATTTTGTCAGTCTGCAACAGTCCAGGTCATATCATTCTCAAAAATCCAGTGGCAAACCTCAATACGACCCGGACCCGAACCCAAAGCAAGGAAGGCTCCATGGGCGGGGCTCCACACTGAAGTGTCCAAGTGACAAATGGCGACTCCATGGTTAATCTTGGCCTTCGAATATGGGTCAAGTAAATCCGCTTCATAAACCCGAACTTTGGGTACGGAGTGGCAGTAATACACTAGGTAAGGGAACAAGCTCTGATGACAAGAAACTGATTCTGTGACTCTTCCACCGTCGATCCCTTTGACCGACCCGATCATGATGTTCTTGTTTGACCCGCTGACATTCTCAGTGGACCGAACGACGATGTTTCTTCCTAGAACCAATGTGGAGAAGTCAATCATGTCCTCGACAGATGAAACGCAACGTTTCGTCTCTCCTTTGCTCGGAGCCCTCTCGCACTCCGCTAGCGTGTCCACAATCATCTTTTCCATCGTTGAATTGTCGGCGGCGTGGAAGATCGTCTTCAACTCTGACACCTTTGAGGCCGAAAAAGGTAATTTTGAAGCTATAGTCCGGGGCAAAAACGACCTTTCGGGCATTTTGTCCCTAATATCAGGCATTGGCATCACCACCCCCTTCTTCAGCATCGACTCCCTAAAGAACTTGCCCGGCTCGACCCATTTTTTTACCAAACTGCCACTGACCGCCATTGTTCTTGCGGAATCCCCCGGTCCGGAGCTCACATTGGTGTAGCTCGCGAAGGTCACGCCCTCCTCGGCGTACTCCTTGAAGGTGTTGTTGACTCCGTAGCCCTTGAACCCGATCGATTGCGACGACGCGCCACTGCCGTACCCGGTAAACTTCTCGGTACCTTCGTTGAACGATTTTCCATAATTGGAGAAATTGATCTCCTCGTCATTGGAGTTCTTGGCGTAGGACTGGAACGAGGAGTCGCCGACGTTGGACTGATCTCTGTAGCTCGTAAATTTCTCCTCCGACCCGGCGCCTCCGTCTCCGTAGCTTCTGAAATTGTTCTGCGGGTTATTTCCGTCAAATCCGTAGGTATTGAACGTGTCATGTCCGAAAGTGGAGCCCTGCGCGTAGCTCGAGAACGTCGATCCAATCACATTGGAGCTGTTCCCGTAGCTAAGGAAGTCATTTATCGCAATCTTGCCGCTCTTCCCGTAGTTAGCGAAGGACTGGTCTCCGGAGTTGGCCTCGGTGCTGTATCCTTTAAAAGTCTGTTCCCTCACAACGCCCTCATCGGAGTAGGAAGTGAATCGGAGATTCGGAACGTTCACCGAATCGGCGTACTTCGAGAAATCGCCAGCACCGCCTTGGGCCTTGGTCCCGTAGGTGTTGAAGCTCTGGTCCACCACGTTCCCTTCGGAGGCGTAGTTGTTGAACTTGTCGTCGTGGACGTTCGAATCTCTGCTGTAGCGGCGGAACGAGTTGACTGCGAGGTTCACCTCGAGAGAGTAGTTCTTGAAGACGTCAGCGCCGAGGACGCTGCCGTCGCCATAGTTGGTGAAGTTACGGTCGAGGTAGTTGGCGAAGTTTACGTCCTCGGTGTGCTTCTTGAGGCTTGGGGCCAAATCGGGGAAGCAGAGGAGGTGAGCGGCGGAGCAGAACTCGGGGAGGCGCGTGGAGAGCGAGTTCTGGGCCGCGAGCTTCGCGAAAACCGCCGAGTCAACGGCGGTCATAGGCGATGCCTTGGAGAGCAGAAACGACGGCTTCTCGGCGTCGTTTCGAATCTCCTTGTTCCAGTACCGAATCACATGGGCCTTTGGAGAGAACGGACTGTCCTCCTCCCCTCCGGCGATGGCGGGTCCCACCTACATTGGGGAAAAACATAAGTCATTATCAAAAATTACAGAAATGTGAATGAGGAAAATCAGGGAAAGGTAATGAGAAACGGGAAGATTAATTTTTGATGGCTTACATTGAGATAAAATGAGAAGAAGATAAAGACAAACACAACACTGGTTTGTGCTTCTCGCTGCAAATTTATCATTTTTTTTTCTTTTGGTGTTTTTTGTTTTGTTTTGGTTTTTGTTTTTTGTTTTTTGTTTTTTGTTTTTCTTTTTCAAAGTGAGAAAACTGGTGAGTTTGGTGGGAAATAGAGAAGAATTTATATTTGGAGGGATGAGCTCTGTTCACTTCAGAGTTCCCATTTCACTTTTTTTTTTACTTTTTTTTTTTTTTGGTTTGAGTTTACTTTGGAACCGATGACTGATCCACCTGCAAAGCTGCCAAGTACAAGTAAGTTAAGGGAATAAATAATGACTGCACTAATTAAGACATAATTAATGCAAAAAAGCTAACACAAGACCATCACTAAATTAAAAAAAGGTGCAAAAGCACAAAAGAAATAACTTAAATGATATTTTCAGCATTTAAAAAAAAAAAAGTACTTAGTATTTATGATAATGGCATTCATGAAACAACAATGCGTTCATGAACTGAGAATATTGTTGACGAGTAAGGGTAGCTTAATTAGCCTCCTCCCTTTTGAATAAAAAAAATTGAGAATATTGTTAATAACTTTGATAATCGTAACAATATTGTAAAAGTCAAATAAAAAATAAATAAAGAAGAAGAGTGAGTTTTAAAGACTTTACTTTTATGAATTTTGCATACAAAAAAAAAATAGAAAAATTAGGTTGAATAGCCTTTTTATGGCATCTTTAAAATAAGTAACCATAGTTTGTTAAAATTACACAAATGACCATTTATCAGTGATAAATTAAGTTTATTTAAAAAATTTCCTTGAGTTTATTAGTATTAAACTCGATAAACTTAAGTTTATCACTTATAACCTTGATGAGTTTATTAGTAAGAAATTGATTTTAATTGATAATTTATCAGTGTTAACTAATAAAATCCTTGAGCTTATCGAGTTTAAATGAGTATTAAACTCGATAAACTTAAGTTTATCATTAAAAAACTTGACGAGTTTATCAATGATAAACTAATTTTAACTGATAAACTTATCAGTGTTAAACTCGATAATCTCAAATTTATTACTGATAAACAGTCATTTGCTTAATTTTAAAAAGTTACAGTCGTTTATTTTAAAAGTAATTTAAAAATACCATTTAACTCTATATCCAACAAAAAAATATGGGGATAAAGCATTATTTATAGGCAGAGAAGAGGACAAAAAAATATGATGCTGCTTAAACTATGTGAAAATAAAAATTATTAAATTTACTAGTAAGCTCATTCAAGATATTAAGAGGGTAAATTTTCCCAATAGTAACATAGGCAGAGAAAAGTATTTTCTTTTATATTTTCAAAGTATATACAAATTATAGTAAGTAATTACCAAACATATAAATGATTGCAGAAATAAGTAAGTTGCTTTCTCATCCTAGTTACCGCGTAAATGCTCTTTCTTAAAGCTCCAAGAAGATACACGAACCCAGTGAAATTCTATAAAATCACATAAAGCAATTGTGCACAAATTCACGAAATTAAAAAAAAAGAACATAATTAATCTATATAATTAGTGGAAGAAGTAAAAACCAGCTGTAATCAATACTCTTTAATTTGAGTGAATATGGGCCCCCCAAGAGAAAAACCCCTTGGGCACTCACACATAAACATTCTAAAAATTTGTCTTAGCATAACACAAACATACGTCAAAAATACATGCTATCTTTCAAAAAGAATCACTTAAGGTCTTTGTCTAGCACTGAAAAATACAATGGAATTGACCCCCCGCGTCTATATTTTTCCTGGTTTGTAAATTTTTACCATTATTTTTTAGTTATCAAGCAAATTTTTCATCATTATTTTTTAATTATTAACCTTCCAAATCAAGAGGCCACATCATTGGTCAGAAAACCTTCCTCTATTAGTGGATGCCAAGGCCGCAAAGTGACCTCTGACTCCTCTCTGAAAAAAAGGTTTGGAAAATGGCTGAGCAGCTCTATTCAGCCCGAGAGGGCTGGTGGGTCTCACCTACTGGAATCCATCTCATATGAGAGGTTCGGGTTTATGTCTTAACCCAATCGGGTTAAAAAGGGCTTTTAAACGGGCCGGATACAACGAAGAATCTTTTATTCTGCTCAAAGAGTGGTTACTCTGAAAGCCCCGTTTTGCACACGTGTCAGTCACTCTGAGAATGCAAAAATTGATTTTTTTAACGCGTTTTGCCGCTATTTGTTTTTGTTGTGTTATTTAGAATCTTTTCGTGATCAATCTCTCTCTCTCTCTCCAACATGCATTATTTAGAATGATTAAACACGAGCTGCACTGTCATGGACAGTGACAAAGCTCGTGAAATGGCACATCCGTAATTTTAAATGGGTACCAAGGTTATTTTAGGAATAAATCTTGATCACGCAGTCTTGAATTTATAACGAATTATGAAAAGGGTAATTGGATTTTTGCTATTACATGAAAATGATGTGTTATTGTTTCGAATTGTGTCACCTTTGGCTAAAGCATAGCAAATTATTATAAGCGTATCGTCCCTTGAAGATTCACTTACGTGAATTATCTATTTTTTACAGCTCGTTTCTCATAATTCAGTAGTACTAAACTACATTATGTATTCAAAATAATTTTGCAGGGACAGATTTCCCTGCAAAATTATGTACTTTTTTTTTAATATAAGAATAAGCTTTTTCAAAATAATACATAATTACCAAACTGCATTATGTTTGCAAATTAATTGCTGGGTCATAGACTTTCCTCCACAATTATACAAGTAGGGGAAGATGTTCATTTGAGCTTTTTCAAGTCAATGGTCAAGAAGGACTTGAAAAAAAAAATATAATAATAAAATGATGCGAGGAAATTATGAAAAATAAAAGAAGCAAAGCACTTATAATTCTACGTGTGGTCGATGGTTGTCGTGAAATGTGATCGAAAGACATGCATTTGCTCTAATGGGTCGGTCAATAAGGACTTGAGAGGACAAATAATAAAATAATAATGAAATAATACGAAAGAAATAAATAAAAAAAAAATAGCGATGCAGTTTGAACATATGCTAGATAGTTGTTGTGAAATGTAATCAAAAGAAAGATAATCTTTTCCCTGATTTTATTTATTTTATTTGGACCTTATTGGTTGGTGTTTGATCGAATTATGACAAACAAAAGTGGCATAAGAATCGCCAGTACTTTTTTTTCTTTTTTTTTTTTTTTTTTCTTTTTCTAAAAAAAAAAGAAAGAAAGATGAGAATAGGCCACATGAAATGTTATACAACATGACAGCCTTTGCTTTTGTGGCACGTTTTATGCCCAGCTGTAACTTCTAAACTCTCCCAAAAAAAGTCCCCCATGTCAGTGTCTCTATGCTTTTCCTTTTATATTCTATTTTCTTTATATTGAATAGTTGACAAACATTTCTAAGATTAGTACCTATAGAGTTCTATTTGATCTGATATTGATATGAAGATTATTAATGCAGCTCAAAAGTCCCTTATATGGAAAAACCGACAGATATATTTATGGCAAATTTGCAAGGAAATTAATAACATGGGTTGTATTTATTTTGGCTAAAATATTGAGAAGGACAATGGTGGTGAAGAAGGGACTCATTGCATGTGGTGGAGAAGAAAGGGAAAAAAAATAATTAATTTTAAGTGACAATACAATTAATGGTGTCGAATTGATAGGATTGTTAATGTGATACGTTTGTTTGCATGTGATATGTATGGCTTTCTACATATTTCTTTCTCTCTTTTCTTCATCAACTCCACAATTTTTGCCTTCTTTATGTTTGTAATTATCCTATAATATCAATGTATATGTGATTCTCTTTCATTTTGTGATTTCCTGTTGTTAGTTTGCTCTTATACCAATTCATGATCAGTCCAATTCAAATTGCAATGACAAACATTATCAAACTAAAAAAACATCAATTATTTGGCTACTCTAATAGTTTGAACCCTTTTTTGGTACATCAATATCACTAATTTTGCTTCCACCAATAAAGCTTAATCAAAAGCTTTTATGGCACTCAAAAAATTATTCTTGACCTATTTTTGAACACATCGAAATTAATAAATGACTCTAAAAGTAGATAAAGCATTAATAATTTATGAGCGTTGACAATCATATACTTTTTGGGCACTGAAGTTTTCGCAATCAACTAGCAATCCCATTTTCTTCTTTTGCTTTCTTTATATCTGTTTTTCTTTAAAGACAGATATCTTGTTTTAGTGATAATATATTTCCTTGTTTCAACTGTTACGAAAATAATACAATACTATAGGGACAAAAAATAAAAACACACAAAAAATTTATATGAAAACCTAAAATGGGAAAAAAATTCACGGCAGAGAAAAAAAATCATTAAACCTTGTGAAAATTACAATAAAGCATTAAGGATGCTAAAAATTTACTAATGATAAAAGCCTAACGCAATACATTATATATATAGGTATAGACAAAACCCTATAGGCTCAAAAATATAAACTAAACGGCCTAAAAATAACAGCCTGTACCAGTGGTGGGCTACAGGATCGGGCCTATTGACCTGATCCTTCTGCTACTACTATAGATCTTATGAAAAATCTCACTTTTGTTTTTCGTCACAATTGTCGCACCGTAAGCTTTTCAAGACGCGCTAAACTGAATTCGGGTTACCATACTCTAACATCAACAATGATAAAAAAATGGTACGTTTATGTTTAATTTGCAAGGAAATTATACGAACACCTCCAATTGCACCCAACTTTTCAGGCCAATCCACAATGATATTTTCTGCTTTCTTTTCTGATTTTCTTTTTTTAATAACATTGCTCTTCCTTTCTTCTGAAGAACATGGAATTGAATATCAGCCATTAAATGTGGCGGTGCATTAGTTAGGCATGCTTTATGAATAATGATCGCGATATGATGTTACAGTACACACGTATACATGGCTGCAATACAAAACCACAGCTGGTCAGAGAATGAAAATGTCTTACTAAATCTACCAAGAGTTTCTTTTTATGTTGCCCTCAAATGGGTTTCTTTGATTTTTTTTTTTTTCTAATTTAATCATCTCATGGATACTAATGTGGAAAAGGTCTCTTTTGTATTATAAATGTGGTTTTGGGTGCAAACTCCCTAGTGCTTCGGCGATTTTGTTATATACAAGCCATTTCAGAAAGTAGTTCAAATTAAAAATTTAAATTATAGTTAGTTGAGATTCAAAATTTATAAAAGAAAATACTATAATAAAATTAGTTTTTGAACTACATTCCTATCCTAAATGTCTTAAAAGTACATTGGATATTCAACAAATTTCGTGTGCTCCGTCGTATGCATCAAAATTGAAATCAATATTGGCACAAGAGCCCTTATGCTAAAGTTTTGAGGAGTTTACAATATATATATATATACACACAAACACATACACAGGGATAAGCATATGTAGTTGAAGAAAAATTTTGAATAGTACTTACGAGGAGTACTACTCGTGAAAATTACCGGACCTAAACTATCTAAAAACGGGACAAAAACCAATCTTTTTATATGATAAAATGAGGAATAAAAAAGTAAGAAAACTATAGAGGGAAAGCCTTGTATATTTGTCTTAGAATGTGTCTGTAATCGCGTCTGTTTGTGGTGTGAGAAGTGCGAAGACAATATTCTTTTATCAGAAAAAAACGAAACACATAAAAGAAGTTTTTGCCCATACAAGTCCCCTAGAGCGTAAACGGCGGCCTGCACTTATTGTGGGGGAAATCTCTTACACTGCTTACCACGTTTTGCACATAAAAATATAATAATGTTTTTTTTAAAACCGCGTTGACTTTTCTCAATCTCCGTCTTGACCCTTCAAAGCCAAGTTTCACATGTCTGCTTCTCACTGCTCTTAACCTTGTTAAAATAAATAAATAAATAACTCAATTATGAAATAAGGAACCTGATTCTTATACAAAAATATTCAGAGAATCATATAACGAAGACCTTTTTGAAATGGTGAAAAGTGCTTGTTTTTCTCTTAATTAGTGGCAGTACTGGATCACATTTTATGTATGTAAACTAGCTTTTAGTGAGAGAAAGTGTAAGTAAATCATTCCAAGGCACAAGGCGACAATGCTAGAGTAAGACCCCAATATATAACGGTCAATACTGTACAGTCTATGCTTGCATTTATATGTGTGTGTATTTATACATCTGTCCCATTCTTTTAGCGGAGAAGGTTCCTGTTCTAGTCAAATTGCAGGGTTCGATTATTGTTGCTTTTTTTTTTTTTTTTTTTATCATACATCTTAATGCCGAACAAAATTCAACTTGTTTTATTTGCAATAACAGATATACGAAGATATATATATATATATATAAATATATATACATATATATATATACACGTTGAACTAACCATGACTCTGGCATATGAATACACATGGGATGTCAGAAGGAAAAAAAAAATCAAAATAGAAAGGGTATACACGGCCAGAACTTATACAGATGTAGCTAGACTGTTCTTCCAATGAATTATACATCTTTTTGATGAGGATGACATTGCTTGAATTTTGAAGCTTGTGATTTGGTTTTCTTTGCTTATACAAGTATGAATTAATATTATACATATATGCACAAAGAGTACAGTACCCCTTAAAATTTGGTCCTATGCCATAACATCAGAGTGAGATAATAATAAATTTATTTATTTTATATAGTGATTTAAAAAATGTGACAAATAAGAATCTTATTTATCCCTAACTACTTTTCTCTCCTTTTTTTTTTTTTTTTTTAAGAAATGCACCATACGAGGCTTCCTCTTTTAAAATTGTCCTTCTCAGAATTCGAACCTATAAATTCCCAACATCACCCAATGGAATATGTTTATCTATATATGCACTCAAATATTTGTTTAGATGACCTCAGTCGGTAAAATGAACAGAGAAGATACTGGATATTAATGTTTATTCATTAAATATCTAATCAAAACTCAATCGTTGTGTTGTTGGGAAAAGACCAAATTATAGAAATGAGGCTCATAAGTCTTTGATTTGAATCTCTGAGTTCCACGAACTGCTTAAGATGTCAAGCTCTTATCACGTGCCCTCACATGGACAGCCCTTTTTTTCACAAAGAGGACAAAGATTTAAGGGTAAGGTTATGGTTTTCTTTGTAAATATTCTATCTACTAGGAGAGCTGTTCCCATATAATGCTAATGTGTTGCGGTTCTTTTAAACAAGAGAATCTCAGTCCTGATGATCTTCTGTCAAAAGGAAACATGATCCACTGACCTTAGAGAGAGAGAGAGAGAGAGAGAGAGAGAGAACTTTGTTAGTTCACTCTTCATGTCCACATGTATTGTTTAGAAGCCAAATATAAAATATTATCCTTTCATAATCAGTGGTTCAGCTATATAATAGCCTTGGATCAAGCTTGTTGAGCTGTTGAGCTTAATTATTATCCTCATACGCAAATATTACGCGAATCAACTTGGATTCATATCATAGTAAAGGTTTGTAGCGGTTGAAAGTGTGATTTTCTCACCTAAACATTGTCTTCTTTTGTCGTGAAATGAATTTCTACGGCGCTAATTAAAAGTTAATGTAACTTTTACATTAAAAGTGAATCATTATAAATATTAATATTTTAAATTTTTTTTATAATTTTATCGTTATGAGTAAGAATAGAGTGCCTAATCTTAATAAAACTCTCACATTAAGAGTAAATTATTATAAATCTTAAGTGTTTTAATTAATTTATTTATTTTTACAATTTTATCGTTATGAGTAGGAATAGAACGCATAATCTTAGCAAAACTCTCACATCAAGAATGGATCATTATAAATCTTGAGTGTTTTTTTATTTTTTTATAATTTTATTGCTATCAGTAGTATAAAATTAAAACGTCTAATCTTAATAAAACTTTCACGTTGATGATGAACCATTATAAATCTTAAGTATTTAGTTTTTTTTTTTCCCACAAATTCCTTGCTATGAGTGGCATAGAACTAGAGCGCCTAAAACTTTTGTCATTTCATTCACAATTAGACCGACAATAACCTTGAAAACATATCGTTCTGCAACAAAAAGACATAGTAAAGGTCAATACGTATCATGACCAACAACATCTTAATCGTTTGCTGTTGCTTTCAGTGCGCCTGCTATATTGGATACAACCAAAGCTGATATATATTCATATTTTTGTTGCTGTTATCATGATTGAAAAACTTCCCATATGGTACTATTACGACCAAGACTTAACATGAAGAAAAAGCACGTTTTTCCAACATTCATGAGCTTTTACAACTGTCTATTATTCCACCAGACTTTTATGTAGGAATCTCACGCCGGGGCCAATCGTGTTTGCGCGTAAAGAAAGCAACATTCAAAAGTGAAAAATGTTATCAAAAATAGCAAAATTTTATTTTTTTAATCATTTTTTTAAATTTATGAATATTATTGAACAGGTGATCAAGATACAAATTGGGTTGTCGACAGGAATTAATCTTACCAAAAAAAAAACTGATTGCATTTTTGCATGAAAGGGCTGGTAAAGACTTGATATACTCTAAGGATAATGAAAGAAAAGTGGATGTATATACATATTTATATACATGATATATAATCTATATCCAATATTGCATTATAGAAATTAGAAAACCTACCAAAAGTGATGATGTTGTTCAATGAAAATCATATTATAACAGGTGCACTACCACAAATAATCATGACATACTCGGTAGTGGATGAATATCAAGTTTATGAAGCACCAAAAGCAGAAAGTTCAACATATATAATGGATGATAGAAGGATTGGTAGGCAAGAATTAAAATATAGAAATAGATCAGTCACAGTCTAGAGACAACTTAAGAAGAGAGATATTTTCTCCATTGAAACAGATTGATCAGAAGAACATTTCGTTGAAAACGTGATCATAAAAACCCAGAATTAATCCATGATCTAGCTATAGAGACTGTAATTAATTATTAATTAGGGCGATCAAATCTTCCTGTTAGTCACTGATTTAGGCTCAAAGCATGCATTAATGCCATAGACAATCCGAATTACAGAAGAGATTTCAATTATTCATTTGTTCATCATTATTCACATCTCTGAGGAGCGTATTATAGAAAGGATTGTAATAGCTTTATTATGTCCATTTTGTCATTTTCTCTAAGCACATTATTACTTGTTCGCCTATGTGAACATGACGTTAATCTTTACATCTTTTTTTTGTTTTTTTATTAAGTTCTGGCTTATTGTCTTGTGTATTGCTGAGATGCTTTTTCATTTGTTTGTTTATTTGCTTTCCAATTTTTTCTTCCTTCCTCATCCGAATTGTGAGTGGACCCTAATTTCCTTTTTAATGCATGACATGATAATGCGTGGAGCCGAAGTACCACTCGAAGAACACAGAATATAATGTCACACATGATAATCAATGGGGAAATTTGGCTGGTCCAAAAACCAAAAAAAAAAAAAAAGGAAAAAAAAAGAGTGAGGCCTGAAAACCTCAAAAAAAAAAAAAAAAACAGAAATGCGAATTTCCTTAAGCTATCCGTTTTGCATTTGAAGCTCCATTGCCATTCCTTGCCCAATGAGTATTAACATGGCAATTTCTAATTGATTAATTAAATACAAGATTTGTCATGTGGTTGACCATATAAGTGAAACTCAAAAGATCATTTCTGAATTATAAATTGTAGACAAATCAACATCAACATTATTTGTTGTACGAATTTGAGAAATTAACAACTTTCTTTGGCTAATTAGGAAGAGTTTTACTATTCACTTCAAAGATTAACCCTATACGTTTGTAAATGCCCTACTAGATATTGTAGATTAGACAATAGGTTTTAACGATGATTTTGAAAACCATCATTGAAAATATCAAAAGAAGGGCATCACAAATATTTAATCGTTTCAAAATTTTGAATTGCACATTTGATGACGAATTTTCAAAAACCGTCATTAAATGTGAAGCTTTTAATCATGTTTCTTGACACTTAAATTGAATAATGGTTGAGGGAGGGAGGGGGGCTTTTTCCCACCTATTAATCTTCTCTTTGTAAATTTATAAATTTTCTCCCCCTTTAAAATTTGAAGCACTCTCTTTCTTCTCCCCTCAAAAAAACCTAAATTCTCTCTCTACAATCCTTCCTTCTCGGCCATTCTCTAATTCCTATTGTACCAAACCCTAGAGTTCTCCCAAATCTCCCCCTCTCTAAATTCACTTTCCCTTTCCCATTGCTCACTTCCTCAACTATTGCATCATTGTGGCCTAGAATCTGAGACTAAGCCGTCACTGTTGTCATGACCCCACTATTGTGTCTACTGTCACCACCAAAATCTAAGTGCTTTTTGTTTTTGGCATTAATTTGGTTTTGTATAGTAATTTGTTAGATTTGGGGTCTGTTTTTTTATTTAAGGGTTTTTTTTTTTTTTGTTTAAATCTATATACGAGGATTTCTTTGTTTGGATTTATGGTCTTGGATTTGGAATATTTGTGTTGTTTGTATTTTGACCCGGACGATGTAAAGAGTAAATTTGTTTTTTCTCCTTTTAATTGTTACTTGGTTCTGTTTTAAAATTGATAGTTAATTTGTATATAATTTTAAATAAATTGTTGTTTGTGCAAGGAAATATTTTTTTAGATAATTATTTTTTCAAAATTTTGTAGCACTTTTGTTGATACTTGTTTTCATTCGAGGCATTACCTAAGGCCCAAGCTTATCATTCCATCCTGTAACACGAAGGATTAATGAGACATATGATCCTTTTTATTTGTAGAGTTAAAATATATCTCTAGTTTATGAATATTTTTTAAATGTCCTAATGCACATGTATAAAGACATTATTAACCTTAATAATGATTTTGTTAGTTTTGATTTATTATTTTAAAATAACAATAATATACATATTTAAGATTTCAAATGGATTATAATATCAACATATTTAAAAGAAAAAGTCCATAGAATTAGGTTGTTTATTGCTTAAATTCAAATTAGTATCCAAAATAATGATTTTAAAATTCTCTCAATTAAAAGATAGATTTTTTTACTGACAAATTGAAATCACAATTTTACTGACAAATTGAATTATGATGTAATTAAATTAATGATATAGTATTTATTAAGTCTTTTTTGTGTCTTACAAATTATATAACTGATATATCATTAAGTTAATGATACATATTGATAATGAATTGTAGTGACATTCATGTTTTAAAACTTTAAGTGATAATAATATTTTTCATTTTTATGGTGATATGTAATTAAATTAATAATATAGTATTTATATAACTAATATATCATTAAGTTAATGATGCATAATGATAATAATTTATAATGACATTCATTTTTTAAGACTTCAAGTAATAATGATATTTTCATTTTTTTGTGATATATAATTAAATTAATGATATAGTATTTATTAAGTCATTTTGTGTGTCTCATAGGTTATATAATAGACATATCATTAAATTGATGATACATAATGATGTGATATTTGATGACTTTTTTTAAGACTTCAAGTGATTATGATACTTTCGATTTAGGTTATGCTAACTTTATGGATTGATAATACAAACAATATTACATAAAGTTACTGATATTCATTTTTTATTGCTTCTTTTTTTAATAAAATTATATGGTAAGTACTTTAACGATACATGTGATTTTTTTTGTGTTTAAGTTATATTGTTATTAATTAAGTGTATCTGTATTTGTCAAATATCATTTTTTGTCAATGACTCAACTATAAGAAAAATAAAATGATTTGTTAAAAAATAAATAAATGATAAAGTTTACTTAGAGGGTATTTTTGAATTTTCAATATGTGTAATTCAAAAAAAGGACATATAAGTGAAATATGTAAAATAAAGACTTATTTTAATTCACTTCTTAGAAAAAAGGTCACATTGTGTAATATTTATTAACGTGAATGGGAACACTCATGGGCTGTGATTGTGGGCCATCATAATTAAATGGGCCCACTAACCTTTGGTTTGAAGACCATTTTTGATCCCACCAGGAGATTTCAAATTTGACTTGCCAAAAAAAGGTGGAAATTACAACAAATAGCACAGCTTCAATAATTAGTGTAAGTAAATAGTATACTTTTAAAAATATTTAAGTATATAGTATTTTTATAATCACATATTCTTTTTAAACATTTGAATGTCTAATTTTACCACATTTTTTTCTCTTTTTCCCCCCCTTTTTGTTTTTCATTCTCTCTTTACTACTTTGTGTTTCTCTCTAGGTTATTCTTATATAAAAATAAATTTCATTTTAATTTAAAGAGGCTATTTTCTAAACACAATTATATTTTCATCTATTTATTATTGAGAATAATTGATGATGGACTAATTCCTTTCTTCTCCCTTAAAATAGGTGATGGACAAATAGCTTAGGAGATCCATCCTCTTGCCTTGAGTAATCCGGAATCAATATCCAAGCCCAAAGACCTGCTTTTGTCTTTGGTGATCTAACTAGCCCAAAGGCCCATTTCTAGCATTTGCTACACCTAAATAGCCGAAGAAAACTGGCCGTACAAGTTCCCACATCAAGGATTGTACTTGTCCAAATCCAAGAGTTTTGTCCCTTCCTTCAAACGAGTCTTCGGAGTGGCGGTCGATCTTTCTTAGAAGCGCCAATAGTGCTCCAGAGACAGACATGCGACCATTTTGACAACCTAAAGACGGTCTTTTTGCTCGATTAAGCCTTCCTAGGGTCTTTTCAAACCTTGGGCAAACAGAAGATCAAGCATGAAACTAGGTCTACACTCCACTCCACTCCATTTTTTTGTTACTTCTAAGCCTTTCCATGCAAAGCTTCTGGAGCTTGAAGCTTAGAAAGGAAACAAGTGTCATAATAGTGCTCCAAAACTCCAAACATATAAGACTACAGAAAACCTCCAAATGACCGGGACCTCCACTATAAATAGAGTTCTCGTCACTTCACAAAGCACAATAATAATTAACGTCATTCAAGGGTGACAATTCGTGTTAATAGATCGTTCATGTTAACTCGTTTATTAATTGTATTAAAAAGCTTCAATCCAAACACGATATATCTATTAAACGTAGTAGTAGAGCCAGAAAATTTTTCTAATAGGGGTGTGAATTAAACCAAAATTTTTAACTAAAACACATTATAACTATTTTACTAGAGTTTAATTCAATTTTTGAAAATTTCAATTTACAAAATTATGAATTCTTATAATATTGTGATTCAATTGTTGTTTATTTCGTATTTTAACATTGAAATATAATAGGTTGTTTGAAAACATTGCTTTAAACTAAAACTTTTGGTTCAAACTAAGGTTATTATAGTATTTTCTTATAAAATTTAAATTGTTACAGTGTTTGAGACTCAAACCAACTGCTTAAAACAAAGTTCCTAAATATCCTGAAAATTCAAAAGATAAAATTCAAGGGCATCGTTGAAACTTTTCTAAAAGTTTTAATATAAATATTGTAAAGAAAAAGTTTCAGTGAGGGCAAAATAAGAAAAAGTATTAAAAAAATTAATATTGTGCTTAAATCATAAAGGAGCCACTTAAGCCAGCGGGGGCAACCACCTCCGCTCAGCTCAACTTAGCTCTACCACTGATTAAATGTGTTAGAGGATGCCAATCCAAACACTATATATTCATTAATCTTGTCAAACCGCATAGCCCATTTAAATTGATATCGTGGATAAATAATTGATAAAATTAAAACTTATTCAACACAATAATAACACATATAATACGTTTATTGGTCAATTTATCTTGTATTTTAATAAAAGCAAGTAAAGCTTACCTATAAAATTTAAAATTCATATTTATATTTAATAAAAGCAAGTAAAGTTTCTTTGATGTATCATATAAATTTTTGTTCATCATTAGAGATGCAACAATGGGCCGGGGCCCGTGGGCCAGCCCGAGCCCGTCCTGTTATAGTGATAGGCCGGGCCGGCACAGCTCGACACTGTTCACCCCAGCCCAACCCATAAATATTGGTGGGCTGGGCTGGGCTGGGCCAATATATGTCGATCCATGGAAAATCATGGGCCAGGCAGGGTTGGGCTTAGGCCGGCCCATCCCGGCCCACAATAAATAATATTTTTAATGTTTTTTTTTTGTTTTTAGTAATTTTATAAACATTTTATGTATAATTATCCCGATTGTACTCTTTTTTTCTTACTAAGGTTTTGTCCCATTGAGTTTTTCTTGGAAAGGATTTTAATGAGGCAATCGTAAATAAAATATCCATTTTTATATTTCCTTAGACTATTCAAACTTTTATATTTGTTAACTTATTTAAAAATTAAAAATTACATGTTTAGATAGGCTAGGATGGACCGGCCTATTTAAGGCCCACGGCACGGCCTGACACGGCCCACGGCACGGCCCATGTAAAATTGGCCCGTGGGCTGGGCTGGGCCAAGGTATTTTTAATGTGGGCCGGCCTGGCCCACAAAATTAGTGGGCCGGCCCGGCCCGACCTATGGGCCTAAAGAGAACGAGCTGGGCCGGGTCGGGCCCGTCCATTCTTGCATCACTACTCATCATGTCAATCTGTAATTGACGCAAACTCAATTATAGCAAGCCCAAATCCTTTAACTTCATGCAAATTTCAAGTCATGTTATCGTACCATGACTTAAATTGCCACTTCTAACTTCATCCTATTCCTAAATCTTAAAAAGCTAAAGTCTTCCAAGATTTAAAGTCTGTCTTTTAAGTTCTTAAAAAAACCTAGAATTAGATCATCATGAACATCCTTACCATCGAGCTTTCGCCTATGGACCGTTTCTAGTAAGTCTAAGTTTAGGTCTATAATCAAGTTAAGTTCGTCTCTGGAGTAGACATGTATTACAACCTTTAGCCTTATTCAATACCAAATCTATGATTCAAAGCTCTGATCTCTCTAAGTTATGAGGTCATTCCTTAGATCTCTCCAAGTTATAAGGTCATTCCTTACGGTTCTTAGAAGCTAACCCATTGTTCTTTTGAATGTCTTGTTTTGGATCATTTGTTTTTTTAAAGATTATAATCCAAGTATGAAAATTTTAACTAACTTTTAGATCCAATATCATACACATATGCAATTAAAAATACAGTACAAGTGCGCATCATCATCTCTCACCATCTGATTTTAATCGACAGATTGTGAAAGTCCTTTCCTATAGTGGATTAAAATGCGTCTCCTATAATGAATATTCTTAAAATTACCATGGAGGGAAGATTGTTTAATTTATAAAATAAATAAATATTTTTTGGTTTTCTAAATAAAAAATTATGATACTTTATTGAAATACTTAAATTTACCTCTTATTTTAAGGCAATCTAAATCTTATTTTAGGACGATCTAAATTCACTCACTTATAAGGTGTAATGTATGTTAAGAATCTCAAAAATATGACATTCTTTTACATGATGGTGAAATGACGACGATGATATTAATAGTAATGATAACAATAATAATAATAATTCGATGCTTTGACCTTGAAATCTTTAATTGCAAATAAACAATGACACGGGGCTTTCAATTACATTTTACATTCCCCTTTCATCTTCCAAAACGTCAGATGTTTCCGTCTTAATCTGCAATTGTCCAGGTCATATCATTCTCAAAAATCCAATAGCAAACCTCAATTTGACCCGGATCCGAGCCCAAAGCCAGGAAGGCTCGATGGGTGGGGCTCCATTCAGAAGTGTCCCAGTGACAGATGGCAACTCCATGGTTAATCTTAGCTTTCGAGTTCGGGTCAAGTATGTCTGCTTCGTATACCCCGACTTTGGCTGCAGAGTGGCAGTTATACACTAGGTAAGGGAGCAAGCTTTGGTGACAGGACACTGACTCGGTGACTTTGCCACCGTTGATTTCTTTGCGGAACCAATCAAGATGTCCGTGTTTGACCCCTTGACATTCTCAGTTGACCGCACCATGATGTTGTGACCGAACACTAAGGTGGCAAAGTCAATCATGTCCTCCGCCGATGAAACGCAGCGTTTTGTCTCTCCCAAACTTGGTGCTCTCTCGCACTCCACCAAAGTGTCCACCATCATGTTCTCCGTCCGGGACCCATCGTTGACGTCCATGGACGTCGTTGACCTCTTGTGGGTGACATTGTAGGTACAAAGGTGACGCCTTCTTTGTCGTTGGTGTACTCCCTGAAATTATTGATGTCGCTGTAGACTTTGAACCGTATCGTCTGTCCCGTCGAACCCTTGCCATAGCTCGTGAAATTGTCCTCTCCGAATCTAAATGACTCACCATAATTGGCGAAATTGACGACCTCGTTCTTCGAATTCTTGGCGTAGGAATGAAAAGAATCCTCTTCTTGGGCAGGATCAACTCTGTAAGACGTGAATTCCTCCACCGACGCGTCGCCTCCGTCTCCGTAGCTGTTGAATTCCGTTCTCTCGATGTTTTCGTCATTTCCGTAGCTACTGATTTTCCTCCCTCGCTATAGCCGGAGAACCCTGTTCCCATGAAATTCGCTTTTGTGGCGTAACTTCCGAACTCGTTCGTCGCTCCATCGGCGTTCTTCCCGTAGGTAGCGAATCCCTGGAACACGAAGTTGGATCCATCGCTGTAGCTCTTGAACCTCTGCTTCCGCCCGCCGGCTCCTTCCGAGTAGGAGGTGAATCCGATTTCCGCAACATTCGATTTCTTACCATACTTCTTGAAATCCCCCGTTCCTTTGGTGGATCCGGTCCCGTAGGTGTTGAACCTTTGGCTCACCTCGTTTCCGTCACGGCCGTAGAGGGAGAACCGATCGTCGTGGCTTTTCGAGCCGTGGCTGTACCTCGTGAACCAGTTGAGCTGAAGGCCGCTGTCGCCGGAGTAACTCTTAAACGTGTCGGCTCCGCGTTTCGGTCGGGGCTGTAGTTGGTGAAGTTCTGGCTGGCGTAGGAGGAGAAGCTCGCGTCCTGTTCGTGTTTCTCAAGGCTCTGCCCCAATTCCTGAGAGCACAGGAGGTTCGCCGAGGAGCAGAATTCCGGGAGGCGCGTGGACAGCGCGTTCTCTGCCTCGTGCTTCCCAAAAAAGGCCGAGTCGACGGTGCTGAGAGGCCAGGCTTTTGAGAGGAGGAACTCCGACGACTTCACGTTGTTTTGGATCTGTTTGTTCCAGTAACGAATCAAATGGGCCTTCGGTGAGAATGGGCTTTTCTCTTCCCCGCTGCCACCGCCGCCGATGGCAGCCTGCACTAACTGGGAAAAAAAGTTCATCAGTCAATCTTTCTAGCACGTGTTTAAGTCAAAGGCCAACGTATATCCAATGTGACTAATAAGCTTACGACAGAATTTGCATGGCTTACGTTGAGAGATGAGAACAAGATGAAAAGGGGAAAGAGAGAGCGATAAGGCCGGTTTGTTTGTGATACAAAGTTCTTTTGTTTTTTTGTTTTTTTGCTTTTTCTTAAGTGGGTGTTTTGGTGCGTTTGGTTTGGTTGTGTTATAATGAGGAATTTATATCGATTGAGGGGGGAGTTGGGAGTCTCACCATGTGTGCTTCTCTCTCTATATTTATATAATATTTTAATCTTTGCATACATGCACCCGTTGAGTTTTTGAATATTTTAATTGATGGAAAATCTTATTCTTTTATTCTTCGCATTGAAACTAGCTACATTGAACCCTCAAAGAAAAAAAAAAAGTTACATCGAGGAAATTAGAAGATCATGAAGTTGATAGAAAAACTTTCCCAAAAAAAATAAAAAGTTAACAGAAAAAACAAAAGGACAGAAGACGAACAAGATAACCGGAGTATAGATCTGGCCATTGATAATGGCGGTGGAAAGAGTGAAGATTAAGGAAAATTAGAGACAGAAAAGCAAGTGGTGAGTGATAAATTATCCTTTTTTATAAAAACCCAAAAGCAAAAAAAAAAAAAAAAATGTACGTTAAGAACTTCCTAATTAGTAGCCAAAAAAGGTCCTAATTCGTCCCCTTTTTTGTATTTGTTCTTTTTTTTTTTTTCAACTCTAAAAGGCTAGGTTACAAAGCTGGAAAGTACATGCAACCTGCTGAATAAATTATTCTACACTAGTTAAGACAAATAATGCACAAAATCCCACATGACCACATTATATCAACGTGTGAAATTTAAATACGACGTTTTGAATGGATCGATATTTAAATACTACTTGATAGTTGATAGTTTGTGCATAATTATGATACTACTTGATAGTTGATAGTTTGTGCATAATTATGAACATAATTATGTTCACAAACTATCTAATTTATGGAAAGACAGCTTATGATAATTTTTCTTTAATATCCTAACTGGTCTCCCTAATTTGTTTTAACCTATAACCATCATATATAATTTATCCATAACTACGAGAATCAAGAACTTGTCAGATTTAAATTTGAAAAAGGATTATTTGAAACATTTATTTTGATTAAACCATTTTTGTTTTATTTTCTATTTCCACCGACGATGCTTAATTAATCATATTGTTTGACCATGCACTTGTTAGGTTTTTGAACATTTTAATGGATTAAAGATTATAATATTAGAAGATTGAAAGGATGGTCCTGGAGTTAGTAGTAAAAAAAAACAATGGGACAAAAAAACAAGGAAGAGATCTAATCCAAGTTGATCAAGCAAATTGACAATGGAGGTGAAGGATAATGATGAGAATGAACCATAAGTTAAAACTAAAAATAATGTAACAAATATGACAAAATACTACAAAAAAATTGTCTGCAATCATAATTTGTGATTTCAACTGTATTTTCAAACACATTATAATAAGTACTTTATGACATTAAATGCAAACTCCTGTGTGTGTGCACGTTTTTTTTTTTTTCTTTGGATAACATAAGTACCTAGCTAGAGTTTTGCTGTTAAACTTTAAGAATACAACACATGCATATATTATAGACGCAGCTGAAGAAAAAGTTTTTAACGTTTTTTGGAAGAAAAAGGGTGTCATATTATGGTATGATTGGTATCTAAAATCCAGGCAAAAACCATTATATCTTTATATGACAAAATAAGAGACTAGAGTACTTCAACAAAAGAATAAAGAGGGAGGCTTTTCTGCCTTAAAATGTCTGTGTCCGTTGTCTGTTTGTGGTGTGAAAAGTGCAAAGAAAAAGTTTTTTTTTTTTTGAGAAAAAACGAAATAACAAGAAGATCACTACTTGCTAGCTTTCGCCTTCTTGTCTGCACACATTTATCTACCGCGTTTGACATAAATGTTTTGTGGGATAAGGGAGAGAGGGAGAGTCAAAATCTCTCTGTAGAGTTAAGAAGGAGGGAAAAAATAAATAAATAAATCTACATCATGAGTGAGCTTCGGTGTTGTATACCTATTGACGGTGCATTTTTTAATACAATATAACAATATCATATTAGCATTTTAATTCGATTGTATTTGACAAAAATCTATTAGTTTCAACCGCAAACAGTATGCTATAGTATAAAGTAAAAATTTACTATAATATAAAGCTTTTACATGTTACAATTTGCAATTCTAACCACACAATTTTAATCATTCTCCCAAGCACCTTACTAATTGTTCTAAATCATGTAGTAACGCTAATGAGTGATATTATATAATGTTATTATTTACTATAGCATTTTAATATAAAGCTCTTCTATGTCAGTGGCTCTCACATGCTATAGTGTGATTTCAACCACATAGTTTCAACCTTTCTCTCAAACACTTTACTAATTGTTCTAAATGACGTATTAATACTAACGAGTGATATTATATAACGTTGTTATTTACTATAGTTGATATGTCAACTCAGAGATTAATAGGGTGTTTGAAAGGGTGGTGGAAACCGTTGGCTAGAACCATTTTTACAGTAGTAAGTGAGAGCTTTACACTGTAGCAAATTTTTTTAATTGTTATGTAGCATAAGAGAGCTTTATACTATTCATAACTGAGTTGAGAACAGTGATTCTCACCACTCAGTCAAGCAGCTGGTAACTAATTATTACAAAAGATCGCGCGGTCTTATAATGTTAATTTCTAAATGATTAGAAAATTAGCGGTGATCATCACCATTCTTATGTAGGATTTCATAATTAGTTCCAGCAGCATTTTTTTAATACCCGCGTAAAGATATAAATTAAGTTGTCAATCAATATGACCTTTCACATTTATATTTTTACAAATTGCATATAACTCAGTCAGTGATCACCAAAAAACCACACACAAACAAAAAAAAAAAAAAATTCATGTTTTATCATTGTTCAGTTATCATTGCCGTACTCTCAACCAAAATTTCACACTCAGAGAGCTCCAAATATGAATTGGACAACCTGATTCTCGCCGTCCACATCGCCCATTTGTGGCCTGTCCAAAAACTAATGAATTTCTCAAATGGGACAAAAATTTGAGTGTCATAAGGTTACGGGATTTAATTAGTTCGGAACTAATATTTTCTATTTTTTTTTTTATAGAAAGAAAAGATATTTTACCAACTATACACAAAAGCAACTCTACATTATGAGACTCAATTTCAGTGAATTTCTATTTACTAATTTCATCTTTTATCAAATCGATTTTCCTTTAGTCGTTCTATTGTATCTTAGTGTTTGTCCGTTCTAACGTTTATACAAAGGATTACTTGTGGAAAATATTAAGACCATACCTAATCGAAAAAGAATGTTACCAACGAATAAAAGTTGCTCTTAGAATAATAATTTGATCTTCTCCAAAAGCTCACACCCACCGAAAGGTTTGCTACCTCGATGTTGGCTCTTATGTTTTAATAGTTTCTTTAATTATCACAGCCACGCATTTCCTTCTATTGACACAAATTGTTTACCTCATGAGATGATAGTTAAAGCAACTTCAGCATTTAACCTTTTCTTTTTTTGCGTTGGCTAATTTCGGCAGTGATGATATATTCATCTATCTGTTACTATCATAAATGACTGGCAAATTTCCCATCTTATGCCGAAGGCCAAGACAGGACAAGAATAAGAAGAAACACGAACTTTTAAAACTGTCTTTCTTTTTTTTTTTTTTTAAATTCCACGAAATATGGCCGGAACTCAGGCCACGGAACCATTTGTTAAGCGTATGGAGAAAGCAAAATTGGCCAGGTTTTATAATCTTTTTTCATATATATGCTATCAAAAATTACGGATAATTGATAATATGATAACAATTTAAATTTTATAAGAGAAAATACTAAACCGGTTCGAGCTGAAAATTTCAATTCGAACCGGTTATCAAATCCTATATATGTTAGCAAAGATGATTGCTAGATTTTCTGAAAGCATATATGCAAATGAGTTGTGTATATATGTACATTAAAAAATTTGGACTCCTGACAGTTTTTATTCTAATTACTTAAAAGATAGTGATAGATTGTGGAAATCACTGTGAGCTTGAACTGGCTAGCAAGTCATATATTTTATGCTCCAGCCAATGAGCATTAATGAAAGTTAGAAACCCCACCAAAAAGACGATGATTTTGGTCGAAAGAAAATGTATAATAAAGTGCACCACCGCAACGCAAATAATTATGACATCGGACCAACTAGCAATATCCATGAATATGAATCTTTCTTTATGGAGCAGTCAAATCTGAAGAGCCTCATAATTGATTGAAAACAATACAAATGTATACATGAGGAATTGAACCACAGTCCCGACCACTAAGAACACATATTTCCTTCTGTGAACTGAAAATATTTATAACATTCTATTAACAAAATGTTTTAAGAACCAAATTCATCTTAAGTAGTGTATGTATTTGGTCAATTTTCTGATTAAACACTTGCCTAACCCAAAAGCTCAACAATTGGATTAACTATATGTCACGCCCCGGAGTACGGGAGGTGACGTGGCGGAATATTTAGATTAATTAAAAGAGAATTTAATTGAAATTAAGGGTTTAAAAATCCAATTAAGCAAGAATTAAAGAGATTTTTCCACCACATTTGATAAAGAATTTAAAATCGTTAAACAAATAACAATAATTGAATAAAAACCGCGAATATGGGTTCCACAACCCACAACTTGTGCACACACATGAATCTGACAATATCACAAATACAATTACAGTCCAGGTGCAAATAAAGTTAAGTCTTACATGTCTTGATTAATAAATACAGATTGTAAATAAATTCTCCTATTGCTCCTGAGTTCGGTCCGAAGAATCTTCTCCAAACCTAAATGGGAAACCACCTAGAAGGGGGGGGGGAATTTAAAACAGATAAAACGTGAGCGAAAGGCTCAGTAGGACTAAGTTTTATAAAATAATTTAATACAAAGAAACATAACATTTTCAGGAGTTATACAAAAAGGGAACTTGAATAAATAAATAAATAAATTGAGTAGAACTGTTCTGACACAGAACAGTCTACTCGTCAAATCAAAACACTAGTTTACTTTTACCTAGGCAAACCATGATATCACCACCGTAGTGGCCCAGCTGGGTTTCGGGACCTGCCCCCAAGGTCGATCACGACCCGATCTCTGATATGGCATCATGCCCATGTGTTTATTATCATTATCATTCAAAACCCAATTACCGAGTGTTGTCAATTACATTTATTATGAAATTCATTTCATGTCACGGTATATAAAAATATAACCGATAAAACCATTTTCAAACAACCATTGAAAACATTTTGATAGAAATCCTTTTCAAAGCCAAATCATTTCAAAACCAGGCTACCAAAGAAATAGGATAGAAGTCCTACCTCAGTACTCGTGCCGGTACCTCACACCGTAATCCCGATCCGCTATACGTTAGCTCCACGGAACCACGAACAGTCCTAGATACAAACTAAGTCGATCAATATCTAGTTCGAGACATTCTATGTTACCAAATCATTTCATGATGTCCTAGTGTGCCATTTGTATCATTAAAATCATCCTATAAGGTTGGGATTTAAATCAGGGTTCAAAACAATGAAATCGGGTAAAAATCACAAAATTTTCCATGCCTCGGTCGGCCTGCCGGACGCCCTGCTTCGGCCTGCCGAACTGTACAGTTCGGCCTGCCGGAAGCAAAGTTCGGCCTGCCGAACATTTCCCCAGATTCGGCCTGCCGGTCGGAAGAACACCGGCCTGCCGATCATCACTTCGGCCTGCCGAACATGAACTTCGGCCTGCCGAACTGGGAAAATCCAGAAATCCCAGCCACGGGTTTCTCGATCCCCAAAATCCAAATCTGAATTCCAACCTGTTTTTCTCAATTCCCAGGCATGAAAAATAACTATAGTTGATAGAAAAACATTCTAGAACATGTTTGGGATCATTTAAACAACATTTAAACTCAAAATCTTCAAAAATCTGAAAATGAGAAAAAGAGGAGAAAAATGAAAAACTTGAATCCAATCCGTTTTTCTTCAATCTAGGTTTAGATTCTAGTTGTTCTAAGCTCATTTAACACAAATCCACAGTTTTCTAAGCTAAAACAAACTTAGATTTCAAAAACACACAAAATCAAAAATTTTGTAAAAAGTTTAGAAATTTCGAATCTAACCTCGAATCGAAGCTTCAATCCGCGTTCTCGGTCGCCGAATCACGTCCCCGAGCTTCCTCCTTGCTGTTCCGAAGCTTGGATTCGAATGGAAATCAAAATTTTTTGAAGAAATTAGAGAGAGAGAGGGACTGCCGAGAGAGAGAAGAGAGAGAGAGAGAACTTGTGAATGAGGAGAGAGAGAGAGAGAAGAGAGAAATAAATAGAGAAAATCGGTGGGCGGTTTTACTGTGCGAAAACCATGTGCCGCCCACGGTTTTTGCAAAACGGAGTATTTTTAACGTTTTACAAATTGTTGTGTTTTAAAACTCAAAACATCATTTTAAATCAATAAGAAATCTTTTGAACACATCAATTTAACAAAACAACCAAAAACTAAAAATCCAACCAAATAATCTAATTAAAGTTAAAACTTTAATTATGGCACACTAATTCATCATTTACATTATATTAATATTAAATAAATTTCGGGACGTTACAGCTCTCCACCCCTAAAAGAAATTTCGTTCTCAAAATTTAAAACTCATCTCAAAAGCAAAACAAATGCGGATACAATTCCCGCATACCCGACTCTAGTTCCCAAGTGGCTTCATCAACACCGTGATGCTGCCACACGACCTTTACCAACGGTATCTCACGACGACGCAAGCTAATCACTTTCCGGTCGATAATCTGAATCGGCACTTCTTCGTACGTCGTATCCTCCTGAACTTGTACATCGCGAAACGATACTATCTTACCCTGCTCAGGTGGACACTTCCTAAGCATAGACACATGAAACACATCGTGCACATGAGAAAGTTCGGGCGGAAGATCAAGCCGATAAGCGACCACACCAACACGCTGAGTGATCTCGAACGGCCCGATATACCTCGGCGCGAGTTTCCCACTCACTCCGAACCGCATAGTTCCCTTACGAGGTGACACCCTCAAGAGAACAAAATCCCCAACCGCGAACTCTAAAGGTCTACGTCTCCTATCTGCGTAGCTCTTCTGCCGACTCTGAGCTGCTCTCAACCGATCCCGAATCACCGCGACTTTCTCGTTGCTGTCACGAATCTCATCTGGCCCAAGAATAACTCTATCTTCTGGCTCGGCCCAACACACAGGTGACCGACACGGTCGCCCATACAATGCCTCAAATGGTGCCATACCGATACTCGCCTGATAACTGTTGTTGTACGCGAACTCCGCCAAATGCAAACATTGCTTCCAATTTCCGCCGAAGTCCAACGCACAAGCACGCAACATATCCTCGAGAACCTGAATAACCCGCTCAGACTGCCCATCAGTCTGAGGATGAAACGCCGTACTGAAGTTCAAATCTGTACCCAAAGCCTCCTGAAAACTCCTCCAGTACTTAGCATTAAACCTGGTATCTCGATCAGAGGTGATGGACAAAGGAACTCCATGCAACCTCACAATGTTCTGCATATACAGCTCCCCGAGAATCTTCCTAGAACACGTCGACCTAAACGGAATGAAATGCGCCGATTTCGTCAACCTGTCGACCACAACCCAAACTGCATCATGCCGCTGCTCCGTCCTCGGCAAACCTGTGAGGAAATCCATCGTCACATGCTCCCATTTCCAACCTGGAATAGGAAGCGGCTGAAGTTGACCTGCAGGCTTCTGATGCTCAGCTTTCACCTGAAGACACGTCGAACACTTGGCCACGTACTCGCGAACATCTTTCTTCATGCCTCTCCACCAATAATGCCTCTTCAAATCACGATACATCTTGGTGCTCCCCGGATGAATAGCAAACTGAGACCTATGAGCTTCATCTAGAACGGCTTTCGTCACCTCGGCGATAACTGGAACTGCAAGACGCTCCCGGAAGTACAACGATCCATCTGCATGCACGCTCCATTCCTCGAACTGCTCCCCGTTCTGAATCCGCGACCAAATCCCCTGCAAATGTCGATCCTGCCACTGACCTTGCTTCACCATCCGAACAAGAGCTGGAGTCGCTTCCACGTGATACAACAAAACTCGATCACCGTCGTCATGATACTGTAGCCGATACTCACTCACTGTCGCATCCCTGCTCCAGTCCTCAAAAATCAAACAAGCAAGAATCCCTGAAGACTTCCTACTAAGCGCGTCCGCTACCACATTAGCTTTCCCGGGATGATACTGCAACGCGAAATCATAATCCTCCATGTACTCCACCCATCTGCGCTGCCTCAAGTTGAGATCCCTCTGAGTGAACAAATGCCTCAAACTCTTGTGATCGGAGAAGACCTGAAACGATGCTCCATACAAGTAACATCTCCAAATCTTCAGCGCGTAGATCACCGCTGCAAGCTCTAAATCGTGAGTAGGATAATTCCGCTCGTGAGGTCGTAGCTGTCTCGATCCGTACGCAACCACACGTCCATGCTGCATCAACACGCATCCAAGTCCGCGCCCTGAAGCATCAGCATAAACCTCATACGGCTCGTCACTACTAGGAATAACTAATACTGGAGCTGAAGTCAACCGGTTCTTCAATTCCTGAAAAGCAGACTCACAGTCTTCATCCCACTCAAACCTGACGTTTTTCCTGATCAACCTCGTCAACGGAGCTGCAATCTTCGAAAAGTCCTTTACAAATTTCCTGTAATATCCAGCAAGACCTAAGAAGCTGCGAATCTCCGCTACATTCCTTGGTCGTTCCCACTCCAATATAGCTTCAATCTTGGACGGATCCACTGAAATACCATGCTCCGAAATGACATGACCCAGAAATTTGACCTCAGTCAACCAGAACTCACACTTTTCCCTCTTAGCATACAACTGGTGCTCCCGCAAAGTCTGAAGCACGATCCGAAGATGCTGCTCATGCTCCTCCCATGTCTTAGAATACACAAGAATATCATCGATGAACACGATCACAAACTGATCCAGATATGGCCGAAATATCCTGTTCATCAAGTCCATAAAAGCTGCTGGAGCATTCGTCAACCCGAAAGACATAACCAGAAACTCGAAGTGCCCATACCGAGTCCTAAAAGCTGTCTTGGGAATGTCCTCTTCCTTGATTCTGAGCTGATGATAACCTGACCGCAAATAAATCTTCGAGAAGTATCGCGAACCTCCCAACTGATCAAATAGCTCATCAATCCTAGGCAAGGGATACTTGTTCTTCACCGTAACACGATTCAGCTGCCGATAATCCACACATAACCTGAGAGTCCCATCGTGCTTCTTAGCGAACAAAACTGGTGCTCCCCACGGAGATGTGCTATTCCTAATATATCCTTTATCAGCAAGCTCCTGAAGTTGCTTCCTCAATTCCTTCATTTCTGCCGGCGCCATCCGATAAGGTGCCATAGAAATCGGTGATGTCCCTGGAAACAACTCGATACCAAACTCAATCTCCCGATTCGGTGGTAACCCTGATAACTCATCGGGGAAGACATCCTCGAACTCATCAACCACCGGAATCGCTACACTACTACTCGAAACATAGGGCTCGCAATCTAGATTGGCAAGAAAAGCAAAACAATCTAGATTCCTTCGCCCTCCTAAACATGACTTCATAAGACGCTCACTCATTAGCCAATCACCACCACCCTGGTAAGTGATTACCGTCCCCCTATCAGACACTAGGGTCACTTTTCTAAGTTGGCAGTCCACAACTGCACTATACCTGGACAACCAGTCCATCCCTAAAATCACATCATAGGAACTCATGGGGAGTACAATCAAATCACTTTTCAAAATCTCGTCCCCAATCTTTATTTTACAAGATTTACACATACAATTTACACACACCCGCCCCAAAGGAGAAGTTATGACTAGGGGTTCATTAAACTCTTCTACTTCTAATCCCAAGGCATGTACAAAGGAACTCGAAATGAGAGAATGAGAGGCACCGGTATCAAATAAAACGCGAGCTAGAGATCTAGAAATCAAAACCATACCATCGACAACCGCGTTACCAATCTGAGAATCTGACCCTCCAGATACCATTGCATGAACCTGCACTGGCGCCTTCCCTTTTCCTCTACCGACATTGCTGGGTCCTGCATTACTCGGCCGATGCTGCTGAGATGGAGACGACTACACACTACCTGTACTCGGAGCTCTATACTGAGGAACACTGCGCTGAAAATACTGCGGCTGCTGTCCTCGTGCCGGATATGAGAATTGCTGAGGAGAAAACTGCGGATACTGCAACTGCGGGTACTGCGGAGGCGGAGGTAGGGTCTGAGGCTGAGGCTGAGACGAACGACTGGCATCCTCCCCGGTCTGCGATCCAAGACGAGCACTCCTGATCGGGCAATTCCTCTTGATGTGTCCGGGCTGCTGACAGAAATGACAATGAAAGCTGTAGGGGTTGCTGCGCCCGCTGCCAGACGAACTGCTGCTGCCACTGGTCGCACCGCCTTGCTTGCCTTTCCCCGGAGCTGGACGACTACTGATGCTCTTCCTGCCACTCCTCTGCGGTCCTCCTGAAGCCTTGGCTCGATCCTTACAATACTGCACGTAATCATTCTCCACGGAGATCGCCGACGACACAAGCTCTCCGAAACTCCTAAGCCGTAGAGCAACCAACTGCCGCCGAATAGGAGCCTTGAGTCCTTCCTGGAACTTGATGCATTTCTCGCGCTCCGATGCCACAGCTGATGGAGCAAACCTAGCCAACTCGCTAAACTTTGCCTCATACTCCCGAATTGTCATATCACCTTGCTGCAATCTATAAAACTCAGCTGCTTTCTGATCTCTATATCCCTGCGGAAAATACCGATCATAGAACAGATCCTCGAACTTGTCCCAACCGATATCGCCACCGCGCTCCAGACGCTTAGTTTGTTTCCACCAGGTGTTAGCGCCACCCTCGAGCTTATACGCCGCGAATTCCACACGATACTCCTCAGGCACACCAAGAGTATCAAGATGCTTCAAGATCGAATCCAACCAATACTCTGCTAACTGCGGATCCCCATTGCCATCAAAAGTCGGAATAGACGCCCGCCGAAATTCCTTAAAGAAAGCATGCCGACTACCAACACTGGAGTCTTCCAATCTAGTCCTGGCTGCCATCTGCCGGAAAGCCGCGATCATAGACCTCATCAGGCCCTCATCATTTCCGAACTCGGCGTCAGCAGTCGAATGACGTCTAGGTGCCATTCTCTCACTTCTGAAAACAAAATTTGGACTGTCAGAGGTATTTCATTGTCAAACCTATGTGTGCACAATTCCCAAGGTTCATAACCTTGAGCTCTGATACCATTCTGTCACGCCCCGGAGTACGGGAGGTGACGTGGCGGAATATTTAGATTAATTAAAAGAGAATTTAATTGAAATTAAGTTTTTAAAAATCCAATTAAGCAAGAATTAAAGAGATTTTTCCACCACATTTGATAAAGAATTTAAAATCGTTAAACAAATAACAATAATTGAATAAAAACCGCGAATATGGGTTCCACAACCCACAACTTGTGCACACACATGAATCTGACAATATCACAAATACAATTACAGTCCAGGTGCAAATAAAGTTAAGTCTTACATGCCTTGATTAATAAATACAGATTGTAAATAAATTCTCCTATTGCTCCTGAGTTCGGTCCAAAGAATCTTCTCCAAACCTAAATGGGAAACCACCTAGAAGGGGGGGGGGAATTTAAAACAGATAAAACGTGAGCGAAAGGCTCAGTAGGACTAAGTTTTATAAAATAATTTAATGCAAAGAAACATAACATTTTCAGGAGTTATACAAAAAGGGAACTTGAATAAATAAATAAATAAATTGAGTAGAACCGTTCTGACACAGAACAGTCTACTCGTCAAATCAAAACACTAGTTTACTTTTACCTAGGCAAACCATGATATCACCACCGTAGTGGCCCAGTTGGGTTTCGGGACCTGCCCCCAAGGTCGATCACGACCCGATCTCTGATATGGCATCATGCCCATGTGTTTATTATCATTATCATTCAAAACCCAATTACCGAGTGTTGTCAATTACATTTATTATGAAATTCATTTCATGTCACGGTATATAAAAATATAACCGATAAAACCATTTTCAAACAACCATTGAAAACATTTTGATAGAAATCCTTTTCAAAGCCAAATCATTTCAAAACCAGGCTACCAAAGAAATAGGATAGAAGTCCTACCTCAGTACTCGTGCCGGTACCTCACACCGTAATCCCGATCCGCTATACGTTAGCTCCACGGAACCACGAACAATCCTAGATACAAACTAAGTCGATCAATATCTAGTTCGAGACATTCTATGTTACCAAATCATTTCATGATGTCCTAGTGTGCCATTTGTATCATTAAAATCATCCTATAAGGTTGGGATTTAAATCAGGGTTCAAAACAATGAAATCGGGTAAAAATCACAAAATTTTCCATGCCTCGGTCGGCCTGCCGGACGCCCTGCTTCGGCCTGCCGAACTGTACAGTTCGGCCTGCCGGAAGCAAAGTTCGGCCTGCCGAACATTTCCCCAGATTCGGCCTGCCGGTCGGAAGAACACCGGCCTGCCGATCATCACTTCGGCCTGCCGAACATGAACTTCGGCCTGCCGAACTGAGAAAATCCAGAAATCCCAGCCACGGGTTTCTCGATCCCCAAAATCCAAATCTGAATTCCAACATGTTTTTCTCAATTCCCAGGCATGAAAAATAACTATAGTTGATAGAAAAACATTCTAGAACATGTTTGGGATCATTTAAACAACATTTAAACTCAAAATCTTCAAAAATCCGAAAATGAGAAAAAGAGGAGAAAAATGAAAAACTTGAATCCAATCCGTTTTTCTTCAATCTAGGTTTAGATTCTAGTTGTTCTAAGCTCATTTAACACAAATCCACAGTTTTCTAAGCTAAAACAAACTTAGATTTCAAAAACACACAAAATCGAAAATTTTGTAAAAAGTTTAGAAATTTCGAATCTAACCTCGAATCGAAGCTTCAATCCGCGTTCTCGGTCGCCGAATCACGTCCCCGAGCTTCCTCCTTGCTGTTCCGAAGCTTGGATTCGAATGGAAATCAAAATTTTTTGAAGAAATTAGAGAGAGAGAGGGACTGCCGAGAGAGAGAAGAGAGAGAGAGAGAACTTGTGAATGAGGAGAGAGAGAGAGAGAAGAGAGAAATAAATAGAGAAAATCGGTGGGCGGTTTTACTGTGCGAAAACCATGTGCCGCCCACGGTTTTTGCAAAACGGAGTATTTTTAACGTTTTACAAATTGTTGTGTTTTAAAACTCAAAACATCATTTTAAATCAATAAGAAATCTTTTGAACACATCAATTTAACAAAACAACCAAAAACTAAAAATCCAACCAAATAATCTAATTAAAGTTAAAACTTTAATTATGGCACACTAATTCATCATTTACATTATATTAATATTAAATAAATTTCGGGACGTTACACTATATCCAACCAAGATAAAGCATTCGTCTGTCGTTCATAATTCTGAAGCATACAGGATCCTTAGCTAAGTATTTATACCAGGATGGGTGGGTAATACCAGAATCAGATATTTATGATATCACGCAAGTTGTACAACCAGATGTACAAACAATATTCATGGGATTAGCCGCTTCAATGAGATCTTTTATTTTAGTTGTAGGAGAATAAAAGATTTTAAAGTCGCACTATCTGCTTTGAAAATTTCACCCAGTTGAGCACGTCTAGCATATATTTTCGTAGAAGCTTGATCACCATAACCGACTCCATATCTACACATGAGTAATTTGGTTTTGTGTTACAATATTCTGATTTTGATCTAAAGCACATTTAGTTGCTCGCCTATGTTCAGATGACGTTGATCAAACGCAATGCCATATATGTAATATCTTCGTTTCTTTGTTTTTCTATTCTGTTTCCAGTGTCCAACACGTGAAGTGGTCCTTTCACTAGCTGTTTTCAGGACAGGGAAATGTTGGGAGCCGAAGTCCCGCTTTGAGCAAAGACAAAAAATTGATGGCACAAATGGAGTAGGGACAATTGCTCCAGTACTTTCAGCAACACATTCCACTAATTCCTGATCCTGTTTCTGATAAATAAACCAGAGACCGGAATACAAGTATGTCAAAATGGTTCAGACAGATATGGTTTTTTCTTCTCGAGTTTTCTTTTTTTTTTTTCTTTTTTTTTTGTCGGACAACAGGTAAACCTCTCATTTCCAGATCCCAAACAATATCATATCAACAAGAAATGCATGATCTACCTACTTCTACACCCCACAATTCTGTCATTGGGGGGGCTGACCGTGTGAAGAGACGCAATGATGTATCATGCCTGCCTTCCTTTAACATTCAGTCATTCATGTAGAAGCAACAACAGTTTTTGTCGTCTAGTTTCCGAAAGTAGGCCATCCATGGCATGAAATGATTTTCTAAACCGCGTGAGAGAAAAAAAGAGGGACAAAAGCACCAGAATGATTATCGCATGGTAACTGCTAAAAGCTGGTTTACCAAGTCTCCAGTTATATGGATTGTGCAGTCACATTCACACAAGGGAAAAAAAAACAAAAACAAAAACAAGAACAAAAACAAAAAGATTTGGGTGAGGTTCCATATTCTGTGTTTTTTAATTATAGAACTACTGCCCTTGCCTTTTGTCCATTTCTAAAGGAGGAATGACGATCTGAGTTTCTATCCGTACTCGACGTCATTAAAGAAAATATGTTTTCTTCATCGTTTCTATTACTAATGTGACCTGTGATGATACCCGTCACGTTCAGAATAAAGACAACAACGATATTCCTTTAGGATTGGCTAATATGATAGCAAGTTGAAATTCACGGGGCGTTAACAGGTTATACAGCTCATACGCGTCCTGCACAAGAACACCCCCCCTATCTTTACATTTGGAGGCAATACCAACCTCAACTTTTGTTCCTCTTTTGAACTTTTCTGGCTCAAGTTCCGGAGTCCGAGTCTCCCGTGACATATTTGTTGTCCTAGAATGATTATATGTATGTATGTATGTATGTATGCATGTATAAAATATATATTGTGAAGAAGAATATGCAATGGGACGCTAACATCGAAACGACCAGAGAAGCCAAGGACAAACAGTGGAAGTTCCTAGGACTTTCCATGCTGAGTTGAGAGATTTCGCGAAGAAAGCAAGGCAAACCGTGTGTAACAAAATAAAGGGCACGGTTAAGTCAAAAGCAAGAGGACATTAGTATTCAGATAAGGCAACAATCATATCAGAGTTATGTAGAGGACATTTCATTTCATATTAACTTGTAATGTACTATAGAAGAAATAAATAAGTAATAATAAACAGACAGCCAAGCCAATCCCAAAGCCAGCTCCCTTTATCAACTTACCGTCACCATTTGTTTGGAGATCCAACCAAAGATCCACCAGATTCTGCTGCAAAGGTAACAATAAACTTGGGTAGTAACTAAGCTTCCAGATTTCTTCTTCCTAGAAATGAACTTTCATGAGACTGGAGAGAGAGATGCCCCATAGAGAACCGTACTTTTCTTCGCTGGATTTTGTTTTATTATTTTCTTTGCCAGAATGTAGATTGTAAATGCCGTTGTTAAAAATCACTCTTCAACAACGTTCACAAGTTCATACTCGATTAGGGATAGGTTGTTGTCTTCCTTCACGGTGAAATCTGCAGGCTCGGTGACCTCAACACGACCCCACTTGTCCACAGCTAGCCTCATTGATCCTTTGAACATGTCAATTTTAGCATTACGAAGGATGACTGTACTGCCCTCTTTCATCAAGTCCACTAGAAATTTGAACAACATTCAATCAGAAGATATAAATATGTATTAAGCAAGCATCTTTTTAGTTCCAACGCTACACAAGATTCAATGTGAATGAAAACAAACATATATTATAGATCATAGATAGGCCACACAAGTTCAACCAACAATTCTAAAAAGAAAAATTAAATGTATACGTTATCTAGAAAGTATAACCACGATTATGATTTGAAATTGTACCTAAAACAATCTTAGAAGAGCAGATCACAAATATTTATGCATCTTAGAATTGTAAATTGTAAGTTATGCATCTGCAGATCACAAACATTTCTTTCCTTGGGTAAATTGTAAATTAAAAGTAAAGAATACGCAGAAAAATAGAGCATGTCTTCCCAAAGTGTATTCTATCTTCTCTACCCTTGTGATAAGTATCAACTAAAACCATCAACATCTTACATTAGGCATGTACAAGTCCACTTATTTCACTCCACTAACGATGGCCTTATTGGTAACACATTTTGTGTTCTGTTTTTCAAAAGTGTAAAGTATGATAGAGATCCTATTAAGAGGATCTCCACCCTTCATTTTATTGTTAAAAACAATAGGCAAAAAAGTAAAAGCATCACCATAAAAAAACCTGGTTATAATACCCAACACTCAAAAACAGTTCTCAAGTTGTTCTTAAGTATAAAAAAAAAAAAAAAAGGATTACACACCAGCAAATCTACATCAAACTAACAAAAATCAGGAGAAAAGGCACCACATTTAGCAAAATTGTAAGAATCTGTTAGAATATGGGATAAAAGAACAAGCTACTCGGTTACAAGAGACTAATTGGAGAGGATACTGATAAAACTCTTAACCCAAAACGCAGAAATTGAACAAAGAACAGAACTCTTATTGATGAAAACCAGTCATACAAGAAAGTAGGAAATCAAAGTTGAGAAATTACACAAGAGGCTCCCTAACTCTCCCCATCTTAATTGCCAAACAATCCCGACTTCATAATTTGTTAATCTCTCTATTTATGCTACATTAATACCTCCAACTAACATATAATAGCCAAACTTTCTAACTAACTCCTAACTCGTTTGTAACTCAGTTAATAAACCAAACTAACCCATGTCCTATGACATACATCACAATGAAGTCCCATTTATTACCTAACCAGAGGATAAATAATTCCTAGGAATAAGGATTCGGTCATCCCATTCCACCAAATTCCACTTCCCTTCCCAAGCATACTTACACTACCTGAATTTGCATTATTTTATAATAGGTATGGGCATCCAAAAGTCAACTAAACAAAAAGTCCCTAGTCAGCTCGTCTAGGACTAATATTTGGACATCGTTCAAAGCACCAGTTGTGAATAGATTAATTTCATAAGTGTTCCTGCCTTGAGAACTCCATATATCACATTGTACAAATGTCAAATACAAGTTCAAGACATTGAAAAGAGAATACAAGTTCAAAGCATTGAAAGAAGGCAATGCATTGAGGAAAATAATGATGAACAAATGTCATACATTACAAAACTTGCGCAGCTGCAGAATCAAGGAAACCAACAGAAAATTTAAAACAGCAACAAGCACCCTACCACGATCAAGTAAAAGGTTAAAAATAGTAATCAGATACAGCATTCAAACGCAGTTATAATAGTCTGGTATTACCTTGGTCATTTCGAGCTGTGAAGATAATCATTCCAGTCTCATCCCCTACCAAGCATTCAGCAATTCGCATTTGACGAACTTGAGGACCATCAGCACGACCCTTCTGCAAAACCATCTTAGTACTAACAACCTTTACAGTGAGAGTATGCCCGGTGGTGCCAGGCCGGAGCTGGTCAACCTTGGTAAATACTGGTTTCCTTAAACCTGGTTTTGATTCTGCCATTACAATGAACCTGCAAGACCAATTTGTTCAAATGTTTCAGCACAATGAGACAAAACACAAACAAACAATTATATAACTAGAACGAAAGAAACAAGCAAAATAACCAGCATGAAATTAAGAGAAAGAATTGCATTAATTTAAGTGTAATTTTGGATACAGATAAAAACACATGTAACAGTAACCGAATCCCAGCCATAAATGTCAAAGAAGATTAATATTAGAGTCAAACAAAACATTTTTCCTAATCACTGTAGGCCAATGGGGCCATCAGATACCTCATAGGAGGGGGCAAAAATCAAAGTTAAATCACTCTCGTTTCTCAAAAATTAAACGTTTTCAAGCTCTGATGTGTCCACATATGAAGTCCAAAAAATAGAATTTAATAAACTAACATATGGTGAAACAAAACCAAGAACCTAGCTTTATTAATCAAATCGAATGAAACAGTGAGAATGGGTCTCTATATTCTTTTGATTTCTAAAACTTTCACATTCATCAATAAATGTTTTAACCCGAATCTAATTGCAGCATTACCAAAACACATTAATGTAAAAACTTCAAAAATCCATGATACACAGAAGGAGATATCACCAATACATTATCAAATTATCGATAAAACATAAATTCGCCCAAAAATAAAATTGAAATTTCCGCTTTCGATCGCAAAGAAAACAGATCATAGAGAAATCAACAAAAATAACAAATCGAATAACAAAGATCAAATCTTTCAATCCTATAGAACGATTCCAAATAAGACAATTCGCAAAATTGAATTCAACAAAATGTGCATATATATATATATATATATATACACACTATTCACATATGACGAGTGCAGGGAAATTGCGATCAATGAATAAAGGAGATAAAAGAAAAAATAAATTAAGGCTTTCAATCACCTGAAGATTGGAGAATTTGGGAATCAAGCTGATTTGGGATAAGAGATAAAGAGAGAGAGTGTAGAGATCTGAGTGAGAAAACGTAGCCGTCACAGTCGGCTTGGTATGGAAGGAATGAGGGGTTTATATGGAGAAAATCGTCGATCTTCGATCACGTGAGGACTGATCTTGACCGTCCACGTGACCCTCACGTAAGGTGCTTGTATCACGTTTCAAACCTCCGTTCCGTACGACCACGATATTTTCGGGGCAGCCCGACCCAGCTCCAAGGGAAAAGAGGTACAGCCATCCGGCCCGCTTAAATATATTGGCTGGATGGGGCCGTAAAAGAGCTGGATTGGGCCGTAAAAGATAGACTAGGATATGAAACAATTGATGCAATTACGTTTATTGAATTAAAATATGACTCTAATTTGTAAAAATTTTACAAATATCTTGTAATGATATCATTCAAATTATTTATATGTAATTATATAGTACAATATGTAATATCATTAAGATAATTACTATATCATTAAGGACATTTTTAAGATATTTTGAATATTGTGTTAGATGTTAATTTCATAACAATAATTGGGACACGTATTGTAATTTTTTCTAGTTCTAAAATTAGACGGGCCAGGCAAACATGCGGATTAGGGGCAGTCTCTGACCTATCTAGAGAAAGAGCAAAGTAGCATATATTTTTAAACTTTTTAAGTAAAGAGCAGGATTTAAAGATATATATAATAAATAATAAATTTATTATGTAAATAATTTATTTGGACCGAACGAGCTAACGACGTATCACATCTGGCCTACATAAGGATATAGCCTGACTAGGCCTTGAAAGTTTGAGAAATTGGATCTTAGTCTAAACTAAAATAAGGCATGGCTTAATTTTACGAATTTTAGTTCTAGCAAGTATTTTTTGGCTTTATCAATTTTTTTAGAAAAATTTAAAACATACCACTTTTATATGATACAGAGACATAATTAATTTTGACTTTATGAGGGGTGTATGTTGTTGTAAGAGATAATAAAGTTGACTTTTGTTGTACAAAATGATATGTTTTAAACTTATGTGAAGAAATGGTATAATTGCATAATAAACCTTTAAAATGGTTTTTTTTTTTTTAATATGAAACCGTAGTTTCATTCAGTAGATAGAATGTCCATACAAACTGTTGAAAAAATAGTACGTAGCAAAATTTTAAAAAAATTTATACCAGAGTATTTTCTAAAACACAAATTTAACATGCTATGTACATAAATTAACTAGATCTTACTAACCTTGTTTGTCAAAAGACCCCCACAATCGATAAAGACAAATGACGTTGTAGAGGGACCTTAATCAACTGGCCTTCTTTGCTATTCTCTATCAATGACCGGTGTGTGTATAGGCACACTCGTACAGTTCTTCCACAACGCGACTCTCCTACCAACCAATTATACCCAAAGCTATAGTTCATGATTTGTAAACAACAACTTTTCGAGGAGTTTCAGAATCTCACCAGTAGAGTTTCACTCTAGATTTCTAAACTGATCTCTATAACAACGAGTCTTACTCCCCTTTTTATAGAAGTTGGGCCTAAAGGTTAATCCTTATTAGATAAAGCATGAAAATTCAAATCAAAATCAATATTAGATAAAATCTGCATGAAAATGCGTCATCTATTTATCGCTCGGTCAGTAGGTCGAACTGGCATATCGGCATGCCGAACTTAAAAATCAACCTACCAAATTTACAATAAATAATCCCTGCAAATCTTTTCCCACCCAAGATTCTTAGGATAAAGCCTTAGTTTTAATTTAAATAACTCGATTAAAACACTCATATCTAGATAATATCTAAGAAAATAAATATTCTTAATAATTCAACAAGTTTATCTTGAACCGATAAACAGTTATGAATTATCTGATCCCGATAATTCAACAAGTTTATCTTGAATTATTTTTCACAAAGTTAATTCAACCGATAAACAAACAAGAATTATCTTATCCTATCGAATTTTCATCCAATCTGATAATTTGACATAAGTCACCAATTATTGAAAAAACACGTTGTATCATTACAGGATTTTTTATGAGGTAGCAAAGGGGACCTGATTGACCTATATTGTTCAAGCTCTCAATAATTATAAAACCCAATATCCTAGATATACATTTCATAATTATCAAGTCTAACGCTACTCTACTAAAAGCTTAGAGTTGCACTCTTGAACTATATAGAATTACGAGCCTGTATAGCTAAGTCTCCATGACATATCATAATATATCGTATCTCCATAGGATTATCCATAATCGGCTTAAGGATAAATTCTATCTTACATTCCTAATTATTTTTATCTTATGTTCCATTATCTTACCATCAAAAAACTTACCATCCAAAGATAGTATACAATTCGATTACACCTATGTATCCAAATGGTTGAGTGCTCTAGTTTTCCAATTACAAGATAACGTATATAAGAGGATATCATCCACTCCTAAAGAGAAGTTATGGATTTCATATCCATGAATAACAAATCTACGCTATCAAGAGTCATGTCTCTAACGTACCGGTATACATACCAACATAAAATGTGAATGTCACCTTTTGGTACATCAAAAGACATAAGTCAAGACAACGGACTTCTCAGGATTAAGATACAACACATATAATTGTCTAAAGTGAATCGATTTACCAAGACAGAATTATTAATCCAAATCAATTCACTTTATGTCTAGATCTAATACATCGTCACCCATGACAACGCACTAATATTTCTATTCGCGGAGTCCACCTCTAATGGCCAAACAAACCATCTCCCATTAAGGATATAGATAACATAACAAGCTTTGCATGAATAAAGCGCCCATCTTTATTTCCTTGATTGCGGATCTTATGCTTTAGACCGTCATCTTAAGAATCGTGTCTTTCACATAATCTGTCCATCATATGCCTAATTTTTAAAGATTTAAACTGACAGTCTCAGACTTTTGTTTGCTTAACATATATTCAACAAATATGAACGTAAAGAGGACAAATTTTGGTATATAAATAATAAATAAATTTTTTATTGATAAAAATGTCTCTAAAAAATATATTACATTTTTACTCCTTAGGACATACATGTCTAACACAAGCTTTCACTGATATAGAAAGTGGAATCTCAATGGTCCACACTTGTTGCCACTAATAGATAACGCCAAAGCAACGAGTTTATGGGCAACTTTATTAAAATCAAGGATAAAAACATAACTTAGTAATTAATCTCAATTTATAAGTGTGAATAAAGTGTAAAAATTATTTCATAACATAACTAACATGTATAAACATCAGTGAAATTTTTTTCTCTTAAAAATATTAATCTAAAAGACATTTTTTTAATTTTCAAAACATTCAAATAAATCTGCTAATCGTAAAAACTAAACGACCTTCGAGGATTTATAACACTATATTTTTCAATTCACATTCAATTAGAGAATAAAAATTTAGAAGAATAAAATTATCACTTATATATAACGCCCAGATTTTTTTTTTACCATAAAAATTTTATACAATACATCTCTAACATTAGAGAGAACTAATCCTTCAGTCCTCTGAACAATAGTACTATTGATTGAATTGACAACCTCCTTTGCGTCACTCTCTACTGCAGCAACAAGGTAGCCAAGCTATCGACAGATGATCAAACCTTCTCTAACTGTAATTGTCTCTGCCAACTTGGGACTTATGACACTTGGGATCCGACAATAGAAAGCCATTATTACCGCCCCCTCATGATCTCAAAGAATTCCACCTATACCAATAAAACTGGCCTTCGACAGAACAGCCACGTCAGTATTTAATTTTAACTCACCAGGGGACGGTGATAGCCATGCAATGTTCCGACAAACTGGAAGTTCTCTTGTGGTGTTATCTATCACCAGAGCCTCCTTGAACTCCTTGAGAAAGATTTCAGCGTCACTAATAATCTTCGTCTGAGGCCGTTGATTTTGGCCTTGGATAAACATGTTTCGTTCTCTCCATAGACTCCAAAGGATGACCAAACGGGGAAGTTGTCTGTGCAAGTAGAGACACAAATTCAATCCTGAATGCCCTTTAAATTTCCAGATAATATCATGGATGCCCAATCGGGCCCACACATCCATACTTTGGTCACACTCTAATGATGCGAGAGGAGAGGCCTCCGTTGACACCCCATAGCGTCTACACAAGTTTTTGGCTTTAGGGTTTGATGTATGTGATAGAAAGAAATGATTTGATTTATGTGAGCCTATTTTAAGCTTGATGTTTTTACCATTCCATTGAAATCCAACAGACCATAACATTTTGTTAGACATGTATGTCCTAAGGAGTAAAAATGTAATATGTTTTTGGAGACATTTTTATAAATAAAGAATTTATTCATTTAAATATACTAAATCTTGTTCTCTTTACGTTCATATTTGTTGAATGTATGATAAACAAACAGTAGTCTGAGACTATCAGTCTAAACCTTAAGAATTGGGCATATGATGGACTGATTATGCGGAAGATACGATTCTTAAGGTGACGGTCTAAAACATATGATTCGCAATCGAGGGAATAAAGTTGGGCGCTTTATTCATGTAAAGATTGTTATGTTATCTATATCCCTTTTGAAAGATGGTTTGTCTTGGCCATCGGAGTTGGACTCCGTGAATAGAAACATTAACGCGTTGTCATAGGTGACGATGTGTTGGATCGGGACATAAAGTGAATTGATTTGGATTAATAATTCTGTCTTAGAAAATCGATTCACTTTAGACAATCACTTGTATTGTATCTTAATCCTGAGATGAATAGTAGGCCCATTGTCTCGACTTGTGTCTTTTGATGTACCAATGGGTGACTCCCATATCTCTATAGTGGTATGCATGCCGGTACGTTGGAGGCATGACTCTTGATAGCGTAGACTTGTTATTCATAGATATGGAATCCATAGCTCCTCTTTAGAAGTAATGATATCCTTTTATATGTGTTGTCCTGTAATTGGAAAACTAGAGCGTTCAACCATTTGGATACATAGGTGTAACCGAATGGTGTACTATCTTTAGATGGTAAGTTTTCTAATGGTGAGACAATGGAACGTAAGATAAAAATAATCAGGAAGGTAAGACAGAACTTGTCCTTAAGCCGATTATGGATTATCATATGGGGATACGATACACTTTGATATGTCATGGAGACTTAACTGCACGAGCTTCGTAATTCTATAAAGTTCGAGAGTGCAGCTCCAAGCTTTTAGTGGAATAGCGTTGGAGTTGATAATTGTGAAATGTATATCTGGGATATTGGGTTTCATAATTATTGTGAGCTTTAACTTTATAGGTCCATTTTCGTCCTCTTTGCTAGCTCACAAAATCCTGTAACGACACAGCGTGCTTTTCCAATAATTGGTGATTTATGTCGGAATTATCAGATTGGTTTAAAATTTGTAAGAATCAAATAATTCATGTCTGTTTATTGGTTGAATTAATTTTGTAATAAAATTAATTTAAGATAAACTTGTTGAATTATTGAGATCGGATAATTCTTGTCTGTTTATTGGTTGATTTAATTTTGGATAAATTAGATCAAGATAAACTTGTAGAATTATTGTGAATTGATTTATTTTCTTAGAGATGCTAATGATCAGGCCCGCTGCTATTTTATGGCTAGCATGAACAACGTGCTGTAGGCTCAACATCAGGATTATGAGACTACGAAGCAGATCTTGGATAATCTTGAGGATATGTTAGGAGGCCAGGCCATAGCGAAGCAGCAAGGGGTGCTTTGGAAACTCTTAAACTGTAGATAGAGACCGGAGACATCTATAAAGGAGCACATGATGTTGGTCATGGGTTACCTCGCTGAGGCTCTGTGACACCCGTTATTCTCCTAAGGGTATTAAGGTAATTAGATTAATTACCTAGTATATATATAAAAAAAAATCAAAAAATCTCTCATAATTCGAAACTCTCTCTCTCTACTTTCTCTCTCTAAAAAAATTCTCTCTCTCTCCTCAAAGATCGTTTGAGATTTCGGCATCCGTTTTCGACACCTCCCGCATCAATGGAAAGCTCTCGACGAGCTGAGTCCAACGAGGTGCCGCGCCGCCCAAAACGCCGCCGGAGGAGACCACACGCGCCGCCCAAAGTGGCGGCAAAACTCATTTCTTTCCGACGAGATATCTTCGCCGTCCGACGTCCGATCGACGTGATTCTTGTTCCTACACGACCACCGTGATGAGAGGAACAAAACCCACCCTTGGTGGCAGCTCAACAACCGCCGGATTGCTCTGCCCGCCTATTGCCGCCGTGCACCGCCGCCCCCATGGTGGAACTCCGCCTTGCCGGAGGAGGTGACTGACACCACCCCTCCCAATGAGTTCAGAGGATCAAGGGGAGTAAAACCCCTCGATCAATTGCACGGAAGGAGCCGGTTTCGCCGGAGAACGGCCAACGCCGCCGTCAACCGCCGCGGGAGTCTCCGTTTTGGCTCTTCCCAGCCACGTTTCTTCAAATTGGATGAGGGGAAATGCTCATAGGAGGATGGGTAGCAAAAGCCCTCAGCCAATTTCAGGTTTCCATCGTCGGAGAATCAAGATCGGAGCTCATCCATTTCTACCGACGTTGTACTTCACGACCCGCTATGTTAGAGGCAGAATTGGGTGAAATTGACCCCGCCATTGGACTCAGAAGGGTCGATTTAGGGGGGGTAGGCCCGAGCCCAGCTGCCAACGGACCCCGATTGACGCCGGTCAACGACGGTCAAAGTCGGTCAACGCCGGTCAACGGTGGTCAACGCCGGTCAACGGCCAGTCAAAGGCTAAATTGGAATTTTATGATCCGGACCTCCGATCGAAGATCCGAGACCGCCTCCTGACTCGTTTCGATGCTCTGGATGCAATGGTGACCTCCGTTTGAGCAAATTCTACTCCGATGAAAATCATCCGGTACCGACTGCACGCGAATCGAGGCGATTCAAACAGCAGTATCGGAGTCCAGAATGACGTTTTCAAGAATGTATGATCTCCAGGAAGCATTCCTAGCCATTCATAGTCGCTCGAGGAGCACTACAGAGGATGCTTCGTAGATACAGCGAGATACAACTGGATCTGTTTTGCTTGGAGTTCAAGATCAAGGGAGTATGGAGCTAACGTTAATTGATTCCAGGATTAAGAGACTGTTGATAAGCTTAAAAGGTAGGGATTCTATTACTCATCTTTTGTGAGGTTTTTATAGAATTAAAATTGATTGTTTTGTCGCAATATATATATATCTATGTTGAACTGATATTATATGAGTATCACATATGAAACTATGACATGGACTCGTCTTGTATTGTACGGCGAGGAACATAATGAATTGACACATGTTATAAATTGAGAAGCATGGTTAGGAAAACTAACTCTATTAATAATGATTCAATATAGAGAAATTGTGAGACATGAAGAGGGCGACGGTTACGTCCTTGGGCATGAATACCCAAAAAGGTAAAATAGGGGGAAGGTGATGACGCTTCCTTGGGTTGAAAGTCCCAGAACACACTGTACAAGAATCGATTTGGTGAGGACTCGGGGCATGATGTCCCCTCACCGGAACACCCTTGGAATGTTTATAGGGTGATCAAGTGCGCCCACTTGGGTTTCGATGAGTTGAGTGATACTCAATTTAACATGGATACCTAGGAACAATGATGATTGATAATATTTGTATAAATGTGTAATTATGACACTTGGTAATGATTAACTACGGTATCCATAAGATGTGATCATAATAAACCTCATAATCTGGAATATGATGTGACTTACTAACCATGCAGGTTTTAATGTGGTAATGATAAAAACCTAAAGGTGAGTAATGGCTTTCTCTACTGAGCATAGTGTTGCTCATACCCTTATGTTTATATCTTTTCAGGACTCACTAAGTGTGAGGTGGCTACGAGAAATATAGTTGAGGAAGTGATGTAACTATATTACATTGGGACTGCTTCAATTGTTGAGAATGTTCTTCATGATAATGTAAGCATCAATTGTTACTTTCTGTGACTGTATTACAATGTGTTGAGGGTTAAAATGATGATGACAACAGTTTATTTTATTAAATTTAAGGTGCTACATTAAAACTGTGGTTTATTTGTCGTTTATATTTTTATTTTTGAGTTGAGAGTTTTCATTTAAGTCCTGGGTAAATTTTATTTTTAAGGTTTTACTTTTATTATTTATTTTTATTTTATCTCATTAAAAACTGTTAACCCCCATATAGGGGCGTTACAGAATTTTTGGTATCAGAGCCTAGGTTCGGTTAACCTAGGGAGTGTAGCACCACTTTAAAAAATATATTTTTGAGATGGTTTTGAAGCTGAATTTTCATTGTCATCATCAAAATGAACCTTCACATTGATTTATACAGTCTAGAAGGATGTAACATGGAAAGGCCATAGAATGAAAATATCAATAGTTATATGAGTACAATAATTATATAGAAGGAAAGTATTAATAGTTATAAGGGAATGATAATTATATGGAATGAGTTTATAAGTAGATTGCTTATGAGAGATTCGTATAATATTTGGATCTATAAGCATATCTAATTCGTATAAACGATGAGAAATTCGTATAGATACGAGGATTTAAGAGCCTTTTGTCTCGTGAAAAACAATAAGAAATATAAGGCTTGATTTATTGATTTTAAAGTTTGACATAGATATGCCAAATTTTTCGTAATTGATTCAAACCTAAGTAATGATTATGTGTGGATTCGATGGAGCACATAAGTGTCAATGTCTTTTCTTAAAAGTTCTATTTATTTGAGGAATATGAGATAAGTTGGGAACCTATGGTATTGAATCTTGAGAGAGATAAATGTTAGACTTTTGGTCTGTTGAGACTGTGTAAAGTCTAGAATGCATGAATCTCAAAATTGGAATATTTTGTTACGTACATTGTATTTAAGTGTATCAGTGAATCTTTATATATAGATGCAATAGAAAAATGATCAATAGGAGTTTCCTTAAGTAAATCATAATACTTAAGGCACTTATAATAATTTTGGATAATTACGATAAAATGTTTAAGTTTTAGATGTTTAGATGTGAATCTTTTGGTTACCTACGGTTTTGTTATATGAGGAAATTCGATATTGTATAAGTAGAATTGTGGGGATTGTAGATGTTCTTAAGTAGTAACATCAAGTGTCTTTGTTCACTGATATGGTCTACGTTGAAAGACGTAAATCGTATTGATTTCAAGGTTAGTCACATTCTAAACCCTTGGTAGCAATGATGATGAATCCATTGATAGATGTTGAGTATTAGGAATAACATATGGGTGTATGCATTGTTCAATAAGGTTTTGATTAAAACAAAATTATTTGAGTTGCTGGATCATTCAGGAAGATCCTTGTTGTCGTTAAATTAGATTTGTTGTTTATAGTTAACTTTATCTATAGTGGACTTTGAATTGGGTTTAAGATTTATACAAATTGGTTTTCAATTTTATGTTTGTTATTTAACTCGTTCTAAATGTGTTAAGGCCCGAAACAACCTGACCATTTTCAACTAAGAACATTTGGGCCTAGTTCAAATCCTAAATCAGTTTGATTCACACTGTCTCTCCCACGTGATCTCTATACGTGTCATATACAGTGGTTTAATTATTGTTTACATATACGTTTACTGTGCATAGGAGCTTATTTCTCCGAGTTTACTTTTTCTCTCTTAATTTGTTATTTTCTCTCTAAATCACAAATCCTCTTCTTTTTCATTAGAAATTCTTCTTTTTCTCTAAAAGAAGAAGGAATTCTAGGATTCTGTAATTTACTATCTTAATTTTTCCTTTCTATTTACTCTTCTTTCATCTCATCATGGACCCAAAGTACCAACACCTGAGAAAGTATTTCCCATCACTCTCCCAAAAGATTCTCAGAAAGAAATACAAGGCTAGAATTACTCGGTTGTGGATTCTTATGCATTTTGGTATCCCTTGTGATGTGAGAATGTTAATAGAGGGGAAAATCCGTCCGAGTGACTTTAGTCAAGATGTCGGTTTACCAGGAACGGGTACCAGTCGTAGTGCAATGAAAAGAAGAGCCCGTGCCATCGTGGTCGCTTGTAACAAATGTGGAAGACAAAATTGTAACGGTAAATGTACTTCACCTGGTTATATGTCTACGAATAGAGAGGATAAAATAAGGTTTTGTAGGGATGGACTTTCAAAGGAGAACTTGGATAGCATCCATCCTCCTCTCCACGGTCACCCTAGTGGATATGTTCAAGGAGCTATTTTTAAACTCTGGCCTAAATTTTATACAGAAAGACAACGCCTCAGGAATATGGTATTTCTAGATCCTGTTTGCCAAGCCATAAGAAAACTGGATGGGGAATAAGTCATCGCTCTATAAAGGTTATTTAGTCTTTACTTATTTGAAGCAGTTTTAGCTGATGTTCAACAGTTTGTGTTTTTCTTTTACTCAGAATATTTGCTTTTGTGTTTGAAATAATTGTGATTATTAGATTGATACAGTAAGTGTTAATATCTTATTTAATTTATGATTTTCTTAAATATATATATAATAAAATATATTATCTTATCAGACACGTCACATACGGTACAGTAATATGTTTGAATTTTGAAAAGCTTATCCAGATATTTCAAGATTGTGTCTCAAATTTCAAAAGTTCTACAGTATTTGTCGTTTATATTAAATTTCTAGACTTGGTGTATATTTGTCAAAAAGTCTACAGTTGTGTCAATGTAACACCCTTATGTGGGGGTTAACAGTTTTAAATAAATAAAAATAATTTTAAATTTTATATTATTTAAATCAATTAAACAATGCCCATGGGTCTTTAAACAACAAGAAAAATAAAAATAAACGTTTTAAATACAAACCACAGTTTTTAGTGTAGCACCAAATATATATAATTACAGTCATCATCACCATAGTACAATTCCCAAATAACTTAACACAGCCATAAAAAAAAATAATACAACTCTTACATGTTGTAGATAAGTTGAAATTAAACAGGGTCTTCTAACACGAAAACAGCAGGATTGTTTTCGCTTATTCCTCTTCAAATATGTTGCACTGAGTTCCACCTGAGATATGAAGATATGATAGGGATGAGCATCGACATGCCCAGTAGGGAAATCATGACTCACCTTATGGTTTATCCATTACCACATTAAAAACTGCATGGTTAGTAGGTTACATCATATTCCAGATTATGAGGTTTATTATGATCACATCTTATGGATACCGTAGTTAATCATTACCAAGTGTCATAATTACACATTTATACAAATATTACCAATCATCATTGTTCCTAGGTATCCATGTTAAATTGAGTATCACTCAACTCATCGAAACCCAAATGGGCGCACTTGATCACCCCATAAACATTCCAAGGGTGTTCCGGTGAGGGGACATCAAGCCCCGAGTCCTCACCAAATCAATTCCTGTACAGTGTGTTCTGGGACTTTCAACCCAAGGAAGCGTCATCACCTTCCCCCTATTTTACCTTTTTGGGTATTCATGCCCAAGGACGTAACCGCCGCCCTCTTCATGTCTCACCATTTCTCTATATTAAATCATTATTAATAGAGTCAGTTTTCCTAACCATGCTTCTCAATTTATAACATATGTCAATTCATTATGTTCCTCGCCGTACAATACAAGACGAGTCCATGTCATAGTTTCATATGTGATACTCATATAATATCAGTTCAACATAGATATATATATATTGCGGCAAAACAATCAATTTTAATTCTATAAAAACCTCACAAAAATGAGTAATAGAATCCCTACCTTTCAAGCTTATCAACAATCTTTTAATCCTGGAATCAATTAACGTTAGCTCCACACATCCTTGACCCTAAGGCATGCATAAGGACAATTAAAACTAAAGCACAACGTATAATCACATTCATAAGTGAGTTATGTGTAAACCCGTCTACTAGTGCCATTAAAGTATTTTTATGCATTAAACATGGAGAAAATGCATACTAAAAACTAAGTTTAGATTAAAGAAAACCTACCTCAAAACTTCTTTGAAAAGCACCAAAGTTTGGGTTATCAATCAAGCTTGAATTAACTTTAAAACCGCCTCGATCATCGTTGGGAATTATAATTGTCTTGGCCACAAAGAAAGCTTTGTGCTCTATGTCTTTAGTTAGAAATTTGAAGTGAGAAGGGAGAGAATGAGAACTAGAGAAGAAGGTGGTGATAGTTAAATAAAAAGATATCAAAATGCTTAAGAGGAATGAGATGTTTACGGGGAAAAGTTGTAAGAAGAAACAAAAGAGTCTTAAAGGAAAATATCATCTTGTCTCCCATGAAGACTTTTAGCAAATAATGCCAACATAATTGAGGGGATAATTGGAGTGAATTATAGAAGAAGATAAGGAAATAATTAATTAGGTGGTTGAGAAATATCTCCATGTCTTCTATGAATTGACGGAAAATAATTCAATGTCCCCTTCGGATACCTTTAGCAAAATGAGAAGAAGTCTATATAATTGAGCAATAATTTAGGGAGACAAGATTGGTAGAAGTAAGTGTTGGTAAGTTTTGAATGTTTCTTAGGAAGACTTGGTAAGAAAATACTAAAATGGTATTTTTTTTAAATGATCATAAACAACTTAGTAATTTTAAATAGTCACATTTTATTCATTAAATTTTACAAAATTATGCCCGTTAAAAATACGGGTGTTACAGCTCTCCCCTCCTATAAAAATTTCGTCCTCGCAATTTCGTACACTGATTACAATGATAAAACAAATGTGGGTACTTTTCTCTCATTTCAGATTCAAGTTCCCATGTGGCTTCCTCCACATCATGGTGTTGCCACATCACTTTCACCAGAGGAATTCCACGACGACGTAATAATTTTATTTCATGATCCAGTATTTGAACTGGAATTTCTTCATAATTCGTATCTCCTTGAATTGGCACATCTGTCCACATGATCACATGTGAAGGGTCGGGTTCATACTTTCTCAACATCGATACATGAAACACATTATGTACATGAGACAATTGTAGTGGTAGGTCTAAACGGTATGCCAACGTTCCAATGCGTTCCACAATCTCAAACGGTCCTGTATACCTTGGTGCTAACTTTCCTTTAACACCAAATCGAGATACACCTCGTTTTGGTTTCACTTTTAAGAACACAAAGTCTCCGATCATGAACTCTAAAGGTCGCCTCCTCTTATCTGCATAACTCTTTTGTCGACTTTGAGCTGTCTGAAGACGTTCGCGAATAATCTGGATCTTGTCCGTTGTTTCTCTGATAAACTGAGGCCCAAGTTCAAGACGCTCTTCCTTTTCAGCCCAACACAATGGAGATCTACAAGGTCTACCATATAAGGCCTCATATGGAGCCATTCTAATACTTGCTTGGTAACTGTTGTTATATGCGAATTCAACATATGGCAGCTGTGCAGCCCAATTTGTTCCAAAGTCCAGCACACAAGCCCGAAGCATATCCTCGAGAATCTGAATGACACGTTCAGATTGTCCATCTGTTTGAGGATGAAAAGCTGTACTAAAATTCAATTGAGTTCCCAAGGCCCTCTGCAATCCTCTCCAAAATTTCGACGTGAAACGTGTATCTCTATCGGAAACTATTGACATTGGCACTCCATGCAATGTCACTACCTTTTCCACGTACAATTGACATAATTTTGAGACACTATAATTAGTTCTGATTGGGATGAAGTGGGCTGTCTTAGTTAAACGATCTACAATTACCCAAACGGCGTCATGCCCTATTTGAGTCTTAGGAAATCCAGTAACAAAGTCCATTGTCACATGATCCCACTTCCATTCTGGAATAGGTAAGCTCCTCAACTCGCCTCCAGGCTTTTGATGTTCCGCTTTAACCTGTTGGCACGTCATGCACTTAGAGACAAAGGTTGCTACATCTCGTTTCATTCCTCGCCACCAGTATTGTCGTTTTAGATCCATATACATTTTTGTGCTTCCAGGATGAATAGCAAACTTTGAACGGTGAGCCTCATCTAGCACCGCATGCCTGAGATATGGATCCTCTGGAACAACTAATCTTCCTTTGTAAAGTAAAAATCCTTCTGGCTCAATCTGCCATCCATCCAGTTGTTCTCCATTTTGTATTTGTTTCTAAACCCTACGTAATCCTTCATCGTGCCATTGTCCTTGTTTTACTTTCTGAATTAACGTAGGAGTTGCTATCACATTGAATAAGAAAGCTCTCTCGTTATCTTCATAATATTGCAAGTTGAAGTCGGCGATAGTGACTCGTCTCCAATCTTCCAATGCTAAACTGGCTATACGTCCGTTGTTCTTACGACTTAGAGCATCTGCCACGGCATTTGCTTTTCCAGGATGATATTGGATACTAAAGTCATAGTCCACCATGTACTCAGTCCATCTTCGTTGCCTTAGATTGAGATCCTTTTGAGTAAACAAATATTTCAGACTTTGATGATCTGAATATAGCTCGAACTTTGCGCCATATAGATAACATCTCCAAATTTTGAGTGCGAAAACCACAGCAGCTAACTCAAGATCATGTGTGGGGTAGTTCCTCTCATGGGGTTTCAACTGGCGTGAGGCGTAGGCAACTACTCGTCCATGCTGCATTAACACACAACCCAAACCGTTTCCTGAGGCATCAGTGTATACTGTGTAAGGCTCCTCGTTGTTAGGTATGATCAGCACAGGTGCACTAGTGAGTCTTCATTTCAGTTCCTCAAATGCTTCTTCACATTTATCATCCCACACGAACTTGACATTCTTCCTTGTGAGTTTTGTTAATGGAGAAGCAATCTTTGAAAAATTCTCTACGAAGCGTCGATAGTATCCAGCTAGTCCGAGGAAACTTCGAATCTCTGACACGTTCTTTGGTCGTTCCCAATTTAGCACTGCTTCAATTTTGGAGGGGTCCACTGAGATGCCTTCTTCAGAGACAACGTGTCCAAGGAACTTGACCTTCGTCATCCAGAAATCACATTTTTCTCTTTTTGCATAAAGACCATGTTCTCTCAACGTTTGTAGAGCGATCCTCAAATGCTCAGCATGTTCTTCTTCGTTTTTAGAATAGATCAAGATATCATCTATGAAAATAATGATAAATTGATCTAAGTACGGTCGAAGGACACGGTTCATCAAGTCCATGAAAGCCGCTGGTGCATTAGTCAACCCGAAAGGCATGACAAGAAACTCAAAATGACCGTAGCGAGTCCGAAAAGCTGTCTTTGGAATGTCCTCTTCTCTTATCTTCAGTTGGTGATATCCGGATCGTAAGTCAATCTTTGAGAAATAGCAAGATCCTCCTAACTGATCGAACAACTCATCAATTCGGGGTAGAGGGTACTTGTTCTTGATAGTCAATCGATTAAGCTGGCGATAATCGACACAGAGCCTCAACGATCCGTCATGTTTCTTCACAAAAAGTACTGGAGCTCCCCAAGGTGATGTACTTGGTCGAATAAATCCTTTTTCCAGTAATTCGTCCAACTGCTTCCTCAATTCCACTTTCTCAGCAGGTGCCATTCGATACGGGGCAATAGAAACAGGCGCTGCTCCTTGAGTTAAGTCGATGACAAACTCAATTTCTCTATCAGGCGAAAGTCCGGGCAATTCATCTGGAAAAACATCTGAAAATTCATCCACCACAGGAGTGTGAGAGGATAGGTCACTCTTCTTTAGTTCTCCATCTGAAGCAAAGATCGTCCCAAGATTGGTGAAATTCCTTCGTCCTCCAATACAAGCCTTTAGCACCGGGGCTGGCGTCACTGTTCCTGTTTTTGCCTGAAATTCGATGACTTGTCCATTCTTGGTGAATAAAGAGACACGTTTCCTATGACAATCTACTATTGCCTGGTATTTAGTTAGCCAATCCATTCCTAAGATTACATCAAACTCTGTCATAGTTATTACATATAGGTCAGCCGATAGTTTATGTTCTCCTATAACAATACACACTGATTTACAAATTATGGATACTTCAGCTATCCCGCCCATTGGTGTACTAAGGGTTAATGATGAACTACATGTCTCAGTTTCTAATTGTAGTACGGAAGCAAATAACATAGATATAAATGAATGAGTGGCACCAGTGTCAAATAATACATGAGCCCAAGAATGAGACACGTGAATCATACCGTCTACAACTGAGTGATCAGCCTGTTTTCCTTGTCCAGTTGTAGCCGTAATTGCATAAGCTTGTGCTGGTGCTTTTCCTTTATCACTTTTTCCTCGGTTTCCTTGGCTACTACTAGCCTTATTATTATTTCTCCCAGAAAAATATGGCCTTTGATTCACTGAGCCTTGTGGAGTCGGTTGGAAGTTCTGATTAGCATAAAAATTGGAACCCTGTGGCCGCTGTTGATAGTTGTACTGAGGCTGGAACCCTCGAGGTTGAGTTATTGAGACTTGGGAAGCTGGAGTGTTTTGCTGAGGCGCTCCACGATTTTGACTCCCTCCCCAAACAGTGGAGCCAAAATGACTTCCTTGTGGCCTTGGTGCAAAGGATGATTGTGTAGGGCGGTTAGGGCAATTTCTCCTCAGATGTCCCACTTGTCCACAGTTATGACAAGCATACGGTTGGAAACGACCACTGCCAGAAGATCCACCACCAATAGTCACTCCACTATGCTGAATGACTTGCCCTTGTGACTTCTCTTTCTTACTTATTTTCCTTTGACGCCCACCAGAACCCTTATACTCTCCATAGGAGTTATTTAGTTCTGTCTCTGCCCGCTGTGCCGCAGCTACAAGATCAAGAAAATCTGTTGATGGAACAGCAGCTATCATTTGTCTGATTTTCGGCCTCAGGTTATTTCTAAATTTTTCGCATCTCGCCATTGGATCCGATACAGCCCCGGGATTGTAGCGAGACAATTCTATAAATCGAGCATGGTATTCAGCAACTGTTGTATCTCCCTGCACCAGGTTTTCAAATTCTCGCATCATTGCTTGCCTATGGCTCTGAGGAATATAGGTATTGCGAAAAATGGTTTCGAACTGCTCCCATGTAAGATTCGGCACATCATAGTCGTCTTTCTGAAGATCCCACCATTCTTCGGCTTTACCCTCAAATATATATGTTGAAAAGCTAACCCAATACTCCCGTGGAATCCTCAAGGTGTCCAACTTCTTTTTGACTGCCTTTAGCCATTGTTCTGCTATGACCGGGTTAGGTTCTCCACTAAATGTGGGTGGTTTCTGCTTCATAAACTCCTTCAACAGAGTTAGATGTCGTTGTTCGGGATCACGAACCTCCACAGGTCTTTGCACATTTTGTAATGCTTGAAGAATTTGTCCTAAATTATTTACTTCTGGTGCAGCTGGCGGGGATTGTGTTGCATGTCGTAGTTGCTCATCTTCTTGAGCTTGTTCCATCGGTTCCGGTTGCTCAACTTCTTGAGCATGTTCAACCGGTTGTGACAGCTCAGACGATTGCATTTGACGTCTTGGTGGCATAGTTTCTACTGGCTGCGAAAATTTAACTAGGATCAGTACCAAATGATGATGACATTAACACCTAACTTTAAAACCATTCCCAAAGATTAATTTTTAAGGTGGTGCTATACCCCCTAGGTTAATCGAACCTAGGCTCTGATACCAAAAATTCTGTAACACCCCTATGTGGGGGTTAACAGTTTTAAATAAATAAAAATAATTTTAAATTTTATATTATTTAAATCAATTAAACAATGCCCATGGGTCTTTAAACAACAAGAAAAATAAAAATAAACGTTTTAAATACAAACCACAGTTTTTAGTGTAGCACCAAATATATATAATTACAGTCATCATCACCATAGTACAATTCCCAAATAACTTAACACAGCCATAAAAAAAAATAATACAACTCTTACATGTTGTAGATAAGTTGTAATTAAACAGGGTCTTCTAACACGAAAACAGCAGGATTGTTTTCGCTTATTCCTCTTCAAATATGTTGCACTGAGTTCCACCTGAGATATGAAGATATGATAGGGATGAGCATCGACATGCCCAGTAGGGAAATCATGACTCACCTTATGGTTTATCCATTACCACATTAAAAACTGCATGGTTAGTAGGTTACATCATATTCCAGATTATGAGGTTTATTATGATCACATCTTATGGATACCGTAGTTAATCATTACCAAGTGTCATAATTACACATTTATACAAATATTACCAATCATCATTGTTCCTAGGTATCCATGTTAAATTGAGTATCACTCAACTCATCGAAACCCAAATGGGCGCACTTGATCACCCCATAAACATTCCAAGGGTGTTCCGGTGAGGGGACATCAAGCCCCGAGTCCTCACCAAATCAATTCCTGTACAGTGTGTTCTGGGACTTTCAACCCAAGGAAGCGTCATCACCTTCCCCCTATTTTACCTTTTTGGGTATTCATGCCCAAGGACGTAACCGCCGCCCTCTTCATGTCTCACCATTTCTCTATATTAAATCATTATTAATAGAGTCAGTTTTCCTAACCATGCTTCTCAATTTATAACATATGTCAATTCATTATGTTCCTCGCCGTACAATACAAGACGAGTCCATGTCATAGTTTCATATGTGATACTCATATAATATCAGTTCAACATAGATATATATATATTGCGGCAAAACAATCAATTTTAATTCTATAAAAACCTCACAAAAATGAGTAATAGAATCCCTACCTTTCAAGCTTATCAACAATCTTTTAATCCTGGAATCAATTAACGTTAGCTCCACACATCCTTGACCCTAAGGCATGCATAAGGACAATTAAAACTAAAGCACAACGTATAATCACATTCATAAGTGAGTTATGTGTAAACCCGTCTACTAGTGCCATTAAAGTATTTTTATGCATTAAACATGGAGAAAATGCATACTAAAAACTAAGTTTAGATTAAAGAAAACCTACCTCAAAACTTCTTTGAAAAGCACCAAAGTTTGGGTTATCAATCAAGCTTGAATTAACTTTAAAACCGCCTCGATCATCGTTGGGAATTATAATTGTCTTGGCCACAAAGAAAGCTTTGTGCTCTATGTCTTTAGTTAGAAATTTGAAGTGAGAAGGGAGAGAATGAGAACTAGAGAAGAAGGTGGTGATAGTTAAATAAAAAGATATCAAAATGCTTAAGAGGAATGAGATGTTTACGGGGAAAAGTTGTAAGAAGAAACAAAAGAGTCTTAAAGGAAAATATCATCTTGTCTCCCATGAAGACTTTTAGCAAATAATGCCAACATAATTGAGGGGATAATTGGAGTGAATTATAGAAGAAGATAAGGAAATAATTAATTAGGTGGTTGAGAAATATCTCCATGTCTTCTATGAATTGACGGAAAATAATTCAATGTCCCCTTCGGATACCTTTAGCAAAATGAGAAGAAGTCTATATAATTGAGCAATAATTTAGGGAGACAAGATTGGTAGAAGTAAGTGTTGGTAAGTTTTGAATGTTTCTTAGGAAGACTTGGTAAGAAAATACTAAAATGGTATTTTTTTTAAATGATCATAAACAACTTAGTAATTTTAAATAGTCACATTTTATTCATTAAATTTTACAAAATTATGCCCGTTAAAAATACGGGTGTTACAGTCAAGAGGGTCTTCTATCAAATTGTTCTCAATTGTCAAAAGTTATACAATTAGAGTCTAATCTTTTTCAAAAAGCGAATCAGATTTTCTGTAAACTATCAATCACCTTATCTTACTTTCTTATCCGCACAAGATTTTGTTTAAATCTTTGGATTACCTTTTCATTACCTACTCGTCTATCTCTTTAGCCCTTTTTGTATATTTCTCATCTTTAAAATCTCATGTAGAACCCGAAGTCTAAGTGGAGCAGACATTAAGCAACCACTTCTATAAACCAAATATGTCTACCTCCCAGTCCACGAAGAAAATAAAGAATGTCTGTGTCTTTTGTGGTTCCAGCCTTGGAAAAGATAAAGCTTATTTAGAAGCTGCAAATCACTTAGGGCAAGTCCTAGCACGCAAGAAGATTAACATAATCTATGGGGGTGGTAGTATAAAAATGATGGTAAATATGGCACTAGCAGCTAGGTCTAGCGACGCTACTGATGTAAGAATTTGGCCTCATATTCCAGTTGAAGGAAACCTTTGTAAGGAAGCCATAGGTAAGGGAGAAGGAGTCAGGAGTATCCCTAGAAATTTTAAAGACATAATCTATAATTCTGATGCTTTTATAGCATTACCTGGTGGTCTAGGTACTCTTGAGAAAATATTTATAGTTGCTTGTGGGCAATTGTTGGGCTTTTATTCCAAACCTTTGGGACTGCTGAATGTAAATGGTTTTTATGACGGTCTTTTGAAATTTCTAGATTACGCTGTGGAAGAAAACATCACTACAGAATCGGAGAAACAAATCTTTGTTACTGCTTCAACAGCTGAGGAATTGATAGATAAAATGCAAATCATACATCCAGAATCCGACACTGCAACATCCAAGCTTGAATGGGAAAGGGAAAGCCGGGAGCGGCCAATTGATTTGAATCTCCATCTGTAATCTTTTTGTTTTATCTTTGGCATGTAGGCATGTGTGTCCGTATTTCGTGTGTTACGAATAACCGTTTGTCTTGTATTCTGTGTTTCTTGTGGTACGTCGTTGTTCAATCTTTTAGATTCATTGAGCCTAATGCCGGGATGGCTGGATACGGAGTACTTGATGCTCTCGAAACGCATCCTTCTTAAGGTCCGATCTTTTGTTTATCGATGTTTTTGTATCCTCTAAGCATGCATGATATGGATAGCTGGTATACGGAGTGCCTTGTACTCTCGAAACGTATCCGTATCATGTTTGTAATGTGTAATATTCTGTTAATATTATGTGGAAGTACCAGAGTCAGTTATGGGGATATTCCATATGAAATATGAGTATATTATTTGGATTGAATGTTTGTGTCATGAGGATAGCTGTTTAATGAAAAATATGTCGGGTATGTTTGCAACCAGAGATTCCGTTTAATATCTCTATGAATAAGTTTAATGTATGGTTTTGAATAGAAGTGTTTGTGATATATGTTTTATGATTATGTTTTAGTTTATTAGTAGAGGTATGAAATCAAATATATTTGACTTTTCCTTACTTAAAAAGGGAAAGGAACCTAAAGATGAAGTATATCAAATTTCTCTGGCAATCTCCTTAACTGTGATTGTAAATCACAGTCCATGGACAATGAAGGACTGGAATCATGATATGGTCAATATGTATGCCTGATCAGATTCTTAGACTATTATACGGTGTTACAAGTTGAAACTTGTCAGAAATACTCTCATTGAGGGATTTAGAATTTAGAGTAAGATTTATTATGCAAGTAAATAAGTGGAGATACGATAACTTAAATTTGGAGGACAAACAACATTAACGGTTTAGACTCGAAATTGGAATCATAATGGAATTAAAATTTTTACTAGTATTGCTAGAATTGAAATTTCGAGGACGAAATTTCTTTAAGGGGGGTAGAGCTGTGACACCCGTTATTCTCCTAAGGGTATTAAGGTAATTAGATTAATTACCTAGTATATATATAAAAAAAAATCAAAAAATCTCTCATAATTCGAAACTCTCTCTCTCTACTTTCTCTCTCTAAAAAAATTCTCTCTCTCTCCTCAAAGATCGTTTGAGATTTCGGCATCCGTTTTCGACACCTCCCGCATCAATGGAAAGCTCTCGACGAGCTGAGTCCAACGAGGTGCCGCGCCGCCCAAAACGCCGCCGGAGGAGACCACACGCGCCGCCCAAAGTGGCGGCAAAACCCATTTCTTTCCGACGAGATATCTTCGCCGTCCGACGTCCGATCGACGTGATTCTTGTTCCTACACGACCACCGTGATGAGAGGAACAAAACCCACCCTTGGTGGCAGCTCAACAACCGCCGGATTGCTCTGCCCGCCTATTGCCGCCGTGCACCGCCGCCCCCATGGTGGAACTCCGCCTTGCCGGAGGAGGTGACTGACACCACCCCTCCCAATGAGTTCAGAGGATCAAGGGGAGTAAAACCCCTCGATCAATTGCACGGAAGGAGCCGGTTTCGCCGGAGAATGGCCAACGCCGCCGTCAACCGCCGCGGGAGTCTCCGTTTTGGCTCTTCCCAGCCACGTTTCTTCAAATTGGATGAGGAAAATGCTCATAGGAGGATGGGTAGCAAAAGCCCTCAGCCAATTTCAGGTTTCCATCGTCGGAGAATCAAGATCGGAGCTCATCCATTTCTACCGACGTTGTACTTCACGACCCGCTATGTTAGAGGCAGAATTGGGTGAAATTGACCCCGCCATTGGACTCAGAAGGGTCGATTTAGGGGGGGTAGGCCCGAGCCCAGCTGCCAACGGACCCCGATTGACGCCGGTCAACGACGGTCAAAGTCGGTCAACGCCGGTCAACGGTGGTCAACGCCGGTCAACGGCCAGTCAAAGGCTAAATTGGAATTTTGTGATCCGGACCTCCGATCGAAGATCCGAGACCGCCTCCTGACTCGTTTTGATGCTCTGGATGCAATGGTGACCTCCGTTTGAGCAAATTCCACTCTGATGAAAATCATCTGGTACCGACTGCACGCGAATCGAGGCGATTCAAACAGCAGTATCGGAGTCCAGAATGACGTTTTCAAGAATGTATGATCTCCAGGAAGCATTCCTAGCCATTCATAGTCGCTCGAGGAGCACTACAGAGGATGCTTCGTAGATACAGCGAGATACAACTGGATCTGTTTTGCTTGGAGTTCAAGATCAAGGGAGTATGGAGCTAACGTTAATTGATTCCAGGATTAAGAGACTGTTGATAAGCTTAAAAGGTAGGGATTCTATTACTCATCTTTTGTGAGGTTTTTATAGAATTAAAATTGATTGTTTTGTCGCAATATATATATATCTATGTTGAACTGATATTATATGAGTATCACATATGAAACTATGACATGGACTCGTCTTGTATTGTACGGCGAGGAACATAATGAATTGACACATGTTATAAATTGAGAAGCATGGTTAGGAAAACTAACTCTATTAATAATGATTCAATATAGAGAAATTGTGAGACATGAAGAGGGCGACAGTTACGTCCTTGGGCATGAATACCCAAAAAGGTAAAATAGGGAGAAGGCGATGACGCTTCCTTGGGTTGAAAGTCCCAGAACACACTGTACAGGAATCGATTTGGTGAGGACTCGGGGCATGATGTCCCCTCACCGGAACACCCTTGGAATGTTTATAGGGTGATCAAGTGCGCCCACTTGGGTTTCAATGAGTTGAGTGATACTCAATTTAACATGGATACCTAGGAACAATGATGATTGATAATATTTGTATAAATGTGTAATTATGACACTTGGTAATGATTAACTACGGTATCCATAAGATGTGATCATAATAAACCTCATAATCTGGAATATGATGTGACTTACTAACCATGCAGGTTTTAATGTGGTAATGATAAAAACCTAAAGGTGAGTAATGGCTTTCTCTACTGAGCATAGTGTTGCTCATACCCTTATGTTTATATCTTTTCAGGACTCACTAAGTGTGAGGTGGCTACGAGAAATATAGTTGAGGAAGTGATGTAACTATATTACATTGGGACTGCTTCAATTGTTGAGAATGTTCTTCATGATAATGTAAGCATCAATTGTTACTTTCTGTGACTGTATTACAATGTGTTGAGGGTTAAAATGATGATGACAACAGTTTATTTTATTAAATTTAAGGTGCTACATTAAAACTGTGGTTTATTTGTCGTTTATATTTTTATTTTTGAGTTGAGAGTTTTCATTTAAGTCCCGGGCAAATTTTATTTTTAAGGTTTTACTTTTATTATTTATTTTTATTTTATCTCATTAAAAACTGTTAACCCCCATATAGGGGCGTTACATGCTCAAACCAATGGAGCCGACATCAATGCTGAAACTCAGATGACTATGGTCTTTGAGACTCTGTCTAAGGAATTTATTTCATTTAAAGCTACTTTTAATTTAAGTAATAGACGAGATATGACCTTGTCAGAACTGATGAAACAGTTACAGGAGTTCAAACTGCTGATCAATGAGTCTCCTACTGGTGGTGAGGTTAACATAGTAGCTGCTTCTGGTTTCAATCCTAACTCAGGGAATGGAAAGAAGCAACGGGTCAAGAACGGGAAGTCTTTTATTCCTGCTGCTAACAAGAGCAAGAAGAAGAAGAAGAAGAACCCAAAGAAGCTTAAGTGCTTCTTCTGTGGTAAGGTCGGGCATATAAAGAAGCATTGCAAGGACTTCCTTTCCAAGGGAGGTAGGTGTGATCTTCTATATTTAGAAACTTGTTTGGTTGAGGAATCCAGTGACATTTGGGTCATAGATTCTAGTGCAACTAATCATGTTTGTGTTTCTCTGCAGGGATTCAAAGAAACAAGAAGTCTGCTACGTGAAGACTTAACGCTTCGGATGGGCGATGGATCCTTGGTCTCAGCGGAAGCAATGGGAGATGTCCATCTTTACTTTGATAATTATAGGAATTTAATTTTGTGAGATTGTTTTTATGTTCTTAAATTTAAATGGAATTTAATTTCTGTATCTTCTTTATTTAAAGACTCCTACATGGTATCTTTTAATGAAAAAGTGATGATTCGTAAAAACAAATCTTTTATCTGTTCTGGATGGATGCAAAATAATCTATATTTTATAAAACCTAAGATGGACTTATTGCTTAATGCTGAGATGAATGATAATGACTCAAAAAGACTCAAAACTTCTCACTCTAATAAGACTTATCTTTGGCATTTACGCCTTGGCCATATTAACCTGAATAGGATTCAAAGGTTGGTAAGGGATGGACCTTTAAGTCACTTAAAGGTAGAATCTATACCTCAATGTAAATCTTGTTTGGAGGGTAAAATGACCAAAAGACCATACGGATCTAAGGACAATAGGGCCGAAGGGGTTCTAGAACTTGTGCATAGTGATGTTTGCGGACCAATGAACATCCAAGCACGAGGAGGGTATGAGTACTTTGTCACTTTTATTGACGATTACTCAAGATATGGGTATGTGTACCTGATGCACCACAAAAGCGAAACTTATGATAAGTTTAGGGAGTTTCGGGCTGAAGTGGAAAAGCAATTGGGTAGACCCATAAAGGCACTTCGATCTGATCGAGGTGGGAAATACCTTTCTGATGAGTTCTTAGGACACTTGTTAGAGAATGAGATTTCATCCCATTTGACTGCGCCAGGCACTCCGTAGCAAAATGGCGTAGCGGAGAGAAGGAATAGGACTTTGTTGGACATGATTAGGTCCATGATGAGTTATTCATCACTACCTTTATCCTTTTGGGGATATGCACTACAAACTGCATGTTATCTTTCGAACAATGTGCCTTCAAAATCGGTCCCTAAAACTCCTCACGAGTTGTGGATAAGAAGGAAGACATCCTCAAACCATATTCACATATGGGGATGTCTGGCTCATGTCTAGTTTAAGGATCCAAATAAGTTGGAAGCACTTTCAAAAGTTTGCGTGTTTGTAGGATATCCAAAAGGGACTAAAGGGGGTTATTTTATAACCCAAAGGAAAATAAAGTCGTGGTTTCAACTAATGCAACTTTCCTTGAGGAGAGTTACATGGACGACTTTTAACCTCGAAGTAAAGTGGTGCTTGAGGAGTTAAGGGGTGATCCGTTCACTCCGGAGGTTCCGAACGAAACCATTCCGATCGATGTAGAAAAACCAAACAAACTTGAACAACAATCTCAGGAGCTTCGGCATAGTGGGAGGATCGGGCGTCAACCTGAGAGGTATATGTTCAGTGGGGAGGTCTTTTTGGCTGAATCGGATGAACATAACAGGGATCCTTATACTTACGCAGAAGCTATGGCGGATGTTGATTCAAGAATCTGGACAGAGGCCATGAACATAGAGATGAAGTCTATGGAGACTAATCAGATTTGGGAGCTTGTGGATCTTCCCGAAGGGGGTAAAGCCCATAGGGTGTAAGTGGATCTACAAGAGGAAAAGAGGAGTGGATGAAAAGGTCGAAACCTTTAAGGCTAGACTGGTAGCTAAGGGTTATACGCAAAAGGAAGGAATCGATTATGAGGAAACCTTTTCGCCAGTAGCCATGCTTAAGTCCATCCGAATTCTCTTGTCCATAGCTGCTGCTCTCGACTACGAGATTTGGCAGATGGATGTCAAGACGGCTTTTCTGAATGGCTATCTTGATGAGACTATTTATATGGAACAACCAGACGAGTTCAAGGTCACAGGTCAAGAGGGTAAGGTTTGTAAACTGCTAAAGTCAATTTATGGACTTAAGCAGGCATCCCGTTCTTGGAACATAAGATTTGATCAAGTGATCAAAACTTATAGGTTCTCACAAAATGTGGATGAACCATGTGTTTACAAACACATTAAGGATGAGAATGTGGTTTTCTACTGCTCTATGTAGATGACATTCTGCTAATTGGCAATGACGTCGGGGCATTGTCATCGGTCAAATTATGGTTGACCAAACAGTTTGACATGAAGGACTTGGATGAGGCTAATTTTATTTTCGGTATCCAGATCTTTCAAGATAGGAAGAACAAAATGATAGCTTTGTCACAGGCCGACTACATAGATAAAATTCTTAAGAGGTTTGCAATGTAGGATTCCAAGAAAGATGGGCAACCATCTAGGTCTGGAATTACTCTTTCTAAGAAAGACTCTCCAAAGTCTTATGAAGAAAGAGAATACATGAAAAATGTACCTTATGCTTCGGCAGTAGGTAGTCTCATGTATGCCATGCTTTGCACACGACCGGATATTAGCTATGCGGTCGGGATTGTAAGTCAATTTCAGGCGGATCTAGGACCGAACCATTGGGTTGCAGTAAAGCATATTTTCAAGTACCTGAGAAGGACTTGAGGGTATATGTTTGTGTATTCGGGTGAGGACTTAACTCCTCTAGGATATACTGATTTAGATTTTCAATCCTGTCTGGATTCTAGGAAATCGACTTCGGGGTTTGTGTTTACTCTGGGCGGCGGTGCCATCAGTTGGATAAGTGCGAAGCAAGATTGCACTTCGGATTCAACGATAGAGGCCGAGTATGTGGCAGCTAGTGATGCTTCGAAAGAAGCAGTGTGGCTCCGCAAGTTCCTTGGGGATCTTGAGGTAGTTCCTGGTATGGATAAAGCGGTATCACTGTACTGTGATAACAGTGCGGCCGTAGCTAATGCTAAGGAACTAAGATTTCACAAGAAGAGTAAGCATATTGATCGAAAGTATCATGTGATAAAGGACTTCGTTGAGGGCGGACATGTCACGGTGTGCAAGATCGCGTCAGAGGACAATTTAGCTGATCCATTTACGAAGACACTTACTGGGAGAGTCTTTGAGAGGCATGTGGAAGCTATGGGGATGCAAAATTTGCTGTATTTACTCACTTAGTGCAAGTGGGATATTGTTAGACATGTATGCCCTAAGGAGTAAAAATGTAATATGTTTTTGGAGACATTTTTATCAATAAAGAATTTATTCATTTATATATACCAAATCTTGTCCTCTTTATGTTCATATTTGTTGAATGTATGATAAGCAAACAGTAGTCTGAGATTATCAGTCTAAACCTTAAGAATTAGACATATGATGGACTGATTATGCGGAAGATACGATTCTTAAGGTGACGGTCTAAAACATATGATCCACAATCGAGGGAATAAAGTTGGGAGCTTTATTCATGTAAAGATTGTTATGTTGTCTATATCCCTTTTGGGAGATAATTTGTTTTGGCCATCGAAGTTGGACTCCGTGAATAGAAACATTGGCGTGTTGTCATAGGTGACGATGTGTTGGATCGGGACATAAAGTGAATTGATTTGGATTAATAATTCTGTCTTTGCAAATCGATTCACTTTAGACAATCACTTGTATTGTATCTTAATCCTGAGATGAATAGTAGGCCCGTTGTCTCGACTTGTGTATTTTGATGTACCAATGGGTGACTCCTACATCTCTATAGTGGTATGCATGCCGGTACGTTGGAGACATGACTCTTGATAGCGTAGACTTGTTATTCATGGATATGGAATCCATAGCTCTTCTTTAGGAGTAATGATATCCTCTTATATGCGTTGTCCTGTAATTGAAAAACTGGAGCGCTCAACCATTTGGATACATAGGTGTAACCGAATGGTATACTATTTTTGGATGGTAAGTTTTCTAATGGTGAGACAATGGAACGTAAGATAAAAATAATCGTAAAGGTAAGACAGAACTTGTCCTTAAGCCGATTATGGATTATCATATGGGGATACGATTCACTTTGATATGTCACGGAGACTTAGCTACACGAGCTTCGTAATTCTATAAAGTTCGAGAGTGCAGCTCCAAGCTTTTAGTGGAGTAACGTTGGAGTTGATAATTGTGAAATGTATATCTGGGATATTGGGTTTCATAATTATCGTGAGCTTTAACTTTATAGGTCTATTTTCGTCCCCTTTGCTAGCTCATAAAATCTTGTAACGACATGGCGTGTTTTTTCAATAATTGGTGATTTATGTCGGAATTATCAGATTAGTTTAAAATTTGTAAGAATCAAATAATTCATGTCTGTTTATTGGTTGAATTAATTTTGTAATAAAATTAATTTAAGATAAACTTGTTGAATTATTGGGATCGGATAATTCTTGTCTGTTTATCGGTTGATTTAATTTTGGATAAATTAGATCAAGATAAACTTGTAGAATTATTGTGAATTGATTTATTTTCTTAGAAATTATCTTGATAAAGTTTGTTTTTATCAGATATCTTCTCTATTGGGTTATTTGAATCAAAACTGAGACTTTATCCTTTAGAATCTTAGGTGGAAAGTAAAAGATTCGCGGAGATTTTTCCTCGGGAGTTTGGCCTGCTGAATGACGTGGTCGGCCTGCCGATGGGGCCTGTTCGGCCTGCCGATCAGCCGGAGATAAGATTACGCGTTTTCACGTGGATCTTATCAGATATTGATCCGAACTTGATTCTGTTTCGAGTTTTTGAGACCTAATCTGACAATGACTGACCCCAGGACCAATGGCTATATAAATGAAGTGAGTCTCATGATTTACTCAGATTAATTGAGAGATTCAGAGTGATACTCTTCTAGTGAGCATCTGAAAACTCCCTGAGAGCTTTTGTTCACAAATCACGAACACTAGCTTTGGGTTCTCTCTCTTGGTTGGAAGGAGAGTCACCGGTGGAAGAGCTGTACGTGTGAGCCCACACTCACTCTGGTTGTGGATAGAGAATAGCAAAGAAGACCAGTTGGTTGAGGCTCTTCTGGAACGTTACTTCTCTACACAGGTTGCAGAGGTTCTTCACACAAAGGTTAGTAAGATCTGTCTGATTTATACATATAGCATGTCAAACTTGTGTTTTGGAAATTACTCTGATGAAAATTTTTAAAATTCTGCTGTGCACCGTGTTTCCAACACATTTTCTATCGGTAGAAAATTTTAGACTCATTCAAATAAAAAAGTAAAAAAAAAAATTTTGATAAAAATTGGACCCTTGAAAACTTAAAGCTTATGTAGAAAACTTAAAAAGCATTGATTTGCTAATGATTTGGCAATGAAGGTACTGGAAAATTACTGATGTCCACACAATATCCAAAATCAGTCTACTCTGTACGGGCAACAAAATAAAAACACTCTCAAGTAAAACTCTTAGCAAAAATAATTGTGAAGAGTAGTAGAGGAAGAAGAGAAGCCGTTAAGGGACAGTTGAAAGCAGCAAAACAATGTATGCAACTGCCACTCTTACCTCCACATCTTCCTACCTCAAACCCCCATAATTCTATCTCCCCACCACCACGCCCCCTCGGATTTTCCGTCCCTTTCACCACCAAGAAACTCCTGCTCTCCACCGTCCCTGGTCTCAGAATCTCTGCCAACAGCACTTCTTCCCCTGCTTCAGCCAAAGCCTCGAAAGTATCCGCGGTGCCACCTGAGATGATGGCTTGGGTGTACGGGGAATACGGAGGCGTGGATGTGTTGAAGCTTGAGAGTAATGTCTCTGCTCCTGATGTTAAGGAAGACCAGATTTTGAACGTCAAAGAAGGGGATGAACTATATGGGGACATACATGAAGAAAGCATTGGATGGTCCTAAGCAATTCGGATCTCTTGCAGAGTACACTGCAGTTGAAGAGAAACTGTTGGCACTAAAAGCTAAGAATCTCGACTTTGCTCAGGCGGCTGCATTTCCTCTCGCGATCGAGACTGCTTACGAGGGTCTTGAAAAAACAGGATTTTCTGCTGGCAAATCCATTCTTGTCTTGAATGGTGCTGGTGGGGTTGGAAGCTTGATCATTCAGGTGTGTATTTACTTAGTACTGATTTGTTGTGTCCATCATCACAGTATAAATAATGGCAAGAAAGAAAAACAACATAGCAAGTATTTGTTACAAATTACTTAGTGAAATAGATTGTTTGCCTCCAAAAGGGTGAAGTTTTTTCTTTAATTTCTTCGTTGATGCAGCTAGAAAAACAAGTCTTTGGTGCGTTGAGAGTTGCAGCCACTGCAAGCACTGGGAAGCTGGAGTTGTTGAAGATCCTGGGTGCTGATTTGGCCATTGATTACACAAAGGAAAACTTCGAAGATCTGCCGGAGAAGTTTGATGTCGTCTATGATGCTATCGGTAAGATTTCTACATTGCTTGCAAATGAAGAAATCCACAAGGCCTAATCAGTTATGACAAGTTAGTAGTAGAATTGAGAATACTTGCAAATGAAGAAATTCACAAGGCCTAATCAATTATGACAAGTTAGTAATAGAATTGAGAAAGAACTTTTCTTTGCATCAAGTCATGATCTAGGATCTGTAATCTAAACCCTTAGTTGGGTGTCTCTAACACATTTTAAGTTCTCTTTTCCACCACCTAAGATAAAATGGAAAAGCTATAGTTAGCGAACATGCATATGTGTTTTGAGGGATTCATTCATTTTTGACACACAAAAAATGACACTTTTAGAAAAAAACAAGTTATGAATGCACGTGTTTGTCTTGTAAGTTTAAATTTATGGTGGTTTAAAAGGGTTCAAACATAATTTGGTTGGCAATAGCAGAGCTAGAATTTGTTTCAGCAGAGAATAAACTAACAATTTAAAAAATACAAAAAACCCTTTAAAATATCATGTCCTAATATGTGTGGTTTTTTTCAATGTAATTATATTCTAAGAAATTAGTTTAGTTTTTTTAAATACAATAAATTGCAATGTTACGTTTCAATGGAAAAGTGTTTTTGGTTGAATAGTATTTATGTATATACAAGTGGAGCATATTTGAGTAATAAAAATTTTAACTGAAAATTTTAACGTTTCAAGTGGAAAAGTTATTTAGAAAATGCATTATAGGAGGTGCAAAAAAAAAAAAAAATTAAAAGTAGGGACACGTTTAAAAATAAAATTACTTTAACAAGTAAAAATTAAAGAAAGGTCTTTATGTGAAAATAGTAACAAAGAGGGTTTTGTGCAAAAAAAAAAAAAAAAAGCTTAAATATGACAACATTTTTAAAAAATTACTTTTATAAGCCATCTTAAAAAATTTTGAGAATTTGAAAAACAAACTACTTTAAAAAGAGCAAATTAGAGAAAAATATTTCAACAAAAAACCTAGATTTTAATTGAAAAACACAAAACAAAAAAAGAAATTATTGGATAGATATTTGAAAGATGTATTTATTAACTTTGGTTAGGGTATATATACATATATATATATATATATACAGCTCAAATAAGTATATATACATTTAAAAAAATTAAAATCCAGGAGAGCATATGCAACCAACCCCCTGTTGGTCAGGCTAAACATCGGTCAGCTTTTGGTTGGTTGATAATTGAAATTGACTAATCAGTTTTTGCAAAACCAAAACCGAAAACCAGAACCGAAACATGATGAGAGGAAGGACAAACTGACCAACCACTAATCAAAATCGATACACAGGTGTCAGTCGGGTTTTCTAGGGCACGTTTGGTTCGAGTATTTGAATGAAGATTTAAATTTGTGTGAGAGAAAATACTGTAGCAAAATAATTCAAACCGTGATTCGAGTATCGAAACAAACGAGCCACTAGTGTTTTCTTACCTTTTTTTTCCTAGTAATCATATCAAATAATAAACCTAGAGAAACGCAACCTGAATATTGAAGTGAAAGGAGAGAAGAAAGAGTAGTTGGAGAGAGAAAGGAGAGAGAGAGGAAAGAAAGGGGGAGGGTTGATGGATAGAAAGGGGCAACAGATAGATATGTTTTGAGAATAAACCAAAAAAATTTAAAAAATAAAACAGCATAAAACTGAAAAACTAAATACTTAAAATTAAATATAATTTATAATTTACCAAATTTTATAAATAGAGGCATTTTCAGAAATATTAACGTGTGAAATTTACTTTTTATAGATATCATGTATGTTCAAGTATGATACAATTTAAACAATTACTATAAATGATAAGATGGCATAATTTTTTATGCAACATAAATAAACATATTTTTTAAAAAATATAACATATGATGTAATTTTATCATATAAGGAAGTTATGCTAGTTTACTATAATTTTTTTTAAAAAAAAAAAAGATTGAATGGAGCCAAATGCGCTAAAGGAAAGCTTACCCTTAGGCCCAATGCGGCTTTATCCTTAGGGCTTCTAACATAGTTTGGGCATTGTTGTAGCTTGCTTTACTCCCTTTCAACGGAAAGAACTAAAGGGGGGAGAGAAATTGTAGTAAATAATTCTTTTTAATAACTAACCGTAGTATGGGATAAATTTTGAAAATTTTTATATTATATAGTAAATTTATAGTGTAAATAATTTATTCACACTTTTACTTACACTGAAAATAATTTTTATTTACACATTAAATAAATTTAAGTTATAAATAATTTATTCTTCCCCTTGTTTATAGTGAATAATTTTTATTTACATAGTAAATAAATTATTTATATTAAAAATCTACTATTTACTACAAATATTTTCTAAACTTGTTATTTATTTTAAAAGTTTTAAAAATATGTTATTTTTCTTATTCTTTCCAAAGAAAAAGGGAGGAACATCCCCGTAACGATATGTAAGGGAAAAGTAGTTCAATTGAAAAGAATGTAGAATAATAAACAATCTATTTGATGGTAAAAGGGTAAACAATCCCCCAAGTTAAAAAAAAAAAAAAAAGAGTAAACAATCTAGTGTCTACTGAACTTAAGGAAAGAATCTCTCATAAGTGGAGTCATTAAATTGTCCTTTTCATATAACTAATTTAAATGATCACTGACTTATAACATTTGAAAAGATTAATGTGTTGTTTGGGAAAAGATTAATGTGTTGTTTGGAAAGGGACGGTGTTAACTATTATCTCAGTTATAAACAGTATAAAGCTCTTACATGTTACGATAAAAAAGAAAAAAAATTATTATAATATAAAGCTCTCACATATTACAGTAAAACAGTTCTAAGTAATGGTTGTTACTATCATGCTAAACATCTTATAAGTGTGTTCATTTCATTTTTGATAAAAAAAAAATAGAAAGATTGATACGTTTTTTCCTCATTTCTCATGTTACATGAGGATGCTCTTTGTCGTTGTGAAGGCATAACCCTCCACCGTCTTGCTTTGTTTTGCTCCCAAGCGTCCCGTGTCCTGTGGAGCCGTTGACTTTTCTTTTTTGTTCTTGTTTTGTTTTTGTTTTTTTTAAGCACCCGTGAACTCATGAAAGCACGTGATCTCATCCCCAAGCATATGCCTTTTAACCAAAAAGACAACCTTTAATCTTGCAATAACTAATAAGAAAGACAAAATGGACAAATTCAGAGGCAGCTCCATAGTGCAATAATTTTACCAAGGACAAGGATTTAACAATTGAGAAGTTTATCACAAGAAAATAGATCACATATATAAGTTGTCGCTTTTAATTAACTCATGGAATGACAAATGTGTGAGGATTAATTTTTAGTGCTTATACTTTATTGGGCGCTTGAAATGATCAACGGATTTTCTTTTTTAGCTAATCAAGATTATTTACTGATATATCATTAATATTTTATTTTTCTTTTCTCCGCTTTTCCTGTAAAATTTGGATTTAATTACTTGAGGTTTCTTAGGGACGAGATTTTAAGTATATTACATCCAGTGAGATGGATCAAATAGCAGAGTAGAATCTTAAAAAAAAAAAAAAAAAAAAGAACATCACATTGTCCGTACATTCATGTATTGGTTTGGTTGTTTAATTAATTGAGGCGTTTTTAATTTTTTTGGTATTTAATTTTGTTTCTGCTGCCGATAGGGTTCAGAATCTTGTTCTAGTTACCCTGAGTTTCAGGGGTCCAATTAATATTAAACAAATGAGATATAAAGTTAATTTCTTTGGAGTGGGTACTAAGTAATCTATAATCTCAATATTAACTATGACTAACTACTTAATTTGACTTATTTATTTATTGCCTAACTACCCAACAAGGATAGCAATAAATGCACCTAATCCCTTTTTTTTGCTCTGAAAAAAAAAAAAAAAAAGGTTGGTGGTGTACCTCACATCCCCATCCGCTTGACACATTGGTAATCTCAAGGACCACCGAGGAATGGAAGGAATCCACTAAGTTTCTACATGCCAGACCTTAAATGTGCCTAGTGTTAACAACACATGGCCCAAGCACCCAATCTCAACTCCCGGTATACCAATGGTAACCAAGGTTCAAGTGAGTTAGACAAAGAATTAAACCTGTGTTGGGAGCATGGGGAAACCTTGGCTCTACCAAATTTCCACACATGAGACCTCAAAGATCCTCGATGTTCACAACACAGGTCTCACGCACCCAATCTCAACCCCAGTATACCAATAATAAACGAGGCGCAAATGAGTCGAGCAAAGAATCAAACTTGTGTTGGGAGTGTAGGAAAGCCTTGGCTGATATCCCTTAAGTACTACACCACAACTCTTGGTGGTTTTTTTGGTGTTTTTGAAAATGTTTTTGCACTTTTTTAGAGGGTAAAATTTTAAAAACACTCTCAGTATCATTCCTAAAAATTTTTATTTCCCAAAACAAAGTATTTTCACTCATTTTAAAAACACTACCATAAACACTGTATGTACTTGCTATAGAGAAGCAATAGAACTAAACGTGTACTTAATTAGTGACCAATGAACAATTTATGATGATAATCAAAAGATAATCATAAGGTTGAGATTGCCAGGAATAATTACCGTTATGTAGGCTAGATTTTTTTTCAATAATTCAGCTAGATGCTATTTGTGGCATACATTCTTGCAATATGTACTTACTACTCGTACAAACGCCATTATTGATTACAGGACAAGGGAGAAGGAACCCTTCGTTTGCTGGATGTTGAAAACCGAATATTGCCAAGGGTCGAAACAAGGTCGTTAATAATTTGTAGAATTCTCCACTAGGTACCAAACAAGTAACCTGCTGGTAATTATATGTTGTTCAGCTATTAGAACAGTAAAAAAAAATGATTTTTACCAGATTTAGTAGTTGGAAAACCCATATTATTGACAAGATTACCAACTAAAGTAAGATCATAATAACTTAATTCCTACTTGCTTGAACCCATCTAACTAACAAAGATTTTTATCGAATTTGAAAAGTTAAATAAAATAAAAATCACAGAGTCTCTGAAAGTCTGAACCTTTTTTTTTTTTTGTGAAGCTTAAGTTTGAACCTTTTTTTTCCTCCTTTAGTGACGTACACGATTGAAATTACAGAACTAAAATCTTCAACATAAAAATAGTGAACTATCTTTCTCAACATCGACTTTCCTTGCGATTGTTTTCTTTTCCTTTAATTTTGTTTAGATCCCCATTAAATTTCTTTTTACGTGCACGTAAGCTAGCAAATAAGCTTGACTGACAAAAATTATCAATTAATAAATATGTGAAAACTTTGCACTGTATTATACTCTTGTTTTATACTGTAGCTTGTAAAAGCTTTACAATATAACAGTTAAAACTTTAGGTTGAAATTTGGTTGGTAAAGAGAGGCACCAATTGGTAAAAAAAAACCCGGAACCGCTTGGGGTTATCTTACACTTGGAAGAAGAAGTCGAAAAATGAATAAATATAGTGATAATTTAATTCTTCGTTGCCGTTGTAAATAGGTGAGAAAATAAAATTTGTTTCTTCATCTTAAAAAAAATAAAAATAAAAGTAATTAATTGTGGCACAATCACTAAAAAAAATCCTTTTGTAGCTAATCATTTATTAATAAAAATTAATACACTTAACTAGATATATTATTTAGGACATATGTAGTAAACATAAAGGTGAAACAAGACATCCCAACTAAATAGACACTCCTCTTTTATTGTACACCAACTCCTCAGGGACATATACTTTAAACAACATTATCTTGATCATTAATTTCGAGTGAACATTAACCCTACACGCATAACAATACACATGCAAAGGTACATACTTACATTTATATATGATTGGTTAAAAAACTAATAGATTAATGCCTTGCAATATGCAGCCATATATGTGGATCACGCGTACACAAACATTACCAAGTATGAAAGGCTAAGAAATACACGTAATCAAATACAATTATCACATCCTCTCTTTCCCTCTCACAGTCTCACACGGACAAGAAGACTCTCTCTCTCTCTCTCCTCTTCCTTTGTAGCTTATAAAAATGAAAGCAGAAGAAATTAAGCATAAGAGAGGGCTGTGGACGGCGGAGGAGGACAAAGTTTTGCTCGAACACATCAGGGTACATGGAATAGGGCATTGGAATCGCATTCCCAAGTTGACGGGTAAGATATATATACAAGTACATGATGAGAAACATATTTATCTGTTACATATGTAGATATACATATATATATATATATATATATTCCACTCTATATATGATCTTTTAATAATGTCGCTTTGCATGAGAAACAAATTTATTGCTTTGGTTATATAGGTCTAAAGAGGTGTGGAAAGAGCTGCAGATTAAGGTGGCTTAACTATCTTAGCCCCAATGTCAAACGAGACTGTTTCTCTGAGGAAGAAGAAGACCTAATTATCAGACTTCATAAACTCCTTGGAAACAGGTTTTCCTTTGTCCTCTTCTTTGTTTCCCCTTTAATCATATACTATTGTACTGCTTAATTTAAGGTTCAAAATAATTTATATTAATCATAATGTGAACTTAGGAAATTAACTCAATATTCAACACAAGGTCAAAGCATTAATTTTGAACTCCTTTTTCATAAGTTAACTTATAATTGCGCACAATTTGGTTTGGTATTTATGTAATACAGGATCTAAAAAATTTACCGCCAATGGGCCAAAGCTATATGTGCATGTAATTGTGTTATAGAGAGAGAGAATATTGCTTTCTTTTTTAATTTTCTCTCATTATATTGCATTTGAATAAGCATTTATATATGTTAAGCAACAAGTACTGTCTCATGAAATTAAGTATGTTTCTAATTAAAAGGCACATATCTTCAACTTCAAGGCGCGATATTATAAGAAAATTTTCAAAGTAATTAGTGACGGAGCATATTTATTGGTAGGAGAGCTAATTTTTTTTATCAAGATTATAATAATATGTAAAAAACTATTAATTTAAAGACATGCCAAATTTAATTTATTAAAACCATAATATTAAAAAAAAATAAAAAAGATAAAGCTCCCCCTGTCCCCCCTGTCTCCATCATTGAAAGTGATCATAGTGGTGGAGCCACCCATGGACAAAAGTAGGCACCCATCTTCCTTTATTTCTTTATTTTTTTTGTATAAGACTTTGTTTTGTTCTTTTTAGAATTGTATTTTACTTTCTTAAAATTCTTTATCTTTTTATTTGTCCTACTTTATTAGTTCAGTCACGCTTTTAGCTTGACTAATTCTTCTAACTCCGGTGGTCATTGTTTTATTAGAAATTGGTCCTAATCCAAAATTTTGTTGTGTCCATACATACACAACAGTGCTTAAAGAAATATGCTAAAAGTGATACATATAAATTAATAAATTTATATGTATAACATTTGGTGCAGGTGGTCTCTAATTGCAGGACGTGTGCCCGGTAGAACAGACAACCAAGTCAAGAACCACTGGAACACTCATCTCAGCAAGAAGCTTGGCCTCAAAAATCAATATTCTGGATCATCAAAAGTTCATCACGTGAAGTACTCCTGTAAATTACAAACAAAGAATCCTACTGCTAATATTAACTCAAATGTAAATAATTATAATAATCAGCTTTCTAATTATGATAACATGATAATAAGTGGGGGTGCAAAAACCATGCAAGAAGTCATGCAAGACCAAAACAAGTCGTATTTGGATTGTAGTAATGTTGCCGATGAAGAATATGATCAGGCGTCTTCTAGTGAAAAGCCACAAGAGTCGCCATGCAATGACAAGATCAATGGCCCGGACCAATTGCGCCCTTTGATGATATGCAATGATCTTTCTGATATTATTTTAAGTAATCGAGGATTTGTGGAGTTTTTAGATTGGTACACTGATATTGATCAACAAACGTGGCAAAGTTTGTAACTTATTATTATTATTATTATTATTATTATTATTATGTTTTATAGCAAGGGGATTATTAATTTTGAGTACCAATTGCAGTTGCAAATTTTATGTCCTAATATAATGAATGTTAATCTAGCTTGTCTTATCTCTCTTATATGCTCTTGAGGTGTTATGCTTATAGATACTCTTTTTCTTTTTTTTTTTCCCTACTCTTTTTCCCATTATAGGCTTAAACTTTGTTTCCCCTCATTTTATCTTTTAAACTTTAACAATTACCTTTTTACTACCTCAAATTTTTAGATCTTCTCATTTAAATCTCTTCTGTCTAATTTCCTGTCAAAAATAGTTGAAATAGGCCCACATGAGGTGCATATGGGGTCATTGAAATTATTTATGCCTTAATAGTATCCTTCCCGCCCTTAACATAGCAAAACCCTAAATTGAAAATCTTCAAATTATTTTTTCTCAACTTTGTAAATGAGAGTGTGAATGAGGATTCTCACTTTGGGCTGATGAAATGTTGTTTTCGTCCTCACATACTACCCATGTGTAGCTCATGTAGGTCTATCTCCGTCAACTCTGCCGAGAAATTAGACAGCGGGGTCGAGTAAGAAATTCTTTAAGTTAAGGGTAGTAAAAAAGTGATTTTTAAAATTAATGGGCAAAATTGTAAAGATTCCAAAGTTCAAGGACATTATTGTTAATAATTTTTTTTTTTATAATAATCATTTCCGTGCCATGGTTTGATTATGGAGCACTGCTTGAAAACTACTTTTCATAGATCCGTAGAACACGTTATCTCGTTTTCGCCAACTTAATCTTGTTTCTATTGCATATATAGAACATACTTGTTCAATTATTTTTTTTCAAGGAAATAATACTTGTTTAATTAGCATGCAAATTTGCAAACATCATTCTCGATTCAATAGAAGCCTAAAGAGATAAATAGGGTCCCAAATAACGAGAGATATGTAAAAAGCAGGTCCGATTACGCCTATTCCTAATCCTAAATGGAATGTAACGACGTAGGGATCCATATGTAAGCATGGTATCTATTTAGATACGCTCGAATGACCCCTTCTCATAATTAGAACATAATTAGAATGTATATAACCCTATTTAGCTTCTTTACGTTTACGCACTCTCTCGCTCTCTCTCTCACACACACATATTTCGTGTGTATATGTTCCCTCTTGTTTGATTGAAACAAAAACAATATAATTATGGGAAGGAAGTCTTCTAATAACAAATCAATGCATGCACTAAGCTGGGGTCCAGAGATTTACTTGCTAGATAAGAATTTTCGACATATATGTAATAATCTCTCAGAAAATGACTCACTAATTGGTGCAAGTCAAGTATTAGGTACCACTGGTCTACTAATGCGCCAATTGAGGTTTTTTTTTTAAAAAAAAATAAAATTGAAGCCATCAAATACTCTTGGAGTTGTTAACCGAATTGGTGGCTGGCTTCTAACAATAGTGTAAAGTTTAATGGTAACACATTTTTCACGATTGACGTACAAAAAAAGTATAATATGTCATGTATAACAACTGAAATATAGGACCCCCAATTCTTGTAGCTGTTACTGTAGTTGCAAGTTGCAAGCCGTGCCTGGCGTCGAAGCAAATATTTTGTTTTAACATAAAACCTGATACTATTCATATCGTATATTTTATTATATAGATTTTTATTTTCTTTTTTTCTTCATATATTTTATTTCTATTTTATTATCGTTTTTTTCCATATGAATTTGGTGTGATTTTGTTGGGGAATTAGACGACTCCTAATTCTAAGGATCGCAAGAACAAACAATTGCAGAAAATAAATAGGAGAAAAGAAGAAAAAGAGACACCAAATTTTTATACAGGTTCGTCCAAAATTGAGACTACGTCCTGTTTCAGCCGCTTGCAGATTCCACTATGATGAAGGAGATTATAGATTACAAGAGAAGTTTCTCACACACTCTCAAATTGTGCTTACCAAAACTCTCTTCTATCTAGTACCCCGTGGGAATTTTTCTCTCTCTCAAGGATGGAGCTCTCAAGAATTTTACCGCTCACAATTTTCACACACACCCAACCCTAGCTACCTTGTGTCTATTTATAGCCAAAGGAGGAGAAAATAGCAACTAATGGAAAACCCTAGTAGTTTTCTTATTTTTAGGGCCTTTTGAATCCGACTCTGACTCAAAAATCATCGCGCATCACAGCACGTCAGCGCCGCGGTGCTCGTCTCGAAACGAGCGCTGCGGCGCCCCCTGCAGCGCGTAGGCGCTCTACTCCTGGCGCCTAGGCGCCATCCATGCGCGGCCTAGGCGTGAAGCTCCTGGCGCCTAGGCGCTCTTCACTTGGCGCCTAGGCGCCCTTGTCCTAGCGCCGCAGCGCTCTTCTGCTAGAGCCACGGTGCTTGCTCCCTGCCTCCGAAGACTGCTTTTTCTCCCTTTTTCTTTCCTTTGCTGGGTTGTCGACTTGATTTGGCTCTACATCTGCAACAATCTCCCATTTGGAGACTAATCAATCACCATGTCTCCCACTACAGCGGCAACAACTTCTCACGCCTCTTAGAGAAGTCCAACTGAAGTTGCGCACAACTTCAGTTTCTCAATCGGAACCATCTTGGTGAGCATATCTCTTAATCCTTATACCACCCACCTTGTCTTATACCATTTGCTGCCAGCACTTTTATCTTTTACCCGATATACCCGCTTGTTGTGCAATGCCTTTTTACCCTATGGTAACTTTGTCAATTGCCATGTCTGATTGGACTTCAAGGAATCCATCTCATCCATCATGGCTAACTCCCACTTGATCGAATTTTCAGCCTCCACGGCTTCATCAAAGCTCTCTGGCTCATCTCTGTCGGTCAACAAGATGTAATGCAGAGTAGGGGAGTATCTCTGCGGCGGTCTGATGGTCCTGCTAGACCTCCTGACTGGTGTGGCAGGAGTCCTCTGGTTTCCTTCTGGAGCTATGTTTTCCTGGTCTTCAACCTCTGGATATTGCACCTCCACTTCAAGAAGATCCTTCAATGGAATCACCTCAGGCTTTTTGTCTTCAGAACCTGAACCCCTAGAGTCAGTGCTGTCTCTGTCCTTGTACAGAACACCTTCATTGAAGATCACATCCTTGCTCCTAATAATCTTCCGACTTTGGTCATCCTAGAGACGATAACCAAACTCTAGTCTGCCATAGCCAACCAGAAAACACTTCTTTGACTTGGCATCCAGTTTACTTCTAGCAGTTGAATCAATGTGTGCATAGGAAACACAACCAAACACTCTCAAGTAAGAGAGATCACCTTTTTATGGCTCCAGTCTTATTCCGGTAGCTTGAACTTCAGCGGTGTGGATGGACTTCTGTTAATCAGATGAGCGGCTGTATTAATCGCCTCAGCCCAAAACATCTTTGGCAGCCCCGCATGTAACCTCATGCTTCTAGCACGCTCGTTTAAAGTCCTGTTCATCCTCTCAGCTACCCCATTCTGTTGTGGTTTCCTTGGAATGGTCTTCCTCATCTTTATCCCATTCTCAGTACAGTACCGCCTGAAATCTTCATCTAAATACTCTTCCCCATTGTCGGACTGCAAGCACTTCACTTTCAAATCTGTCTCGTTCTCCACCATGGCTTTCTATTTCTTGAAAGCATCATAGACATCAGATTTGTTTTTCAGAAAGTAAACCCATACCTTCCTGCTCGAGTCATCTATAAATGTTATATAGTAGTTTGCGCCACCAAGGGAAGTCATTGGCCCAGGCCCCTACACATCAGTGTGAACTAGCTCCAATTTCCTGGACTTAGGCTTTCTACCCATCTTTGAGAAACTAACTCTCTTCTGTTTACCAAAGATGCAGGCTTCACACAAACTGTGATCAACATTTTTCAAACCCGGTAGTTTTCCTTTACAGTGAAGCACCTTCATACCCTTCTCGCTCATGTGACTGAGCCTATAATGCCATAGCTCGGTATTGGCAGCAGAATCAGCAACTGCTATGGTATCTCTGCAACTAGAGTTCATGTAGAGAGTTCCAGCCTTGCGTCCCCGAGCAACAACCATCGCTCCTTTAATGACTTTTCGACCTCCACAATTGAAGGTCACTTTATGTCCTTCATCATCCAGTTGCCCCACCGAAATCAAGTTGTGCATTAGTTTGGGAACATGTCTCACCTTATGAATCTTCCACACAGACCTATTAGGCATTTTTAAACTAACATCTCCAATGCCAACAATATCCAAAGGTTCTCCATCAGCGAGATAAACCTTACCATGATTTCCAGCAACATAATTCTCCAGGACATGACGGTGTGTAGTGGTGTGGAATGATGCTCCTAAATCCATCACCCACGAATCAAAAGAACTGTCAACCGACAAGATTAAAGCATCCTGTTGCTCTTCAGTGGCGGCGTTAGCTGCGTCATTAGTCTTGTCTTCGTTCTTCCTTGGAGCCCTGCAGTTCTTTTTCAAGTGGCCTGTCTTCCCATAATTCCAACACTTCATGGTCCTACCGTTCCTTGACTTGCTTCTCCCATTCCTCGACTTGCCTCTCCTGCCATTATCCCTATTGGATTGCCTGTCAAGTTTCCTACCCCTATTATCAACATTAAGGGTCGAGTTCGACGAAGAGGCTTCTCCTGAGTCCTTCCTGCGAACTTCTTCCGCCAGAATAGAATTTCTGACATCAACAAACTTTAATTTTGCACTCCCAAGAGAATTTGTAATGGCCACCCTCATAGGTTCCCAACTATTCGGTAATGAGGCCAAGGGGATTAGAGCATTGATCTCATCATCGAATTTAATCTCTACCAAGACCAATTGGTTTAGGACGGTGTTGAAACTGTTCAAGTGCTCTACCACTGAGACACCTTCAGGCATCTTTAAATTAAAAAGCTTCTTCATGAGATGTACCTTGTTATTGGCTGAGGGCTTCTCATACATCTCTGACAGAGCCTTCATCATCCCTGTTGTAGTCGTCTCCTTCGCAACGTTGTAAGCAATGTTCTTTGACAAGGTCAAACGGATCACACCGAGCACCTGTCTATCAAGGAGATTCCACTCCTCATCCTTTATGCCTTCGGGCTTATTACCCAAGGGCAAGTGCAGTTTCCTGCTATATAAATAGTCTTCAACTTGCATCCTCCAATAGAAAAAATCTGAACTATCAAATTTGATGATGCCGCCTGCCATACCTTCTTCTCCAGTCATCGTTCTTGATCAAAACCTCCGCTCTGATACCAGTTGTTGGTGAATTAGATGACTCCTAATTCCAAGGATAGCAAGAACGAACAATTGCAGAAAATAAATAGGAGAAAAGAAGAAAAAGAGACACCAAATTTTTATACAGGTTCGTCCAAAATTGAGACTACGTCCTGTTTCTACCACTTGCAGATTCCACTATGATGAAGGAGATTATAGATTACAAGAGAAGTTTCTCACACACTCTCAAATTGTGCTTACCAAAACTCTTTTCTATCTAGCACCTTGTAGGAATTTTTCTCTCTCTCAATGATGGAGCTCTCAAGAATGTTGCCTCTCACAATTTTCACACACACCCAACCCTAGCCACCTTGTGTCTATTTATAGCCAAAGGAGGAGAAAATAGCAACTAATGGGAAACCCTAGTAGTTTCCTTATTTTTAGGGCCTTTTGAATCCGACTTTGACTCAAAAATCATCGCGCATCACAGCGCGTCAGCGCCGCGGCGCTCGTTGCGGCGCCCCCTGCAGCACCTAGGCGTTCTCTCCTGGCGCCTAGGCGCCATCCACGCGCGGCCTAGGCGTGAAGCTCCTGGCGCCTAGGCGCTCACCACTTGGCGCCTAGGCGCCCTTGTCCTGGCGCCTAGGCGCCCTCGTCCCAGCGCCGCGGCGTTCTTCTGCCAGAGCCGCGGCGCTTGCTCCCTGCCTTCGAGGACTGCTTTTTCTCCCTTTTTCTTTCCTTTTGCTGGGTTGTCGACTTGATTTGGCTCCACATCTGCAACAGATTTTTGGAGGAGGCATATTATAAATATTAAGGGTATGTTTGTTTCATGCATTCTTTGAATTCAATGGACTCAAATTTAGATTTGAATATCAAGAATCCTTCGGGATACATATTTGTTTCCCCTAAAATCTGAATCATTTGAGTATCAAGAATCCAAGTTTTCAAAGTTCTCATTCCGTTAAACTTTTGATACTTGGATATCTTTGCTACAGTAAAAACTAAAATTCTCTCTTTTATATTTGAGTAAAAAAACATAACTTCTTCATTTGATATCTAAGTGAGATGATTCTTTTTTCACCGTGTTTCTAATGAAGAGAGGAATAAATTAATATTTATATTGCATATTTTTTAAGATTACCAACATTAAGATTTTATTAGATTTATTAATAAATCAAAAACTATATTTACCACATCTCCAAACACAAATTTCAATTTTATTCTATACTCAGAGTAAAACTTAAATGTACATCCAAAAATAACAATTCAAATCACTAACTCAAATCCTAATTCAAATCATACCAACTCAAATTAAATCACTAATTTGAACCCATTTACCAAACAGAACCTAACGTTTTCCTCTGAATCCGTTTCATTAGCGAAGGTCGTTTAGTTATATATATATATATATGTATGTATATATATATATGTATGTATATATACGGCCTAATGATAACAAAAACGACAATAATCATACACAATAATTTGAAAGTTCTATGCAGATTCTTTAAGCAAGGACAAAAAAAAGGTTCTCTGCGTTGGCATTTAGCTGCTTGAACCGATGTTCTTACTGCTGAGGCTTTTGACTGACGGCAGCCCATATCGAATACACATTTTTCACTTTCTATAGATGTTTGTGCATAAAGACTTGCTTATTTTCCATCATTCTTTGTTTGTTTTTGTTGTGAATGAGCTTTTTCACTCCCCACTTTTTTTTCCCCTACCTATGTTGCCGGATAATTTGCACTGCTACATTCCGAATGTCTTTTCTTCATTTACAAATTCGACATCGAACTTTCAATTTCTACTCTAAATTTGACAATTCTTAACAATCCAGTCGAACCATAACAGATGTTAATACAAACGACAAATAGAGGTATAAAATGGTCTTCTCTTACATTCTGTTTTGTAATTTAAACGATGACACTCATTGTGAGTTTTTTTTCTTTTTTTAGAAAATTGCATGTTATGCAGTCTTTTAAAAGTTGTATTTATTCATATCACACTTAAAAAAAATTATATCATATATATAATATTTATAAAAAAATAAGATACGTCACGAATAAACACGTGCAAAATTTATAAAAATAAATAAATTTAAAAGATGGCATTTTCCCTTTTTTTTTTAGTCACGGCGGAAAAAACGTTGACATTGGACATAAGTTTCTCTTCTTAATTAAAGACCGTTGCACAAGAAGCAGCCCATTATGCTCAAATGCTTGGAACTATTGGTCCACACAAAGCGCACTAGTGGCCCAAGTGGCCAAGCCACTAACGAAAACCCACAGACGACATTAATAGGCTTTTTGACAGCCTCGGTTGAGACCCAGTTTAACCGCATTTTTCTCTAATATCATAGCCTTTTCAGTTCTAATTTTCTGAACGGCATATGTATATATATATATATACACACAAATATGTATATATATATTTCTCAACTACAATTAATACATACAAGGATACAATACAAGGTAGGATAAAAAAGTAATTATTATTTAAACAAAAGCAAGATTCAAGCCATTGCGGCTGCATTATGTTGCCAAACTGAACAAAACAAAGGAAATTTACATCATTGCAACTCAGGAAAACTGTGATGTTGCTTTATAGAAAAAAGTTCTATAACTCATACAAAATCAACCTCGATTCTTGCTCATACAGATACCGAGCCGGAGATTTTGAAATCAAGATCCCAGAGCTCGAAAGTCCCCTTGACAAAATCGTAGTGCGCACCCTTGAGAGCCAGAGTTTTGTTTACCAAGCCATCTCTCACAAACGGGTACGTCAATAGGTTACCCAATGACACATTCACAGATTCCTGCACAAGAGTTTCAAGCCAAAATCCATCATATTTTATAACAATACGTGCATGTACTGTGTGCAATTTTATTGTTAGATAGTTGGGAGGCGTAGTTTAAATAGTAAAATAGTGTTTTTTTTCGTAAAATTTGAATTTTAAATCAACTTTAGTTTAAAGTCTTTGGTTGAAATACAATGCTATACCTTCTCGCAGTTGGTGCATTGCTCAATGAAGCTCAGGTCACTGCACTCTGATTTGATCTTGTTCTTTGCAGATGCACATATTTGGACCCAGTTCTCTATGAAGTCACTGAAACCCAGCAGCCCAAATGGAAGAAAGGGAAAAGTATTAGTATCTACTTCCAAGTTGCGTAGACTATCAAAAAAAAAAAAAAAAAGACACTTCCAAGTAGTATAAAATAATGGGGTTTTGGCGCTATTAATCCCAAAATTACGAGCATTGTAAAACTTTGATCTTCTATTTTTTTTTTCTCTTTTACAGATTACTCCTTAAACTTATGATTCTTTTTCGTAGCTTTTGTCTCTAGTTTATGTGAAATTTTTTTATCATACCTGCATTGCATAATTAGTACAAAATTATAAACATAGCTATATTAAGTGCAAAATGTTTGAGTTTTCAGGGATTCTAATGGTAGAGAAAAAAAAATTCAAATTATCACGGTATGAACACTTGATTTTTTTTTTTTGGTTAAAATTACAAATACTCATGGTCCATTTTATATGGTCATGAGAAAAGTTGTCAAAAAAAAAAAGTTTATAGAAATTAATCTGTTAAAAAAAATTCAGATTTCGAAGTGTCACGTTGTTCATAGTTCAAAGACCAAGAGGGCTACTACATTTATCTTCATACTCTCTATCAGTTTTCATGGATGCTTAAAAAAAAATTATAGTACCACCAGAAAACAAAAACAATGATCTGGCGCGAATCTATAGGCCATGACTGATAAGTATTTGTGAGGGCAAAAACTTGATCATGACATGGAATAATTAGAAACCTTCCTTAGCCAACACCCTAAAATAATTATTTCTGATTTGAGGTGTTTTAATGATTCATATTAAATAATAGAATCATGAACTTTGATCAATTGACTTCCCACGAATTAGAAACAGAGAGGAAGAAGAATATACTGCCAGGGAATTTAAGAGTCGGTTCTTGCCAGTATTATTATTATTAATGTAGTTTTTGTTTTTACGTACCTGGCAGTGGTCCCATCGTCCGGGATAGACATGAGACCCTTTATACCTCCGCAGCAGCTGTGACCAATCACCACTATATTCTCCACCTGAAATTTTATATCACTCGTTTTAAACTCTACTTCCAAAAGGAATCCAACACTTTTTTTTAGCTGTTATGGTAAAATATGTATTTTGATTCTACCGATAAGTCTTATAATTTAACTATTGAATAAACTTTTTAACAATTTGATATACAATTATCTATGTTAAAACTTTACAACACACAATATAAAAATGCTTTCAATTATAGATCAAACCATTGAAAAATTAATTTAACGATTAAAATAATAGAAATTACAAATAGAATCAAAACAACTATCCTACAATAAGTTTTGCTCTCCTTTTGGTTCATTTAATTTTTTTTCTCTCTCTTTTGCGGTGGATGTTAGCTAGCTAAAAGGGAAGGCAAAAATTTGATGATAATAATAACAATTTTGACATTGAGAACAGATTGGATAAAGCATCTTGAAATGTGGCCACAATTGCGCAAGAAAAAGAAATGACACATAAAATATATATTTATTCTAAGCTTGTCCATTGTACTTGTTCCATTATTTTTAAAACTATATTAATGAAACGTACTATCCAAAATAAAAGAAGATAAAGCACGATTGATATATATGTTAATGGGTAAAGTATTATATCTGTTTATCAATTAATCTATTCAGTATCCAAAAGAGAAGGCAAGTTGTCCAATTTCGAGGTCACGAGATCTTACAAAGAAATGGGGATATGAAGATTCCATAAAGCAAATTAACCAACTCCTAAAATGTTTGGTGGGCATATGGCTTAGTTGTATCAGTATTAAAAATGCATGATTAGGTGTGTTGAAACTAACAGCCAATCAAATGAGGACATCTAGTTTTTCTTTTTTTTTTTGTAATTTGTTTTTCCTTTGAACCATTTCAACCTCCACCACACAGTTGTATATAGTGACAGTATATATGCAATCGGTCCAGTAAAGTGGCCAGCATGATTGAAAAAACAAATGATGGGTAAACAACGAAGTTTTTTACCAATGCAAAAAGAGAGGCATATATATACTATAACAATAGTTATATTGATTTATATATAAACCATAACTATAGTACATAAAATATTCACCTTTAGATGTAATACCGCATATTCAACGGCTGCACCTGCTCCGGAGTATTTTGTCTGCAGTCAAACCCCATACATAGCAAAGTCATAAAACAGTTTGACATGATTATTAATAAACCAAAAATTAATATATGGATTGTTTTTGGCAAACCTGATCAAATGGTGGGACCATGTTGGCAATGTTGCGGACCACAAAAGCCTCACCCGGTTGGAAATTCAGGATGTGCGAGGGGCAAACTCGAGAATCCGAACATGCAAATACCATAAACTGCGTGTGCATAATGTAAATTTACAAATGTTAATTCCAATATTCTTCATAGTACTTTTGCATGACAGGAAATAAAAGTTAAAATCTGTGCAGAACAAAACAAGTAATAACAACTTAGATATTAATGTACAATCTTGATCTACCTGCATGCAATGAAAGAAAAGGATTTCAACTAAAAAGAGAACAAAAGAAAGGGAAAAATAGAAAGCATTCATTGGAACTAATTAGTTAAAAATACTATAGTATATACGAATGTTTATACGATAGCATATTTTATTTGACAATGTAATACGCAAGAGTTTTATAACAACTAAAAATTTTGGTACGAGCTCGTAATGCCAAATTTACACAATTGATTGCGTTACTGACCTTGGGGCTCTGGCTTTTGGCAAGTTTTCCGTACAACTCTGGATCCTTCCTGAAAAAGGAGCCATTGCCACCGACACCCAATTAGCCAAAATAAAGTTCTTGTTCATCTTTTTGACAGGTAAATAAGTTCTTGTTTATTATGAAGAAGTAAATGCACCAAAGGCATTACTTTGTTGAGATTCCTGTCTCATGTTTTCTTTTTCTTTTTTTTTTATATTTACCTTCTTTTTAATTTAAACTTTTATTAGTTTTAGGCCAATGATTAGAATTGCTTGATAAGTAAACGTGATTATAATTCACGGTGATGCCACATTTATCATTTAAAAAGTAAAATAGTGTAATGTATACGCTATCCATACATGTCGGATCACAAATCAATATCCAACAAGAAATAAATATTAAATTCATAGTGAAGTGAACGTTATTATCACTTTTCCAAATTTAAAGTCCAATTATTAAAAAAAATAATACATTTTTTCCCAAAAATATAAAAATAAATTTGACCAATAGAGAGAGACTAAGGTCAACTTATGTGGGCATTGGCAGCATGATTTGAGTTTAAAAATATGAAAGGGTAAATATGACTTTTGAAGAAAATCACTGCTAAGAATGGAAAAAAAAAAAAGATACAAAAGCATATTCTTGGAAGCTTACTGGTATTTCTCCGTCTTGAAGTGGGCGAACCCGGATTGGATCCTCTTGTCCGGGTCGAACCGGCCCGAAGCGGCCAACTCCAGCTCTGACGTTATCTGCTCGATCTTTGCGGCGGCGACGTCCCCTAGGTGGCCTTTCTCACTGTAACGGAAAAACCGTCAGAGCATCCCTCATCACAAATCATGACATGATGATAACAAAATACGACACGTCATGTGGGACCCGCCGTGTTTCCCGGAGCTGATCTCAGCCGTAAAAAGTCGGATCCCACGTAAGACGTGACTTCCATCTTTTGTCTGGAAACCCCGAAAGAGGGTAATACAAAAAAGTGCGAAATTACGGAAAAGGACACTGCCTCTTTGTGAATTTACACGGGAATTTTTTTTTTTAATTTTTTTAAAAAGAAGAAAGGGAACACGGTTTTGCTTGGACCAAAAGAGGAAAGAGAGAGAGAGAGAGGGAGAGAGAGATCAGAACCTGATGAGCTTGGTAAGTCCGGCAATGGCGTCGTCAAAAGAGTCGTTAGCCATGTCTTCCTTCTGTTAAACCCCAACAACTAAACAATATATCATATATGTATATATAACAACTTGACTTTGATAAAATAATACACAATAACATAATTGAATTTTTCATCATAACTTTATCATGATCGATCGGAGATACAAAAATCTAAGAAAACAAACGAAAAACAACAATCAATATTTTCTGAAATTTAATTCGAGTAGTGTGCTACAATACAATCTGTTTTGGATATGAAGAGGCTTCTATGGATACGGACCTCTGGTTATGATTCGATCTTACAGCTTTTTTTGTTTTCTGGGAATTTGATGATCAGGAGAATTTAACCACAGAATCCTTAATATTAACTCTCTCTTCTTCTCCAAGGAGCGTTTCGCTCGCCACACAAAACTCTTTGACGTTATATAAAGTGTGACCCCAAGAGGCCATATTTATGGTTTTTTCCCTAACCATGGTTACTTTATTGTAATGTATTATAATTGGAAAGTGAGTAAGGGGATATCCCAAAAAGGCAGAATTTTTTGGCAAAGTAGGAAAGTTAAGTTGTAATAGGATTATGTGACTCATAAAGAAATTCACATCGCTGGTTGCTTTTTAGGATTCAAATTAGTTGTTAAATTTTTAATATTTTAAATGATGTCTAACTAATTAAATTTTAACATGTCCTTTAAGGAATAAACGTGATCAAAATATAATTAAAGAATATTTTAACTTTTTGAAAAAATTAAGATCTATTGTCTTATTTGTTTATCCTTTAGATGTCACCAATTAAATTTTGATAACTAAGTGAATTGTTTAATTACTTTTAATATTTAGGTTTTATTTATATATTTAGATTGTTAAGTTTTTATGATGTATCAAAAATAATAATAAAAAGACAACCAAAGCATATGAAAATAGAACATCAAATCTAGACTTTTTTTTGAAATACTATAATATGACGTGATTGGTTAGATAACATTTTAGAATTAAATAAGTGATTTTAGTCTCTTTTTATATGAATATAAATTCTGTTTATGGAAATTAGGGTTTTTTATAGCCAAAAAAAAATAGTAACATATATCCACTTTTTATTTGGAAAAGGTCTTATCAATGGCATGATGGACGGTGATGGGTCAAAACGAGCTCCAATCACGTCCGTTTATTTCCTAAGTGGGCTTCTAAAAATGTATTAAATTATAAACAAGTGATAATGTTGAGAGTTGATTATTTATTTTTATTTTTTTAGGGATTTATTTTTATTTTTATTTTTACTTTTTGCTTTTCATTTCTTGCGCTTTGTTTTGGACAAATAAAGAAATGGCCGGCTTCGTCGTGGGAAGCCGAAGTATCGGTAAAAGTCAACAAACGACAACGTATAATGTGGGAACCGCGTGGTGGGTAGTGGGAAACTGACGACAGCCATAAATGACCACCACAATAAAGAAATCAAATTCTTTATTGAATTAAGACATGAAATTCGTTATTTATAAAAGAAATTATGGCTATGGTATATAGATCGGTTACTAAATTATTAGTGCCAAATTAATAATTTGCATTAAAGAATTTATTGACTTTTTATTCCATTTATTTATTTATTTATTCTCCCCTTTTTTTTCTTGGAAACGGCAGAGTGAATGATTTAAGCTTTTAACAACCTCTCAATCTTGCAATAAAGTAGTTCAAGAGGGCAGATAGTCCCGATGAATATTGTCCTTATCATAAATATTAAAAAAAACTCTTTTTTTTGTGTATTTTTAAGAAAAGAGGTCTCTTATCTGATAGAAGGAAATGAATTTGTTTTTCTTTTTTATTTCTAATATTTACCTCCAATAAAGGAGGTAAACATGAGAATGAAAAAGTGGTGATGAATCATTGTGGGTTTCAAATAGAGGATCCTATTCTTATACCATAAACTATAAAGAATAATGTGTGAATAAAAGCAAAGAGGAAACCTCATCTCTATTTTTTCTCCAAAATGAAGGACATCATTTTCATGATTGAAGACCTTCCTTCAACTTGCAACCTTTGGTTTTTTTTTTTCTTTTAAATATCCAAGCCATTAATTATTATGAGGGGACCCTTTTTTTTAATAACCCTTTACAAAGTCCAATAACGCCAAGGCGAAATTTCGTGTTCTAGACAATAATGGACCACGTGTAAGGTCGCTTGTATTTGAATTGAAATGAACCACTTGATGGATCATGAATGTGAGCCCTTGAAAAGACAACATTTTTCACGGTTCAATGTGATGTTGCCTTTTGGTTCAAGAACAATGGCCTATTAATACGCCAAAGTTGTAGAGTGAAGAGGAGCAACAAGACTTCTTACAAGCCAATTTTTTGTGGGAATTGAAAAAGACACTACTTGTTCTTTCAGCCATCAGATCTATTGAACAAAAGTGATTTTGATTATAAGTGTATTTGGCAGGTTATGGCCTAGGTCACTTTATTAGTTATAAACAGTGTAAAACTCTCACGTGCTACAATAATAATAATAATAAATTGATACAGTGTAAAGCTCCTTATATGCTACAGTAAAAAAAGTTCTAACCAACGGTTATAACTACCCTACCAAACATCTTAAATATCTAACGGTTTTAAAATGTATACACCGGTAAGAGGTTTTTACTGAAAAAGTCCCATATGTATAAGGTGAAACAGATTATAAACTATATTTAACATTGGATTAAACACGACCCCATTTGTTTTATATCTTCTGAATGGACACATTTGGTGGATCTTTGTCAAAACCGCGCTGGATAGAGCCGGGCTAGAATTAGGCAAACTCAGATTACAAGGCTAAAAACAATTTTTTTTTTTGGGGTTTTGTGGAGAACTACATATTGGCACTAACATGGAAATAAGAAGTTTTCTACAACTGATGGAGATGTCTACTAATAATTTATGCAAAAAAAAAAAATAATAATAAATTTTGTTCTACTATAGTAATTAAAAGTTGAACCAGTTGTGTTTCGGTTTTCCTCTAGTGCGCTTAAAACAAGGTTTGTACTACGAGTCAGAGTTTGGACTTTCATGTGATGAGAACGTGGTAATAACACAAGTTTTGAGTTGGCTTTTTGGCAAGTAGCTAGATTTAGCAGTACAAGAAAACCATGAAAAAAAAATGAGGGAAAAGGAGGTTGAACCCACATAAGTAATTAATTAATCACAATATGTTCAACTGAAATTTTGACCATGTTTATGATTACCCTGAAATATAATTAGGCTATCTGCTACTTGTAAATTGTGGCTGTTCTTATTCTCATATTTTTCTTCTCCGACTAGTGATTGGGATACTGCTATCTTTACTTTATTTCTTCTCTTTTTTTTTTTTTCTTTTTGAAATGACTATTGTTTTGGCTCAATAATGACTAGACATCTATTTTTTTTTTTTAAAGACATTGAGTTCTTCAATGTAAAAGTTGGAGACATTACCGAGACTTTTGCTGTGCAACATAACAGCATGCACTTTTTAAAACATCCAGCCATTTAATACCCAGACAGTGCCCACTTCCACCTGTTGGACACGATAGGAAATTAGCATTAACAATAATATTAACCTTTAACTCATTAGTTTCAAAACTTTTATATGCTACAATATAAAACAAATATATGTTATAATATAAATATAAAACAAATATATGTTATAATATAAATATAAAACAAATATATGTTATAATATAAAGTTCTCACGTATTATATTATTTAAGTTTAGGCTTCAAATTTTAAGTACATTTTCAAACACACACAAAGTGTACTAAACATACTTTTAGCAAGTGGAAAAGGGAAAAGGGCAAATATATGCACCAACTTGACATAGAGACATTTTTCCCCTGATTTTCCTTTTCTCAAATGAAAAGGGTCTGACTTTGGGTTTTCAACACTCTGAGAATGATGACAGATATTGCATCAGATCATGTTATTTACGTTGTTGCTTTTCGTCAGACAATAGAATATTATTGATCAGTTAATATCCACATCATCCAAAGACAAATATTATAAATATAACCTTAAGTATCAATGTGGTATCAAGTATGACAGTGCATAAACTTGTGACTTGTGTTTTCCTTTTTTATAATAATTACAAGGGCTGTGACTCGTATCAACACTTACTAAAGAAAGAGCAATGTCACAATACACACACACACACACATATATATATATATTATATATGAGTACACACTTCATAAATTAAGCTGATTTTAAGTTCATTTGACGACTGGGCTTTGACAACACTACAAGTAAACAAACAAAACACATCATTATGAACTAGCTCTTTTCTCTCTGGGGCCAAGCACCAAAGGGGAAAACTTTTGCCTCTTGGCTTTTCAAATATAGCAACATATACACATATATATACATATACTAGACGCGGAGAAAAGAGAGCAAAGAGAGATATAGAAAATTACCAGAATTGCAGTTACAAATTTATATCTTCTGGCTTGAAAAATTTGGCCTCCTTCCTTCCACCAAACCCTGGTTAAAAAAAATAAAAAATAAAAAGAAGAAGATAAAAAGGAAAAGGAAAATGAAAAATTAAATAAAGAGGAAGATAATTTTTCTTTTCCTAATAAATTAAAACATAAACTAGAGGATTTTGGAGGCTAAGTTGAATGCATAAAGATATGGTGCAAAACCGAAAAGGGACAAAGAAAGAGAAGCGTATATATGAGGTGAAGTATGTGAGTCCTCGATCCAATATCCTAAGGATGAGAGTCTCGTGTCACACATTACTTGCTCAATCTGAAGCCACTCATGGGACACCACACAATCTGCAGATGTTTGTGTTATCCGGTTTATTTTAAGTTGATTAGGAATAAGTTTCAACTATAAAAATCTAAGTTCTAATTGCTACAGTATAAAGCACTTACATATCACAGTATAAACTTGCCATATGTTATAATGTTTAAGTTCTAAGTTTGTTGTCAAACACTTCATTTATAGGTTCAACCATAATTCAAAATTTAGTTAAGGTGTTTTCTCTTATAAAAATTTAAATTTCTGTTAAAAATTCGCCGTTCCACCATATGAATGAAGCGGGCCATGAATTCTCCCTCTCCCTCTCCATAAATATAATGGAGAGTGAGAAAAAAAAAATTGAAACGCTTCATTCAAGTTGGTAGAAATATATTTCAAAGCTTAATTTTTGGTTCGGAAAACACGTTTCTTCTAGAAAACGACGAGTGAATAAGGGTAAGTTTCTTGTCGTATGAGTGTATGAACGACGTGCCGCTTGACTGTTTGTCAGTTGTATCAAACATGTCGTTCAGAATTTGTACTACTGCGTGTCAATGAAAACGAATGTCGTCTCAAGGACTTGTCATTTTCAATTTTGAATTTTTCTTTCCGGGTGTAAAAACGACAACGCCGCTTGACTGTTTGTTATATTTATATGTCATGTCCAAAAAATTTTTAATTGTTGCATTAAAAGAAAAACAACATGTCAATATTCAGAATTTGCTTGCTTAGTAGATGTCGTTGAAGGTTCTCGACTCATAAGCTGCAACATGTCGTATCGTTGTTAAAAGTTTTTCGTAAGGTAGAGCTAGCAATTGCGAACATGGCACGTGACATGATACAAAAATGACATGATATAAATAGGTTTGGACCACGTATATTAATTGGGCCATAAATGGGTTGGCACGAACAACACGAAAATAAACGTGTTGAATTCGTGCTAACACGTTTAACATGCTTTAACACGTTTAATTAAATGCGCAGTAAATGTGTCAGTACGACCCGCCCGTTTATAGCATATTTAAACTTAAAATAAAAAAAATTATGATTTTGTAAGTTCATGGTTTTAACGCTTTTGAAACTTAAATAAAAAATTTTATGATTTTACAGATTTGAACCTTGCACTTAAAGGTGTATTATTAAGCTTGCCTCTACCATGCTAAGTGAGCATTTGGTTTTAAAATAGATCTTTTAATTTATTTATTATGGTTTTAACGCTTTTTAAACTTAAAATAAAAATTTTTATGATTTTACAGGTTTGACACGTGAAGGAGTATCATTGTGCTTGCCTTCACTACGCTGAGTGAGCATTTGGTTATGGTTTTAACACTTTTTAAAGTTAGTATAAAAAAATTTTATGATTTTTGCAGGATTGAGGATTCAAACCTTACACGTGAAAGAGTATTAGTGCACTTACCTCCACCATGCTAAATGAGACTTAGTGTAAAATGGGAGGTTTTAATTTATTTATTATAATTTTAATGCTTTTGAAACTTTTAAAAGTACCACATGGAAAGGGAACGAAAATTTTTTCTCTCGAGTCTTCTATATAAGGACTCAGTTTCTCCACCATACCGTGCATGGCAAATAAAGCCATTTATGCTTATGAATTAATTTTTCTGTGATATGGGCTCTTAAGAATTTAAAGAATGGAGAAAAAATGCAGTATAAAACATTTAATAATTTAAAGATAGAAATATGTTTTAAATTTACTTTGAGTGTTTTTGTTATGTTTTAGAATTAAGTATGATGTTAATTTTTTTTTCTTTTTTAATTTTTTTTTTGTATCATACACTTGTTATAATTGTGTCAATTTGTCGCAGATAATTTAATACTCATGTTAATAATGTCGTGTTACACGTGTTATATTTAAGCATGTTTATTAATAGTGTCTTGTTTGTGTTTATTGTAATTGTGTCGTGTTGTAATCGTGTTGACACAATTACGACATGCAATATGATTTGCCAGTCCTATCGTAAGGTGATGTGTTTTTTATCACGTAGATTTGCTATTTGACTTTTAAAGCCACAAAAAGTGAAATTTTTCCCCCTAGCAAAAGCGAATTTATTAAACTTGTTGCCATTCTTCTTTTCCCTTTATCTCAATTGGTACTGAGTATATAATTTTCTCACTTTTTATGTTTTAAGGACTTTACATGACTTGTCAAAAAAAATTTGGAAACAGTTGTGTCGTTCTAGGTCTCAAGCTTGGTGTCGTTTAACTAGGAACACATGTAATATTTGTTGGAGAATTTGAGTGTTTAGAGAAAATCGAGATTTAAATTTCTGAAAAATAAAAAAATATTTGATGCTTGTATGAACATTTTTGTCAAAGGTTATATTTGCTATCACTTATTTAAATTTGCTAAAAGAGTTTAATGGTAAATTTTTTATTTATCATTAATTTTCAAGTTCAGAATGTTGAATTCATGTCGTCTTCTAGAGTACAATTGTATTAAGGATGTTGCTGTTATCCTATAAATATTCACAAATTTGTCCTTTCTCTATTTTAATTGTCATGTTCCCAAGTCTTTTCATCTAACTTGTCGCTTCTAAAGTTACTATCGTTTTTTTGGTTCGTCATTCTTTAAATGTTTTTCTTATCTATTGTCGTTTTGTAGGGCTCATGACACTTTTAAAACGTTTCTTTTACTTTTTTTTTTAATAGATTCATGTTTCTAGGATGTTATTCATCACGCCATAAACACATAATTGTCGTTATTAATTAAAAAAATAATAGAAATAATTTTAATGACCTAAATGAATTTTGACACACAAAATATGAGTTATTTCGTGGTGCCATAATTAAAGTTGCTACCGAAATCCGGAAGAGAGTGATGGGGTCTTCTTTTTAATTGCCTCTCTACTAAGCACTACCACATAAGATATTAGTCCGCAAACCATACCCTTAAATAGCCTGTCACACACACATACAGTGGAGAGTCAAAACTTCTTCTTACTGGAGGGCACTATATGCAAATAAAAATAATATTTTATTAAATTAAAAAAATATAACTGCATATTTTAATGATTGAGTGACACATGATTATAATTTTTCTTATAAAATAAGAATACAACGATAAGTTTCAATTATTTTGTAAAGATACAACACTATATTTCAATTATTCTATGAGACACGATTGTAATTTTCTTAAAATAAAGACATAATAAAATTTAAAATTACAAAATTCGGGTTCAAATTTAAATTTTAAAAGATGCCCCACTCATTAGTACCAGGCTCTGCTAGGGCACACATGGATAATGTATTTCATCCTAAACCTTACTGGCTCAATTTCAATGGGATAATTGGGTTTTAAATCGTGATAGAGAGATTCTTTGACTGAACACCCTGACCAAAGTACTTAGAGGATAGAAGTCCATGAGCATCAAGTTAACCAATGAAGTAAAAATTGCACAATGTGATTTTTTTTTTAAGAAATGAATTAAAATCTGTCTTTATTTTATAAATATTATTTATATGTTTATTTTTTGAATTATATCTATCGAAGATCTAAAAACACCCTTAAAGTAGACTTTATCATGTATTTATTTAATCCACATCATTAAATTGCTTAGAATATAATGTCAAAAAAATACAAGAAACAATAAAAAATAAATATCATTAACTTAATTTGTATTACCAATTCATAACGTTAGCATAACCTAAATAGGAAGTATTATCACTTAAAGTCTTAAAAAATTAATGTCATTAAATATCATTATTATTATGTATCATTAACTAAATGATATAATCTGTAAGACACACAAAAAGGCTTAATAAATACTATATCATTAATTCAATTGCAACATCCTAATTCCAATTTGTTAGTAAAATCGTAATTCAAATTTTTTGGTCGAAAAATCCATCTTTTAGCTAAGGAAATTTTAAAATTGCTATTTTGGATACCAATTTGAATTTAAGCAACAAACACCCTAATTTCAGATATTTTTTTTAAAAAATATAATAATATCATAATTCATTTAAAATTTTTAATATGCATATTACTATTATTTTAAAAAATAAATTATGACTTATAATATCATTATTAAGGTCATTAGTGTCTTTACACATATATATCGAGACATATAAAGAATATTCATAAATTAAAAACATATTTTAACTTCATAAATAAAAAAGGGATCATATGTCTCAGTAACCCAACTAATAACATGAGTGTCCATTCTATTATGGCTTGATATTCATCATACATGCATTAATAAATTGTCCCTCACATGTTTTAATTCATATTAGAATGAATTATTATAATTACAAAAGTCTACATAAAAATATTCCAACCAAGAAGTTCATCATCAAATTTTATTTATATGGGCCAAAGTTGTTAAGAGACCAAAATTTTAAGGTCAAATTAGAGAAGAGCCCCGTTTATTGTTTTGCTCAAAATTTTTAAAAATATTTTTATATATTTTTTAAGATAAAAATTTTAAAAATATTTTTAATATAATTTTTAAAAAAATTTATTTTTTAAAATAAAAATATTTTTATCTATTTTATGACGGTGTTTTTTACTCTTAATGGACAAGCTTATAATAAATTAAAAAAAAATACGTGTCGCGTGCAGCAAGCGTGCCTTCTCACGCAAGCACTCAAAGCCACCACAACTGATAAGTTTGCAAAATGGGCCCCACCTAGCCAAAGAAGCTCGAAAATGGAGGTCATATTCCGAACCAAGTGGTGTCATGTTTAATCTGTAGTTGGCAGACGTGAATGAACAAAAGAAATCAAAGGAAAGTTTAATTTCAGAAACTTGCATCTTCAGAATTTTTGCCCAGCCATCAAATCAGGTTGTTTCTGTTTTCCTTGAATATAATTATTCTCTGTGAATCTTCTCCAACATTTTATGTACTTTTCTACGGTTAATTTTCTGTACAAACACATAAAGCTTTTCCCTTTGATCAACACCAACGCGGATATGGGCTAGAAAAACATCTCTCAGCTGCTTTGTTTGAGGTTTTTATTTTATTTTATTATACACTGCTCTTTACCAGCCCTGCTTATTCATGTACTTTATAATTATTTGTGATTTGTGGTAATCATTAACCATTGATATCTGGTTATTTATTAATTGGGTTCAACTACTTTATCTATTTCCTTATTAATTTTAACTGAAATCACAACCGCCATTTTCGCTGTGCATATTTTTGTTTGTGAAGAATGCATTTTTTCAGTAATTCAATTCCATAAAACACCATATCTATACTGATTTTTTTTCTCATTTTTTTGAATAATATCTTATAGGATGGGAATTATCAAGGAGGAGAAACTTGGGTTGGCTTCTAATTTCTGTCCAAAGGATTCAGGCATTAGTTGGTCTAGATTAGAATATTGTTGCCCAACCTTTATCAGAACACCCACTCTATTTGATCAACATACCCAAGTTGATGCAGTTACACATTCTTATCCATCTCCTATAATCTCTTTCGTTGAAAATTTGCCTCAAGACGATCATATTTCGCGCCTTGAACTTGCTAATTCCGAAGATGGAAATTCCAAGTCATCTGATAAAGAGGCAGTCCACATCTAAGGTCCTCCGAGATGTGCATATTGTAAGAACTTTGAGCTTCAACATAAGTTACAATATGTAAAGGACTATATATCAAAATTTGGTTTTTGGTTAGCTTAGATATTGTGACCATTTTTTCTTTTCCAAAAACATGTTTTATGAAGAATTATATGATAGGTTTTAAATACGTGTTATTGGTAGGATAATATTTTGAACTGTCAGATCATATCAGTATTTAGATTAAGAAAGTATGGCAATTTAATGAAACTCGATGAAGACTTGATGGTTCAAAATTGTGTCTGGTCTTTATTCTCATACCTTACCGCAGAGATGTGCATGTATAGATCACTTGACATAGAATGTTTATAACCATCTCAGTCAGGTCGACTAATGGAGGATTTCCTTGAGCTTGCTAAGGAGAACACAGAGAAGGATCTCGAGACTTGTGGGGTTCTTGGTGCCTCCTTTGTAAGATTTATATTTTCTTTTTGTACATTATGATGTTGTTAAGTATAAACTTATTGTTACTGTATGTGGTTTATAAAAAGAGCCAACAAGCAATGTTTTGTTGCAGCTAAGATGCTTTTGTTTTAACTGTGTAGAAGAAGAATATATTCTATGTAACCACTCTGATCATACCCAAACAGGAATCTACTTCAAGTTCTGTAAGAATCTTGAGCTCATTTTCTTTTCACTCCTCTAAATTGGATTTAGGTTTTGTGTTCTTTTTCTTCTACAGGGTCTAATCTCATTTTTGTTTGTTGCTAAATACCTAACAGTGTCAGGCTTCAAATGAGGAGGAAGTTTTCACCATACAGAATGAACATTCCCTTTTTCCTGTCGGATGGATCCATGTATATATGGATTAGCTGTCTTATGTTTATATAACTAAACAGTTCTTTGCCCTGCCACCTAACTTTTCTTTATATTTTCAGACACATCCTACACAAAGTTGTTTCATGTCATCAGTAGACTTGCATACTCAATACTCATACCAGGTAATTGAGTCGATAAAATTAGTACTTCTTTAGTCATTTCGGAAACTTATATTTTGTTTCTATCAACACAAGTAGAACTTTGATTGTGCGGTCATCAATCTTCTGATGTGTCTGCTTCATATTTTGTCCTTCTAGCACCAAAGTGGCGTGTTACTTTCATCTTATAAGACAGATTTCGCACAAACGCCTCGCTATTTGGCGCTCTGATAGTTTTCTTTGAATTGGTTGAACAAAAAGTCAATTGTTATATGTGAAAATAGCTGAAATATTTCTAAAGAAACGAACCTCTTGTGGGGGAAGAGTTAAGTAGGATTACGACTGCTTTGGGTTATGATTTCCCATAAACACAAAAAGTTTTCCTTCTCAACTTCCATTTGTTAATAATTACAAAAGTTTGGTAGTTTTAGATTTTTTTGCCACTTGGGTTTGACTTGGTATATTTAATTCCCTTTTAATATGTGCTCTTTCTCTTCCAACTATGCACCTACAAGCTACAGCAATTAGTTCTGCCTAATAATTTTTGACAGCCATGAATACTTCTCGTACTGGTCATTATTATCATTATTCTGCCTAATTTTCCCTTTTGCATTTCCTTGTTCAGGTAATGGTACCGGAGGCTTTTGCCATTGTCATGGCACCAACAGATACCTCAAGGTGCGCAACTGTTACAGTTTAGTCCACTAACAATGCTTGAAAAAAGAAAAATTGTTTCGTGAAACTTTCTCTTGAACAATTTATTATGTGGTCTCTTACGACCTCTTCCAATGTGCTTTATCACCCTCCTATTGTTCGTTTAGCATTTTCAACAAAATCTCCACACCTTACTATGGTCGAAATAGAGCCTTATACGCAATATTAATAAGAAATAGAGCCTATTGTCAACACTTTCCAATGTCAACGCCTATTGTTCGTTTAGTATCCTTACACGCAATAGAGCCTTCCGTTTCTGCTATCTACCATTTTCAGTCTTAGTAATGGCACATTGCTACCTATAGTTTTTCATAATCGTTTTCCTTTTACTTTCTTGCCAACTCTTCTAGGTGGCAACATTAATAAGAAAGTGGATGGTCGCTTTTAAAATGTAACGTGCCCACTTTGATAGTAGTAGAGAGATACTAAGTTGTATTACAAGTTTTCTGTGTAATGATACTTGATGCAAAGTTCCTGGAAAATCCATCGAATTACGGTTGACCATCAAAATTTTCACATTCATAATGTTGAGTCTTTTATGTGTGAGAAATCCTCAGGAGCTATGGAATATTTAGGCTAACTGACCCTGGTGGGATGAGTCTATTGAGAGAGTGCCAAGAGGAAGGATTTCATCCTCACAAGGAAACTGCAGATGGGAGCCCCATTTATGAGCACTGCAACAATGTGTACAAGAATTCCAATCTCAGGTTCGAAATTTTTGACTTGCGTTGATCTTGTGAATAGTCAACAGATTAAAGGATATCACTTAAAAAAGAATAATAATCCAGGTAACTTTCGCAGCTTCCAGTGGCAGATACAAGTGTGTATGTAACTGTAAATGTGTGATATTCTGTACTTTATCCAAGTGAATTCTATGGGAGAGCATGTTGTTTTGCCCAGCCCGTTGAGCAAGTTTTTTAGTCTTTTGATCGAATTTTAATAGCCTAATCCATTATAAGGAGCACTTTTGTGTCATGCCTTCACTATTTTGAACATAGACACCTACATATCACACCGTTAAAATTTAATCAAATGACCGAAAAAAACTTACCTCCGCCGGCAGGGAAAAACAATATGCCCGCCCCTACCTAAAAACTTAAGAATAATCATAATGAAGAGAGAAAATTACATTAGCGTTGGAAAATAGCAAAATAAGCAGCTGTACTTGTTGTTAAGCCTAGTCTGAATTGATAAACTAGTGGCTTGGGCATCTTTTGGTTGTCAAGATAATTGAAAAAGGCAAGTGTCATGTGCTGTTCTTCATATTATTGACTCAGGTCATGGATTTTTGGGAGGATATGAAATAAGATTTTTCCCCGTTTACCCAACTAACTTTATGATTGAGGTTTTTTTGTACTGTCCAACACTTGTTCTGGTGACCCTTTTGAACTCTTAGCAATAATTGATTTCCATAAATTCATGTCGGAGAGACGTGGTCCCAGTTGGCTACAGCATATTTCAAGTATTATGTTGGCTACACCGTAAATTACATTAGCGTTCACATATTTATTTCATCCTCAGAAATCAGAAAAAGTTAAAGGGTCTCTGCATAAAAAACGAGAGAAATCAATTGGTGCAGTGAAATTGGCAAAAATCCCTTCCATCAGAATACGCGTAAACCAAAAGGCTCACAATATGCATTTATTATGAAGGGCAAAAAAATTGACCAAATGTAGGGACTGGCCGTTCTGTAGGGATGGCAATCAGAATCGGGATTGGGTTGGGGTTAGGACTAGGGTCGGGGGACTTCTAAACCCACCCCGTCCCGAAATAAGCAACTGAGTTATAATTTTAATTCATTTACAACATGAATTAACTAGATCGGGTTTAACCTGCCTCATTTTAAGATGGGTTCTGGTAAAGTTTGTTGTTAATTTATATTCCTACCCGGATGGTGTTAAATATTTTCATTAGGATAATCAGAATCATCACTTAAACCTCAAAAATCACTTAAACTGCACCACGTCTGTTGATGCTCAAGCTTAAAATATGCACTCTGCACCCCCATAATATGGAGTGCAATTTAGAATGCGTTTAATTACAGTTCTAGAATGAATAATAGTAATAGCAACGGAACAAAATAAAATAGAAACTTAAAAAAAATAGAATAAAATAGCAAAAAAATAAAATAATTTTTTTGATGAATTAGTAATCTTTCTGCCGTAATTTCCAACGTTCTTTAATCTTATATTCGTGGTCTCGGGAATATTTTTGTGAATGACCACACAAGTTGCACCGAAATTAAACTTTCGAAGGAAAATGAGTTGAAGTTTAAAGACTTTAGGATTCGAATACAGTAACACACGGGGCGTTATATAATAAGATGTCGAAGTTTCCTAGAAATAGATTAGAGATGATAATGAAAGATTATCTGCACATATTAAATTAAAAACAGCATCGGCCTCTTGGCCTTTTTCTCTATTGCGAAAAGTATTACAAAGAGCAAAGAACTAAATTATAATCGAATTTAGATTTTAAAGAAACAAAAAAAAAACTAAAGAACGTCATGCTAAACTAAGCGTGACGAGGACACCAACCCCAGAATCCTAAAGAGACAAAAGATTAGTATTCTCCAACCATTTACATCAATTAATTAACCAATGGAATCTCTAAAAAAAAGTTACAAAAATAAATATAAAAAATATTATCAAAAAGGATGAACATTTCTGCTTAATCCATTCACATTGGTGAAGAAACCGACGAGATCCTGCCGGTACGGCAAGTACGACCTCCGTTTAACCTCCTCCTTCTTGGCTCTATTCCTCACGTAATGTCTCTCGTGAGCCGACGACGTCGTTTCTTCTCTCTTCGTCTTGGCTTTGACCTCCGCCGTAGCCTCGCCGGCTCCGGCGGCGGCGGTGGTGGAAAAGACCTTCCTTTCGTTCTCCGGCTTCTCGTTCTTCTCCGCCTTCGCCACTTTCTTAAGCGCTTCGACGCTTTGCTTCGCGCTCGCGGAGTTGGGGTTTAGGAACACGAACGCGTCCTTGCCGTCGCTGTTGCTCCTCAAGACCAACTCTCGGAACCTCCAGAACCTCGAGAATCCCGTGGAGTTGCTCTTCTTACTCAGCTCCGGCGAGGCCTCCACCGCCTTTTTCGACCACTCGCAGTACGTCCCCGGTGCGACTCCCTCCAGTTCGTCGGCGTCGGAGGATGATGAAGACGACGGAGGCTCACGGTCTTCGACGAAAAGCTTCCTCAACGGCGGCCGCAGAGGAGAGACATCCGAAGCCTTGGAAGAATCGCCGTAGCCGTCATCGACGAAGAGAAGAGACTGATCGAAAATCGGAAAAATGGGACGGATCTGGCCGTCCTGAAATATATCATCAGCAGAAATCGGCGATCCATCGGGATTCATGCAAACAAAAGAAAATTCCTCTTCATCATCTTCTTCTTCTTCATCATCATCAAAATCAACCTTCTCCTCCAAATCTCCAGATTCCAAACTAAGCTCTTCTTCCTCCTTCAATTCGTTCTCGGAACCACCGACTTTGAGCTTCTCGCTGAAATCCTCAATCATTTTAGAAGAAATCTCCGCAAAATCCATCGAAAAACCGTGATGATTGATATCCGAAGACAAAGGTAAAACAGAACTCGCTTGCATTTTTTCTCCAAGACCTAGCTCAATCAGTATCAAATCCCTCTACCTCTTCGATCAACCAAGAACACCAATACACGAAACAGAACAGATATATATATATATATATATATTAGAGAGAGTTATATAATAGTGGACGGTGTTTTGAAATTGCTCGAGTTTAATGCAAGTGGTTGGTTGAGGAGAGAGAGAGAGAGAGAGAGAGAGAGAGAGAGAGAGAGAGAAACAGGAGAGAGACTAATGACGACGTTTGAAATCTTAACGCTAATAATCTAAATTTGTGTTTTCTCTTTTGGGGTCTCTAAATATATATACATATATATATAAGTTGGGCTGAGAGAAGCTGACTGGAAAGGCGTGAAAGAGGCCAAAGTTTGTTGGCGGGTTAGTCGAAATATCGCCCATGTTTAATTTTTTGACGGTCGTTTTCCTTTGGCAATTTCTACAGGAGAGGGAAACAATTTTGCTTTATTTGTAGAATACAACTCTGATATATACTGCTTTGTTTAGTTTAGTATTTAAATAAAATATTTAAATTAAAATTTAAATTTTTGTGAGAAAAAATACTATAGTAAAATGATTAAAATCGTGATTTAAATATCTAACCAAACAAATCCTAAATTTTTAAGGATTTGATTTATGATTTAAAATTGTATATTATAACTTTTTAATATAAACAGTTAGAGATTAGATAGTTAAATAAAATTACCTTGTTCATTATAAAACTTCTTTCTTTTGGACTTCTTTGTTAGGATTTCTCCTTGTATATGTTTTGAAATTGTAATATATGATTATAATGCTTTGTTTGTTATTATTTTGAGAATTTTTTAAAATATTTTTGCATTCTTTTGAGATAAATTTTAAAAACATTATTAACATAATTTTTTAAAAATTCTTACTTTTAAAAATAAAATTATTTTTACTTATTTTCAAAACACTGCTCTAGTTAAAAAACAGTAACATATCAACGCATATGAATAAAATAAAATAATTTCTTTTGTACATACGAGAAAAAAAAAAAATTGTCTTTTCCTTGTGGGTTGTTCTTGGCAATTGACGGACGTTAGTGAAGGGAGTTCTTTTTTATGCTTGCTTCACACGGAACACGCGTTCATACACGTACACTTGGTAATTTTTTGTGAGCGCCACGTTGACGATCGTCTGTTAGTCTCGGTTCAATCTTAGAAAAGCTCTGACGTAAGAAATTGTTTGAGATTTAAATTTTTTATTTTTAAAAAAATGGAAAGGGAGGAAGGAAAAGCTTGATGGGCACGGATCAGATTCCGGAATGGAGAAGCATATCTCACGAGTGATGTAACGGGGACGTTGCATGTTAAACGCAAACTGCCAAACAAGACTTTAATATGAGACCTTATCATTATTATTGTTTTTGCTAAATAGCATGAGACCTTATTAATTACAAACAATTCAATAACAATCGTCTTCTAGTTAATAATAGTTGTTTCTCAAAACAAAAGAAAAGGTCTTATTTATTGAAATAAAAAAAAATGTTGTCTTTAATTAATATAGTTTTGCCGAATAATGTATTTATACTAATAGTCTTATTTTAAACAATAAAGTTAGAAACTTTTCCACTTGAAAGGTAAGGTGTACTTGCATCTATGTCTTATTCATAACTAAATCCAAATTAAAGAAACTTTTTAAAAAAAATCCAAATTAAAGACTATTACAAGAAGTTATTTGCAATCTTAAAAATATATGTGATTTTTTTCGCGTTTTATTCTATGCAGTCACAGAATATTAAAAATAACTAGAATTATATAATCATTATTATGACAATTATTACATTTTATACCCCAAAATTATGTAATTATGATTTTAAATTATGTAATTATTATTTTAGTAATGTGAACTTTTACTATTTGTAAAAATATTTTAGACTTGATATATTTCAATATGACTCGTAAACTTTTAGTATATTGTCTTAGGGTTTGTTTGGTAAATGGATTTGAATTAGTGATTTAATTTGAGTTTGTGTGATTTAAATTAGGATTTGAGTTAGTGATTTGAATTGTTATTCGAATTGACGTTTAGATGTGTATTTAAGTTTTAATCTGAGTGTGAAATAAAATTAAAATTTGTGTTTAGAGAAGTAGTGAAGATTAGTTTTTGATTTATTAATAAATCTAATAAAATCTTAATGTTAATGATATTAAAAAAGATACAATATAGATCTTGATTTATTCTCTCTTCATTAGGAACACAGTGAAAGAAGAATCATCTCAATTGGATATCAAATAAAGAAGTTATGATTTTTTTCTCAAATATAAGAGAGAATTTTAGTTTTTACTGTAGCAAACATATTTGAGTATCAAAAGTTTAAGGGGATGAAAATTCTAAAAACTTGGATTCTTGATACTCAAATGATTCAGATTTTGGGGGAAACAAATACGTATTCGAAGGCTTCTTGATACTCGAATTTAAATTTGAGTATATTGAAGTTTAAAGAATGTATGAAACAAACGTACCCTAAAAACCTATCAAATATTCGCATCAATAATGAATAAACGAACAATAGAGGTCGAGTATCGGTAAGGAAACTAACAATAATAGGGATTTGTTTATGTCGTTTTCGGGTAAGTTTATATAATTAAATTAAGAAGAGTGTCTAATTATGGCTTGATTGGAATGGACACACTCCATGTCATTTTCTTACCCATAATTATGCCATCCTTTTTTTTAGTTCATCTCGAGTATTATGTAAGAAAATCAATGGCTTGCATGATGCATCTTGAACTCTTCCTCAATGGATCATCATGTAAAATATTAAACTTCAATTAACATTGTGAGCATAATGAATATTCAATTAAAATATTCAACCTCCTAATTACAGTTTACTAATTGTATTTGATAATTATTTAGAGTTTGAAGTTTTTGTTCTTCTGGATGAAACAGCTGCCAAACCCAATAATAAAAAATTAATTAGGAATTAATCAAGCATCTAGACTATTTAGTCAAAAGTCAACAAATCCCTTTAATTGTCGCGCACGTCTGCACACACGCTTGCCCTTACAAAGTAACAAGCGAAACCCGTTGACAAATCCGAGCTGCCAACTTTTATACTTATATAGGGTGTTAAGCATGTTTAAAATTATTGATTATAACAATTTTTATTATAACACATATAAATTTTATATTGTAGTAATTTTTTTATATTTTTATTATAATATTTAAAAATTTTATATTATTTATAATTAAAAAATTAGTTTAAACCATTCTTATCAAACAACCTTATTTCTGACACTTGCCAAGCAGCCAACGCAATTGCCAAGACAATATTATTAAGTATTAACACAATGACGGTCAAATTTGTGGATAACGAAGAAGGAAGAGAAGCTTCTAATTTCTATGGAATTGGATCAAACTATTCGCCACACATGTTCATAAATTTGCTTGCAAGTTGCATTTCTCTTTCTCCTCTCTCTAATTGGTCCATGTTTTACTATTTCTTTTTTTGACGCCAAAAATCTAGAACATAACGAAAGTTCCCATCTTTCTAGTTAAAGTCAAGCACCTCTTTCGACACAAGGACGAACCCAAAAAAAAAAAATGATCTAACATGTTTCATATTCTTATTTTCAACCAAAATTTTTAATTATTTTAACGTAAAACTCTTATAAGTTACTGTATAAAAAAAATAAACTACAATATAAAACTCTTATATATTATAATTATTTTAATTAAAATTAGTTTAAATTACTGGTTTAAACTAATACTCCTAAATGCCCAGAAAGCATGTAACGAAGATGAAGAGTTTTCTTGAAAATGACCAAGTGCGCGGAAATGAGTAAGCACGTGCCCTTTAGGCCAAAAGGCAACTAGCAAAGAGGAAAATTGGTCTCGGTGTTCAAGATCTGCGCTTTTGATTTGTCTTACGTTTTGAATTTTTCCCCATGGAAAATTAACACGTTTCCAATGCCACAATTTTAACACATCTTTTTCTGCTTAATATATGCCACCAAAAAAAAAGTCGATACTAAAAGTACAACTCGTCCAATGGCTTGTAACCTCACTTTTTAGTGAATAGCTTACCTGCTGTTACTTGGAGAAATTTGTTAATAAATCAAGTTTAAAAAATACTATATATTTTCTATCAATTAAGCCCTCTTTTTCTAAGCAATTTATGGTTAATAAAAACGCTTGGCCTGCCTTGTGTAATTTTGCTTTTTCATGATGCAACCAACGAAAGGAACCAAGAAAAACGACAGTCCTATGTGTGTAGTTGTTAGTAGGTCACGGTACCATCAGATGTTTCACTTGCTAGCAATTACTTGCCGGTGATGCATTTAGCAAGCATCCCCTTCAACTGAGTTGGGATTTGAACTTATTTTTCTTCTCAACCAAACAGGTAGGGCTACACAAAAATATATGCAACCCGTACCGCCCCACCCTGCTCCATTCTTGGCAATTATATGTCAAAACTGCTATTTTGGTGAGTAGCGTAGTATTAGTATGCTATCTGGCGGGCGGTTGTGGATTGAAGTTTGAAATCGCGGTTCCAACCCGCCCGCCCGCCAACGTGTAATATATATGTATAATATAAAATTATAAATTTTCAAGTGTCATAGAACAAATGAAAGTTTTTTACTTTTTTTTTTCTTTTAACTTTACTCAACATTCATCTTGTTTTTAGAGCTTTCTTTGAAGAAGTTTAGTTACATGATACAACTACTTTCAATCAACTGGATCTATCCCTCTTTATCTTCGATAACTTTTAACAGGAAGTTGAATAATGCCTCATGTTCTTTTCTCAAATGCATGTATGTGTATATACATATATATTTCTCAAATATACAACACCCAGTTTAACATTAATAACTTGATTTAAATCTTATTTTTGTTTGCAAACTATCAGTGACAAAAATGTTCAACGACAATTCTCACAAAATATTCTACAAATAAAAATTTAAAAACAGAAGAAAAAAAAAAGTGGCTGTTGTTCTAGCAAAGCAAAAATACATAGCCCAATTCGACCAAGAACAGTTAGGCTCAATTCATTTAAGCCAAGTCTAGTATCCAACATAGTGTCCTGATCCTTGTCTATAAATCATATCACTGTACATTAAAGCTCAGATTTTTGAGCTCTATCTCTCTCTAAAATTCTCATTCTCTCTAGAATTCTCTCTATCTCTCTTTAAAATTCAAAGTTTTTTTAAAATTTTTCAGATCTTCTTATTGTTTCTTCTCATACACACGAATCTCATCCATAACCCCTAACCATCTTCAAATTTTAGTAAACCACCCTTAGATCTTGGAGTTTATGTTCTTCTTTTTCTTTATTCGTTTCTTCTCTTTCTACTTTGTTTTTCTTCTTTTTTTTTTTTTTATGGATCTAAAATACCATCACATGCGAAACTACTTCCCATCACTTTTCCAAAAGGTTCTCAGGCAGAAATATAAGTCTAGAATCACCCAGCTATAGATTTTCATGTGTTTTGACATCCTCAGTGATGTGAGGATGTTGATTGAAGGAAAAATTCATCCGAATGACTTCAATCAGAGTGTCGCCCTTCCAAGTATGGGTACCAGTCTTAGTATGAGGAGAAAATGAGCTCGTGTCATCAAGTTTAGATGTAACAAATATGGGCACAAGACTTCTGAGGGTTAGTGTCATTTGCTTAGATTTGTATCAGTAAATAGGGAGGACAAAATCTATTTTTGCAAAGATGGCCTTTCTAAAAAGAACTAAGATGACCTCTAGACTACCCTTCAGAACCATCTGAGTGGACATGTCTAATGAGTAATTTCTAAACTTTGACCTAAATTTCATGCAGAAAGAAAATGCCTCAAAAATCTAGCATTTAAAAGCTTTGTTTGCTAGCTTATAAGAAAACTAGATGGGGAGTAAATTTGTATTTTTGTCTTTTATATTATTGTAGTAGGTGTTAAATATTTAGTGTTTGTTTTTATTTGTATTGTTTTCTTTTCAAATAATAAGTTCTAAATTTGTACAGTATACGTTATCTTGTCGTTAGAATGGTTGATTAATGGAGACTCTCTAGAAATGCATTCTGATGAACATAAGTGTTAAATTTATACAGTAAACTGTTACTTTGATTGTAAATTTTTAGCAAGAAAAAAAGTGTGTTTTGTTTGTAGAAAAAAAAATTCATTGTTTGTTATAGTAGTTTTTTAATAATTAGTGTTTGTTTTTTATTATTATTTTCTATTAGAAATATTATCTTGTCAGATGCATTACGTATCCTTCATGTAATACTTTTGAAAATGTTCGAATCATGTCTGATTTATCTAAAATCTGCCTTGTTTGTTAAAAGGTCTACAATAGCTATCTATCTTTTATTGATTTTTAAAAAAGTCCTACAGTCTTGTTGTCGGTTTTTGTCTTTTTGTTTCTCAATTTGTCAAAAAAAATACAGATAGAGCCTTATTTTTCAAATATGCTCTAATTTAGTTCGACTTTTGTAACTTTTTGAAATCTTATCCTGGCTTTTCTTATCTGTCTTGATTTTCTAATCATAACAAAATCTTACATTCTCTTTCTTTTTTCCCACTTGTAAATTATTTTTTTAGTTTGTTAAGTAACTTATCATCACCTACCTATCATAACTCTTTAGTACTTGTATAATCTCAACTTCTTTAAGATACCCCTCAGGACCCCAGAGTTACATAGAGCAGACTTAGAACCAAAAACCAAAACCAAAAACCCAAAAAAAAAAGTCTAAAAAAAGAGTCATCCGTCTTAAAAACGAAACATATCTACCTTTCATTCATCTAGGAAGATCAAAACTATATATGCCTTTCATGGTACCGGTCCTAGAAAAGATAGAGTCTATCAAGAAAATGCAGGACATTGGGACAAGTTTTAGCATGCTAGAAAAATTAACCTAATCTATAAGGGCTGTAGTTTAGCGTTGATAGGTAGTTGGCGATAGTAGCTCAGTCTAGTGGTGTCAAAGTCGTAGGAATTATCCCTCATGTTCTAGTCGAGGGTAATCTATGTGGAAAGACCATTGGGAAAGAAATGAGAGTTGAGTTCATCACAAATCATATTGAAGACATGATTAATAGCTCGGATGCATTCATAGCTTCACCCGGTGGTTTAAGCACGCTTTAAGAGATTTTCGTAGTGGCTAGCTAGAACCATTTGAGTATTTATTCAAAACTCTTGGGTCTTCTAAATGGTAATGGCTTTTATGATGGTCCTTTTGAAGTTTTTAGATCACGTGGGTAACAAAACTTTATCATATAGGCAGGAAGATAGATCTTAGTCGCTCCTCAAAATGTTGAAGAGTTGCTTGACAAGATGCAAATTGTGTATCTAGAGGCCGGCACTTGCAACTTCAAGGCTAGATTATAACAAAGGCAGCATGAAGCATTCATTAAATTTGAACCTCCTACCTATAATCTTTCGGTTTTACTTACAACATATTCACTTTCACTTCCTTTCATCTATATTTCTTGTGTGCTAAACAATCCGCTTTTATTGTGTGTTTTTGTGGCATGCTATTGTTAAAACCTTTAGACTTCATTGATTCTAGTGTGGGGATAGCTGATATTACAGAGTAACTAGTACTCTTGAAACATATCCCGTTTAAGGTCTGATCTTTTCTTCATTGATACTTATGTATTTTCTATGCATGCATGATTAGTATACCCTTGAAACATATCCACATCAAACATACGTTTGGTTTCAATTCTAAAAAATTGAAGTATTTATTACATTTGTCGTTTCAATTATATTTTTTATTTCAATTCTGAAAAATTGAAGTATTTATAGAAAGTAATACACGACTAAAGTACTGCATAATAATTTCAAATTTTAGTTAAATTCTAGTGTTAAATTCTTTAGTTAAATTACCATAAAAAAACAATATCCAATACCATAACAAAAGCAATATCAACGCTTGTAAAAAAGATAGGTACAAACATCAAACTGCCCATACACCTCCTAAATCGCCAGCCAAAAATCTGCCCAAATTGCTTAAATTTTGGGCAGTTATGGTTTGAGTTTTTCTCAAACCGTCATAAAACTAAATCACCTAAACCCCCTAATAACCTCCCAGGCCGCCTACCGTATACTCCTATAGACACATGTGAAACAATTAACAATAAACCCAAGTCCCAACCAAAATTTTAGGTACGTAACAGCGAGGATTCAACAACTATAGTACTACTTTTTCATGGTTTGGTCAATTTGCACATGCATGACCATAAAGAGAAGTGTGATGATGGGCTGGAGTTGCATTTCGGGTATCAGGTTTGGCTTGAAACCATTATAAAGGGGAAATTTTCATACATATCATTTTTTTTATATTTACTTTTTATAAATGTAAATTGTGGCATAACTTAACCTGTAATATGAATAATAATATAGTATAAAAAACTTAACTTTTAAAAGTGTGGCATAACATGTAATTTTTTTCTTATGGTAGAACACCTCAAATGGGCCACGGCTTGTGAAATGAAAGACATGCATAAAATATGAATATTTTGGAAACAGAAGTTATGGATTGAAAGATTTCTCTTATAGATACTGAAAAATTGCCTACCAATAGGCAATTTATTTTTTAGCCAGCAGATATGCAAAAAAAAAAAAAAAAAAAACTTTTTGACAAGGTCTAATAATTTGAAAATGTGCACTTTCGATGAGAATACCCATTAGGGAAGGACCCTATGAATTATGATGTCTTGATTTTGAAGGAAACAAAAATTAAGCTTCCGTTTAAAACTTCAATTATAACTGACGTTTTAAGTTTAAAAACTGTAATATGTGAGAGCTTTATATTGTAATAACTTTTACTTTTTATTGTAGCTGTTGAGAGATTTAGATTTTTCATAGTTGTAATTGATGGGTTGAAATTGAAGTTTCAAACACAAAGATGAGATAATTAAAACAAAATTAATTATTTACAAACATATAATTCACAATAATTTATTTATTTTACATTAAAACACATTAAAAATAATTACAAACTTTTAAAATTCGGATCCCTTCAGTTTGATATAGATATAATTTTTAAGGCTAAAAAATATTTTTAAAAATTACTAAAAACATTTAAAAAAATATTTACAAACTTCAAACACACTATAAAATACATTAAGACTTAAAATAAAATTAGCACTTATTATTCTTACAGTTTTAATTAATTTCATACTAAACTAATATTTTATATACGAAAATGATTCTAAAAACTACCGAAAATATTACTAAACATAAAACATATTAAAAAAATTGATTTTAAACATATTTTTATACTAAGATACGCAAAAGCTTTGATTAAGGATTTTAACGAAAAAGATGAATGTAAAATGACGATATTTAACCTTAAGAAATGTGCATTTTAACAGTCTCATCATGCTTCTATTTCTTTTTTTTTTTTCTTTGTGTAATCCTTATTATTTTAAGTATCTGTTAGCACCTTAGTTGGAACTAATTAGTTTCAACTAACTATAATGCAAAGCTCTCAACAGCTATAAGAAAAATGTAAAAATTTACTACAATATAAAACTCTTATATGCTATAGTCTTAAACGTAAAACTCTAGTTTCAATTAAAATATTAAATGGCCTATCAATACGATACACGGTAATCAAAACTTAATAGACGAATAGAACATGGTGTTCAACTAGTATACAGAAAAGAAAAGGCAATATTAATTTTACTTAAGTATAAGAAATAACTGAGGGTTAAATTTGACTTCTTGACGTAAATGAATGAAAGAAAATACTATCTAGAAAAGTAACTATTGGCACTATTTGATATTTTTATTAAATACTACAACGATGTTCCTTGAACTTAATTATACTAACAAATTAAATAGCTAAAATATGCATAAATTAATTTTGTTATTTAAATATTACATTGGTGACAGTCAAGATCAAGTCCCTGAAATTATAACGTAGTCAAAACTAAAATGTTAAAACAATTTTGTTGTAACATATGAAAGTTTTACACTATAATATTAGACTTATATATTTAAAATGACATTGCTAAACAAAGCTTAAGTTCGGTTTAAAGAGCATTAAAGAGAACTTTTTTTTTCCCTGATGTTGGTTAAAATTTGGTGTAAGCGTGCGACTTTTCTTCTCTCTTTTATTTATTTAAAGGGTGTTTGGAATGGTGGTTTGAACAGTTGGTCCTACCATTGATTAGAACCATTTTTATTATAACATATGAAAGCTTTACATTATAGTAATTTTTTAATTATTATTGTACTATGTAAAAGTTTTACATTATTTATAATTGAATTGAGTTTGTGTTATCAGCCAAAACAACCGTTTATTTTATTTAACATTTTTGTAAATGATAGAGCAGTTTCACCTAAGGGTGGCAAAACGGGTTGGCGGGTCGGGTTCGTGTAGGGTTGGAGTTAATTTTTACAAAATTAGGTCGACACTAACTCGACCCGTGACACGAACGGGTTGAAAATTCTCAACCCTAACCCGACCCGTTTTGACACGAGTTGACACGAACACGACCCGTGTCAACCCGTTTCTTATGCATAGTGTTAAAAAATAATAACCCGTGACCCGATTTTGACCCGTAACCCGATTATGACCTGCAACCCGCCTCTAACCCGCCCACATTAATATATATAATATTAAAAAAATAAAATTAGAAGAGTTTCATACCACTTCAACAAGAAGATGAGTGATAAGAGATGTAGGGTTTGATATTTTAAGAGCTTATATTATATATGAAATAATATTAATTTTTTAAAATTTAATTAATTAAACACGGGTAAAAAACGAGTCATTTTAGTGTCAGATGGGTTGACCCGAACATGATCCGTTTTTTGAAGTGTCAGTTTCGGGTCGACACTAAAATAACCCGTGGTCAAATTTTTCGACACTAACCCGTAAAAAAACATGTCAGATTCGTATTGTGTAGTTGTGTCGTAACCCATATTGTCGGCCTTAGTTTTACCGTAGTGTTCAACTGCTAGGGTAAAATGGTGAAAAGATCTTTCAAACCAAAAATAAAAAAAGGGTGAAAAGATAAATCAAGGCCGAAAGAGGTAAAAACAGAGTTCGGCGCCTCTGCAGAGACAAGACGGATAGAAAGAAGAGAGCTGGTTGAAGATTCTTCATTCTTCATTCTTCATTCTTCATCAATGGCGCACTCGCCGAAACAACGCCATCGGATTCATCATTCTTCACTTCACTTTTCCTTTTTCTTTTTCTACTTCTTCTTCTTCTTCTTCATTTTAACCTGAAGTGCTTTTTCTTCCCCCAGTCATGATCAATCCATCTCTCTTCCCCTTTTCCCCAAACCCTCGTTAGGTTCGTGTTCTTCCTCTGTTCAGTTCTCTCGTTCGATCTTATTTTCATTTTGGTTAATTTTTTTTCCAAATTCGTAACCTTTTGATGTCGAATTGGTGAAAATACTTTCATTTTGCCTGTAACTTTGCTTCCTTTGGTTGATTGGAGTTCATATTCAGGAACTGGAATTTGAACAGACTTGCGAAGCAACGGTATTGAATTTTGGAATCTTCAAAAGTTTAATCAAAGACACTCCTATACGGAAGTTTCACTCATGGTTCGATCAAATTCATATATATATATATATATTATATTATGTGTATATATATATTATATTATGTGTGTGTGTATATATATATATATTATATTATGTGTATATATATTAATTATGATTTACAGAATCGTGTATTTGAATTTTGAGCCCTAGCTATTGAACCATCGGATAAATGGTTCAACTAAGCCAAAAACTGCTTAAACAATACTTACATTTCAAAGCAAGAGACTGATTTTAATAAACTACTTTTTTTCTTATTGCTTTGAATTTTGCTCATTGTAATTATTGGAGCAATTGGAGGGTCTAGAAGATAAGCGACAATGGCACATTTATCAACTAAGAAATATCCAGTTAAGCCTGTGGATTACAAGTTGTATGAAGAAGTTGGTAAAGACGTTAGTGCTGCTGTGTATAGAGCTCTCTGCGTCCCACTTGGTGAGATTGTTGCCATCAAAATTTTGGACTTGGAGAAATGCAATAGTGACCCGGTATTTACTCTACTTTATTTGTTGTTACGTAAGGTGTATTCTTGTTTAGCTACAACAATAGCTAGTTTTTACAATTTGGGTTTATGTTGTAATTGATTGGTTTTATTATCAGGGTAGTTATTGACTTTCAAGGCTGTTTCTTTTGAGGATCTGTTTGGGTGTAATCTGTGGATAGGATGTTATTCGGCGAGAAGTACAAACAATGAGCTTGCTTGACCATCCAAATTTGTTGAAGGCACACTGCTCTTTCACAGCTGGCAAAAGCCTTTGGATTGTGACGCCTTACATGGCCCGCGGATTGTGTGTTCGCATAATGAAATTTGTCCATCCAAATGGTTTTGAGCAGCCTATCATTGCGATATTGTTGTTTGGAGTTCTGAAAGCTCTTGTGGATCTACATTCCCATGGGCTCATTCACAGAGATGTTAAGGTATCATTGTGAAATTTGCAGCTTATCGTGTCGCAGGAGATGCTGAGAAATGTAACAATGTACAGATCTAGCCAGCTCTAAGCAGCTATAGTGACAAATGATTGACTTGGACGCTTAATCTTGCGATAAAACTAACTTGGTATGTCTAGTTGCTTATTTTAAAAATGGAAAATAATTATATATATATATTTTCTTTGTTACTTTGATGTGATGCATGGATGTGGTGGGTGCTTCTTATTTGCTTACATGAATTGGAATACATAAACACTCGTGGAATCTATTATACCTTATTACTGAAATATCTGCAGGCTGGGAATATATTGGTCGATTCAAAAGATTCAGTTAAATTAGCAGATTTTGGTGTTTCAGCAAGTTTGTTTGATGATGGTGATAGACGAAATGCAAGAAATACATTCGTTGGAACTCCATGCTGGTGCCAACCTACCACCCAAACTAGTTAATAGATATTTTTATTCTTATGTTTAGATTTTAGTGCACAAACTATAGGCTTGTCCTCCGTTTTGAATCTTCACACATCCTATTTATTCTACTAATAAGATTCTTCAAATGGTTATGCAGTATGGTTCCTGAAGTTATGCAGCAATTGCATGGATACGACTTTAAGTGAGTTAATCATGCACTGTAGACCCTTTTGTTAGGGCAGTTACCTTCCACAATATACTGTATTACTCTTTAAGTTCAATAATTATTTATTTATTTTACTATTTACCAGCTTCATTCAGCAGATCTCTTTCATTATGTGACATATCGAGTGTGCATTTCTAATATGGATTCTCATATCTATTAATTTCCATCAATCATAAAAGTGGAAATTAGCTTCTACTTTTTTTTAATCAATGCAGTGGTTTATTAGTTTCAGTCAACGGATGTGAGTTTTCCTATTACGCAAAAGTTATTAATGTGATAATTGTGGTCTTTGCTGCTTCGGCAATTTTCGATTGCATTAAAAAGATTCCATAAGTAGTTGCTGTTTTAGAATTATAATACTGACCTTCATTAGATAGATTTACAATGAGACATTTCGAATTCGCTGCAGCATTAAATTGCTGTAAGGTTTGACTTGTTTGTCATATGAGATCTCCATGATGAGTTACAGAGCAGACATTTGGTCATTCGATATTACAGCTCTTGAACTTGCTCACGGTCATGCTCCATTTTCGAACTACCGACCAATGAAGGTACATCTCATTATCCTATGTAATAAGGATGCATGGGACTGATGTCTGACTTAACCTGTACATGTCAGCATGGTGAACTTCTATGATTATTTCCAAACTAAGCTGCACGAATGCATGTTTTGTGCATGCAATTGAGATATTCTATAGTCCTTTTACGGTAGTATTTCGTTATTTATTTGCTTATTTTTGTTTGGTAATTTGAAAAGCCCTTCTCATATTGAATAATTTATTTATTGCTTCTGGGGTCTCTTTGCAGCTGTCATCCAGGGAATGGAATTATTATCTTAATGATAATTTAAACTCTGCTTGTCTCTGTCTATCTATATGCATTGTTTTTGTTGATAATTTCACATAGGAAACATGCCTGCTTGTGTTCTACGTTTGTGCACATGGTCCTGGCCCCCGGGTCCTTCTCTGTTTCTACTATTATTTTACTTTTTCATGACAGGTTTTACTGATGACTTTACAAAATGGACCCCCTGGTCTAGACTATGAGAGGGACAAGAAGTTTTCAAAGGTAAATGGTTTGGAATTGAAACCTTCTGGAGATTTTGATTTTGATGATTTTTCTGACATCAGTAGTGTTTTCTAGTCCTTTAAAGAGATAGTAGCTGCTTGCTTGGTTAAGGATCCAAAGAAGCGGCCTACAGCAGAAAAGCTTTTGAAGCATCATTTCTTCAAACGTGGACGCTGTAGAGACTATGTGGTCCAGACCATTCTTGATGGGCTTCCTCCACTCGGCGATCATTTTAGGATGTTGAAGGTTTATATGATGACCAAGTTCTATTGTGTCCTTTAAACAGGTCAATAATATATGATACTCGTATTTTGCATATTTTGACATTTCTCCATTATCCCGAAAAGGAGGCTGACCTTCTTGCACAAAACAAGGCTATGTCTGGTGCCAAGGAGCAACTATCACAGGTTTTAATTTCTTTTGGCACAGTTGTATAAGGCCCCTCAAAGTATGTCTTTATTTGTTGGATCAAATACAATTTTCTTGTGTCACACCTCTAAGCCCCTGACCAGCTATCATTTCTCTCCTATGACCAACTGCGGAAAATATTAATCGCATTAAAAAGATAATGAATGCCTAACTATTACAATCTAGTTCTTATAATTGCATTAAATAGTGCCTCCGTTGATGGCTGTATCCATTTCAGCAAGAGTATATACGGGGGATCAGTGCATGGAATTTTGATTTAGAGGATTTGAAATAAACAAGCTGCTCTTGTGAGTAGGTTAATCCCTAGAACATTTTTCCATGTCTTCAGATCAGCTTTCGAGAGGGTGATGACATTATTTCTAGGGAAGCTAAATGATTAACTTTCAAATATTTTTTCTTTTATTTCCAGCTTCAAGATGATGACATTACTTCCTGCATTGAAAATCAAGACTTGATGAGCAAACAGAAGGGAGGATTTGATAACTTAGCGGCACAAGAAGAAAGGAAGTTAATTGAAAGTCCAAATAATTCTGATTCTGAATTATCTTCAATATCCATGAAGGTGATAATGTTGTTCTCATGGGCATTCATCTTATTTTCCGAGTTCATATGAATAGATGGCTCCAGACTATATTGACCTATGTTCCACATTTTTTTTTTTTTTAGAATGGGCGTGATAATCTTTGGAGCATTGCTGATTCCCAAGCTTCATTTCCTGATCAATCCTTTCGGGCACTTGAGTACGTTTACCTTTTACTCTGGATTGAGTTCTTTAAATGAATTATTAACATGTTTGTTTTTAAACTTTTTCTTTGTGCATTATGTATTATAACTTTTCTTTAGCCACATGTTAGACCATTCATTTATTCTTCATTAAGCTTTAGGTGGATGTGTTTGTTTTATACACTTTTAAGCCTGGAAACAAGTAATGTCATAACTTTTACTTAACTTTTCATGCATCAAGTGTTTTAGTTCATACCCTCATCTTTATGCCAACTTCCTTGCTCCAAATAAGGAGATATCTTCAATCCTGTTAAGCTGGTTTAGCTTCTTCTTTGTTTTAGCTACAAACAAGAACTTAGGACTCAAACCGTCAACTCAAGCTTGAATATTGCAACTATCATTGTAGAATGTCATAGCCTCATGGCAGGATACATCTAAATAAGTTATTCTATTTATTTGTAGGGCTTACTTGTCACGTCATATGGAGGGAGATAACAGTACGTCTCCATCTTGTATGCACGTTTATTCTTATAATTTTTTTCTTTCTTTGACCTTACTTTTTTTTAACTTAATCTGTGTTACCTAAATGCAGGACAAAATATGTCACAAGATGCAGGCTTTCCGTGCAAGGGCCAGTTTGTGAGAGAGCCGGATTGCAGTCCCAAGGTATGCTCAGTGCAAAGTTACCATGAGCTCCATTGCAAAATAAGACCAAAAAAATAGTGTTAAACGATAGTCTTTAACCCATTTGTTGTCAATTTAATTTTGTAGTTTTGGCGAACACTATATTTGGAAACTAGAGTTTATGCAAGGGAAAGATCTGTACACAATTTATTGACAAAACAGATCATGTTTCCTAAAAAAATAAGTGCATTTATGATTAGCGCGCTAATGCGGAAATGCATGGTATAATGCTAGCCAATTTCATGCAAGCTACGTATGATCTGCTTAGTGCGGTAAATACATAGTATAATACTAACCAATTTCATGCAACCTACGTACGATCTGCTCTCTTTTATTTAGTAGCAAGATATGTGCACAATTTATTGACAAAATAGATTGTTACCTAAAAAATAAGTGCATTTATGATTGCCGCACTAACGCGGGAAATGCATGATATAATACTAGCCAATTTCATGCAACCTACGTACGATCTGCTCTCTTTATTTAGTAGCAAGATATGTACACAATTTATTGACAAAATAGACCTTGTTACCTAAAAAATAAGTGCATTTATGATTACTGCACTAATGCGGAAATGCATGGTATAACGCTACCCAATTTCATGCAACCTACGTATGATCTGCTTAGCGCGGTAAATGCATGGTATAATACTAACCAATTTCATGCAACCCACATAGGATATGCTCTTTCTTTATTTACTAGTATTTAATAATCTAATTAGGTTTATATCTATACTTTTTTTTTTTTTGAGGGGAAGGTTTATAGCATACTTAGGGTACTATATTCTGAAATGGTGGTTTTCAAGTGGTGGAATCCCCTTTGTAATTTATACTAGAACGGATAACTTCTGCAAGATCTTTCTTCCAATATAAGTTTTTGACTGGTGTTTGACTCTTTCGAATTATGTTTTTTTAGGACAACCCAAATGGCATTGTTTCTGCATGTCCGGGGCAATCTCTGAATCCTATATCCGTCACAACTGCTTCAATTCTTCCCTCATTACAGTATCTATTGCAGCAAAATGCCATGCAAAGGGTATGCAATGGAGGTTTTATTTTCTATTAGTTTTGTTTTTGACAGAATTAGGAAATTATGCTTGGTGTTTATAATCGTTATTCACTTTTCTTGCAGGACCAAATAATGAGATTTACCAGATATGTACAACAAATCACAGGTAATGTGAGGACATTTTTAGTTGTGTTAAGCATTGAGATGGTCATCATCTTGTTCTCTGCATGTTTATCTTATACTTTTTTCCAATTTGCGTAGTGAAAGGTAATTGTACTCTGTTTGTGGAACCAGTGAGCAACAATGAGCACATTCAGGTAACTAGAGATTGACTTGGCTTAGTTCACTGCGTTGATTTCTCTATAAACTACGGTGCATTGAAAATTATGATTAATCTTTACGCTAACAGCACATATATAAGGATGGAGAATAAGAAAAACAATACATGACACCTAAAATTATCGTAAAAAGTAGTTTGAAATAATCAAGAGAAGGAGATTTGTTCGAGCCACTTTTGCTCTAAATGAGTACACTGGCTCAGTTTGATGCTATTTGCTCCTCTTGATTAAGGCTTGGACTATTGCTTGCATATTTTTGATTAACTAAGCTATCAATTTGAATTGAATGTTGCAAATTTTGTTCATCAGTCAGAAACGTACGTAGTGAAATCAATTTTGTTTCAAATGGTGATGCTCTTGTACATTAATGTGCTGTTTGGTTCGCATGTTTAGGATGTTTCAAGTAAGGACGGGCGTTTGTTAGGCGCAAATCTTAAATTATTGAAAACGGAGAAGGATCGTTTAAAACGAGTTAAACTGTTAGTTTTGAGAACTTACCATCCTTAAGTTCTAACCGTTTTGAACCATTTTCTACAGCAAAAATCCTTCCTATTTTCGTTTTCCTTCATAAACCGTAGTTTTTTAAACACTAATTATCTGATTTGATATTTTATTCTTGTTTTATACTAGTTTAAAACCATTGTTTAAACCACGTAGGTTTAAAACTACTAGTTCAAACCACAACATTCTGAACCCAAGTACCAAACAATAAATTGTATCAATTGAAATGCCACTCTTTGTTTTTGCTTTTTATTTTTGTATTTTTTGTTCGACTTGAGTTAGTAACATCGTTACACGTCTCAGATGTTAGCTGCTTCTGGTAGAGATAGACTCCTTGAGTCTCATGTAATGTCTATGGAACAACAGTAAGTGTGGGATCTCGTGGAATTTTGAGAGGATATGTTTATTCTGATTATATATAGTCTCTTTTGATTGTTGCTTCTCTTGTATAATTTGCAGCCACGAGAGACTAGTCAAAGAGTTGCAGATGCAAAAGATGGAAAATGCCAAGGTTTGTATCTTTTACCCGACCAACATTAATCCTCGTAGTAGTTTGTAACTGGGGTTTTTGATTTCCCTATGATACTGGTTTTGTCATAGTTCAAACTGGTTTTGTTTTTATTTTGTTACCAGCTGGAGAAGCAAATAAAGGCGTTGATGGACAAGAAGCAGTAGGATTCTGTCAAGCCATCTCTACCTAGTTATCTATATTTGTGGCTGCTGCTGTATGTATGTCTGTGCGTGTGTGTGTATATATATCATAGGGAACTGCTATTATTCTGGATAGATGTTGGAAATATTTTCGCATGTGCATTGAACGTCTTGTAAAATATTTATTATATATCAGGGGAAAAAAAATTAAACTCTCTATTATTGTTGCATGTGTACGTTTTCGATGGATTGCAAGAGCTGGGTTAGTTTAATGTCCTGGTTTGTATTCAAAGATGCAATATTTCTTCAAGCTTTTCTTTTGTGACAGAAAATCCTTAAATAGTTTAATGTCCTGGTTTGTACAGAAAAATGCGGTGTGGTGAATTCAAGTCCTGCAAGAGATGCTCGGCTTTCTGAATGTTTATTCAAACCACGAAGTTATGGTTGAAACTAATTTTGTTAAATTGTTTTCGTAAAGATTAAATTTTAATCTAACTTTGGTTCAAACTCTTCGTCGTGCAATTGTTACCTTCCCAAATGATAGTGAAGTCTATCAGAAGCTCATGTAATCATCTGATGAAGATGAATCACACTGACAGCCTCCGGTTTCTAATCCAATATATGTATAGCGCATGTTGATAGTGTCACATGTAGCGTTTTTCCTTTGAAGAGGAGGAGGAGGAGGAGCACAGAAGTGAATTTTATTTGGACCTTCTGGAAAGATAAAACATAAAAATGGGGTGGGATTTCTAATTTCCATAATATGGAAAAAAGGATTATGTTAAGAAAGTGTTCGTTGTCTGAAGGATATTGGCAAAAGTACGATCATCTTCGAGTTTGAATGGTTGGAATGTGTTCAAGAAGGTCAATAAACTCAAAAACGTTTTTACTTTTTGATCGGCTGCATAAAGAACTTTTCTTTTTCTTTTTTTTTTTCTTTTCCACAAAAAATAAGAAAACAAAGAAGCGATCTTTAGCAAAGACATTTGTGGAAATCAAGATTGTCATTATCGTTTGAAAACATTAATGTTATTGTTATGCTTGAGTCAAGTGTACCCTTCAATAAAAAAAAAAAATAAAGAGAAGTGCAAACAAAATAATTTATCTTAGAATCTTTAATTGGTGATAACATTGCCTATGGCGTTTTATATACTAGTTCTGCATTTTTCATTCAAAGTATTATCAGTACCGTGGTGCTTCTGTGTCCCCATGTGTTGCGTCCATGTTCAGTTTGTTTTATTTGCCAAGATATGTGTTCGTATATATTGTTTGTACTATACATACATTGTGTGTATATTTTTTTGTTTTGTTTTGTGTATTTTACGCATGCATGTATTGCGTGTATTATATATACACATAAAATATGTATAATATATAATATAGTGCTATTCTTTTTTTTTTTTTTTTGCGAAGACACATGTCAAGTGTATTTTTGTGAGTATATATTGTGTATTTTTTATATACAGATAATATGTATATGAGGGTATAAAATATATATTATAACGTGATTCTTCTTTTTTTTTTTTTGGGCGAAGATAGATGATTAGTGTGTTTTTGTGAGTATACATTGTGTATTTTTGTTATACACATACAATGTATATGTAATGTTGGTAGACATATAATATATTGTATATTATAATGTGATTTTTTTTTTTTTTTGCAAAGACATTTCAAATTTTTTTCTTTTTTATTTATTTTATTTTGCAAACATATGCTATGTGATTTTATTAGCTGGGTATTTCTTTAGAACAATCTAGATATATAGAGATAAGCACAAAAATATATCCGGGAGAGGCAATTTCCATTCTTTCCATTCAAAGGCATATCCAACAATACACTTCAAATATTTCGATTTCGCTCTAGGGTAATATTCAAACCCGAAAGGAAATGACTCACATTTACCACAAGCGGAAGACAAGGAAAAATTCAGACTCAATCCCAAGACGAAGACAACAACCCTAGGCACCCTCAAACTTACGACAATGATTGAAAGGCGGCCGCTTAAGAACAGCCGCCAAGAAAGTACCAAGGACAAACCAAACACAAATTATTCAACAAAAATATTCTAAAACTTCCAAAGCAAAGACACATGATCAATGATCTGATATGAGATCTGCCGAAAAGGCTGTGTTTTTTATCATGAAACTCCTCCTCCTCATCAATTACGGTGTGGCGGGTGCCGGTGGGTCCATGGGGTTTGCCTCGATTATACGAATCAGCAGGTCGTCTCCAGCGAGTTCCCTGATCCTCAGAATCATTTGTGGTCGACTGAGCTTCCTAGACTGCACTCACACATTCACAAAACCAATTAGGGTTTCATTATATATATATATATGTATGTATGTATATTTATAAATGTAAAAAATGTAAAAATATGATATTCTCACCCTGAAATCGTTGTATGATCTCACGACTAGGGCAGTTCTAGCGGGGTGCAGATGCTGGGCCAGGACCGAAATAAGGTTAGGAAAGCTCATCCATGGCGATCTCGGAGTTTTCCTTGGCCTTGAAAAAATGTCTGCAGATTTTATTCCATCAATTAATTGTTAATCACAGTATCTACATTCGTTAATTAATATAAGCAAAAAGAGAAATGATAAGATAGTTTTTTTTACTTGTGATTCCAGGACACTTGAAGCTTATGAGGTATTCAGGCAAAATGTGGGAGTTCATATGAGCCCCCCATATGATAAACTTTGCAGGGGCTATAAGACTGTCCACTCCAGAATCAAAATGCCTGCAACTTGGAAGAATTTGCATTGAGCCTCTATTCACTTCTTCCACTTCCCCCAAGATCACCCGGCACATCAGCAGATGCCGTAATCCTCTTTCGTCCTCAGTTGCCGATAGTGCACTGCCAAAAATAAAAAAATAAAAAAATGAACCCCTAGGATTAGAATTGGACAATTTTGAGCCGAATCTGATTATTGAAAAACAAAAAAGGGTTCAGTAGATATAATTAAATATACGCATATATCTCAATGAAATAAAAGAAATTACATTTATTACACTATAAAATAAAATGGTTGCATCTTTACTCAAAATAACACAACTAATAAAAAATAGGTCTCATAACGTAATTATTTATTTTTACCTATCGAGTGAAAAGGTGGGAGCCAAGTAGATCCCAACGCCATAGGAAACCTCGTTGTAGGTTTTGGGATCCGTGCATCGGTTGAACCCACGGGACACGATCTGACAGATCTCGCCCCTCGAGGCACCAAACCAAGCCCTCTTTAGATTTGGTTGGCCATTGCACTTTCTAGCTGTGGCCTCTGCAAAGGCCCTAAAGGACTGCATCCGAGCCTGCATGGTGACGTTGGCCACATTTAGGCACTTATGCACCGAAATGACAGTTGTTTCGGGCTTGAGCAACCCCATTCCATAAAGGAAACGGGCCTTGACGCTTAGGAACTCATTCTCAAACTCTCCGAGCCTCACCATCCCTTCTCCGGTGAAGTCCTCGAAGTTGTATTGCCTTTGGACTTCAGAGCCACTGGCATCTAATGTGGCGTTCATGGCAACCAGATCTTCGTTGTCGACAATGATGGAGACCTGATCATCATCGGAATCGGCCATTTCATTGTCAGGAACCTCAACTTGGACATCGGGATTGTAGTTTTCTTCACCATGATCCATATTTCTGTTCATCATCAATATTAAAAAAAAAATCAAATTTCATACAAAGAGATTCTAATGGAACATGCAATATTGGCAAAATGAAGAATAAAAAAAGCTTGTACTAGAAGAGTACTATTATAAAAATGTATAAAGAAAAGACTAACCTTGGAGAGGAAAAGGAGAGATCTTGAGAGGAATACTACTAGTGAAAGGGGTTGGCGGGCAATAAGCTTGTTTGGTTGTGAATAGTGAATATGTTGATGGAAAATGACAAAGAAACAACACTTATTTATAGCAAAAATTAGGGGTGTGAAGAATTCTAGAAAATTTCATAGGAAAATTCTTTTTTATCCTAATATGATTATAACCCCGCTATCTATAAATTTGTGGGCTCCAGTCTAATATGTAGTGTACTTTTTAAACTGGGTCTTACTGTTTTGTTAGTAACGGAGTTATAACGCATGAGATTAAATAGGATTGCTCATTTCACAGTCTATTAAGTGCTTGGCTGTTTGGCCAATCAGAGGCTATTGCTTGTGCTTGTTTCTCAAGGCTGTACTCAAGGATTGTAACGCTTCTCCTTAGTCTTATCACAACTTTGAAAAGTTGTGAATGTGCTCATATACCCTTCGTTGGATACTAGAAATGGGTTTGTTCTCTTTTATGGATGGGCAGTCTTGACATTTCGCATGGAGAGTTATAAAAGGTCTGTTTCAGGCACAAAAGGGGGGGGTCTTCTAGAATTCCTTGCTCCCAAAGTAAATTTATATTTGTCTAGTTTGTGCCTAGTTATGGGAAATTTGTCTTACTTACCATAATTTAACCACGAGTTTATGTGGTAAAGGCTTGTTGATTCCTTCATTACATATGAGATGATGTCATCACTTAGTTGCACTCATACAAATATGTTACATAACAGTAAAATCGACAGAATTCCATTTGAAAGACCACAAAGATTAAGTTAACAGAGATTATCATTCTATCAAATATCTCATGACCAATTGAGAATGACATCAAGTTACTACTTCAATTATTTGTGTCCTTAATTTTGAACCAAACAACAATGTATATGAATGCAATAATTATGAATAAATACCAATATATAAATTTCTTTGGAAAAAAATCTATCATAATGAGGTTTTAGAGAAATTATCGCAAATGTTGGATAAAAATGCATTAATGTTACTACATCAACTATTACGTCATTAATATCGTATAATATTTTTAGTACTCGTGCGTAAATCATAACAAGGTCATGTGATAAATTTGAGAATTCTTACATCAATTGTTACAAAATCGATCTCATGTTAAATTACGGCGACGTAATTATTCATCGCATAAAGTAATGACATAGGGATAAGTCAGACAAATTAATTAATAAAAGATCTAAATTTTAGTAGTTTATGATTTTAACCTTGACAGTGGCAATTTTGTTTAACCAAAATAAACTCGCCATTAATAGGTTTTAAGATCGTCGCTTTCTTCTCATTCTTCTTATGATTCTCACTTTTTTGAGTCATTGCCACCAGCGCTAACTCACCTTTGCCTCCATAATGGTCCGGCCTCAACAGCAACCTCGTTGCCGTCGTTGTTTTCGCCTTGCCTTTGTTTTCTCCTATAATCCACCACAACTTTTTTTTTTTTTTCCTTTTCCCATTTAGAAGTTCGTTTTCTTCTTGGGCAGACATCAAGCACCACACCATAGTTGTAAATAGGAAATGCACAGAGCTCGCGGAAAACCTCAATTATTTAGCCTAAGCAGAAAGAAAAATGTGCCAAAAGAAATAAGGGAGAGGATAACACAAATTTTCTACTATGTTTATGAGAAACGATTTTTTTATTTCGCAATTAAATTATGTAATCCTTTAGTAAATTAACGTTTAAACTAGTATGAAGGGCATCTAATATTTATATATATATATAACAATATTGAAAACATTGCGTCCAAATATCTAGTCAAGCGAGAATGACGTTAATGTTACTGCGTCAATATTGTGTCTTTAATTTTTAACGCAAAATACTATACAGGCATCTAATAGTTGTCAACAAAATACCAATATATATGCAATTCTTTTTTTCTTTAACAAAGGTAGCCATTAAAATATTGCCCAGCTAAAACTATATTGCTATTATAATTGTATCATATATTAATGGATCATTAATATTAATCATTAGCCGATATAGTATGATCAAGGGAAGCGCAAAAGAGTGCCTCTTTAAAGGAGTTCTTTTTTGCGGTGTTTCAACTTATCTGTTCTAACTCAAACAATGTAAAGGTACTCTCACATGCTACAGTGTAAAATAAAAGTATACTACAATATGAAGCTCTCATATACTATAGTACTTTTAATTCTAACTCTCAGTTTTAACTTACTTCCTAAACGCCTTATCTTAAGACTGTCCTCCTAAAAAGCTCTTTTCAAAACTATCTTTTTAATTAAAAAATATGATTTCTTGAAAGTCCAAGTTACTATTCCTTTTTTAATGAGAAAGCGTGACTTATTAAAATTCCAAATTACCTTTCTTTCTTCTCTTCCTCAAGTGATAGATTACTTCGATCATCGACACAGGCTGTCAGAGTGGAATCTAATAGTCACCGGAGCAGAATCTACTAGATTATCTTATATTTCTTTAAAACAATAAAAAAATACCAAGCATCTTTGGTCGTCGACATGGGCCGCCGGAGTGGAATCTAGTAAATGCCAGAGTAAAATCTATCATATTATCTTATTTTTATTTTTATTTTTAAATCCAAGCGTCTCCGGTTATCGGCAGGGTTGCCAGAGCATAATTTGGTTGATGCTAAAAGGGAACCTACAAGATTATCTTATATTAAAAAACAAAAAACAAAAGAATGCCAAGTATCTTTGGTCGTTGGAAAGGAATATGGTAGATGTCGCAACAAAATCAACCAGATCCTCTTATTTTTATTGTCAACAAAGAAAATTCCAAGGGTGTCTAGTCACCGACACGGGATGCTAGAGTGAAACCTAGCAGATACCAGAGTAGAACCTACTAAATACCAGAATAGAACTTAGTAGAGATGTTGGAAAAAAAAATAATAACAATTCCAATAACATAATTTCATAAAATGGCATATTATTAAACTATTCAATTCTCTTATTCTCTAATTGGTATGAGCAAAAAGTGGAGGGAAAGAAAAGATTGGAAGGATTTTGGGATAGAAATTGATATAATAGGGTGTTTGGTAGAAAAAAAAAATTAGAATGGAAATAAAAAATGGGTGGAAGAAATGACATGTGGGGCCCACCAAAATTAATCTCTCCAAATATGGTTGGATTTTGTGATGAAAAAGTTTGACAATGATGCAAAAAAAATGAAGTAACCAATTCGTTCTTCTTTTCCATTAAAATTCCAACAAAAAATTTGGGCACCAAATTAGAGAAATAGCTAAATAATATTTGGACAAAATTGTAATTATATTAATAGTAGTTTTTTCATTCCTTTAGTTTTTCTTGCAATACCAAACAAGAGAAGATAAAATCATTTTCTTTTCACTTTTACATACCAAACAAGTAAAGAAAAATCAAAATCTTCCTTTTCCCTATAGTTTTCTTTCCTTTATAGTTTTCTCTTCCCTCCTATTTTCTTTCCTTCTTACCAAACGAAGCGTTAAACAAGTTCTATAAAAGAATACTCTCCTTTCTCTCCAACGCAATCTAAACAAAAAAAAAATGATGAATGAACTAAAGTAACCATAAAGCCCATTTACTTTCAATAGTCCCACATGGAAAAAGAAGAAGAATGTCTTCTCTCAACTCCTCTATATAAGATTCTATGTATTTTGTTTTCTCTTCGCATATTTGTATTTGAACATCACTAAATGACTTCAATATAATTTTTTTTTTCTAATTTTAACTATACAAATAGTTAAAGATTGAAAAAAAAAGCACAGTTCAAATCTTACTGGCTATTTGGAAGGGTGGTAGTAACCATGGTTCCTACTACTTTTTCAGTTATAAACAGTAAAAGTGATTCTAACCAATGGTTTCTATGACCTTCCAAACACCCTATTAGTATTAAAATTAGTGTTCTAAAGGCCATTACTCATGTTTGTGTTCATAATTGTGTTGGCCCAAATACAACACATAAATACGAATTGTCAGTCCTAATTAAAAAAAGTTGAACTTACAAAAATAATCCCATATCATTAACAACCCAACAAAATCATGTTTTCTATAACAAAAACAAAATAATACTAACTTCTTAGCATCCAACAATAAGAAAATGGCTACCATTTGCATATCAGAATGAGATCGCACGACGGCTTCTCTATGGCCAGATCCAAAACAAAGAAGATCACACGACGCCGATGAATGAGATCCCACCTTGACGTGGGATTTTCTCTATTTGCACTCGATCTCCTTTGAAACTTTCAAATAGAAGAGTCCGTACAAATTCAAAACCTAGGTTTGTTGTATAAAGGAAAAAAGAAAAATTAAAAAAAAAAGAAGATAAACATAAGAAATCTACATTTATCAAAGAACAAAATCCAAACAATCTGAATCTACATTTATCAAAGAACAAAATCCAAACAATCTGTATTTTCAAAAAAAAAAGAGGGCAAAATTGCTCCAGTAGTCCCCAACCTTTAACGAAAGTGAGCATTTGGTCCCTAATCATTTTTTTATTTAACCAATCCAAACCTTTGATTTTAGTTACTGAGGGACAATTTTAACAGTCATCCATAAAATTTAGCTTCACGTGAGAGACACATGACCACTTCAGCAAGCGTATTTTAGTAAAATATTTAATATGTTTTAAAGAAATTAAAATTAAAAATAAAAACAATTAAAAGTAATAAAATGTTAGAAACACGGTGCGTAGTGGAATTTTAAAAAATTTTCATCAGAGTAATTTTCAAAACACAAGTTTGACATGCTATATGTATAAATTAGACAAATCTTACTAACCTTTGTGTGAAGAACCTCTGCAACCTGTGTAGAGAAGTAACGTTCCAGAAGAGTCTCAACCAACTGGTCTTCTTTGCTATTCTCTATCTACAATCAGAGTGAGTGTGGGCTTACACGTGCAGCTCTTCCGTCGGTGACTCTTCTTCCAACCAAGAGAGAGAAAACAAAGCTAGTGTTTGTGATTTGTGAACAAAAGCTCTCAGGGAGTTTCAGATGCTCACTAGAAGAGTATCACTTTTAATCTCTCAATTGATCTGAGTAAATCATGAGACTCACTCCCTTTATATAGCCATTGGTCCTGGGGTCAGTCCTCATCAGATTAGGTCTCAAAAACTCAAAACAGAATCAAGTTCGGATCAATATCTGATAAGATCCGCGTGAAAATGCGTAATCTTATCTCTCACTGATCGGCAGGCCGAACAGCCTGATCGGCAGGCCGAACAGGCCCCATCGGCAGGCCGAACTCCCGAGAAAAAATCTCCGCGAATCTTTTATTTTTCACCCGAGATTCTAAAGGATAAAGTCTCAGTTTTGATTCAAATAACCCAATAGAGAAGATATCTAATCAAAACAAACTTTATCAAGATAATCTCTAAGAAAATAAATCAATTCACAATAATTCTACAAGTTTATCTTGATCTAATTTATCCAAAATTAAATCAACCGATAAACAGACAAGAATTATCCGATCCCAATAATTCAACAAGTTTATCTTAAATTAATTTTATTACAAAATTAATTCAACCAATAAACAGACATGAATTATTTGATTCTTACAAATTTTAAACCAATCTGATAATTTCGACATAAATCACTAATTATTGAAAAAGTACGTCGTGTCGTTACAGGATTTTGTGAGCTAGCAAATGGGACCAAAATGGACCTATAAAGTTCAAGCTCACGATAATTATGAAACCCAATATCCTAGATATACATTTCATAATTATCAACTCCAACGCTACTCCACTAAAAGCTTGGAGCTGCACTCTCGAACTTTATAGAATTATGAGGCTCATGTAGCTAAGTCTCCATGACATATCATAATGTATCGTATCCCCATATGATAATCCATAATCGGCTTAAGGACAAGTTCTGTCTTACCTTTTCGATTATTTTTATCTTACGTTCCATTGTCTCACCATTAGAAAACTTACCATCCAAAGATAGTATACCATTCGGTTACACCTATGTATCCAAATGGTTGAGCGCTACAGTTTTTCAATTACAGGACAACGCATATAAGAGGATATCATTACTCCTAAAGAGGAGCTATGGATTTCATATCTATGAATAACAAGTCTACACTATCAAGAGTCATGCCTCCAACGTACCGGCATGCATACCACTATAGAGATGTGGGAGCCACCCATTGATACATCAAAAGACACAAGTCAAGACAACGGGCCTACTATTCATCTCAGGATTAAGATACAATATAAGTGATTGTCTAAAGTGAATCGATTTGCCAAGATAGAATTATTAATCCAAATCAATTCAGTTTATGTCCCAATCCAACACATCGTCACCTATGACAACGCGCCAATGTTTCTATTCACGGAGTCCAACTTCGATGGCCAAGACAAACCATCTCCCAAAGGGGATATAGACAACATAACAATCTTTACATGAATAAAGCGCCCAACTTTATTCTCTCGATTGCAGATCATATGTTTTAGACCATCACCTTAAGAATCGTGTCTTCCACATAATTATCCCATCATATGTCCAATTCTTAAGGTTTAGACTGACAATCTCAGACTATTGTTTGCTTATCATACATTCACCAAATATGAACATAAAGAGGACAAGATTTGATATATATAAATGAATAAATTCTTTATTGATAAAAATGTCTCTAAAAACATATTACATTTTTACTCCTTAGGGCATACATGTCTAACAAAAAAAACAATAAATATATATTATTAAAAATTATAAATCTACTCCATTTAAAGAAAAAAAAAATCTTCCCTCTTCATATCTTCTCCAACCCCCTTCTTCCTCTAGCAGCACCCCCATCCTCAATCTGGCTCTCCTTTTCCCTCACATCTATCAAAGCCCTTGAGTGATCTCTTTCTCCACCATCGACTCTATCTGACAATGTAACGCCCCTATATGGGGGTTAGTAGTATTGAATAAATAAAAATAATTTTTAAATTCAATATTATGTAAATCAATTAAACAATGCCCATGGGTCTTTAAACAAAAATAAAAATAAACGTTTAAATACAAACCACAGTTTTTAGTGTAGCACCAAATATATATAGTACAATCATCATCACCATAGTACAATTCTCAAATAACTTAACACAACCATCATAAAAAAAATAATACAAATCTTACATGGTCTAGACAAGTTACAAATAAACAAGATCTTCTAACACGAAAACAACAAGGTTGTTGTTGCCTATTCCTCTTCAGATATGTTGCACTGAGTTCCACATGAGAGATGAAGATATGATAGGGATGAGCATCGACATGCCCAGTAGGGAAAATCATGACTCACCTTATGGTTTATCCATTACCACATTAAAACTGCATGGTTAGTTAAGTTATGTCATATTCCAGATTATGAGGTTTATTATGATCACATCTCATGGATACCATAGTTAATCATTTCCAATTTCATAATTATATATTTATACAAATATTACCATTCATCATTGTTCCTAGGTATCCATATTAAATAGAGTATCACTCAACTCATCGAAACTCAAATGGGCGCGCTTGGCTAACCTCTAAACATTCCAAGGGTGTTCCGATGAGGGGACATTAAGCCCCGAGTATTCACCAAGTCGATTCCTGTACAGTGTGTTCTGGGACTTTCGACCCAAGGAAGCGTCATCACCTTTTCCCTATTTTACCTTTTAGGGTATTCATGTCCAATGACGTAACCGCCGCCCTTTTCACATCTTACCATTCCTCTATATTCAATTTTATTTATAGAGTCAATTTTTCTAACCATGCTTCTCAATTTATAACATATGTCAAATCATTATGTTTCTCGCAGTACAATATACATATTTTACAACATAAAACAACCAAATTTTAATTTACCAAAACCTCACAAAAGATGAGTAATAGAATCCCTACCTTCCAAGCTTATCAACAATCTTTTAATCTCAGAATTAATTAACGTTAGCTCCACACATCCTTGACCCTAAGGCATGCATAAGGACAATTAAAACTAAAGTACAACATATAACCACATCCATAAATGAATTATGTGTAAACCCATCTCACTAGTGTGCCATTCAAGTTTTTATGAAACTCTCTTTTAAATACCAAAGTAAACAATTTTTGTCTTAAACACAATATAAAATATATGCAAGTATTCTATATGTTTTAGTCTCTAATAAGATTTATAAATCACTTAGGATAGTGTTGGAAAGGTTGCAAGATATTAAGGGATTAGAAAGTGAGCAAAGTTGGGTTCTTGGTTCAGGTTAGCAATTGGTATACCATGGCAAACTGGCTGTATACTTTTACAAAAAGGTGGGTTCACTATCTACAATCAACATACGTATTAACAGGTAGTTTACTTAAGGTAGACGGATGGTTTACTGCCACTGGCAGGTTTACTAGTTTTCAATCCGAAAATTGAAAAATTCATGAAAAATAAAATACAACTCCGATTTAGGCTCATGATAGCTCATTGGAAAGCTTAGGATGTCTATTTTTTAAATATGCAAACAAATTTACAAAATTCATTTTCATTTAACCCCAGAATTTTAAGAAAGAACCACTGCCCATAGAGGTATTACAAAGTTCATGAAATGTCAAGTTTTTCTTTAACCCAAAGCATATTATCCTTGTGCAAAATCTCAAAACCATTCCAAAATATGCAACATGCATTATATAATCACAATAAACATATTCTCATGAGTTTTATACCAAAATCATCATCAAACCATATCTCTAGCCTTTCTTGCAATTAATGAGGAAAACATGCTTAAGTTTGCTCTTCAAGCTCAAAACATTAGAACATCAATTTTAAAGTTATGGAAACTAGTTTTAAACATTCCTAGCATGTTTGTAATATTGTTATCAAACCAAAATAAAGGTTGGTTATCGGTTTCAACTCAAGACTCAAGTTTTTGTTCATAATTGCTCAAAGATGCATGTTAACATAACTAGAAATTTGCATGAATTTTGAACACGAAAATTATGCATTAAACATGGAGAAAACACATACTAAAAACCAAATTTAGATTAAAGAAAATCTACCTCAAAACTCCTTTGAAAAGCATCTAAGTTTGAATTAACAATCAAGCTTGTACTCTTGAAGTTAGTTGGCCATGGAGGTGGCGGTTTTGGCTGGTTTTTGGATAGGAAAATGAACTATGTTTCTTGATATTTTGGCTGAGTTTGGACCACATTCTAGGCAGCGTTCTTGGTGGTTCTTGGGCAAGACAAGAGGCTGCCCTTCTTGGTGTTTTCAAGTGTGTTTAGCGGGTGTTTTGTTGCTCTAGTTGCTATGGTATGACTAGAAGTTTCTTAGACTTATGGCTGCCTTTGGAAAAGAACTTGTTGAGTTTTTGTTTCAACACAAATGAAAAGAGAAAGAGTGGGAGAGAATGAAAACTAGAGAAGAAGGTGGTGAGGGCTGAATAAAAAGGTGTCAAAACAATTGAGAGGAAGAGGGAGACAAGGTTGGTTCACGGGAAATTGTAAGAAGAGAACAAAGGTGCATTAAAAAAATTATCATCATGTCTCCCACAGAGACTTTTAGTAAACAATGCCAAAATAATTGAGAAAACAAAATTAAAAGTGGTGGTTAAGAAAATATATCAATGTCTCCTAGCATTGATTCCATGTCTCCTTTGGAGATTTTGTAAAAGAATGCCAAAGATGCATTTTTGTAAATAATTGAAACAACAAAAACAAACTTGATAATTTTTAAATGCTATAAAATTTTAAATTGTCACATTTTATTCATTAAATTTTACAAAAATCATACCCATTAAAATACGGGTGTTACAGACAAGATCGTCCTATTCGTCCCACCCTTTCGCCATTGTCTTAGTGATCGTCCAATTTCAAGATTTACTTATTTATTGGGTTTTGGGTTTTTGTTTTTCCGTTTCAATGTATCAGCCATTAAAAGGTTGTTTCGATCTTGTTGTTCAGATCGACCATCTCCATGAACTGGTCAATGACGAGCGATATTGACGGAGGGACTTAAGGCGGCTATAGAGGTCGTCTTCGTCGCAGGAGGACTGAACCTGGTCACCTAAGCCCCAGAGGTCCGATCTCTCCATCGAAGGGAGGACGATGGCGCCAGCGAGGGTTTCTGGTCCATCACCATCGCCAATGCCATCTTGATCGTGTTTGTATTTGGTTTTTGTGATGGGGAGGAAAAGAGAATTAGGAAGAAAGGAGAAGGACTTTGTTTGTATTTGGTTTTTTAGATTTTTTTTATAAATGTTTGTTTTAATTTTTTGTACGTGGTCTGTTAGATTTTCTAATAAATTTTGATTTTAATTTTTATCAATGTTTTAATGAAATAATTATTTTTGAAAGATAATTTAGTAATTTTAATTAAAATATAATGTCCAACAATTTCTCCCACTTAAAATTAATGGTTTGACTAACAAAATCATTTCTCAACAACTAAAATAAAAAATTTAACTCAGTTAAATAAAAAAAAATTGAGGATTAAATGCTCACTTTTGTTAAATGTTGGGAATGGCCAAAGTAATTTACTCAAAAAAAATCCAAACAACCTGTTGGGGATCCACGGAGCTCATCGTCGAACAACCCTTCCGTAAGGCACCGTAGCGAATCTTCAGTGTGAGAATCGTTGTAGTTTTTTTTAGATATCCTTCGTTGATTTGTCGAAGAAGCACGAAACGAAACGAAGAAGCATGACGATCACGACGTCTTCATCTTCATTCTACTACGCGATGACCTGCAATCAAAGTCAACAGTGACAACGTACTTTGTTCGGGGTGCGAGAATACTGGAGACAATGATGGAACGAAGAAATACGTCAATGATAGCAACTTTGTCTTCCTCCGTCGACGCGATTGTAGACGAGCGCAAAGTTGAGTACAGAGAAAGAAAGGTGAGAGGAGGTTAAGGAGAGAGAGGAGAGAGATCAGAAGGACATAGTGAGATAGAAGAGCGAGAAACAACTGAAACGGGGAGAGAGAATGTATTAGGGTTTGCTGTTTAGAATAGGGCAAAAAGGTTAAATACTAAATTCAATTAAAAGGAAGGTAATTACAAAAGACAATATTGAAAAGGTCAAAAAAAAAAAAAAAAAAGACAGACGGTTTTGATAAGAGGTGTTTACAGGGGCATTTGTGTAATGTTCTGAACAAGAAAAAAAAAGAATGCAGTTATTACTCATGAGTAAACTAGAGCTTTTACTGGGCCGTCTTTACTACAACTTCCGACAGCAACGGAAGGCCTAGTTGGAACAAAAACACCAACGTCGTTATCTTAGGTTTGCCCGGTAAGCCGAAAATCAAGGAGTACAGAAACCAACAACCTCTCTCTCTCCTTCGCGCGTTGTTTGATTTCTCTGGATCGTGGTGGCTTGTATCGTTTGCACCTAAAATTCTCAATTCTGTACAAAAACACCCTATTATGATCGATTCATTTCGTTGTACGTGGTCTTGATTGCCAAGAAACCAAAAAAGTTCCCATTTTTTCTTTGGAAAATATGTTACCTTTTATTATTTTGCATGGTTTCATCAACTTAAATTACGAGAAACGTAGTTCAAACGAGGAAAAAACGAGTTCTACACGTTGAAGAAGATGTTGGATTCAGGTGATTCGTCTCCTCCAGCTCCAGAATCCGACCAGAATACACCACCACCTTCCGATGATTCATCGTTTTTTCCTTCGCCGTCGGATCAGGGTTCCGACTAGTCGCCGCCGGCCGACGACCAAATCCCGAGCGCTCTCCACCCGACGACACCGTATCGCCTTCCCCGCCGCCATCACCGCCCTCGCCTCCGGATGAGTTGAATTCTCCACCGCCTTCCGACTCCACGCCTCCCAACACCCCTACCCCCTCACCGCCGACGCAATCTTCCCCGCCGTCGTCGGAATCGTCTCCCGATTCTCTTCCCCCAAACCATTCCAAGAAATCTCCGCCGCCCTCGGAGGATACTCCTTCCACTCCAAGCCCTAAATCTCCGCCGCCGAAGAGCGATTCCCCTTCTCCGCCTCGCTCCGACGACTCCGGTCAGCAATCTCCACAGCCTCCGGAGGCCGAATCACGTCCTTCCCCTATTCCCCCTTCGGCAAAACCTGACACGCCCGTCAAGAATACTCCGACGCCAAATCCACCGTCGGAATTCCTTCCCCCGACGGCTTCGGTGTCATATCCGCCTCCTCCTTCAGACTCGACACCAAGCTTGTCCATTTCTCCTCCGAGCTCTGATTCGAGTTCAGAGGCTTCTCCAACTTCCAATTCTCTGTCGGAATCGAATGTCCACTCCGGAACCGTCGTCGGAGTGGCGGTGGTGGGGGTTTTCCTCATCGCTTTGATCGCCATGTTTTTCGTGTGCGCAAGGCGGAGGAGAAAACGCGCCGAGGTCTCCGCGGCGGCGCATTACATGCCTGCGGGTACCGTTTCTGTGAAATCAGGCATGTGCCCTCCAATTTTATTTTATTTTTGAAATTTCCAAAATAACAACTTTTGCAGAGGAAAATTTGAAAAATTTTGACATTAATAATATTGAGATAGGACTTTAAGCTATTAAGCATTGGATAGCTTAAGGAACGGTCTTTTATCAAGAAAAATTCGAAAACTAAAAAGTAAAAATTACATTGCACCACGAAATCACTCTAGTAGAATTGAAATTTAACAATTTTAAAATGTTTTAAAAATAACAAAAATTACATAGCAATTACCATAATGATAACATAATTCATACGTATATTGTTATATAGTAATTATTTTAATAATCTTAATTTTTATTATTCTTTTAAAAAAATTCTGCCGACATGGAAGCCTTTAGAGTGGGGTGCAACAAGAGACAATGGTGAATTTTCGGCGTGTACTTTTACACGTAATAACATTTATTTGTTATGGTTCCCGTCTCAACTCCTATGATAAGGCAAAATGTAAATCTAAATCGTGAACTTATTTTTCATTTGAATGTGACATTTCAGGTGTATACAATTAAAAAATATCACAATGAGACCAAATTTAGCTTAATTTGATGGTATAGAAACGCCTACTTTCACCGTTCATGAACTAGTCTTTTTGGACATCTTGGGCTGTCAAAATCATAATCAAACACAAAAAGGCTGAATTCAAATGCGAAACCAATCACAACTTAATTCTGTTTTCCGATGCAGAAGGATATTACGTGGGACCGCAACAGACCATCAAATCAGCAATTCTGAGCCAACGGATAGCTTCTTCCCTTCACAAGCCCGAAATTCTTTTATTAATAATAGCTATGGCAGTCAGAGAGGTATAGCGAGCCACGGCGGAGGATTGGAGTCTGGACTAATAGGTGGTCCTAATCCCTACTTCAGCTATGAAGAACTGACGGAGATAACGAATGGTTTTTTGAGTCAAAATGTTCTCGGTGAAGGCGGGTTTGGTCGCGTTTACAAGGGTTGGTTGCCGGATGGGAAAGTGGTGGCTTTGAAGCAGCTCAAGGCCGGGAGTGGACAAGGGGAGAGAGAGTTCAAAGCAGAGGTCGAGATTATAAGTAGAGTTCACCATCGGCATTTGGTGTCTTTGGTTGGATATTGTATCGCTGAGAACCAGAGATTGTTGATCTATGAGTTTGTTCCTAATAAGACTTTGGAACATCATTTGCATGGTAAGGTCCAAACCTAAAAATACACTTTTTTGTAACTCAATTGCTTGGTTGTTGTGTTGACTTGTTGTTGAGCTCATTTTGATCCAATTTTGTGCCGTCAGGTAACGGAATGCCGGTGTTGGAATGGACTAAGAGACTCAAGATTGCTTTAGGGGCTGCAAAGGGTTTTGCATACTTCCACTAAGATTGTAAAGTTCTATTCTAGCAATCTTATCATGTTACAGTTGTTATTCAAGTTAACAACCTTTTGTTATCTGATTATGTGTCTTTTTGTTATGTGATCCAATATTTCTAGGCTATCCGAAAATAATTGACACAGACATCAAGTCGGCAAACATTCTTTTGGATGATGCTTTCGACGTACAGGCATGTATAAGATAGTTCTCTTTTGTTCAATTTCAACAGATTGAGCTCAAGATTTCTTTTTTCTTACCGACAAGTCATAGGTTCTGGTCTATTTATTTTTACTTCCCTCTTAATTGAGTACAGGTTGCAGACTTTGGCCTTGCCAAACCCTCAAACGACAATCATACGCCTGTCTCCACTCGAGTTATGGGAACATTTGGGTAGGTTTCTGTAACACTTGTTTTCCAATCAGGTCGTTTTCAAAATTTGCCATAGCTTTTCTGTGATGTCATCATAAAGTTATTATAAAGTTGTCGTTTCTTTATGTTTTTATCGTTGTCCTTTCATAGCGAGTGCAAGCTATTGTCGTTTAACCTGTGATGCGGTTTCTTGATTTGATTTGTCAGATTTCATGCGATGTGGCAAAAGTTTATCCTAAAGATGGTTTTCTCGAGGCCATTGTCGTTTTCTTTTTTGACGTAACCTTACGCAAGTCGATTAAACTATTACTGTCGTTTTCCATGTAACGTCATTTTTGAATTCTTATATTTTATCAATGCTATTGTCGTTTTCAATTGGATGTCGTTTTTAGTAATTGCCGTTTTCAATTTAACGTCTGTTTTTCCTTTAGTACGCTGTCGTTTTCACGAATTCTTTGGTTCCATTCTGTCTTGGCAGGTACATGGCACCAGAGTATGCATCAAGTGGAAAGTAAACAGATAGATCAGACGTGTTCTCATTTGGAGCTGTGCTTCTTGAGCTTGTAACTGGCCGTAAGCCTGTTGACCCAACTCAGCCTCTTGGTGACGAAAGTTTAGTTGAATGGGTAATGACAATTACATTGTTTATCCCACATTAAATATATTACATATAGTAAATTATATGCCCATCTTTTTAAAAAATCAGTGCTTAGTCATACTTATCATGGTACTTTACTTCCTGCCTAAAATTTTTGCACAATTAGTACAACTCACTTGGTTATTGCTAAACAATGCCTTGTCAAAATTCCGGTAGGCTCGCCCCCTTCTCATCTGCGCACTCGAAACCGGTGACCTGAGTGAACTAGTAGATCCACGGCTAGAAAAGCATTACGTAGAAAGCGAAATGGTCAGGATGATTGAGGCAGCTGCTGCGTGCGTACGGCATTCAGCTCCAAAACGACCTCGCATGGCTCAGGTGATACTATTAGTATTAACAATAACCTGTTCAAGTTCACATAGTGAAACATTATTTAGCTTTGTATCATTTGTCTTATACTTGTTGCATATTCATTTTCAGGTGGTCAGAGCATTAGACTGTGAAGGCGAAATGTCTCATCTCTCGAACGGGGTGAAATACGGGCAGAGCACGGTATATGATTCCGGCCAGTACAACCAAGACATTATGAGGTTCAGAAAGATGGCGTTAGGAGAGAGCTCCGAATACGACGTGTACAGCGGATAGTACAACTACTCTTAGAGAGGTTTCTGGATACCAAAATTCATGGAACATCCAGGATGGTTCGAGTGGAGAATCAGAAACCCGAGCCTTCGGCACACTTAATGCCGGGGAGCAAAGACATGGTGGATCTCAAAGAAACGTTGGCAACCGTTTGTTATAATAAACAGTAATGGTCTAGAAGACATTGTTTATTGTTTGATTTTTTTTTTCTTCACATTTTTTTTTGGTTCCGTCCACGTTTGGTTCCCAAGAAAACACCATTCCTATCTAGGACAAAGGCTGCCTTTTGAACTAATCTGACATAACGTATAAAGTTCTTCTTTCCATTTTTTTATTCATTTTTTTTAAAATTTTGTAATAACTGTTTTCTTCCTGGTTTTCTCAAATTGATCAATACCAGGAGAGTGTAGGAAAGCTTGTCAAGGACGAACTCTATTTTAGTTGACAATATAGTGTTTTGTCGATAGTAGATCAGCACAATGTTGGATTTTCTCCTGTTTAGGTTTTACTTTTTCATAACATCTAGATCCTTATTATAGTTGACATTCTTGCAGCTGTCTGAGGGAGAATTATTGTATTGTTTGTCCAAGCCACACAGAGAAACAAAAGATGTTTTGCCAATATAATAACATACTAACAAAGAAAAGTCTTTTACTAGATTATATACAAAATCCAAGATAATTTTTGGACAAGTAACAAAGAAAACCGAGAATGATTAATGTAAATTTAGCCAGCGAATTCCTTCCAAAATGAATTCACTTTGTATTTTCTTCTATGTACAAGTTTAGTAGATAGCTAAGAGCCTACTGTGACAACTATGAATGACCTGCTTCCTCAGCTGACAAAGTCCTTTCTGCTGATATGAAACTTTGCTCCGAGACCTGGTTTTTTCATAGTTTCTTTTGAAATTCGGTCTTTTTTTATAACCAATTAGCTCAATCAATAAATTTCTCAACCTCATTCCCTGGATGTCCTTATCTGCCTATAGAAGATATAAAAATGTCATAAATCAAAAGGTGATAGAATGTACTTTAACAAAACCAAATCAATCTGTTGTGCTCTGCAGACTATTTAAAAGAATCCATAAGTTGGTTTTTTAAGCAAACGTTAAAAAGGCTACCCAAAAAGGAAAACTAAAAAAAGGAAAGAGACAGACAGAAACATGAAAAAGAAACATTTTCTTGGCATCTCACCTTAACCTCAAGTATGTTTTGGACTCTGCCATTGAATGTGGTAAGATTGGAGCTAAGTATTTGAAGCTCTAGAGAATCTATAGCTTCTATCAACCTTACAAATCCTCCTTTCTTATGCTCACAGAAAACCTTTATAAAACATTCTCTTCTTCCAGTTTGCTTCACCTCCACTTGCATCTAAGAAAAGGTGTCCAAGCACTTGAATCAGCACAAAGCCATTGAATTTTTAACAACACTGCCTCGGATTAACGATATACTAATTAAAAGGTTCTCTTTTTTTTTTTTTTTACCTCCGTCTTCATTTTTGAACCAAAGGTAGTAAGACCCTGAATATTCTCAGCAGGAGGCAAGCAACTTGTGACACCTTTGGCCTTGTCTGACTCTGGAATTGCAAACCTGTCTTTGCTCTTTAGGCACTCCTCTTGTTCTTGTTCCGATTTTTTGAGCTCTTCTTCGAGTTCCTTCTTTTCCTTCTGCAACTCTCTTATATAGGTGACTGCGTCTCCTATAATTGATGCCGTATCCATCTATAAAAAATTCATAACACATGATAAAGATTCAGAAGTGACCTATTTGGTTTTCTCTACTGTGATTTATAATCTTCTTCTTTTTCCCCCCTTGAACCTTCGTTATGTTTGGTACTAAAGAACGTAGAGTGAATTGCGCTGTCTTAATCCTCTTCCTCCTGTTCCTCTCTGAAATAAGATTCGTCGACTTGTAGTTCCCTCTCTCTTTCTTGGAAGTTTTCTCCTCTTCACAACCCGAAACCAAACATGCTTGTTGCTTCAAGAATTCTTCATTATAGTCCAGTTTTTTCAAACCAGAAATGTTGAAACCAGAAATGTTCTCATATGACAAGTTCGAAGGCTCATATTGAGAATTGTAAGCACAATTTGAACCAAACCGTAGATGCTCATTAGAAATGTTTGGACTACCGGTATTGGACAGGCCCTCAATTCTAGTATATAAACCGGATCGGCTCACTTGCTGAAAAGCCTCTGACCTTGGACTGAGGCTTAACATATTCAATGAAGATGGTTGATTTTGTATGCACTTTTGAGGCGGTGTGTCAAGATATGCTTGTTCCAATGAGATATTGCAGTGAGACAAAATGAACTTCAAGAATTTTTTATCCTTTGGTATCTGAAAATGGAAATGAAAAAAGGTCAATAAGTTTTTCAAGAATTGGCAAAGTCCAGGCCTAAAAATTAAAACCTTACATTCTTCGTAGCATATAGCTCAATAAGGCCGTCCTCAACTGGGAGTAACACCAGGGTTCCAGAAAAATTCTGTTGAAGTAAAACCAAAATCTATCATTGCTAATTACATAAATTCACAAACATAAACAACAGAAAGAAAAGAGATAATTACTTGTGAAGGATATGAATCTGAGCCTTCGACTTGGCTGAGCCATCTGGGTTGTCTTGATATCACCACCTCTGTATGAACTCTGGCATAAAAATAATAATAATAATAATAATAATAAGATATTTTGAAGAGGCTTAAAACTTGACTTAGATATATGAACTTTAGAAAGAGCAAAAAAGGAGCTGAGAAAAGAGATTGTACACACCCAGAATATAAGGGCATTGAAAAAGGAAGCTGGGAAAGAGCCTCACAGGCCTTTGTCCTCACAGAATGCTTAAAGTAGGTGTCCCTGCAAAGTGATGAACTCAAGGGGCTATTTTCTTTTCTCTCTTCTTTGACATTTTCAGAGTCATAACCACCACTACAACAGCAGCCCATCCATTCAACAAATCTACCAAAAAGAAAAAAGTGATTGAAACGAAAAGAAGATTGAAAAAAGAGTGTAAAAACTTGATATGCTACTACTACTACCTGGAAGGGTCATCACCCAATTTCCAAACGACAATATAGTCCCATTGTTGAGCCTTAAGAAGGGGCCTAAACCACTCCACAACTTGATCTTTCATTGATGTGTTTGTCTCCTTTTTACGACAAAGTAGTTTTGCTCTTGAGTATATAACAAAATGAATGATAATGGTCCCTTTTGTACATGCATATATAGCAAGCACTAGAAGAGGAGGCTTCCAAATTGGGCACATATATGGTACACCTTCAAGGCTAACAAATTTCTATGATTTTCTATCATGGGGAATATCATCCCAAATCTCATTAGTAACAAATCTGTGCCCAGTTGGGAATCTCGTACAATATGAGAGAGAGAGAGTTTTTGACTGACTAAGCAGAAAAAGTACTGTATACCAGTGTTCCAGAATGATTATTATTTAATGGTTTAAAAGCACATTGTGAAAGCTACCAATTACTGAATAAATCATCAACATTCATTTTGGGGAAAAAAGGACGGCTGGACAGGTATTCCCTTTTTATGCGGGTTCATGGCATGCCCTATTAGGGAAAGTCCTTGCTGGTAACAATATTAAACAAATAGGTCTTTGTTTCACATATGTTCGCTTTTTCAACCATCAGTTGTCTCCAATGAAATCATAAAAATTAGGTTAGAGTTTATTTTTTTATTGAATAGGAACATAATTTGTCTTATAAAACAAAAAAGAATATAATTGAATTTTTTGAAAAAATTAAGTTCGTATTTATTTTTTAGGTTTCATTGGTTGAAAACTTTTTTATTGCATTTTTCTCACAAAAATTAACTAATTTGACCTTGTAAAAAAATAAATAAACAACTAAATTTAAATTTGTATTCAAACTTAAGAACTAAAAGACTAAATTTCTAAGTTCTAAAACTTGAAGGATAGCACGTGTCTTACGATGTGACTGGGTCAATACTTGTCTCCTAAGAAATATATTGTCAAAGCCTTAAAACTGTAATTAAGTGTACATAAACGAAGATTAGCTTCCATTAGCATTAGTAAACTAGAAATGAGCCTAAGCTTGCAGTTTATTCAAGAAACAAGAATAGATTTGCTTTTATTGTCATAATCTCACGAAGTTGCAGCTGGTGGAAAATAAAATGAAGATCAGGAAAAAGGAATATTTGCACCGGCAATGAGCGCTATGTTTGGTTTGCTTTTTCTTTTTTTCTTTCTTTTTTCCCCAGAGTGTACGGTATTTTTATTTTTATATATTGCATTTTAAGGTTATCAAAAAAATCATAGGTTGTATTTTAAACTTTAATACTTTTATATTTTAAATTCATATTAAATTTTGACCTTTTTCAAGTCAAAATTTAATTTTAACTACAAAAGAACCTAAACACTCTTAAAGAAAAACTAAAACATGCATAAAATTTTGAGAAAACGTTGAAATTTTCAAAATGTGAAAGATATTTAAATATTTTTACAAAGTGAAAAACTGAAAAATACATGAAAAAGTTAGAGAAAAACCTAAAATAATGTGAAAGATATTTAAGTATTTTATAAAGTCAAAATCAAACTTTGACCTAAAAAAAGTAAAAATTTGACATAAATTTAAAATATGAAGATATAATAGTGTTAAGATATAAAGTTTACCCAACTTCTAAATATAGGGTATAAAAATAGGGTATAAAAATAAAAATAACCCATGTCAAACAGTTAGCATGTCTAGGGGCTGAAACAGTTGCGGAAAAACAAAGGCCCATCCCTTGCCCCATGTAACAAATATATTTATCAGTTCAAAATGACATAACTAGTCTACACACTTAAACACTATGTTTGATAGAAGGGAGAGATGAAGGGAGGGAGAGAGTGAATCTATTGCTTGGAATTGGAAGGAGAGGTGACATAAAGGGAGAGAGTCCCCCTCCGAGCCCACCTATTTAGATCCCTCCATCAATGGAAGGATCCAACCAATCCACTCAAATTTAAATCAAAAAAGACTTTTTCATCCTTTAAAAAAATTCATTAACAAATAGTATAATATTGTACAATATTATAGTATTTGACATATAATTATTATCCATCATTTCAACTTACTAAAAAACATAAAAAATTACTATAATCCTCTCTATTCTTCGTATCCATCATCTATTCAACTCTTTCCGTCCCTCGTACGAAACGGAGCCTAAGGCAAAGCATCTAGCTAGGTGGAATTAGAGAAAATATTCTAATTTTATGTGATATGCAGGTTCCTGTCTGTTTCATATCTTATTCCTAAGTCATGATTCATGACAAATTAAGTCAAATCCCACACCCAACTTAGCCATCTAATCCCATTTCCTATACACTATAATTGTAGATTCAAGACCTCTTTTTTTTTTTTTTTTTAATGTCATGATCTCCTATTTTCAAGCTTATGATACATATGCTCTAATAGTTCCTATTATATTAGTGTATACCGACTCCACTACTTCATTTACACTAGTTATTCAAATGAAACTTTCTATTCATGAATACTATATCTTAAATAGGAAAAATGCGATCCAACGTATCTTCCACAATGACACTACTTATCTCAAGAGCTCAAAAATTTTCAGCCACCAAAAGAAAAGAAAATGCAAGTAATTTCCAGATAAACCGGCAAAGCTAAAAGGTTTTTAAAATTAATTTCTACTATTAATACAAGCAGCTAGCTGTTATAGACTTAATTAGTCATTTTATCTGTTTAATCATTTATTTGAGGATTGTTTGCTTTATCCCAACAAACATCTATTATTTTTGTTACAGGCACAGCCGTAATTTCACACCTGACTTTATGTAAAGTATAAATCCCCACTTGATGCCCGATCTTCCCCTTCTTCTCCAATGCGGAGAGGGAAAAAAAAAACTATAAATCGTATGAAATATATTTGCTTTAGTTTTATACAAGTTGAAAGCCTGCAAATCCCACATGAAAGTGACACGCGTTTTTCTCATTCTATCCTTATTTAAGCTTTCGTTTTAATTTTTTTAGATTTTATGTAAAAGTCATTATTATTTTTTACATATATATATATATATATATATGGTAATAGACACATGGGTGTGTGTTAAAAAAAAAAAAGAAAAAGTTAATATTCCTGTCAAATTTTCCACCAAAATTTCGTCCAACTAATTGGAAGGCGACATGACAACTACTCTATAAACCATAATAATGGTCAGGATTGCACTGAATTAGGAAGTCACTTCGGTATGGACACACTGGCTGACTACCTTCTCGATTCTTTATTAGATCACTCTTATTATTATTATCTTCTTCCATGTGCACTGCACATGCTATATCATTTTCTTATTGCAGATTGTTAAGAGAACTGGTTTAAAGCAGTTTGAATTTCACGACATTTTTTCCCCAACTTTTGAACCTTCCGTTTCTTATTGTCAATTTGTTATTACAGATTGTATATTACTAGATTTCATAACATTTTCTCTAGTTTCATAATGCTGTCTTATGCCTCATATTCACTGTCAATTTTTTTATTTACTGCCGTTTGTGGTAATTGATGGAGTTTGTTTTTCATTGTGGAATTTCCCTTCTCTAGTAGGTCCTCGTTTTTCTTTTTCTTATTCTTTTTTCTTTTTTTTGTATGTTTTCTTCTAATTGTGTTTTCTATATATGGAAAAATAAAAAATAGAAACAACTAACAAAAGTGGTGATTCGATTAGGGACGGCCCATTGTTCCATATTGGGTCGGTGTAGCACCGGCCCGTTATCCTTCCACGGCCGGGAGCGGAAGGTTTTCGCGGCTCTGTGAAACCAGCCTCACGCTGTGCCCTCCTCTCTAAGGGCCTCACAATCTGGGCCAGAAGATATCTACACTGGGCCCGGCACAATGGTGAACCAATGTCCCACTCACTAGAAAGCCCCCACTTGGGTTACAGGCCCCCACAATGAAGATGGTTTCATAATGCCTCATATTCACTATCATTTTTTTTTATTTTCTGCCGTTTGTGGTAATTGTTGGAGTTGTTTCTTTTTCTTTTTTTTTTTTGTATGTTTTCTTCTAATTGTGTTTTCTATATATGGAAAAATAAAAAATAGAAACAACTAACAAAAGTGGTGATTCGATTAGGGACGGCCCATTGTTCCATATTGGGTCGGTGAAGCACCGGCCCGTTATCCTTCCACCGCCGGAAGCGGGAGGTTTTCGCTGCTCTGTGAAACCAGCCTCACGCGGTACCCTCCTCTCTAAGAGCCACGCGATCCGGGCCTACGCCCAAATCACACAGCCCAACTCACGGCTTGGAACGGGCAGGCCAGAAGACAGCCAAACCGAACCCGGCACAACGGGTTGAACCAATGTTTCACCACCTTAAAGCCCCCACTTGGGTTATAGGCCCTCGTTACCGAGCCCGGCGAGCTACGTTTTTTTTTCCTCCCCATATAAACAATTAAGAGGTCTCATAATGTTGCGATGTGGGACACTTTCAAGCCCAAGGAAGCTCATATTTAGCGCTTCGAGATGCACGCTGTTTGTTCCAATGTAAATCTTTCGTGCTCATTTTGACAACTGCTGATCTGGAATTGTTGGAGAAAACAACTAAAATTATGTATAAAAAAACTGCTTCCATATATTATTCATTACATTGGCCATGGTTACATTATGGACATTTTAATTTAAAACTTTGATTGATGAAAGTTCTTAATGCATATTTTGTGCTTATTAAGGAGGCGAGCTATATATATATATATATATATATATATTGCAAGTTTTTGCCTTTGTTTGATTCAACAAATTGTGCATATTACAAGAATTAGGTGAGACAATTCTTCGAAAGTTTTAACGTTGCTATATATAATTGCGTCATTTTAATGAACTGAGAGCCTGGTTTGACATGAAAGTGAAGAACAGCTTAAAATTATATATTTCATCTATTTTTCTTAATAAAGTTTGAACTGAATAATACATAACTTGTATGATTGTACTTGTCGTGTTTTGAAGTTTCCAATGTTGGTCATGAATGTAATGCGCTTTCCTTAATTTGTTGTAATTTTGGGGATAACTATTATGGTTCTATTTAGGATCATTCTTGTAAATTTTTCTTTATTTATATATTGTAATTCACTTTGTTCTCTGATTTTTTAAAACTAGTCAAAATTCCATTGAGCTATAAAAACCGGTCATTTTGCCCTCTTCATCAAATTTCGTCTATATTTTACTGAGATTGATGACATGACATATAATTAAATATTAAAAAACATATTAAAATTATAATTAAATAAATATTAAAAAATAAACACTTTATTTTATTTTTTTTAGTTCTTTCTTTTCCTCTTCTTCCCTCCCCTCTCACTCTCTTTCTCTCACGATCTCTCTATCTTTCCCCTGTAAATTACACCAAGAAATCTATACGATTCTCAAATGAACTAAAACCCAAAATCATCGTGAAAGCTCAACCAGAATCACAATGGAAAATAAGGAAAACTAATAATCGTCCATCCAATGATAAACAAGTACACCATACAATTCATAAAAAATAAAAAAATAAACAAAAACCATCCCAAAGCAACTTAGGGTTTACAGAGCAACATTTTCAGGAAAAAAAAAAAAAAAAAACCCTTCCCAGCGACACCAGCCACATCCAATCCACGCTACTGTACCCCTGCATGACCCCCCTTCCCTCACCGTCCCCGTAGCAGCCCCTACCCTTCGTCCCCCTCCTCTATGGCCCCTCACCATGTCGCCCACACAAGTTCAAGAGAAAGATATAGAGAGAGAAACAAAGATTGAGACGTAGATCAAGAGAAATTTATAAAAATAATCCTTTTATTTTGACCGGTTTTTTATAATTTAAGGGTATTTTGATCAATTTTTAAAAATTATAGGTAAAATAAATTAATGTACATAGATAAAGAGAAATTTATAAAAATAATTCTTTTTTTTTTGCTATAATTTATTATAATTTACTGTAAGTCTTCACATATGCTATATTTTTCAATTTAAAAATTTCGATTCTAGTCATCTTCTCAAACACCTTACAAAACATTGACATTTAGAGACGAAGCCATGTACAAATTAATACAAACTTTGTCATATGTCCCCAATAATTTAAAATTTTGTGTTTTACAATTCTTTTTTTTTTTCATTCCTTTTTCTTTTTTGGTTTGCCTATACTCTCTCTCCCTACTAATTCTTTCCCAGCCCTTGTTTTAAGGAAATTGGCTCTGTACCTTCTCTCTCCGACTCTCCCCATTCTTCTCCTTTTATTTTATTTTTCTCTCTCGGATAATATTTTTAACTTTAGTGTTTTTTTTTTTTTGACACTTATCTTCCATTCACCATCTTCTTATTCGCTTCACTTCTTTGTACGTCTTTGCTTTCTACTGTCCACTTTTTTTTTTTTTTAATTCCTTTCTAGTTTCCAAGAGTAACAAAGTTGTTCTCCAAAATACATGAACTTTTATAATATTATATTTTATGTCGTTACTGATAATATTATTTTTTAAAAAATATGTTAACACTATTTGCATAATTTGTTATTTTACTAAAAATTTGTAAAAGTTTTACTGAATCTTTTTTATCATTTCTTTTATTTTTTAATATTTGATATATCTTGCAACTGATTTGGAATATATTGTAAATAGTTTTTCTTTACAAAAATTTAAATCCATGTTCAAATGAGTCGATAGATCATTTTGGGTTCAACCATGTTGTACTTTTGTCTTGTTCTCTCGTTCTAATTTGTGATTTATTGGTAGATGGAATTTATGGCGGTTTTACTTATTGGGAATTCAACAAACTTATTTTCCAAATATATCTTTACTTTAAGTTAGTTATTTACTTCACACGAGGGTAATTTTGTAACTACATTTATTTTATTCTAATTTCTTCACATTCTTTAGCAAAGTAAACAAAATAATAAGAATTTAATTTCGCATGTAACTTAATTACCTAATAGATTGGTAAACACTTTAATGAAACTTTGAAACTAAATTGCATGGAACTTAATTCCTTTTCATGCATGTTAATGCATGTTTTTCTTGCCATTTACTTTATATAATATATATATAACAGTATCTTTATTTTGATCATTGTTTGATTTACTAGCTCATCTCTAGGCTGAATTAAACAAGGCGATCATTTTAGCAAAAAAAAAAAAAAGAAAAAAAGCTATCGTATGTCATACAAAAAATTATGGTCAATATACATCAATCATGTTTCATGCATGCCATGGTTCCATTCATATATTTAGTTACATTTTGCACATAAGTACGCCAAATTCTCAGTAGAATACATAGAAAAGAACTTCAAAAACAAAAAAGTGAAAAAAACAAACAAAGAGTGAAAAACAACAAGGATACCAAACCAGCTAAATCTAAATCAAGGCTTCACATATAAATCTGGTATATTATTCATGATTGGCTCTGGGGCCACCATCGTGATGATCACCATGGTGCCTCACTTCGCCATTAACAAACACCACATGCCCTCTTCCCTCTCTGTTCCCATTAGGCTTAACACCATTCCCTTTTAGAACCGGTCTCTTATTATCAAACCCAAACTCAATATCTCCTCCTCCTCCTCCTCCTCCTCCTTCTTTGGGACGAGGATTTATATTATTCGGATTATTCCCAAACTCAACATCTCCATGATCTCTGGCTCGAAAATTGTTTCTGCCATTATTCCCAACCTCAACTTGATGATGATCTGACCTTCCTTTGTGACTACGAGATGGCTTGTGGGAACTTTGCGCCTTTGGCTTTTGGTTGTGAACGACTCGCCCGTTGCAGAGCCTACCAAGAAGGCAAGCAATGGCCGAAACGACAGCTATGATGGCTAAGACGATGAAGACTGTCCCAAACGAGCCGTTAGAGTGGTGGGAGGAGTCTGGGACTGGCTGTTTTGTTACGGGGTTCGGGTAAACTACTACTGGTTGTTGTTGTTGTTGCGGTTGGCTTTGGGGCTGTGGTTGTTGTTGTTGAGGCTGAAAAGTTGACATGTTTTGGGATTAATTAGATTTTGGAGAAGAGAAGAGAAGATGTTTGGGATTTGGTGTTCTGTTATGTAGTAGTAGTATTAATGTTACAAGTCATTTAGAGGGTTAACAATGTGGGTGGTTCTTTGAGTGTGGGGAAAGGGAGAGTTTTGGGTATTACTCATGGGACAAGCAAAGGTTATTATTGTTGCCTGTAAGAAGGGGTTATGTATAATGGTGAGGTTCAAGTTTATTGGAGGGCTTGTTTGGAAAAAAAAAAAAAGTAGAAAAGAAAAGAAAAAGAAGAAGCTTTTCTTTACTAAAGGAAGAGGAGGGCTCTATAAAGATATTCTCTTGTTTTCTTTACTGCAGAATGGAGCTATAGATTGCTTTGTATAGAGAAAAAGCAAGATTTTGGAGCTTTAGACCTGAAAAATAATATTCCCAAAAAGCCCATGAAAGAGTGGCATTTGTTGGCAGGCATTCTCATTTTAATATGTGAAATAGGGGGTGATTATAGTGCCATTAGAAATATACAATCATGAACGTGTACACGCTACATATCCATCCATAGCCAAATATTACACTTTAATAATAACTATCCATATCCATTTCATCCGTAAAAAAATAAAAAAAAATAAAAAAATAAAAAAGGGGAAAAAGTGCATATAACCATACACTTTAATTATTTGATCGTCAATTTGCATGAAATTAAGATTATGACATGCACAAAGAGGCGCTTTCTTTTCACTTAAATCACAGGGTTTAAAGTGGTTGTAATTTGACAAGTATAGTGTGAAGTGAAAGAAAGTCTTGCACATATTATAAGAATACAACTCAGAAATGTGAGACCAATTTGGCTTTCCGGGCTTTTTCTGGTCTAAAGATTTTTATAACTTCAAGACATTTTAGAGACATAGATTATGAGGTTCAACATAGGGATCTGTGCAACAATGACCTTTAGCATTTTCTCATGAAGAAGCTTATCAACTCAATGGGGCCACTCGTTGCTTGATTGTCTGACATTGGTTTTTCCTTTTTCTTTCTAAAAAGAATTATTCTGCTAGAGTGGATTGAGCTTGATTTTTCTATTATCTTTATCTTTTGATGATTAGAACAATCATAAATCTCAATTCTCAAAAACAGGTTGGTGCTTGAGCACAAGTACCATACAACCTTTGGGCCCTCAAATGAACACTCTAGAAGATGCTCTTTCTATCACTTCATGCTTTTGCAAATGAATCCTTGTTACCTGGCATAATTTAATTGGTTCTAATTTTATTTTAATCTTAATAATGCCACTTTAAAATGGCATGGAGAATTTTTTTTTCCTTTTAAAGTACTAGTGTAGTTGAAAAAATGTTTGGGGGGAGGCCTTTGCAGTCTACATCACCAAGCGAGCCACTATAAATTACAACATGTATGTCTTCACCATGTTATCCGACCTTTCATCGCGTACCCAATAATTGTAAAGTCATATTCTTAATTTATGGAGGAACGTAGGGTGATCAATCCACAACATTGCTCTATACAAGTATATTATTTTCAAGGAAACAGAAAATTTATCTAATTTTTTTATTATATTACACGTGGACTAGAAACAAGTATTGCCTTCTAAAGCAAAGAATTTATGAACCAATTCCGCATTTAAGTCCACTTTATAAATCTTCTACCGAAAGAAAATGCATGTTAAATTCACACATAGATTCGAACAAATACAATAAAAAGAATTTTATTGTACGATATTTTATGACTCTGGCTGCTAGCATGAGCAAATTACAAATGAATTTTCACCAAAGCACAAATGTTTTCGAGCCCCCAATTTTGCATTCATCAAAGGATTGAGACTCACTGAAGTGTATGCCCCACTTCTTATTAGAGTGCAGAGCTAGAGAATCACAATATGCCCTGACTCTTCGACCATAAAATAAAATAGAATAAATTCTGGAGAGGCTAGGAATTAGTATAGAGGTTTATCGGGTTAGCAATATGGTTCATGACATGACATGATAATACAACTTGAAAACGGTACTAATTTCTTAGGTCTAGGTTGGATAAAAAAAGGGAAAGATTTTGCGGCATTTTAGGATTATTGGGGAAGCTATTAATTTGTTAATTAGTTTTTTTTTTTTTTTTTTTCATTTCAACTAGAAGAGTCTTTACACGAAAATATAATTCTTGTTTTATTCTTGAACAAAGTAGTACTGATTTGTGTGTACAAGGATAGTCCATTCTTCAAATTAAGTAGTTCTTTGATAACATGGATGGATTTTAAATCCCAGTAAGTGAAAAAAGGAGATTCCAAAAACGTTATAACAAGCTCTGAAATTAAGCTGGTTTTTTTTTTTTTTTGGGTCATAAATCTTTCTTTCTTGAAATTCATTGATCGTTATATCGGCAAAAGAACAGAAAATCGTTTATCATCACTATAGCAACCTAATTAGTTGTAAGTCCCTCCACCCTAATCATAGATTGAGGATGCGAGTCATTTTAAGTCCCATTTAAAAGTGATGGTATTCCCCGCCTTGTATCAAAAAAAAAAAAAGATATCTTTATGATATGTTTCTGTTATTTGAACACATTTAGCTAGCAGTAGTGCACGGCTTTGTTCTGTTCTAAAATTCATTTCCGTTTTTTCTGTCCTTTGAAGGAAAATTTCATTTTCTTGAAGGAATAAAGTTTTAGTTAAAAAATTAATTTTTAAAGAGATATTAATAAGATTTTTTAAGAAGGAAAATTTACATAATTATTTCGTGTTTTTATAATATACTTGCAATTTATTTTGGACTTTTCAATTATATATAAAAAAAATTCAGTATGTATTTAATTTATACCCTTAATCAGTCGATACTCAATTTTAAATAATGTTCAAAACACTTGAAAACGAAAAAGAACGGACGCATCATTTTTTTACCGTCATTTGCTTATCAATTAGAAAACGACACATCGTTGTGTTTTGCTTGCCTACAGTCCGCAATCAAAATACAAGTTATACGACATGTAGTTGAATTCATGATAGATGACAATGTCGCTTTTAGACAGACAGACGACATGACATTTGCTTTCAATGAAAATACGACTTGTCTCTTTCCGAAAGGGGGACCCACAAGACTATCAGAGCTTGTTTGACAACGACTGATCCTTTTTCCTTCAATTGCTTGGCCTCTTGGAGCTTTTTTTAAATTAATTTTATAGATGCCCCTAAATTTACTCTAATTTAATTTTAAGAGTGTCTCTTGAATTTTTTATTTTAACTTTTTTTCCAAACTATTGATTTCATGTTAACTTACGTCTATTTTTTTTTAAATTAGAGAGTGATTTGGTGTTTGAAACTTGGTTTGAATCAGTTGGTGTAAAACACTGTAGCAACAAAAAAATTTTATATTATAGCTTATTTTTATTTACACTATAACAATAAAGAATTTTACATTATTTGAGTTCAAACCAATTCTCCAAACACATGTTAAGTTGGCACTAGAGATGTCAAAATAGGCGAGGCTAATGGGCCGGCATGAGTATGACACATTAAAAAGCAAACACAACACAACATGACACAATTATTAAATAGGCCTAATCCCTCCTACTAATTAAATGGATTGGGCCTGGTGTAACTTTTGAGTACAGAACATGTTAAGGGCGCAACACGTTAAGGACCTGGCACGAGCGCGAGCACGAGCACGTTAAAAGCATAATTGAGTTCTAATTATAAGCACGATTAAAATATTCAGTTTGAAACTAATTTTACTAATATATTCTGTATTTTTATAAATATTTTTTTATAAATAAGTTCTAAATTTATAATAGATTTGATTAAAAAAAAAGTCAAATAGATTATTTGTTGTTAGTAAATTATTAATTGTCAATATATACTTACCCTCTTTGATTTATATAAAAAATTAAATAACGAAAACCATACCGTACAAGATTCTATAAAGTTGTTGTCCTCAAAAAAAGATTTTTTAATTAATATTGCACTTTCTTTTATCATGATTTAATGTTTTCTTTTTTTAATTTAACATTAAGCAGGAGAAATTCACATTAAAAGCTAAAAGTACAATAAAAAGCATGAACAACGATACGGGCAAGAGCACTGCCCAAGCACTTTATGGGCACGACCTATTAAAAAATAAGTCATAGGCTGGGCTTGACGCTACCAAGATTAATTTACACTAGTGGCCTTTCAAGAGTAGAAGTTATCTTAATTTAACCCACAGTTTTCAATTTCAAGGGATCTATTATTTTAACATTTGCAAAACCATACACAAGTTGGGGTAGGGAGTGGTTTGGTGTGGTTTGACTAACAAATTGAATTGATTTAAACTTAGAATTATTTACACTAGTGGCCTTTCAAGAGTAGAAGTTATCTTAATTTGACCCACAATTTTCAATTTCAAGGGATCTATTACCTTAACATTTGCAAAACCATACATAATTACCCATTTTGTCATGTATGTTTAGAGTCACTTTGATAGACAGAAGAAAACCTTGTGAATCAGTCACTTTGATACTGCCACCACATAGTGTTTTCTTTTGTAAAAAGCTTGAGATTGTAGTAGAAAAGGGCGATTAAAGAAGGGATTAGAACAATCCTTCGTGCAAAAAGCTTGAGGACAATGTTACGCATTAGAAATGGGGGTAATGAGGGGCAATTTGGCGGTGCAAGGCGAGGGGGCAATAACTAGACAATGTCAAAAGAGGACGAAGCGAGGCAAGGATCTGGATGGTGAAGCAAAACAACAAATCTGGGTGGCAAGTGGAGCCAAGCTGGCAAATCTCATATTTATCACTCAACAACAATATAATTTGCCTCAACTTGTCGGGATATGAAACCTACTACTCACCTCAACTTACCACTTAGTGTGTATATGTTTTGCAAACATCAAGAGTATTAAAGCCTTTAATGGGTCATTTGAAAAAACAGTTCTAACCATCAGTTACAACTATAATAGTACAAAACTCTCACATACTACAGTGCAAAAGCTCTCACATACTATAATTCTCAAACCAAAACTGTTAGTTACAACTGTTCTTTTTAACGCTTATAAAATTGAAGGCTGGGATCAAATTGAGATAATTTTCAGCATTAGGGACTATTTGTGTAAATAACTTTTAAAATTAATAAGGTATTATTTAAAAAAAGAAAGAAAGAAAAAAAAAGATGTTTGATAAATATAGTTAGAATCAATTTTTTAGTTCAAAATAATGTAACAAATAAAAGATTTAAACTATAATATTTTTTATTTTTATTTTTTAATGTATAAAAGTTTTACGTTATTTATAAACTTAAAAAAATTGATCCTAATGCCACTGCCACCTATAAGCCGTACAATTGGTTTTGTTTGGGCGAAGGCCCATGAAAAATTCAACCAATGGGAACAAAAAAAAAAATACAAACACTATTGTCTAAAAAAAGAAAAAGAATTATTGCGTGGAAGACATGACGTGTCAAAAACAAACGACAACGACTTGATTGAAAGTGTTCGACAACATTTTCTTGGCACCCAAGTTTCGCACTATTTTTCCGGACGGCTTTTTTCTTTCTTTTTTTTTTTTTTTTTTTAAATCAAAGCTTTTCTTTCTGGTCTTTCTTAAATCTTATGTACTCTTTTTATCTTATTTTTGATTGTCTTGTAAACCGTTTGGTATATAAGTTAAAAATGCAGTTTAAATAGTAAAGATGATTTTTATTGTTTGAATTAATATTTGATGGAATAATAATTAAGGTAATTTAAATTATAGATATTCTCATTTTTATTTTTTTATAAATTATAATTTTTTAAATACCAATTATTATTTTAAATATAATATTTTATTTTTATTTTAAGTTTTTATGTTTTAAATACTAGTTTAAAGCTATGATTTAATTTATATAAATTTTTATGTTAAGCCATACTATACGCACCAGACAAACCATTAAATTTTTTCTGTCATATTTGAACGAAATTGAAGAGAAACTTTCGTATTCCGAATCCCAAAAAAAAAAAAAGGAAGGCAAAAGGAAAGCATCTCGCTGGGGGTGTATATATAGGCCCAAATGTAAGACAAGAAATTTACGCAACTCAAGGAAAAACGCTGCAACAAGAAAAGACTTGACAAAAAAAAAAAAAAAAGAACCAAAGCTCAGTCCACTCTCCATCCACAGACTCGAAAATGGCGAACGGCGATGTTGATGGCGTCTCTCATGACTTATCGGCGCTCTTCTCCTCCGACCAGAGGGACTTCCTCGTCCGCAACAATGGCGACCAGGTACGACTCTTTCATAAAAACAATTTCGAGTACTGGATTATCTTAAAACATCGTATTTTCTTTCTATTTTCGTTCGTTTGTTTGTTTTTTTGCTTTATTTGTGAATATTACATAAAGTTCCTTGTTTCTATCAAAGCTTTTGATTGATCGGGTTTTGTTGACTTACATCGTATTTTCGTTCTATTTTCGTTGGTTTGTTTGTTTTTGGCTTTATTTGTGAAAATTACTGAAGGTTCCTTTTTTCTATCGAAGCTTTTTGATTGATGGGTTTTGTTTACTCTTGATGTTTTTAGGTTCAAGTTAACCTTTTTTTTCATCATCCAAGTGGGTTTCTTATTATGCTGAATCAAAAGTTTAATTGATGATCAGATGGTTTTAGATGTCTCATTTCTCTCTTCATTGTAAGGTTTGAGTGATTTTTTGGGTCTTCTTCTCGCTTTATTGCAAGGTTTTTGTACTAGTCTTGAAAAGTTTCAATTCGATGATGATCTGAGGGTTTTTATGTTTATTTCTCTCTTCATTGAAAGGTTTTTGTGCTTGTCTGGAAATGTTTTTTGATTGGTTGTTCAAAGTTTGTTCATTTTTGGTAATTTTAGGTTGCAATTAGTAGCTTGAGCGGGAAGATTGTGGGGATATATTTCTCTGGATCGTGGTGTGGTCCTTGCCGCCGTTTCACTCCCAAGTTGGTTGAGGTCTACCAAGAAGTGGCGTCGAAAGGCGACTTTGAAGTGGTCTTTGTGTCTTCTGATAAAGATGACGAGTCATTCAATGGCTACTTCTCTGACATGCCATGGCTTGCTATCCCCTTTGCTGATTCCGAGAGAAGGAGGCGCCTGAAGGAGTTGTTCAAAGTGAGGGGAATTCCTAATCTAGTCTTTATTGACTCAAATGGGAAAGTTGCAACTGAGGATGGGACCATGATTGTGATGGAACATGGAGTTGATGGATATCCGTTTACCCGTGAAAGAATTAACTTCTTGAAAGAGGAAGAAGAGGCAGCAAAGAGGAACCAAACCTTGAGTTCCATCTTGGTCTCTAGATCCCGTAATTATCTGATCTCAAACAATGGGAATGAGGTAAAATTTTTCTTATTTACATTGGTAGGCTGGCTCTATTTTAGACTTTTATTTAAGTGAATAACATTAATGATCTTTTAATATATGTATAGGTTCCAGTGTCTGAGCTCGAAGGGAAAACAGTTGGCCTCTATTTCTCAATGAGCACTCATGAAGCATGCGTTGAATTTACTTCCATGCTTGTGGATGTTTACAATAAGCTCAAGGAGAAAGGTGAGAAATTTGAGGTTGTTTTAATACCTCTGGACTATGAAGAAGAAGAGTACAAACAGGGGCTTGAGACGATGCCATGGTTAGCTTTGCCTTTTAAGGACAAAAGCTGTGAAAAGCTTGTCCGATACTTTGAGCTCAAAACCATTCCTACACTGACTATAATAGGCCCAGACGGCAAGACTTTGAACCCTAATGTGGCTGAACTCATTGAAGAACATGGCATTGACGCCTACCCTTTCACACCTGAGAAGCTCGATGAGCTCGTTGAGATTGAGAAAGCAAAAGAAGCATCGCAGACATTGGAGTCACTGTTGGTTTCTGGAGACAAAGATTTTGTAATTGGAAAAAATGGTTCCAAGGTACGCTTCTTCGCTCTGCTACTTCTAGATTTGTGTTTCTTGATAGTTTTTCTTATCAGTCATGTATGGTACTATAGAAGGACTCAGATATTCAATCCTGCCTTTGATCAGGTACCTGTGTCTGAACTTGTTGGAAAGAACGTTCTGCTCTATTTCTCAGCTCACTGGTGCCCACCTTGCCGTGGATTCACTCCTAAGCTTATCAAGGCATATCATGACATTAAAGCAAAAGACAATGATTTTGAAGTGATCTTCATCTCAAGTGACAGTGATCAGTCCTCCTTTGATGAATACTACTCCAGCATGCCCTGGTTGGCCCTTCCTTATGGTGATGAGAGGAATAAAATTTTGGACCGCAAATTCAAAGTTGAAGGCATTCCTACAGCTATAGCCATTGGCTCCTCTGGTCGAACAGTCACCAAGGATGCGCGAGACCTCATAGGTGTTCATGGGGCCGATGCTTACCCATTTACTGAAGAACATCTGAAGCATTTGGAGGAACAGGCTGAAGAAGCAAAGGATGAACCGACAACAGCGGAGGGATTTGTTTGTGAAGGCGATGTGTGCCGCAAAGTTTGATAAACCATCTAGAAATTTGCTATGTATTTATCTGGTTTGCAGCCCCCTGGTGTCTAGTCTTTTTTTTTTTTTTTAATTGTCAAATAAGAACACACACCAGTATGACGTTGTACTTGTCATGAATGCTGGTCAGGCTTTCTATGTGATTGCTTAAGATCTGTAGTAGTCGGTCTGTGTAATGTTGTGGGATTTTGTATGAAAAATTTGTGATCTTACTATATATGCAAATAATCTGTTCAGGTTGTTTCGAGAGGTTGCATTATCTTCTGTCCTTTATTCTTTTTAATACTCGAAACAAAATTTACAGTTTTGCACAGGCCAAGGCAGTACAATTCTCTGTCGTCTCTCGCGTTATCGGTCGTTTTTATTTATTTTATTTTTGTTACTTTGTTGGGTTAATTTGGTACAAGGGTGTCTGAAAAATTTTTGACAAAAATTGTTGTATTCAATTTTAAAGAAAAATTATTGTACGGTAAGATTTTAGATTGTAACTTATTTTTTTTTATTTTTTTTTATGAATTGCATGCGAATGTTTTTATGATGTGGCAACAAAAAGTTTTTAAATTTTTTGCCGTTCCGCTTGTCATGTTGTCTGTGGTAGCTTGTTCTGGTGTTGTTTTTCACCGACTCCTTCTTCCCCATATTGTCATTTTGTGCACTCACGTTCCATCGTTAAACCCAGCTGTCATTTTTCATATGGTCGTTATTCTCAGAGTTTACTTCACTTTCACGTTTGTTGTGAATATTGTGATTTTGAGTTTTGTTTTGGTTTGTTCAAAAATCAAACTATAGGTCGTTTTCATTTTTCTGTTGCTTTTCAGTGTCCGTCGTTTTTGTTGTTCATTTATGTCGTTTAAAATTTTGTTTCCGTTGGTAAAATTGCTCTCTTTCAGATGATTTCATAAGGCCTGCAAATTCATTGTGAATATCATGTCGTTTTGGTGTCGTTTCAGGGTTTTTTTTTTGTTTCCTGTTGTACTTTTTAGCGCTTTTTGGGTCCGTATTTTTCCAAATGCTCTCTCGCTTACCCATTTTTTCGTCCATCTTTTGTGATATTATTTTTCAACATGACTTTAAATTCAGCTTGATCTTTTCAATTCTGCTAATTGCCTTTAAATTTTTGTCGTCGTTTATATGATTTATGTCTTTTTCAAATTTTGTTGTGGTTTTCAGGTGTTCTCACACTACTTTGTTTTTTTTTTTTTTTTTGGGAAAATCACAACGTTGATTTTTAATCCCTTTGTTTATTGTTTTTTCCGTTTTATCCTCATAGGTGATGAAAATGGTAGAATTTCGCATAATACGCGTATAGTTCTTTCCTGTCTTTTACTCCGTTTTAGAAAAAGAAGAGGTGCAACTTTTCCTATTCATTGATGATTCACGCAAGCTCAATTTTAAGGTCTCGTAAATGCATTGGATGGCCAAGAAAGGCCGGTTTTACTTGCTTATACATCATTTTTTTGTTTTGTTTTAAAGGAAAAAAAAAAAAGAAAGAAAATTTGCAAAATTGATAAAAAGCAAAAAATATGTCATAAAACGACAAGAAAGCAGAAAGACGACTATAACTTTTTAAACGACAACATTTCTGTGTAGATCGTTAAGTGCTTTAGAAGTGTCTCTACATACAGCAACATATCTGAAATATTTCACAAACGGCGATGGAATGAGGATAAGGACCTTGGAAATAACAATAAATTCAAAATAGAAAACTACAGCAGTTGAGGAAAACGACAGAATGATTTTGCAAACGACATGACTTAGGTATGCCAAAAGAAGAACCCAAAAAAAATAGAAGAAAAGACCTAAAAGCAAGAATATCAGATTAACAATGTTGATTTTTTGGTCCTTGACCGAGCCTGGCTCGTATTTGCCTCCCGTAAGAGGAGCGCGTCTCCTGAGATTGGAACCTATGATCACTCATACAAGAGGGCTTTAGGTGTATCCCAGGTACCAACTGTTTCAATTCCAAGGGACGCGCTCACTCCGCGGGAGGCAAATCTGAGCCCAGGCCTTCTCAGACCTCTTCGGCAATACGTTCGAGAGACCCGTCAGACTCTGGCCAGGGACCAAAAAAACCCTCAACATAGAAACGCGCTAGTTAGATTGGTACCTGGGACACACCTAAGGCTCTCTTATACGAGTGATCATAGGTTCAAATCTCAGGGAACGCGCTCCCCCATGGGAGGCAAATCTGAGCCCAGGCCTCTTAAGCAATACGTTCAAGGGACCATCAGGCTTCGGCTAGGGACCAAAACAACCCTCAACAAACAATGTAACACTCATTCCAGTATTTAAAAAACGAAGTTGCAGTCAAAATTTTTACAGACGACCAGAATTCAAGGGAACATAAGTATTCCAGTATCCCTTCAAAAGAAAATTCCAGTAAAAAAACGACGGTATACTTAAAATTTTTGCAAACGACAATAATTTACGACGCTCTCCTTTTTCTTTTCACTGGAGACGACGCTCGTTCTTGAAACTACAGCATTGTATTCATCAACAAACGACAACAACACTGCACACAATAAACACAAGAAGTATTTACATAAAATGATCATTTTTAGACTTTCAGTTCAAGATATGTCTATAATACAATAATACTGTCACTATGTTTTTTAACAAGTTATTAGGATTGGGCTTCTCCGGTTGTGTCATTTCACAGTTACCATTTTCAAATAACTAATTGCCTTTGCAAAGCTTTTTTATCTATTTTTTTAAATTATTGTATTATTTTCAATAACTGATTTCACCCACAAAATTCAAACTTTATTAGTTCACAAGATGATTAGCATTTTCACGGAGAAAGGAAACGGTTAACATACATCATACACCTGTAAAAAAAAAAAAAAATACTATTAATCTATTTCTAAGGAAGGGTATAAAAGTCATTCTGTGTCAGTTCCCGGTTAATGTGCAAATATCTCTGTTTGTGGACAATTTTTTTTGTCAATCCCTACACAACGGACATATATGGCTTCATTTGACAACTTAATTAAAACTTTCAACTGCTTTAATATAGAGCTCTCACATATAAAAAGCTTTTATATGCTACAGAGATTTGATTTCAATTTGTTTCAACTATGTTCTCGAACGCTGTCGTCATTAACTCTAAACACAACGACTAACCTCAAAGTCAACTTTGCTTCTGTAAAGCCCATTAACGGACATAGTCGTTGGTCGTTTAACGTACCATTTTAACAAGCAGATGTCAACAGTAATACAGAACCTAATTAACGATCATTAACACTATAATAATTAAAAATTATAAAATTTTTTGATAAAGTTAATTTTTGCCATTAAAATGAAAAATTTGCTATCTTTTAGCGTCACCATTGAGATATTGCTATATGTTTAAGAAGGGGGTTGAGTTTGAGCGACTTCTGTGATATTATTATTCTATCTTCCACTTCTGCAGGAGGTCTTGTATATGCTCTTCCAGGGAATAGAATGAAAACATTGGCCTTGTTGATTTTCTCGTTCCCTGTTTTCCCTATCTTCTGTGGGCAAAACTACTGATAAAGTAGACCCAACAGGTGTGATTTATCGTGATGAAATGTTTAATCTATCTTTTAAAATGCTTGAAAAACTAGTTTGAATTGAAAAAATATGTTTAAATGTCATAACTTAAGAAAGCTTTACATTGTAATATATTTTTACTTCTTATCGTAGCATCTAAGATTGTGAATGATAGAAGATTCTTCTTCTTCAACTTATTATCTCTGAGTCTATTAGAAACCACATAAAAAGAAAGCGGCAAGTGTTGATTCGAGGCAAAGATAATGAGAATCAATCAAACCTCTTGTTTCTTTTTTAAGCTTCACGCTGCATATGTAATAGCAAAAGATTCTGAAAAGGGCAAAATTGAGAACAAAGTAAATTGGACCAAATTATTTTAGATTAATTACAAAAATTCTTTATCAATTATAGTCTTTGTGCTACTTTACCCCGTGACTTTAAAACGTAATAGTCATTCTTCTGAAGTATTAATTGTTAACAAAAATAGTCTTTTTATTAGAATTTTATCTACAAATTAAACAATTTAAAAATTAGGGGTATTTTGATAATATAAGTTACAAAAATAACAAAAAAAATTAAACTATAATAAAAATAGTCTTTATTGAAGATTAAAATAAAAAAATTAATTAAAAATATACTACTATTTGGATATCTCTTTTTTTATATACATAAATTTTCTTTAAAATTTTATTAACTTTTTTTCATCTCAAAAAGTATTTTAAAATTTTAAAAATTATAAATACCAATATAAACTTTAAAAATATGAAAGAAATTTTATTAATAACATCAGAATTTTTCTTTCTCTTTGACAATTTTATGTGGTATTTTTTATTATATTGAATATATTTGTGTTATATTCTTTTTTCATGTCATTAATATATATAATTTTTAAAATTTAAAATACTTTTTTGGTGTGAAAAAATAATAAAATTTTAAAGAAAATGTTGATAATATCAAAAAAAGGATTCCAATAATATAGTTGCTTTAATTGATTTTTTTTTTGTTTTGCTTTTAATAGTCAATAAAGACTATTTCTATTATAGTTTTAATTTTAAGGCCATTTTATAATCAAAATTATTAAAATATCTCTTAACTTTTAAATTATTTGTTAATTTTTTTTTAAAATTATATCAGAAGGATTATTTTTATTAATAGTATATACTTTAAAGAAAATAAAGATTATGTCTTAAAATTTAAAGGTAAAATGTTACAAAAACTATAATTTATAAGAAATTTTTATAATTAATCTAATTATTTTAAAAGACTTGTAAGAATAAAGCAAGCAGTTAGAAAAGAAATGAGGGCCCACACTCCCTTCTATCACCGCTGGATTAGGTTTGTCTATCTAATCCAATGGTCAATAATATAAGATCGTTGGGCGATCGCCGTGGCGTGCTAAAACTAATTGTGTGGGAGAGTTTTCTTCCTCTGGCACCTAGGGTATTGCACGTGCGTCACGTGACAGTCTTCTCCCAAAGCTAACTGAGCGAATCTGGTACCTCAGCTTTTGATTTTTGAGCTTCTTCATTAAAATCTGCAATGGAATGAATATTCCTCCTGTTAAAGCACCCGCTTCGTAAGTTGTTTTCTTTTTCTTTTTTTTAATAAAAAAAAATTTTAAGTGAATTCTCTTGAATTCTATGTCTCCTGGTTAAAAAAAAAAAAATTTGAGTTTTTTTTCATTTGCTTTTGAGCTTCTCTTTCCTGGGTTCTTAGTTGCCTATTTTATTGCTATTGTTGTTGTTATCATGTGACTAGTAGAAAAGTCTCTAACTTTTGCTGGAAATGTTTGACAATTTAATAATAAATTAAACCTTTATTTGGTTGCTGCATGGCATTTGTTAAAGCGCTTGATAATTTATGCAGTTTTAATGGCTAAGATTGAGATGATAAAAAGAAGTGTAGAAATTCAAGAAAGGGAAAGGAATGGGACCTCCAAGAAATTTAAGATGGCAGTTCCTAAATTTTTGGTGCAACTACCTCACAAGCTTCAGAATTCTCTCAAGGTAAGTAATTTGGTCAAAACAAAAGGGCTTCTTTAATTTGGGTAATGGGTTTTTAATTTTGATTAATAGTTTTGGAGGGAGAAAGTTATTGTCTTTTCCTTTCCTTGTTTTTGTTTCAGTCACAGCTGAAGAAATTTGCAAACGATGATGGACATCTTTCCCTGAACTCTGACCTTAAAAGGGGAAAAGGGGCACTTTCTTTTTCTGGAGTTGATCTGGAAAAGCAACTGCAGGCATGGAGAGAAAATCCTTCATGGGCTGATCAACATCGAGAAATAAAGGTGAAGAATGTCCTTTTCTTTGTAATCTTGCCTAAGGTTGCTACATGTTAAAACCTTACTTAAAAGATTATCACTCTTTACTTGGGTTTGGGCACGTATAATCTCAGTTATTGCACATGTATAATCTCAGTTATTGCACTTTCTATAATTTGGTACCTTGGATGCTGAATTAGCGTTCCAGTGTCAAATTTTAGCATTTGAGAGAGAAAACCACTCTTTAATATAATGCTATTCTTCTGTTGAATTTGGCATATGCTAAATTTATAATTTAATTGTTATTGGTTAATGTATTAGCCTTTTCATTTAATCATCACAAGTGTATTATTTACAAATCATTTTTAAGTTAAAAGTTTACAAGTTTTGAAGCGTAATAACTATGATAAGAAGTAGATATAGTATTTGAAATAGCATTATACATTGGAGCACACAATGGAATAACATTTCAACTATATACCATTTTTATACATTTTGGTGTCAAATATAACACTAGTAATGTCATTCACATCAGCATCAGAAATGGTCTTCCTATATAAATCTAATTCTGTTATACTTTATCCATGAGAGGTTTTTGCTTGTTTTGAATGGCCCTTTTTCATTCACCTTTAATAGCTTAACATATCATATAGAGAGTAGCTTCTTATAATATATGGAGATCAAGGTCCCTTGGGTAAAAAACGTTGTTACTCTTCGCAGGTCAGTGTACCAAAAGGTTCTCTTTGCAACCTCAAAGTGAGTGTCGATGTTGGGTTGCCCCCTGATGCAGTGTACAACATCGTGATTGACCCGGATAACAAGAAAGTTTTCAAGAATATCAAGGCAAGTTGCATCACTCCCTCCACTCGGTTTTACATTTTGCATATCAAAAGTTTTCTCTTAAAGAACTTCAAGAGGCTTTGACGTTCTCCTTTTAAATAATTGCCTCTTGTTTTCTACGCTTATAATCTTAAAAGCAAAGTTTAAAAGAAGAAGAACAACGCAAATTGTTATAGTTTCATTTTTTTTTTTTAAATCTTCCCAGGAAGTGATATCCAGAAAAGTTTTGGTCGATGAAGGTCACAGGCAGGTGGTTGAGTTGGAGCAAGCAGCTTTGTGGAAATTTCTTTGGTGGTCGGGAACCATCGCAGTTCATGTTTTAGTTGATCAAAATAGAGAAGATCACTCAGTAAAGTCTCCTGACTTGTTGATTTCACAATGATGTTAAACTGAGGTTGACTTGTTCCCACTAGTATTCTAGATCATAATTCGGCTAAATTTCCTAATCATTAGACTTTAGAGAGTCGGAGGAGGTTAAAATATGCTGCTTTAAAAAAGCATTTGTTGCAAAGATTATGTAATGGGAAATGTAAGTCTCATTTTCTTTTCTAATGACTATCTTTGTCAGATGAAGTTCAAGCAAATGAAAACAGGGTTTATGAAAAAATTTGAAGGTTGCTGGACAGTGGAACCCTTGTTCGTTGATGAGAAGACATGCTTTCCATTCAAGCCCAAGACGTGGTCAGAGTATTGCTCGTGCACCAAAGGCAAAGGAAGGCTAGGATCAAAGGTGAGCTTGGCTCAGCTAATTCAACCAGCAATTGTTCCGCCCCCGCCCATTTCTTGGTATCTACGAGGTATTACTACCAGAACCACAGAGATGCTGATAAATGATCTAGTTGCTGAAGCTGCAAGAATCAGGGGTGATTTAGGCCCTGAAAAGTCTAAAATGGAGTTTGAACTGTCTGAAGATATTCTTTCTGAAGTTGATAATTTTTCTGATATTAAAAGAAGATGGGCACTGCATAGGAGAAATGCAAAGCAATATCATAGGAGGCTATTGACTGCCTATTGATTTGTTCTTTAGGTTCTCAAGCAGATGTCAATATTTGAACTGATTAAGGAAACTAATGTCCGTCATTTTAGTTTCCTGTTATTGTTTAATTGACTACTCAAGATGCGACAAGTGATCATCAAAATTTACTGAGTAATCATTTTGTTTTATATGTGTGTATACATGTGTGTGTTTGAAGAGTCTCTGTCAACTTCTCCTGGAAAAGGTGTTTTGGTTCAATAAATATTCGTGAGAATATGTGTACCTGTGTACATGCAATAATCAAAATACATAAAATATATATTTTGATATTTAATGTATTTGAATATGTGATGTGTAGTGTTTGCACCTTGCGCGGCAGACTGCAATGGTGATAAATGATTGGATTTAATGAATAAAAAGGCAGAATTGGAACATTTGAGCCCAATTATTTATTAAAGCAAAGCACAATTAGAACATTTTGAGCCTAAAAGGATCACAAACATACAGATCATGTTACAGACAATCAGAGGAAAGATTATTGTCTACTCATAACAGAGCTGTTTTCTCTCTCATCACTTGATTTTGAGTGATATTGTATTACAGTTTTTCTTAAACTCTCGAGTATCTTACACTAAAATATGTCAACCAAGTCTCGATCCCTTTGGACTTGCAAAGGGTGCACACAGGCAGCCAGAGATTGCTCCTTTTATCCCCATATCCAAATTCTAAGATAAATGGATGCAGATTCTAATTAACATAAACACTACACTTCTATACTTTCGTGCTCATTCCATTCCCCGTTTAGTGGACCATGAATCTTGTAGCCTGTGTGAGATGCACCAATGGGCGATTTTTGTACCAACTGGCGAACTATCGAGTCATTGAAGCCATGCTTTTCATAGCTCGTAAAGGCACCCAATGCTCCAAGAAATCCTTCATGTCTAAGAAACAAAGCTTTTGCCTCACCTTTAGACCTGAAAAAAGATATCAGGAAGCGGAGAATTATGTGTTAGAGAACTACCTGTAGTCATATGGAAGAAAAGAAACTGAACTGTTAATTCTCATCTAACCAGAAATTAACTGCAACGGATATTGTGTCCATGGTAAAGCATGGGCTCTGATGAAGAACCCTCCAAAGAATATCCGCTTGAGTCCAAAGCGGAGAGCATTCAAGTACGAGATCTGAAAGAAGATTACAATATCAGACACATGTAAAAGCCATTGTCCCCCAAGACATGGCCATTAAAAGTCAATTTTAGCAGCAGTTTCTATTTGTTGCAAGCTAAAAGTGAGGCAGCTGACCTGTCCAATATTGTTTGAAATCATCCTCAAGAGGGACCGAGCAATATCTTCGGGGTTGTAATCCTCAATCTCCTTATTGTCAGAAATTGCCTTGCCAAAGCTAGAAGCAATAGTAGTTGATGAAAGGCCAATCTGAAACAATTGGAAAAGTCATGTTGCAGCAAACAAACCTAGTATGGGAAAATTAGAAGGGAGAAAGGAAAGCTCGCATCGCCATTGTATACCTTGGTGTAATCCATTCCACCATAAATGTCCCCAACAAGCATGTCTATCACTCGGTTATTTCCTCGTTGGCTTAACTCAAGCAACTCATCAAAACTGCAGGAAAAATCACACATTGTGACTTCAAATGAAAAATCAAGTAATAGTATCATTATATTGATATTAAAGGAACGGAGAACATTGGTTGTTCTACAAAATTACATAGAAGGATACTTTACCTCTTACACTTGGTCAGAAGCCTTCCCAAACCCCAAAAGGTGCCACCACCAACACTGGTTCCACTCACTCTCTCAAATTTGCCATCCCCATCTACCTATAAAAGCACAAGACTCAGGACCATTCTCAACTCAAAGAAAGATTCAGATCTGTGAAACAGTAAAGGCCCCGTTTAGTTCACCATTTGAGTCACAGTTCAAACGTTTTTGCTTCAGTGTTTTCTCTAACAAAAATTTGAATTTCTATTCAAACTTTCTGTTCAAACCTACGAATCAAACGGGCCAAAAATTGATTTAGAGAAAATAATGTAAGGAAGATACCTTGATCATACTGACACCAGAACCAATATTGACAAGCAGATATGGGTATAAATCATCATGGTCAATCTGCACAAATTCCTTGCGACCGTCGATGTAACTATAGGCTTCTTCATGAACTGCCTGCTGGGAGAGCAACCAAAGGGCCAACTTCATTAGTCAAACAAAACCATTATATGCAGTACAACAGTACATGACTTGTGGTACTAGAATCCCACCTTAAGCAGAAAGTTTGCCCCAGCAACAAGACAGTCCATTTCATCTTCCTTGTCGAGGAAAATCCCAAGTTTTTCTTTAAAGAGCTCAGCATTCTTGTAGACCCCTCCACCTGTGGCCTTCTCATCGAAAGTCACTTGTCAAGAGAAAATCCAAAGAGTTTTTATCCAGATGAAAAACAGGATAACTAGACCAGCCTCTTCAAGTTCACAACATTGACAAGTCGGAAATTGTCGTTACCTTGATAATACGCTTTTCGTTGCTATGAGCTCCACAATGCCCACAGCCTGCAATCATCTAGTAGACTTATAACACGAATCATGAGAACATCTAAAAATCAAAAGCATCTGAAATAGAGAGACTTAGATTGGGCTTACTGTGCTTTTAGAGAAAAAGATTCTACTTTTACCAACATAAAACCAAAAAAAAAAAAATCCAACTTTTCAAAATAATGCTAAGAGTGCATTGGTTTTTGTACAAAATATTTTCAAACACCTGAGCGCACTACTTGTTATGTAATGCGCGAAGGACTTCGAAAGCCTCCAAAAATAATGCCAAACTGTTCTTAAAAAACGCGGCTCTTTGACGCATGATTGCAAAAATTATGCATTAGGCTAATCAACAAAGTTGTCTTTTAGATAATGGAAATATGTATGTGTGTGTGTGTGTGTGTGTTCCAAGCTCATTGCTAGTTTACATTGGATGAAGATATACTTGCACGCACAAAAATGCTTGTAAAATAAATGTCAAATAATACATATGCATAAACAAGTTTCTGAGCTTGGTGGCTCAAATCGAACTTGATACAAAATTATTGAACCAAATTAACCAAGTCACTTAGAGAGAGAGAGAGAGAGAGAGAGAGAGAAACTACATACCACCAAGGTGAAGTTTATTGCGGTGTATAAAGTCTAAGCAGTCATTTATTCTGCTGGTTTCGAATTTTGCAAAATGAAGCCTCCCCTGAAGAACAGGAAACTTCTTATCGCCATTGGAGACCAACAGACTCTCCTTTGAAGAAGACTTTTCCTCGTTATTATCGCCGGAACGCTCGTTGTTTCTCGAGAAATAAACCAACTTTGTCAAAGACCCTGCCAAAAAAAAAAAAAAACAGAAAGATCATAACAGTAGTATCGAAAGAATTAACACCGATTATGAATTAAAAAAAAAAAAATCAAAGTCAAACCCAGAAAAGATAAAACAAAAAAGATCATGAAAATTGAAGAGGGAAAAAAAAATTATTACCTCCGATGTCCAGAGCCAAATGAGAAACATGTTCTTGAGACAGATTTCCGTGATCCATTGAATTTTCTTCTGCGTTGAAAGTTGAAATCTCTCTTGAGTCTTCTCTGTTTTCAGGTTTGGTATTTATAAATAATTAAAAAAAATTGCGAACCGGCTAAACTCCCCAACCCCCCACACCAAACTCAGAATTTATTATCTGTCGTTAAATTTGGGGGAGGCTTTTCTTATCTGAAACTGAAAGCAGAATTATCGAAACTTGGAAATGATGAAAAGTAACAAAAACGTGGTGATTGCGATCTTCACGCGTGCGTGGAAATGGAATTCTCTCTGTTTTCATCGATGTCTACCTGCTCTGCTTTCGTTAATTGTATTTGGAAAAGTTCAGATTCTATTTCGCCTTTGACTTTTAAGGTGTTGGCTCGTCACATTTTTTTTTTTAAATTTATAAATAGTGCATCATGAATGAAACTTTATGAAATAATTGGAGACCTGCATCTATTTTAAATATGTTGATTCATCATTTTTGTTTTGTGATTAGTTTTAGTAAATAAATTTGAGTGATTGGTCCATTTAGTTCATAACTCTGCACATAAAATTTCAACAAAAATTTAAATTTTATGGGACTCAAACCTGCTTAAACGAAACAGTTCCTTATCAACTAAACCAGTCAGATGTTGATAAAACAATTAATTCAAACTAAATTAATAGTTTAAACTATGCTGAACTGTTAACTTATGTGGTTTTTGCTAATGTGAGGTAGAACTAAAATATTTGATTATTACAATGTAAAACCTTCGTATGTTAAAGTGTCAAGAAAAAGTATACTACAATGTAAAACTCTCACATGTTATAGTGTTTTTAGCTAAAATTGGTTCAAATCATTGGTTCTAACTAATGCTCTCAACCACCCTGTTACAATTCAAACCCTTCCTCCAATTCAACATTTCGAATCAATATTAAATAGTGATTTTATTCCTATGTATTTATATTTATAATTTAACACTATTGTTTCATATTTTTTAATCAATAACTTCTTTTTATTATTTCATGTTTTTCCTACTATAGTTATTAATACTTATACAAACACAAATTTAGATTGGATATCATTTCAAATCAAGTTCTAAATTGTATGGTTTAAATGGTTGTTTTAAATAGACGTTTGAAATATAAATGTCTAAAACGAGAATAAAGTATCACATCAAGTTTAAAATAAGAACTTGTGTTTAGAAAACTGGTTTATGAAAGAAAACGAAAATGAAAATGATTTTTATAATACAAAATGGTTTAACCTCTATGAACTTCGAGGGAAAGGACTTTAGATTTTAGATGTTTTGTCTAGTTTAAAACTGTTTCTATAATTTAAACACTAATCTAAATCCATGCACCAAACAGCTCGTTGATTTTAAGAAGAATGGGGATGAAGTTGATGTGTTTTGGGCTATTATGTGAAACAGGAGGAACAATAATATGGATTTCATTGGCAACTGGAGGTTTTTGTGAAGACTCTTCACGAAAAAATTTGAAAAGAGGAAGTTTACGTTTACTTTAACAAAATGGAAATATGAGGCTACACTGGTCGGGTGTTTTAAATGATAAATAAGGAAAAAAAAATATAAATGCCACCGGAGTTTTTGAGATTTTGATATAAATAATGTCCATAGAAATATTGATGTTGATGGATTTTTAATAAAAAGGAATATCTTAATAAAACTTAAATTTTTTCCTTAAAAATTTATAAATTGATATATTTTTTATTTTATTATTTATTTATTTATATGTTTTGGAAATAAACTTAATACACTTTATAAAATTATTTTGGTGTAAATTAAAGGATAAAACAGATATTTCATAACAAGAATACTTATAAATACAAAAATAGAGTCTTTTGGATACTAAAAAAATTATGAAAAACTTATTATTAAAACATTATCTCAATATAATTGGTACTAAAATACATTTTTTTAAAATATATATAATACTGTTACAAAAAAAAGTTGATTTTTACCTTTTTGACATAACGGCATTGCGCCAACCTTGTCTATTTGTTTGATTGGTTGTTCAATGGCTGGCTATTGTCACATGATTGCCACAAAATTCAAGCTTTGGAAGTCAACAAGTCTAGTTGGCCCTTGTTGAACTGTCTCGCCGACTAATCGTTGTCCCTTTTCTTTCCGCTAGGCAACTTGCGTTACCATTGTTTGAGATTTCATGGAGGTTATTTTTTTATAAATTTAATGACTAAAAAATAAATATATATTAATAGTTTTTTTAAAATTTATTGTAAAAATTTCCGTGAAATATTCACAGCATTTATTGCGAGAAACTATTGTTTTTTTAGAAGATTATTTTGGATTTTTTTTTTTTTTTACAAGAAGAGAGGATAAAGAATACCACTACTATTGAGTGAGGTTTAGCATGATTCGAACCTCAACCTATAGTTGGAGTGAAAAGACTTACAACTAACCAGGCTACCTCTCACTCGTCTTTGGATGATTTCCTTGAACAAAATTTATTTAATTGATTGAAAATAACTATAGTGTAGTCACTAATCAAGGTAACAGTTAGGCTAATTGGATAAGAGTTATAGTGATAACATTTATGTTATTATTGAAAACAACTATAGTCTAGCGACCGATCAATTAAACAGTTACGTCAATTAGATAAGAGTTGCATTGATAAAGTTTCACCACACATGGCATCTTTTAAACGTGATAATCAACATAAAATAATGAGTACTACTACTTGATTCTATGGACCTATAACTCCACTGCTTTGTTAGTGTGAGAAGCTATAGCCTCAAGGGCTAAAAAAGATTTTTCTCAAATAATGAGACACTATTTCGTTGACATACCATAAATATACATTCTCATATTCATTAGAAAATTGACCCATATAAGCTTTATTTTTTATGCATGTATTGATTTTATTTTATTTTATTTTTTTCAGAAATGCAAAGAGTATGATTGAAGCGAGTCACGAGACTTAGAGACCAGTTTGGCCTAACTCACTAGTCTCACATTAGTAAATAATTCGATTTGGCTAAACTTCTAGTATATTAGGGATGCTAAAACAGACCATTAGGGGAAAAAGAGAACCAAAAACCATATTAAATTAAGGATCCATTTGCGGTTGGACTGTTTAGAGTCCACTTAGGAAAGCAAATTGTAGAACCTGTTTGTTTCGAAAACTCTTTAGATTCTTTAGACTCAAATTTAGATTCGAGTATTAGAAATCCTTTGGATGCATGTTTGTTTCCCTAAAATCCAAATCTTTTGAGTATTAAAAATACAAGTTTTCAGAGTTATAACTCCCCCTAAACTTTTGATGCTCGAATATCTCTACTATAGTAAAAACTAAAATTCTCTCTCCTATATTTGAGGAAAAAAATCATAACTTCTTCATTTGTTATCCAATTGAGATGATTCTCTACATTTGGATGCATGTTTGTTTCCCTAAAATCCAAATCTTTTGAGTATTAAAAATACAAGTTTTCAGAGTTATAACTCCCCCTAAACTTTTGATGCTCGAATATCTCTACTATAGTAAAAACTAAAATTCTCTCTCCTATATTTGAGGAAAAAAATCATAACTTCTTCATTTGTTATCCAATTGAGATGATTCATTTTTCATTGTGTTCCTAGTGAAGAGAAGAATAAATTAAGATCCATATTGTATATTTTTAAAGATAATTAACATTAACCGGGAGTTTAGAAATGTTCCCATTATTTTTTCAGTTATAAACAGTGTAAAGCTCTTACATGCTATAGTAACAATAAAAAATTGCTAGAGCATAAAGCTCTCACATGCTCCAGTAAAAGTGGTTCTAACCAATAGTTCCTACCACCCTTCCAAATACCCTTTAAGATTTTATTAGATTTGTTAATAAATCAAAAACTATTTTCACTACCTCTCCTAGTACAAATTCTAATTTTATTCCATACTCAGATTTAAACTTATATACACATCCAAATGTCAATTTAGATAACAATTTAAATCACTAACTCAAATCCTAATTCAAATTACACTAACCCAAATCAAATCACTAATTCAAATCTATTTACCAAACAGACCCTTAATGTTACCGGATCACGAGTCTCGCAAGTGAATTTTTATTAAGTTAAAAAGATGGCATCTCTGACATGACGCCAATCACTTCATACTTAATCATTATTTAAATCTAATGCAATTTCTCTAACTAGCATTAAAAAATAATCTACTAATTAATTTTTATTTTCAGCAGTTAATTTTATAAAAAATATAGAATTTAACAGTTTATAAATATACACTATTGCTAAGGATTCTCACCCAAAAAAGACCTTTTAAATGCTAGAGAACAATTCGTCATAGACTTTTACGCTAGTGCATCGTTTTTAGTTGACACTTTTTTTTGCCGAGAATTTATTTTACTTGAAACTCAAATCCAAAAATTGATAAATTGAAGGAGAGAGAAAGCTCTAGAACACTAAAAGACTGTTTGATACGTAGGTTCAAAACCATTTAAGGCAATTCAAACTGGCTTTTAGTGGAGTAATAACTAAAGTCAGTTCAAACCATAAATGCGGTTTTAAAACGATCAAAACCTTCAAAATCCAAGCTTTGCGCCCTCAAATTCTTATGGTTTAAACCGTTTTCTACAATAAAAATTATTCCCCTTCTCATTTTTTTTTTCATAAATTATAGTTTTTCAAATATCAGGTCTTGTTTTAAAGTTGATGTGATGTATTATTTTTGTTTTGAACTTTTACGTTTCAAAAGCCTGTTCAAAATCACCTTTTAAACCTTATAATGTAAAACCCAAGTTCAAACCATAATGTTCTTATCCAAACCATTCCGAACCCGAGTACCAAATGAACCAATCATTGGGATGCAATGATTAGTTTATGTAGTTAACAGTGAAAAAAAAGTTTATAGAACAGGGAGTGTTGCACTAGACAAGGATGAACAAAAAATCAAATAACTTGATAAACTCAATTAACCCACCTAATTCAACTTGAGATAACCTGAATTTGACAAATCCGAAAAGTAGTTTGAGTTGACCCAACCCACCTCGAAAATTCATTGAGTGGATTTGGGTTGGGATTTTGCCAATCCATCTTACCCGAACTCACCTAATTTATTTATATATAAAAAAATTATACTATATATCTAGGCACTATGTTCGAGTTGAAGATTGGCAATTATATCATATATTGGTTGATGTTTCTTAATATTTTTGTTGTATTAGTTTTTACTATGATTTAGTTATTAGTTTACGACTAATATATTATAAGGAAAAGCTACCCCGAGTTGTTCTAATTTTCGGTTGATAAAATTTTTGGGACAAAAATTCTTAAGGGAATAGATTGTAATAACCTAAAAATCTTAAAATTAAATAATGTAATTTACATATTTAAATCAAGGATTTTCTTGAAATATATCATGTATGAATTTTTTGAATGAAGTGTTTGCGGAATTAATATAAGAATATTCTAAAAATTCTATAATGAATTTTAAAGTTAAATTTAACTTTCGTGATTAAATAATTCGGTTGATAAAATTCCACTGTGACTTAAGACGAAAGAAATTTCGATATGTAAATAACTTGATATTCTTAATTATAAGAATTTTCGAATGTAGCCTTCTTTTGCAAATCGTGAAAGCTTGCTTAATAATGTGAACTCCAAAAATCTTAGTACCACAAATTCCTATCATTCTCAATATTGATGCTTACTGTGATCTGGCGTTGGATCAACACCACGTGCGGCTGCGCACAGTCTGACTCTTCCTCGGCTCGCCTCTGCTTGGCCCGGCGTATCTGCGACAAGAGGAGGGCCACTTCGGAGGTGAGAGTAAGGTCAGTCAATGGACAAGGGCTCTCCGATGCTTAGGACAGGGGTTGCTCGGCAGAGGACGGAAGCTAGTTAGGTGGGAAGGAGTCTCTTTCTCTAGAATGCAATAAATACATTTTATTTATAGGCTACTACTTGGACCAGGTGTCAGGTGGGTTTTGCTCACAATCAGGTGTCACATCAAGACATGTCAGGCAGTAGGTGACAGGTGCCACGCCCCCCGTCGACAGATTGGCTCCCATCAGACTGTGAGTTACTTGTTGTTTGTCAGCCTGTAGTGGCGAGTAGTAGTTTGCCTGTAAGTAAAGTTGGTCCAACCCAAGCTAGTGCGTAGTCTGAGGTGGCAGCCTGTGGGGGCGCGGCCTCGGAGGCCCTGAGAAGCACCTCGGACGAAGCGAGCGTTCCCGTCGAGGTCAGCAGTTTGCTCCTTGGAGGCTCTACAGAGCTATTTAGTTGACCACAGAAGTTTGTCTCCTCGAAGGTGGGGCCGAGCTCACCCCCAACATTAGCCCTCCAGTTCACCTGGTCGGTGTCCGGCCGGGTGGACTACGCTAAGTGGGTGAGGTCGGCCGAAAGAAAGAAGATCAAACGGCACTCCTAAGAGGGGTGAGGTGAAAGGTTGCACGGATTAACCGAGGGACACATGTCGCTCGACGTTTGACTGTACAGCCTGACAGGCGTAATGATCACACCTCTTTATTTTTCTTGCCCAGATTTCCCGCCTGAAACAGCTATAAATAGGGCCTTCCTTTCTGTTGATTTTACACGACTAAAGTCAAATTTTTACACCTAAAGAGTTCTTTAGCTGCCGGGCTACAATGATTCACCCGAAGACTTTAAAATTTCCATGCTACCACAGCCCGGACATGTAATTTCTCAAGGAGTGCAAAAATAAGTGACGTCACTGATTCGCAAGACATAAATGTTTCCTGGTCGGAAAGCAGTTCAGAGGACAGCTCGTCCACCGCTCAAGTCGACATTGAGAGCGTGTCCTCAGAACAAGACGGGGCTGGTCGGCTTGAGCAAATTTTGAGGGTCGACTCCCAAACTATCCTCGAGCAAGAGTTCCTGAACCTACTAGACGGGGAGAGACCGATCAGGCCGTGCAGGGAGCAGGACCCTTATATCAGGGCAGCAACCACGGGCTCCTCCCGAGTTACTGCCCAAGAAAGAGCTGAGCTTTAGACGACCGATGATGTCCCAAGTACATCTGACCGGGATTCTGGAGCCCCAGTCCAAGTTGAGGGCGTAATCGCGGTGGACATTTCTGACGAAGAGCGGGTGACCGAGGAGGCGAAGGAGGCAGAGCAGCCCGAGATCGGAGAGGACGAGCGAGTCCAAATGACTTGGGTTCGGGGGGTGACCGCGTATAGGGTGATACGGCCCGGACAGACCTTAGTGGCAGCGTATACCAGCGCTATCACAGAGTCTCGGCTGGAGGATCTACATGCTGAGTTCAACATCCCGGACGATGTGATCCTCGTTTTACCAAAGAAAAATGATTCACCACTGGAGCCGCCCTAGGGGTGTATAACGCTCTATGCGGAATGTTTCAAGGCTGGGCTGCACCTCTTGTTTCACCCATTTCTACACCGGGCACTTAACGACTTTAATGTGTGCCCGGCTCAACTAAACTCGAACAGCTACAGGTCGCTGATCGAGATGTACGTGCTGTGGAGGTACCACTGAGTCATTGAGATGCCGCTGGAAGCATTCAAACAAGTATACAAGATGAAGAAGCTTCCTCGGCAGTTCGGATGGTACTATGTCACCAGCTTCAGAAAGGACTTTATCTTGGGCAACCCCAACTCAGATAAACTCTGGAAGTACAAGTGGTTTTACGTCGGGAGCAATTACCTAGCCCGAGCCAACGAGACCGTCCCTGCTGATCAGCATGTGCCGAGGACATTTGAATAAGGGCACGTGTGGTCTAAGAGGCCTTGGGCACCAAGTCATGTGATTAGGGCGGTAGAGGACCTGTTTGAGAAGCCGGAGGTGACTAGACAGCAGTCCTTGCTGTTCGAGAATGAAACTCTTTCTGGTTATGGCTGGTTCAGGGAACCCAGCAGAATAAATCCCCCATCGGTTCACCCTACCCGGTTCACCGGGCAGGTCACAGTCACCAGGCCTGGTGCCGTAGATGTCCTGGGATAGAGCACTTATCGATCCAGGTGGCCGACAAGGGAGCCATCATCGTCCAGCTCCGAGGACTCGTCGAGTGGCTTATTCGATGCGGGGCCATCCGTGGCGGACGAGGACCTCAAGGACGTGATTCGGCTTATTAACCCGTCTCGCCAGCTCCAGATCAGAGGTTAGCCCTGAATTGTTTTTGTTTTTGTTGTTTTTTTTTTTTTGTGCCGACTTGGTTTTAACTTGGGAATCTTTGGCTTGTAGAGATGTCTTCACGGTCGAGCAGCGCTGCTGAGAGACGAGCTCTTATGGAGAGCCTTAGGAAACAGAAAGGCAAGGCCGAGGACGTCGGGAGGAAATGTAAGCGGACTGCAAGGACGGAGCTTCCTCCCCGACCCGAGCAATTTTTCGTCACAATCCAAGAGCCACCACCCCATCCTCCGCGGACCAGGGCTTCATTAGAGGAGATACCGGCCGAGGATACTACTGTGGTCTCTTTCAAGGATCCTCAGAAGAGATGCCCGAACTACCACAAAACCATCTTGGAGCATCTCGGGGATGTGATGCCCTAGGAGGACTTCTTAATAAACCTCCGAGGAGAGGACTTTCAGAGTCTATGCAACATAGCTTTTCGCTCCACAGCCACTGTAAGTGCTTGTCCAACCCGAGCTTTTAATCCCTTTTCCTTTATCATCCTACAGAGCGTTGAAGTCTTGTTATCCTCAAACGAGTGTCATTTTACACATGGTCCACTAAACCAAGATGAAGGACCTCCACAAGGAGAAGGAGATGCAAAAGAAGACCTTCCTCAAGAAGTTGAAGGTCGATAAAAAGCTCGGTGCTAAAAATACCGAGCTAGAAAAAACCAAGAACTCTCTTTCTCAAGCCGAGGAGGAAGCTCGGAAGGCCAAGGAGGACGTCGTCAAGGCTAAGGCCGAGGTCGAGGAGACTTGGAGGTAGGCCAGAGAGGCAAAGGATGAAACTGTACGGCTCTAGGGACAGCTGGTGGCTCTGTAGGCCGACCACCAGCAACACTTGGATGAGCTGCCCAGCCGTTTGGCACAAGCAGTGGATGAATTCAAGGCATCTCTGGAGTACGCCGACTACTATTACTTCGGTATGACCGACCTCCGGGATCATCTAATCCGACAGCATCCTGAGGCTGAAGGCTTTGACTGGTCGCTTATAGTTGAGCCTGAGCAAGGTGCTGCCCAACAACAACAAGGCGAGGAGGTTGTCATAGTAAACGGCGATGGCGATGGAGACGAGCAGAGCACAGCCGGCAGAGGAGGCAAGGATGGCCCAGCTGGGGATGAGACCCAGGCTTAGGTCATCCATCATCATTTTCATTTCTTTTTTTTTTCTTGTCCGGGCTCGGGAGGTGCCCAGTTAATTGAACCTCCCCTGTATTATAAATGAAATTTATTTACTTTTTGCCCCTCGAATTTTTGTGTACGACCTCAGGAACGTAGTTGGTCCTTCGTCTCACCGAGTTGCAGTAGACCTCGGTCTCAAAATTGAATTAGAATTTAGGCCGATAGTTTCCTGAGCTTTTGTTTCCTAGACGATGTTGGATGCTCCTCGGACGGGACATTCCTAGATGATAGTTTCCTAAGCTTTTGTTTTTGTAATTTGAATCGAGGCCTAGTATATTATCTCGATGACTACCGAGTTCATCCGAGTAAGAATGGTATCCCTGTTTATTTAGTTAATCCGAGCAGGGATGGTATCCCTGTTTTCTTGGTCGGGCAGAGCATAACAGCGCGTGGATGCCCTCACCCTGTTGCCCCCCTAGACTTGTCTAAGTTTGAAAAACTTTTGTAAGTCTAGAACTCGTCGGGCACGTAGTTGTGCCGAGCGACTTACTGGGTGGTCTGTACAGCGACAGATTTAGGGGGTGTTTGGTAGTGGTGGGAACCACTCAGTTTTCACCACAATCTCAGTTATAAATAGTGTAAAGCTCTCACATGCTACAGTAACAATAAAAAAATATGCTACAGTGTAAAACTCTCACATGCTGCAGTAAAAGTGGTTCCCACCACTGGTTCTCACCACCTTTCCAAACACCCTATTAGAATCGGTGAGGTGCCGATTAGCCCCTAGCCTGGTTAGTTAGGATGACTCTCCCTTGTCGGGAGTTATCGTCTAGTCCTCCGGACCAGAGTTATGGCATCCCTTTTTGGGTTTGTTTACTTTCCTTCAAATGCATTGCTCGATGGAATAGTGTAGGAAATTTATTTTTCATTGATGTGCAATATTTACATCCCAGCCCTATTCGATAGGCCGAGTTATAAAAGAATTTTGGCCAGAGGTCAAAAAAGGTTTCTGGCCTTGACGTCAGCAAAAGAATCTTTTCAAGAGCTCGACGTTCCAAGGATGCCCGAGCTGATTTCCCTTCATGCTAGATAATTTGTACACACCTGGTCGAACAATGTCGACGATCTTATACGGCCCATCCCAGTTTGGGCCAAAGGATCTCAAACCGGGCTGCTAAACCGTGATCTTCTTGAATAACAAATCACCGATCTTAAAGCTTATCGGCTGGACTTTCTTTTTGTAATACCGAGCTACCACTTGATTCTGGGCTGCGTTGCAGATCGTTGCCTGGTTTCTTTTTCCTTTGAGCAGGTCAAGATCAGACATCATTATCTCAGCATTCAGAGTCTCTTCGTAATGTTTGATTCTGAAGCTAGGCAACACTACTTTAGCCAGGATGATAGCCTCCGCCCCGTACACGAGGGAGAACGGGGTCTCTCCGATTGCTATTCGGGCGGTTGTGCGGTAAGCCCATAGCACTTGTGGGAGCTCGTCAATCCATGAGCCCTTGAGGCCCTTGAGCTTTTTCTTCAAGTTGTCCTTGATCGTCTTGTTTACTGCCTCCACCTGGCCGTTGCTTTGGGGATAGCTCGGGGAGGAGAAAACCTTCTTGATGCCAAGCTGTTCACATAGGCGGAGGAGACCTGAAGACTCGAACTGTTTGGCATTATCGGTCACAATCGTGTGTGGGATCTCGAACCGACAAATGATGTTCTTCCACACGAAGTTGGTGCACTTGACTTCGGTCATGTTGGTACATGGTTCAACCTCGACTCACTTTGTGAGATAGTCAATGGCCACGATGCAGTACTTAAATTATGATCGGGCCGGAGGGAGGGGCCCGATCAGGTCAATGGCCCACTTCATAAATGGCCACGCTGAGGTAACCAGGGTTAGGGGCTCGGCATGATATCAGGGCATTCTCGTAAATTGCTGACATTTGAGGCATTTTTGAGCAAAATCTCTACAGTCCTGCTCCATGGTCGGCCAGTAGTAGCCTTGCCAAAGGCACTTTTGGGCCAAAGATCGTCCCCCAAAGTGGTTGCCACATAGACCTTCGTGGATCTCTTTCATCAGATATTCGGTTTCCTTAGGGCTCAAGCACTTTAAGCATGGCGTTGTATAGCTTTGTCGGTACAGTTTGCCTTTAATCATCGAATACCGAGCCGAGCTGTTGTGTATCTGACGTGCATATTCTCGGTCGTTAGGCAATTCGGCTGTGGTCAGGTATCGGATGATCGGGTCCATCCATGTGGTCTCGAGTTCCTTGGCTACATTTGCTACTTCTCTGACGATGCTTGGCTCGGCAAGTCTTTCAATGGGGACCGAGGTAAGGTCATTATCGCCAAGGCCCGAGGCTAGTCGAGCAAGGGTGTCGGCTTCTGAGTACTCTGACCTGGGGATTTGCTTAAAAGAGTAGGATTTAAATTGTCTGAGCAGTTGCTTGACTTCTTGTAAATACGCAGCCATAGAATCCGCTCGGGCTTGGAATCCTCTGGTGACCTGCTGAACGACAAGCATAGAGTCGCTATGGATGATTATGCAATTCATTCCAAGATCCCCGGCGATCCAAAGTCCGGCCATAAGTGCTTCGTATTCAGCCTCATTGTTGGAGGCCTTGAAATCAAATCAGAGAGCGTAGATCGCCTTGTATCCATCTGGGCTTATTAAAATCAGCCCGGTGCCTGATCCATCAATATAGGAAGATCAGTTGACATAAAGTCTCCATTTCGACTCCGAGGTAATGCTATCCTCGCTGCAGCTGGGAGCATCTAGCACTTTGATGGGTGACTTCTTGGCCAGCGGCGTGGCTTGTTCGGCATCCGTGAATTCGACGATGAAGTTCGTCAGAGCTTGGGCTTTGATGGTCGTTATTGGCACAAAATGCACATCGTACTGGCCGAGCTCCATCGACCATTTGGCCATACGGCCTGATATTTTTGGGCTCTGAAGTATTTGCCAGAGAGGGAACTTGGTCGGGACTTTTATGGTGTGGCCTTAAAAATACGATCGCAACTTGCAAGCCGAAGTGATCAAGGCAAAAGCCAACTTCTCGAGGGGCAGGTATCGTTCCTCGGTACCCTGGAACGCATAGCTGGTATAATAGACGGGCTTTTGGGCTCCATCTTCGTCTCGGACTAGGACCAACCTAACGGCTTTCTCGGACACAGCTAGATAGGCAGTTAAAACCTCGCCGGGTAAAGGTTTGGACAGGAGCGGGGGCGTGGCTAAATACTTCTTTAGGCTTTGAAAAGCTTCCTCACACTCCCTGCTCCACTCAAACCTCCCCTTGAGCGCCTTAAAAAATGGATGGCACTTGTCGGTGGCCCGGGAGACAAACCTTGAGAGGGCTGCTATCATGTCGATGAGCCGTTGCACGTCCTTTACAGTCCAAGGAGAATACATGTCGATAATTGCTTGGGCCTTTGCCGGGTTAACCTCAATGCCTCGTTGGTTAACCAAAAATCCGAGGAACTTGCTCGAGCTTACCTCAAATACACATTTCGTCTGGTTGAGTTTCATCCATATTCCCAGAGAATGTCAAAACTTGCTCGGAGATCGGCCATGTGGTCCTCTGCTCGGACGAACTTTACTAGCATATCGTCCACATAGACCTCCATTGTCTTGCCGATCAACCAAGCAAACATCTTGTTGACAAGGCTCTGGTATGTAGCCCTGGCATTCTTTAGTCCGAAAGGCATTACCACGTAGCAGTATAGCCCCTAGTCGGTAACAAAAGCTGTCTTTGCTTGATCCTCCTCGGCCATCCTTATCTGATTGTACCCAGAATAGGCATCTATGAAGCTTAAGAGCTCGTGTGTGGCAGTGGCATCGATGAGCTGGTCTATCCGGGGGAGCGAAAAATAATCTTTTAAGCAGGCCTTGTTCAGGTCAGTATAATCAATAGAAACCTGCCATTTGCCGTTCACCTTTTTTACAAGAATGACATTTGTCAACCACTCTGGATATTTAACATCTCTAATGAAACCCTCCTTGAGGAGCTTTTGGACTTCTTCATTTATAGCAGTGTACCTTTTCGGGTTTAAAGCCCTTCTCTTCCATATCACCAGCCTGTAGTTGGGTCGGACATTGAGTCGATGACAAATCACGTTCGGGTCAATGCCAGGCATGTCTTCATGGGATCACGCAAACACGTCCCGATACTCGATAAGAAGCCCCTCCAGGTCTGCCCGGATCTCAGGTCGTAGCTGGGATCTGTGACACCCGTTATTCTCCTAACGGGTATTGAGGTAATTAAATTAATTTTTAATGTATAAAAAAAATTGCTTCATTTAAATTTATTTTATAATATTTATTTTTATCTATTTTTAAGTTTTCTAAAATTCTCCTATATTTATTTAGTATGATTACTAAAAAGCCTTAGAACTTCTAATAAATCTCAAAAATGTCATATTGGCATTATGTGTGTTAAAGTCTTTAGATGAGACATAAGGATATCTTTTCCAACTACTCTTGACCCTCATTTTCTTTATTTCCTCCGTGACATGCTTCAACATGTCTCCTCTATAATTGTTTCTATCACTTCTCTTCAAAGACTTCATCTTTTCTTCCTTTCTCTTCCACGGTTCCCACACTCTTCTTCTCATTTCTTTGCTGAAGCAAAATACTTAGAGAACTTCTTCAAGGCAGCCATAAAAATCAGCCACCATCACCTCCATTTGAGCAAGAATTTCAGTCATACCGAAGTAAAGGAACCTATTTTGAAGCCATTTCAAGCTTCCAACTAACCATAATCCGAGGTTAGAATCTTATGAACAAATTTAGTCTTTCATTTATAAATTTTCTTTTATACTAAAGGATTATTCAAATTTGCGTTCTTAAACCTAAGTATATGTTTGTTGCTATTTTGGAGCATATGTATGAAGTCTAAGTGTATATGCCCTAGACAGAAAATTTATATTGTTAAACTTTGTAATACCTCTATGGGCAGTGGTTATTTCTTGAAATTCTAAGATTAAATTAAAATGAATTTTATGAATTGGTTTGCATATTTGAAAAGTAGCATCCTAGGCTTTCTAACGAGCTATCATAAACCTAAATCGGAGTTGTATTTTATTTTCTAAGAATTATTCAATTTTTGTATTGGAAACTAGTAAATCTGCCAGTTTGTTATGGTATACCAGCTGCTAACCTGAACCAAGAACCCATCTTTGCTCACCACCTAATTCTTTAATGTCTTGCAACCTTTCCAATATTATCCTAAGTGATTGATGAATCTTATTAGGGACTAAAACATATAGATTACTTGTTCACATTTTATATTGTGTTAAGACAAAAATTGTTTACTGTGGTATTCAAAAGAGATTTATATAAAAGCTTTAATGGCATACTAGTAAGATAGGTTTACACATGATTTATTTATGAATGTAGTTGTATGTTGTGCTTTAGTTTTAATTGTCCTTATGCACGCCTTAGGATCAAGGGAGTATGGAGCTAACGTTAACTGATTCCAGGATTAAAAGATTGTTGATAAGCTTGAAAGGTAGGGATTCTATTACTCATCTTTTGTGAGGTTTTTATAGAATTAAAATTGATTGTTTTGCCGCAATATATATATATATCTATGTTGAACTGATATTATATGTGTATCACATATGAAACTATGACATGGACTCGTCTTGTATTGTACGGCGAGGAACATAATGAATTGACACATGTTATAAATTGAGAAGCATGGTTAGGAAAATTAACTCTATTAATAATGATTTAATATAGAGAAATTGTGAGACATGAAAAGGGCGACGGTTACGTCCTTGGGCATGAATACCCTAAAAGGTAAAGTAGGGGGAAGGCGATGACGCTTCCTTGGGTTGAAAGTCCCAGAACACACTGTACAGGAATCGATTTGGTGAGGACTCGGGGCTTGATGTCCCCTCACCGGAACACCCTTGGAATGTTTATAGGGTGATCAAGTGCGCCCATTTGGGTTTCGATGAGTTGAGTGATACTCAATTTAACATGGATACCTAGAAACAATGATGATTGGTAATATTTGTATAAATGTGTAATTATGACACTTGGTAATGATTAACTACGGTATCCATAAGATGTGATCATAATAAACCTCATAATCTGAAATATGATGTGACTTACTAACCATGCAGATTTTAATGTGGTAATGATAGAGGTGAGTAATGGCTTTCTCTACTGAGCATAGTGTTGCTCATACCCTTATGTTTATATCTTTTCAGGACTCACTAAGTGTGAGGTGGCTACGAGAAATATAGTTGATGAAGTGATGTAGCTATATTACATTGGGACTGCTTCAATCGTTGAGAATGTTCTTCATGATAATGTAAGCATCAATTGTTACTTTCTGTGACTGTATTATAATGTGTTGAGGGTTAAAATGATGATGACAACAGTTTATATTATTAAATTAAAGGTGCTACATTAAAACTGTGGTTTATTTGTCGTTTATATTTTTATTTTTGAGTTGAGAGTTTTCATTTAAGTCCCGGGCAAATTTTATTTTTAAGGTTTTACTTTTATTATTTATTTTTATTTTATCTCATTAAAAACCGTTAACCCCCATATAGGGGCGTTACAGAATTTTTTGTATCAGAGCCTAGGTTCGGTTAACCTAGGGAGTGTAGCACCACTTTAAAAAAATATATTTTTGAGATGGTTTTGAAGCTGAATTTTCAGTGTCATCATCAAAATGAACCTTCACATTGATTTATACAGTTTAGAAGGATGTAACATGGAAAGGCCATAGAATGAAAATACTAATGGTTATATGAGTACAATAATTATATAGAAGGAAAGTATTAATAGTTATGAGGGAATGATAATTATATGGAATGAGTTTATAAGTAGATTGCTTATGAGAGATTCGTATAATATTTGGATCTATAAGCATATCTAATTCGTATAAACGATGAGAAATTCGTATAGATAAGAGGATTTAAAAGCCTTTTGTCTCGTGAAAAACAATGAGAAATATAAGGCTTGATTTATTGATTTTAAAGTTTGGCATAGATATGCCAAATTTTTCGTAATCTATTCAAACCTAAGTAATGATTATGTGTGGATTCGATGGAGCACATAAGTGTCAATATCTTTTCTTGAAAGTTCTATTTATTTGAGGAATATGATATAAGTTGGGAATCATGGTATTGAATTTTGAGAGAGATAAATGTTAGACTTTTGGTCTGTTGAGACTGTGTAAAGTCTAGAATGCATGAATCTCAAAATTGGAATATTTCGTTACGTACATTGTATTTAAGTGTATCAGTGAATCTTTTGGTTACCTACGGTTTTGTTATATGAGGAAATTATATATTGTATAAGTAGAATTGTGGGGATTATAGATGTTCTTAAGTAGTAACATCAAGTGTCTTTGTTCGTTGATATGGTCTACGTTGAAAGACGTAAATCGTATTGATTTCAAGGTTAGTCACATTCTAAACCCTTGGTAGTAATGATGATGAATCCATTGATAGATGTTGAGTATTAGGAATAACATATGGGTGTATGTATTGTTCAATAAGGTTTTGATTAAAACAAAATTATTTGAGTTGCTGGATCATTCAGGAAGATCCTTGTTGTCGTTAAATTAGATTTGTTGTTTATAGTTAACTTTATCTATAGTGGACTTTGAATTGGGTTTAAGATTTATACAAATTGGTTTTCAATTTTATGTTTGTTATTTAACTCGTTCCAAATGTGTTAAGGCCCGAAACAACCTGACCATTTTCAACTTAGAACATTTGGGCCTAGTTCAAATCCTAAATCAGTTTGATTCACACTGTCTCTCCCACGTGGTCTCTATACGTGTCATATACAGTGGTTTAATTATTGTTTACAAATACGTTTACTGTGCATAAGAGCTTATTTCTCCGAGTTCACTTTTTCTCTCTTAATTTGTTATTTTCTCTCTAAATCGCAAATCCTCTTCTTTTTCATTAAAAATTCTTCTTTTCCTCAAAAAGAAGAAGGAATTCTAGGATTCTGTAATTTACTATCTTAATTTTTCCTTTCTATTTACTCTTCTTTCATCTCATCATGGACCCAAAGTACCAACACCTGAGAAAGTATTTCCCATCACTCTCCCAAAAGATTCTTAGAAAGAAATACAAGGCTATAATTACTCGGTTGTGGATTCTTATGCGTTTTGGCATCCCTTGTGATGTGAGAATGTTGATAGAGGGGAAGATCCGTCCGAGTGACTTTAGTCAAGATGTCGGTTTACCAGGAACAGGTACCAGTCGTAGTGCAATGAAAAGAAGAGCTCGTGCCATCGTGGTCGCTTGTAACAAATGTGGAAGACAAAATTGTAACGGTAAATGTACTTCACCTGGTTATATGTCTACGAATAGAGAGGATAAAATAAGGTTTTGTAGGGATGGACTTTCAAAGGAGAACTTGGATAGTATCCATCCTCCTCTCCATGGTCACCCTAGTGGATATGTTCAAGGAGCTATTTTTAAACTCTGGCCTAAATTTTATACAGAAAGACAACGCCTCAGGAATATGGTATTTCTTTATCTGTTTGCCAAGCCATAAGAAAACTGGATGGGGAATAAGTCATCGCTCTATAAAGGTTATTTAGTCTTTACTTATTTGAAGCAGTTTTAGCTGATGTTCAACAGTTTGTGTTTTTCTTTTACTCAGAATATTTGCTTTTGTGTTTGAAATAATTGTGATTATTAGATTGATACAGTAAGTGTTAATATCTTATTTAATTTATGATTTTCTTAAATATATATATAATAAAATATATTATCTTATCAGACACGTTACATACGGTACAGTAATATGTTTGAATTTTGAAAAACTTATCCAGATATTTCAAGATTTGTGTCTCAAATTTCAAAAGTTCTACAGTATTTGTCGTTTATATTAAATTTCTAGACTTGGTGTATATTTGTCAAAAAGTCTACAGTTGTGTCATGAGAGTCTTCTGTCGAATTGTTCTCAATTGTCAAAAGTTATACAATTAGAGTCTAATCTTTTTCAAAAAGTGAATCAGATTTTCTGTAAACTATCAATCACCTTATCTTACTTTCTTATCCGCACAAAATTTTGTTTAAATCTTTGGATTACCTTTTCATTACCTACTCGTCTATCTCTTTAGCCCTTTTTGTATATTTCTCATCTTTAAAATCTCATGTAAAACCCGAAGTCTAAGTGGAGCAGACATTAAGCAACCACTTCTATAAACCAAATATGTCTACCTCCCAGTCCACGAAGAAAATAAAGAATGTCTGTGTCTTTTGTGGTTCCAGCCTTGGAAAAGATAAAGCTTATTTAGAAGTTGCAAATCACTTAGGGCAAGTCCTAGCACGCAAGAAGATTAACATAATCTATGGGGGTGGTAGTATAAAAATGATGGTAAATATGGCACTAGCAGCTAGGTCTAGCGACGCTACTGATGTAAGAATTTGGCCTCATATTCCAGTTGAAGGAAACCTTTGTAAGGAAGCCATAGGTAAGGGAGAAGGAGTCAGGAGTATCCCTAAAAATTTTAAAGACATAATCTATAATTCTGATGCTTTTATAGCATTACCTGGTGGTCTAGGTACTCTTGAGGAAATATTTATAGTTGCTTGTGGGCAATTGTTGGGCTTTTATTCCAAACCTTTGGGTCTGCTGAACGTAAAGGGTTTTTATGACGGTCTTTTGAAATTTCTAGATTACGCTGTGGAAGAAAACATCACTACAGAATCGGAGAGACAAATCTTTGTTACTGCTTCAACAGCTGAGGAATTGATAGATAAAATGCAAATCATACATCCTGAATCCGACACTGCAACATCCAAGCTTGAATGGGAAAGGGAAAGCCGGGAGCGGCCAATTGATTTGAATCTCCATCTGTAATCTTTTTGTTTTATCTTTGACATGTAGGCATGTGTGTCCGTATTTCGTGTGTTACGAATAACCGTTTGCCTTGTATTCTGTGTTTCTTGTGGTACGTCGTTGTTCAATCTTTTAGATTCATTGAGCCTAATGCCGGGATGACTGGATACGGAGTACTTGATGCTCTCGAAACGCATCCTTCTTAAGGTCCGATCTTTTGTTTATCGATGTTTTTGTATCCTCTAAGCATGCATGATATGGATAGCTGGTATACGGAGTGCCTTGTACTCTCGAAACGTATCCGTATTATGTTTGTAATGTGTAATATTCTGTTAATATTATGTGGAAGTACCAGAGTCAGTTATGGGGATATTCCATATGAAATATGAGTATATTATTTGGGTTGAATGTTTGTGTCATGAGGATAGCTGTTTAATGAAAAATATGTCGGGTATGTTTGCAACTCTGAGATTCCGTTTAATATCTCTATGAATAAGTTTAATGTATGGTTTTGAATATAAGTGTTTGTGATATATGTTTTATGATTATGTTTTAGTTTATTAGTTGAGGTATGAAATCAAATATATTTGACTTTTCCTTACTCAAAAAGGAAAAGGAAGCTAAAGATGAAGTATATAAAATTTCTCTGGCAATCTCCTTAAATGTGATTGTAAATCACGGTCCATGGACAATGAAGGACTGGAATCATGGTATGGTCAATATGTATGCCTGATCAGATTCTTAGACTATTATACGGTGTTATAAGTTGAAACTTGTCAGAAATACTCTCATTGAGGGATTTAGGAGTAAGATTTATTATGCAAGTAAATAAGTGGAAATACGATAACTTAAATTTGGAGGACAAACAACATTAACGGTTTAGACTCAGAATTGGAATCATAGTGGAATCATAATTTTTACTAGTATTACTAGAATTGAAATTTCGAGGACGAAATTTCTTTTAGGGGGGTAGAGCTGTGACACCCGTTATTCTCCTAACGGGTATTGAGGTAATTAAATTAATTTTTAATGTATAAAAAAAATTGCTTCATTTAAATTTATTTTATAATATTTATTTTTATCTATTTTTAAGTTTTCTAAAATTCTCCTATATTTATTTAGTATGATTACTAAAAAGCCTTAGAACTTCTAATAAATCTCAAAAATGTCATATTGGCATTATGTGTGTTAAAGTCTTTAGATGAGACATAAGGATATCTTTTCCAACTACTCTTGACCCTCATTTTCTTTATTTCCTCCGTGACATGCTTCAACATGTCTCCTCTATAATTGTTTCTATCACTTCTCTTCAAAGACTTCATCTTTTCTTCCTTTCTCTTCCACGGTTCCCACACTCTTCTTCTCATTTCTTTGCTGAAGCAAAATACTTAGAGAACTTCTTCAAGGCAGCCATAAAAATCAGCCACCATCACCTCCATTTGAGCAAGAATTTCAGTCATACCGAAGTAAAGGAACCTGTTTTGAAGCCATTTCAAGCTTCCAACTAACCATAATCCGAGGTTAGAATCTTATGAACAAATTTAGTCTTTCATTTATAAATTTTCTTTTATACTAAAGGATTATTCAAATTTGCGTTCTTAAACCTAAGTATATGTTTGTTGCTATTTTGGAGCATATGTATGAAGTCTAAGTGTATATGCCCTAGACAGAAAATTTATATTGTTAAACTTTGTAATACCTCTATGGGCAGTGGTTATTTCTTGAAATTCTAAGATTAAATTAAAATGAATTTTATGAATTGGTTTGCATATTTGAAAAGTAGCATCCTAGGCTTTCTAACGAGCTATCATAAACCTAAATCGGAGTTGTATTTTATTTTCTAAGAATTATTCAATTTTTGTATTGGAAACTAGTAAATCTGCCAGTTTGTTATGGTATACCAGCTGCTAACCTGAACCAAGAACCCATCTTTGCTCACCACCTAATTCTTTAATGTCTTGCAACCTTTCCAATATTATCCTAAGTGATTGATGAATCTTATTAGGGACTAAAACATATAGATTACTTGTTCACATTTTATATTGTGTTAAGACAAAAATTGTTTACTGTGGTATTCAAAAGAGATTTATATAAAAGCTTTAATGGCATACTAGTAAGATAGGTTTACACATGATTTATTTATGAATGTAGTTGTATGTTGTGCTTTAGTTTTAATTGTCCTTATGCACGCCTTAGGATCAAGGGAGTATGGAGCTAACGTTAACTGATTCCAGGATTAAAAGATTGTTGATAAGCTTGAAAGGTAGGGATTCTATTACTCATCTTTTGTGAGGTTTTTATAGAATTAAAATTGATTGTTTTGCCGCAATATATATATATATCTATGTTGAACTGATATTATATGTGTATCACATATGAAACTATGACATGGACTCGTCTTGTATTGTACGGCGAGGAACATAATGAATTGACACATGTTATAAATTGAGAAGCATGGTTAGGAAAATTAACTCTATTAATAATGATTTAATATAGAGAAATTGTGAGACATGAAAAGGGCGACGGTTACGTCCTTGGGCATGAATACCCTAAAAGGTAAAGTAGGGGGAAGGCGATGACGCTTCCTTGGGTTGAAAGTCCCAGAACACACTGTACAGGAATCGATTTGGTGAGGACTCGGGGCTTGATGTCCCCTCACCGGAACACCCTTGGAATGTTTATAGGGTGATCAAGTGCGCCCATTTGGGTTTCGATGAGTTGAGTGATACTCAATTTAACATGGATACCTAGAAACAATGATGATTGGTAATATTTGTATAAATGTGTAATTATGACACTTGGTAATGATTAACTACGGTATCCATAAGATGTGATCATAATAAACCTCATAATCTGAAATATGATGTGACTTACTAACCATGCAGATTTTAATGTGGTAATGATAGAGGTGAGTAATGGCTTTCTCTACTGAGCATAGTGTTGCTCATACCCTTATGTTTATATCTTTTCAGGACTCACTAAGTGTGAGGTGGCTACGAGAAATATAGTTGATGAAGTGATGTAGCTATATTACATTGGGACTGCTTCAATCGTTGAGAATGTTCTTCATGATAATGTAAGCATCAATTGTTACTTTCTGTGACTGTATTATAATGTGTTGAGGGTTAAAATGATGATGACAACAGTTTATATTATTAAATTAAAGGTGCTACATTAAAACTGTGGTTTATTTGTCGTTTATATTTTTATTTTTGAGTTGAGAGTTTTCATTTAAGTCCCGGGCAAATTTTATTTTTAAGGTTTTACTTTTATTATTTATTTTTATTTTATCTCATTAAAAACTGTTAACCCCCATATAGGGGCGTTACAGGATCCGAGTTGGACAGTGCGTTCAGACCTCGCAGGGTCTAAGGACAACAACACCAAGTCCTCGACCAGGGTAGCCCTCACCTCCTCCTCAGACAGTCTGGGTTCGAGATCGGCTAGCATCTTGGGCGCCGGGTTGGCGAGTGGATTCACCTTGTCGATTGCATATATCGCCGAGACGCTTAGATGTTGAGCTATCGCAGACCTTACGGCATTGGCGTAGCAGGCTCAAAAATCCTTCTAGGACCAGCAAATTACTCCGACCCCGTCTTGTGTTGAAAATTTCATGGCCAGGTGATACGTGGAGATCATGGCCTTCAATGCATTTAGTGTCGGGCGGCCGATGATGATGTTGTACTGAGACGGTTTATCGACGACTAAAAAGTTGACGATTCGGGTGATCCGAGCTGCACATTTTTTGAAAGTCATAGGCAGACTGACCTTCCCCACTGCTCGAACACATTCTCCTGTGAAGCCGTAAAGCGGGGTCTGGACTGGAACTAAGGTGACATTGCTGATCTTAAGCTTATCAAAGGCTTGCTTAAAGAGGATGTCGGCCGAGCTGCCGTTATCTATCAGCACTCGGCGCACCACGTTGTTGGCAATATACAGTTCACACACAAGGGCGTCGTTGTGCGGATGAAGTAGCCGATCCGCTTCCTCCTCGATGAATGTGATCGGAGTATCTTATTGGTGGCATATTTTGTTAACATGCTCGGACATGTTTATGAACTCACCTCATTCGATCAACTGAGCTTCTCTGACATACGACAGTCGCCCACTCGATGTGTCCCCGGTGACAGGCCAGCCGAAGATCATATGGACGATGTTCGGGGGTTTTGAGGTGTTCCTATTATTGGTCAGTGAGCGGTTAGGTACATCTCGGTTTGACAGATCGTTTCTTTCCAAGGTAGAACCTGGGGTTATAACTCACTCAACAAATTCTCTTAAATGACCTTCTCAGACCAGCCTTTCAATTTGGTCCTTCAGTTGGATGCATTTGCAGGTGTTGTGCCCCACATCCTTATGGAATTCGCAATACCTTGCTTGATCTCGCTTTACCTTGCTGCCCCTAAGCTCTGGTGGTGGTACCAGCAGGTTCCTACTACCTACCTAGGCGAGCACCTCGTCGATGGTCGCTACCAAGGGCGTGTAGCTTTGAAACTTACCCGTCGGCACCCTTGGCTTCTTAGATTTCTCCCCTTTCTTCTGCTTCTTACTCTGCTCGGCATTGTTCTGCTCCGACGTCTTCTTTTGCTTCTTATCCTTCTTTGTTTCGCTTGGGCTGACCTCTTCTTTGCGGCTTTTCATGTATTCGACGGTGTCGGCATACCTCCAGGCGTAGCCGAGCATTTGAGAAAATGTGCTCAACTGCTCAAAGGCCAATGACCAGGTCCTTTTTTGTCTCGAAGGTCCCCTACAAAAATATATTTGAGGTTCTCATCTTCGACGTGTTTGACCTCTAGAGCTACCCGGGTGAACCGGTTGATGTAATCTCAAACGTTGTTGTCTCTTTGCTTGACGGCATATAGGTATGTAATCTCTTTCCTCTGCGTTTTTATTATAGAAAATGCCGACGAGAAGGCGTCGGCCAGCTGCCCAAAAGAAGAGATGGAGGATGGCTTGAGCCTTCGGAACCATTGCCGAGCAGGCCCAGTTAGGGTTAGCGAGAAGGCTTTGCACATCGCCGCATCACTGGTGTTCTGGAGGAGCATGTGGCATCGAAAAAGCTCAACATGCTCGTCCACATCCGTTGTCCTGTCATAGGCTTTGATCTGCGAAACCTTAAACTTATGCGGCATAGGGGCCCACATTATATTGTCTGGGGAAGGGGGATCTAAGGCCCCTGTCTCATTTAGGCCAAAGCAGTTGTTTCAGATTTCGTAGATTTGGGGCTGTAGCGCCCGAAATTGGCGACTGTTTGTGTCTTCGAGCAGTTCGACCTTATAGGGTACTCCGCCCTCAACGCGGTCACCGGCCTCGGGATGGCGATCCTGTCGTGCCTCCCCTTGGTGTTCGAGCCGATCGAACACTGAAGCTTGAGAACCTTGGGAAGATGGAACTCGTGCTACTTGATAGCTGAGACGACCTTCTTGGACCAATCGATTATTGGTCGAGGCGCCGCGAGTGGACCCTCTCGAGCGCTCAAAATCTACCTCTTCGCGGTCGGCTGTATCCCGTCCTGCCTGACCTTTGGCCTGGTCTACCTGGGCCGGTGGTGGCAGGGCAGGTACGGCTTGGCATTGAGCCTGTTGGGCGAGCTGTTGTGTTAAGATCCAAACCGCATTTGTAAGCTCTCAGATCGGATCTTGAGCCACGGGGTCCTTTGCTTGTTCGGCTCTGGCTGTGCTTCCCTGCCCTCCAGACCAGGATCTTGTGGCCCAAGGGCAGCCCCTAGGTCTTCCTGTGTTCAATTGCTGATTCCTTGGATCTCCCAACCCCTCCTGTCAGAGAACATTGTCCCTGGCGTTTCCTCAAGTCACCATATCTAGGCCCAGAGGTAAGGTGGCTGGTGTCTGAGTGAAGGCATAGAGGCCCTCCTTCTAGCGCCAAAATGTTGATGCTTACCGTGATCCAGCGTCGGATCAACACCACGTGCGGCTGCGCATGGTCTAACTCTTCCCTGGCTCGCCTCTGCTCGGCCCGACTTATCTGCAACAAGAGGAGGGGCACTTCGGAGGTGAGAGTAAGGTCAGTCAATGAACAAGGGCTCTCCGATACTCAGGGCAGGGGTTGCTCGGCAGAGGACGGAAGCCAGTTAGGTGGGAAGGAGTCTCTCTCTCTAGAATGCAATAAATGCATCCTATTTATAGGCTACTACTTGGACCGGGTGTCAGGTGGGTTTGCCCACAACCTGGGTGTCACATCAAGGCGTGTCAGGCAGTAGGTGACAGGTGCCACGCCCCCCATCGATGGATTGGCTCTTATCGGATGTGAGTTACTTGCCTTTTGTCAGCCTATAGTGGCGGGTAGCAGTTTGCCTGTGAGTGAAGTTGGTCCCACCCGAGCTAGCGTGCGTAGTCCGAGGTGGCAGCCTACCGGGGCGAGGCTTCGGGGGCACTGAGAAGCACCTCGGACGAAGCACGTGTTGCCGTCGAGGTCAGCAGTTTGCTCCCTGGAGGCTCTGCCGAGCTATTTAGTCGACCAACGAAGTTTGTCTTCTCGGAGGTGGCGCCGAGCTCACCCCCAACACTCAACTTTCCTCTCTTATAACGACCAACAATAACTTCCATAATTCTTCATTATTCTTCCTCATGCTCTTTCTCTCTCTCTTTGAATGCCGCGAAAGCCTAGCCATTAGTCTGAGTTACTCTCTTGCCTTCGTAATGGACCTTCAAACCTCCACTAAATGAGACAAAAACAACGATGATGATGACGAACCATTCTTTGATGTCCTTCTTCAATTGCCCCATCCTTTCCTTTGAAGAATCAAAGCACCTCCTATTGGAGACTTCTCTTCTGGTCGTCACCCTCCGCCACCGGCATCCCTCATCCATAATAATCTTCGACAATGAATTGAAAGATTCGACCTTGGATTCGTCTGTTATCATTTAAGTCGATTCGATTGTCAATAAAAAAGTGGATATTAAGGACAAGAAGAGTTGTAATTATTGGAGTTTAGAGAAGAAAGGGAACATATTTCGAGTTGATTGAGGACGATGATGAGCATTTGACTCGTCGATAAATCATGGCCATCTATTGAAGAAGACAAATGACGATGATCTTGATGGGAGCTTGACGCCGGGGGAACTACGGTGTTTCCTCGTGCGCTTGGCATCCTTCAGGCCATTGATGCTCTGCAAAGGCCGGGCTAAGAAATTGAGGATGAGAGAGAGTTTTGGGGATGGGGTCAATAAGTTTAGGGTTTATTGTAATTTTTGAGGTTTTTTTTCCTCTTCATATGTTGGTTTTTTTTTTTTAACTCAAATTTTCAATCAATTATATAAAAGGGTATTTGTATCTTTTGTATCCTAAAAAAATGCCTCTTGATACTAAAAAGAGATTTTCTATAAAGTCAAAGTATTAATATAAAATATTTTAAAATATAAGATACGAAACACATATTTTAATATAACACAAGTTACTAATATAAAATTTTTCCAACTTCAAGTGTAATTTTACTAGTTTCAAGTGTTATTTTACTCCATAAAACAGGTTCACAAACTTCCAAATCCATCCCCATTTAAAGGCATAAACTGCTTTTGGAAAGCGCGGGAGTTTCATTTCATTGATACTTTTCGTCTTCCACAAGAAACTCTCTGAGATGACTTTCAATTCGCTTCAAGAGCTCTCTCTACATGTGCGCCTCTCAATCTCCAAAAAGATCTTCCGATTTCGATTTTCACTTTCGAATTTCAATCTTGATTTCTTTGCTGTGTGTAAATTCTTTCATGATTACAGTTGATTTCCTCTGCTTTTCAAAGATGCCGAGTCTCCGGAGATCTTTGCAGATTATCGATCATTCTCAGATCCTCTTCAGCTTCGGATCCACTTACGATTCAAATTTCAAGTAAATCTCTCGCTTATCGTTTGAATTTTAATTCAGCTTTTTGTGGATCTAACGTTTTCTGTGTTGAACTAGAATTTTGTTGATTTTGATATGATCAGTATCGGATACGGGGAGCGGAAGCTGTTTGGTGGATTTTCAGGACATGAAGCTTTCAAGGGAAGCTTTTGGAGCTGAAGATTGGGGTAAATAATTCGGCTATTTCTGAAATTTTATTTTTCAGCTCGACGACATGTTTGTTTGTATGTGATATGAATCGTTTTTTGTGTAGACGGAGTGCTTTCTGTCACAACAACAAGTGAGTATCATTTATCCGCCCTAAGGTTTTTTTTGTTATTGTTGTTTTTGTTTTTCGTTTTTTTGTTTAATTTTACATAATTTGGAATTGAATCTTTTTAGGTTAAAAATTATCTATGTGTTTTTAGGATTATTATTATTGTATCAGTTGCTGTAAGCTGTTAAACTTTATTGAAGAATTGGATGAAATAGAAATACTGGAATGTATGAAGCTGCTAAAGTATTGAGTTCTGGTATCAAAGCGATTAGTTATAGTATTGGAAAGTGTTCATAAGCAAGGCTAGAAGGTTGACATGAAAGAATGTGGAAATTGCAGGTACTTCTGACAATGAGATACGGAATTTCCTGGTAAACATGAAAGAAAGTGTTTCTGCTAGAAGGTTGACAAGGCTACCCTCAAAACCCAAGAACGGGGTGAAATTCAGGCATGCGAATTGTTTCAACTTTCAAGTTTTGTTTTGGACACTTTTAGGGAATTTGGCGTTATAATTGCTTCATAGCTTATTTTGTTTTGTAGTGGGACTGAAGTATCTCTGTCAGTTGTTAAAACCGAGGATGTCTTGGTCGGAGAGATTAAGCGCTTCTTTCAAAAGGTCAAATGTGCCTCTGTGAAGCTTCTACAATTTGCTACGTCAATTTGCATTAGTGTAGAATGTTGTTTTATCTTAATATGGATCCGATGCTCAGCCATCCTGTGATTAAGTATCTAGAATTGACCCATTTGATAGTGTTTGCAAAATAGGTGAAAATGTTTTTGTTTTAGAAAATAAAATTTTTGGAGAATTGTACTGAGAGTATTTTTAAAATTTTTGCTTAAAAAAATGTGTAAAAACATTTCCAAAAACTCCTAAAATAATGACAAATGGGGTAATTTTTGGTTATGCTTGATAAAAAAAAAAAAACAAGACTTAAAAGTTTTTGATGATGGGTTGTACCCTTTTATTTTCCACAGCGTTTGGATTTTCCTGGTTACTAAACCAAGTTTGTTTACTATTATTGTTTGCAGATGCTCATTCTAAAGATCCCTGTAAGTTCTACCGTCAACGTTTATTGTTTGCACGTAAAAGATACTTATGTTAAAATGACATAAGCTTCACTGAATAGGCTGAAGCAAGCACTGGAAATTCAAATATATTTGTGAGCTTCTAAGATATCAATGTTGTGGCCAGATAGCATTTTGAAACAGTGCCGACTCTTTTCTATTAATTAGCACTAGATTCTGCTTAAGAGTAACATTGCATTTTCAATTTGCCAGAAAGGAGGTAACGCACTACCGTGCATGGTTTTTTTTAATCATTTTGCTGCAGAATGTCGCAATTGAATTGCTGGTTGAACGTGATGATACTCCTGGATCAAGAGATGAATATCGCTTCTTAGCCAATGAATGCAATCCCTTGCCTTTCTCAGCCTCGCATCTGGAACGTCTAAAGTCAGGCCTTCAAGATTATGTTTTGAAGCATGCAAATGTATTAAGTAAACAGTGCCACTCATGCTGTTTAAGTTTGTAAGCTCATAAACAATTTATGCTGTAGCAAACGAATGCAATCCCTGGCCTGTTTAACTTTTTGTCTCACCGTTTCACTAGTTTAGGAGTTAGTAGGGTAGATCAGTGCGTTACAGTTTCTATCTCTTTTGTCTTTGATGATTCAAGATCTTGAGGAAGTTTGACAGTTTGATATTCTGTGTTACTCACTGTTTTTATGCTCATACAAGTATTGTGCTCAATGCTATCTACTGTTAGAGGCATAGAGCTTTTGAATATTCATTTGAGAAGTCTTAACTAGTTTTTAACCTCTTGTTAGGGAGAATCTCAAGGTTGGGAGTGGTACCGCATGCCGTATGGAAAACCATAGGAATACGGTACTGGTGATGGAAGCAGTGATTATAATTAGCGAGATATCAGAACAAATCACTACATGCTCTAGAGCGTGCGGTGCTAAAACAGAGGTACATTGTCGTCCATTTAATTCTGCTAAATTTTTGCTGCAATTTTTTTTCCTTCAAAGATGGGTCGTATTATAGTATCAAGTTGATTAGTGCAGTACTTGTACTCATTTGATGCAGTCCTTTTTCCCTTTTCCCCCTCTCCATATTTTTTTTAAAACTTGCGTGATCCAACGTTTCATTTCAGGTTTTGTATTTTAGAGATTTCTCAGCTGGTCAAATATCTCAGTCATCTCTAAAGGCGCTAACAAGCATTAACTGGAGAAGTTACGGGTTGACCTTGGGGAGTGTTGAAAATCAAGGTGGCAATGTTTTTATAGAGTGGGAAAACTTGCCAACTTATGCCCATATAGATATTGTCCTCCATCTATACAATGAGCAATATCCCGCATTGTGTCATGCGTTCAAGTTTTTCTTATTGGTAGCTTTATTGCTAACATATATTATGTTTCGTATGCGTATAAGTATTCCTTGACTTGATGCCAAGGTTATGACACCATCAACAAGGCTAAAGAATCAACTTGATCATAATCTTACTAAAAAAGCAGTTAAACTTGCTCTGGATGATTTGAGAGACAAACATGCTGGAGTGCTTTTAAGTGCCCATGCTGTCAAGGTAAGACTTCCTAGTCTCACCTACTCGAGACAAAGTTGGTGTTGTTTCTCTCGAAATATTCTTAATTTTTGCATTTCCATAGCAACTTTATGTTCTAGGCTTACAGCTGGTCTTTAAAATGGTGGCCTTCGTATTCAGATTAGAAGTTTTGCCCCTGACCTGGCGAAAACGATTGCTGGCCTAATCTTGTCCTCCAACGACTCCGATTTCCAACAACAATGCTTCTCTCTTCTTGGCTTCCAGTCTCAAGGAGTTGCAGGTGAAATAATTGAAGCCTGCATCAAGGAAAAGATAAATTCAGTCATAGAAATCAACGACAAAAAGACCCAGAGAAGCAGAGATGCTGCTTTTTTTCTTTTCGAAGACGAATGCTTTCAAGGGCCAGAGCTACTAGACGAGGAATATAAAGGCACGAATGATTTTAGTCCCATGGATTTCTAATTGATTGATTTGATTCTCCGCGTCATGCGTCTAGTTAATTTCCGAGGCTTCACAAAGCGACATGTTCTCACTTTCTAACTGTCAAAAAATATGCTAGTTTTAAATGGTCTAGATTCGTTTCTATTCTTTTTCTTTTTCTCTTTGAAAAACTGTCATGTATAAAAACATGGGTTCCTTAACTCTGCAACGCTTATTGAGTGAACCTCAAGTAAGGGAGCTGGAAAGAAAAGGACAATGAACCTCAAAAGGTAAAAGGCGTGTTCTTTGGACCTTTTCTACCAACCATTTTAAATATATATATATATATATATATATATATATATGTTTCAGAGATTGGTCGGCATTATATAACTTGTATTGCGATGTATATCAAACCTGGTATTCGAGAAAAAAAAAAATAGTAAAAAATTTTATAAGGTCAAACTTTCTGAAGCAAAGATTGTGCCCTTGTACTTTTGAGCCTTTGACGGTGGAGATTATGATAGGAGCGTTGATTGATCCTGAACGTCCAACTAAAACTGTGTTTGGAATCTAGAACTGCGCAATAATTCAGTAAAAGTCGACTCTGTGCTGAGTTGACAAAATTGTCCAGACCCCATTTGAAGTCGCCACGTGTATGGTAAGACTGGTTTTAGCCATACAATGAATGAAGAGAATTTTATTGTCCATCAGTCAATCTTATTGGGTTTGTCCTCATACATCACTCGGTAATGGCTTGAGCACAAAATTGGATTTAAAAGTTTAAAATTATTTTCAATCACTTTTTGGATATAATTTTCTTCGTAAACATCTCGTCGTTCAACAACTGGCTGCCAATTTTCTCTTCAAGCATTGATCATTTTGTGCCAATTTCAATTTGGCATAGAAAAACTGATAAGAGAATTTATTTATAATTTAAGAGGATATGCATTTAGCATATGAATGTGAAATCTCGCTACAAATTTCCCCATACACATTTTTATAACATAATATTATGTTGTTTTCTTTCACCAATACTAGCTATATATTTGTAAAGTCACGACATACACTCCATGAAAAGGAAAAACTTAACAAGGTATCTATACGAGTATCTTTCACCAACTTCACCAACTAAGCAAGGAAGCAAGGCTAAACAGCCTGAAAGAGTGTATATTGAAACACTAGGGAAAAAAAGGGGACAAAAAATGTGGATGAAGCACACCAACTTTGGAACAGTATCAAAGTCTCTTCACCGGTACTTTTTCAAGCAGCTGAGGGTGCAGGAATGTAGGACATCCTTGGCTCAGGCATGGAAGCCATGATCGATGGCCTTGAGAAAGTTTCTTCCTCTGAAACCAGGTTTTCGGCCTTGAAGTCTAGGGACTCATCGTTGTATACATCCCACCATTTTGCAACCAACATCTTTATGTCCTCTCTATCCATGTTCACTTCTTTGCCTGTGTACCTCCATGGTTTTGATCCCTGTTCGTTTCATATGGCCAAGAAAGGGGCAAAAAAAATGAGCTGGTCAAAGATTAAAAAAAAAAAATTGTCACCAATATGTAAAGGTGGAGTATTCTTACAGCAGCACAGTAGTGGACCACTTTTACTTTGTCTAGCTCGACGTTCTCTGGGTGTCGCCATAACATGGCTAGAACCAGGTTGTATACGGGAGGGATGGGCTTGTACACGTCTTGGAAGAACATGTTCAAGAAGTCCTGCGTGTCATGCACACACAAATAATTAATATATGTATACGCAAAAAAAAAAAAAAAAAAGCCACTAGCAAATGAGAATTAACGAGTCAAGAATTGTTACTCAAATGATAATTATGTCTGTTCTCTTTTCTTAATTTTCATATAACATATTGCAGATCAGTCATTGTCACAGCCAACAAATGAATAAATTAATTCACTTAATCCTAATAAATAGTGAAATAGGTATCTTTTACGCATGCTTAAAGGAAAGGGTATACTTAAGTAGATATACATCATGCACATTAAAAAAAATGTTTTCAGATAAATTAAGGTTAATGTCAAACTGGCTCTTACTTGCTCGGCAAAGGGCGTTGGTGGGGTGATCCGAAGAGTAGTGAAGAAGGTTCTGGTAGGTCAACGGGCTAGGCTCAAAAACGAACATGCCGGCGTTGAAGTACAAGGGAGGAGGAGAACCCATCTCCGTGGGCCACGTCACCTTATCAGGGCGTTGTTGGCAATACCCAATTTTGTATTGGGGAGAGTGCCTCCATGTTTTCTCACAGAAACAGTCCATCACAGCGTAGAAGTGCCCATCAGGGGTGTCAAACAGATGATCTATGTTGTCGTACACTTGGATGTCCGCATCCAAATATATCATCTTGCTATACTCCTCAAACTGCCCGACCACATACACATAAAACCATGCACACATAATCGTTAGACCAATATCACCACTATTCATATATATACATATATATTTAACTAATAATGAAATTTGCATGTCATCTTCATACTACACAAGTTTGAAACACCCTCTCTTTTTTTTTTTTTTTTTTGAACTTACATTCCAAATGCGGAGCTTCGAGTAGTTGATGACATAGTAGGCCATTGCAAACTGAATCTGGTTCTCAGGAGGATAAACGGGCTCAATCTCGTGGACGACACAGCCCTGAGACCTCAAAATCTGACGGTGTTGCTCAGGAACATCAGGCAACATTGCCACCACAAGGGGGTAAGCACTCTTGACTTTCCTCAAACCCTTGGCCAATCCCACGACCCCTTTAACGTAATCACCATCACCGGCTAAAAAAGTTACATAGGCCCTTTTGGAGTAGCCACCATCATTATTGAGTGGAGAAACCTTGAGCACATCTAAAGGCACTTCTGGGGCCATTTTCTTTTCTTTTCTTTTCTTTTTTTATGTGCTAATAATGATGTTTTGTGTGGTTTAATGAAAGGTCTATAATATGATCTCTAATTTGGTGATGTTTGAAAAGTTTTGTAAAGAGGCCAACGAGGGTTGGTCTTGTGGATTGTTAAAGAAAGTAGGATTAGCAACGCTGAGGAAGCCACTTACTAACCTTTTGTTCCTGAGTCCTATAATGGCTTCTCATATAGCCTTAAATAGGCTTCAAATGACGACTAAAATGCAGGAGAAATGAACCCTAAATGAAACCCACATGTAAATTAGTGACCCTTTTACATTTTTTATTTATTTGGAGAAATTTCGTACATTGAAAAATCCGATAGTAAAAGGTTTTAAACCAATAAAAGTCAGATTTACATCAAATTTTATTAAATTTATCATTTGACAATTTTAAATAGTATCACACTCCACCTCCTAAAGTATTTTTGATTTTATTTTGGTTCAAGTGCATGGTTGTATTAAAAAAATTAAAAAAAAAAAAAGAATGAACAGCTTTTACTGTTCAACCCACCATTCGTCTATGAAGCCTTATCATCAAGATGGACGGCTGAGATTAAGATGAGTGAAGTCATATTCATTAGGATATTGATGAAGCTACATGTTGTATAATTTCTTACCGCGACTATTAAGAAAACGTAAAGGAACCAAGTGGAAGCCATTTTCCTTTGAAATATACATACATACATATATATATATATACATACATATATATACATATATATATATATATATATGCAAGTCGGTCCAAACGCGGGGCCTTGATTTGGAGGTGAGATTAGTAGATGCTAAAATTTTGAGGTAGGATTATTATTATTCTTAATTAGTTGAGGATGGTTTTTGTTCATCTTCTACCCTCCATTGCTAAAATCCAACACAAATCCACTTGGGAGCGAAAGGTACAACTCAACAATAATTAAACATTTTTAGCAAAAACAATAATATAATTATCAAATCTTCTCTTCCAGAACCCCGGAAAGGTACTCTTGAATGCAAACAATTACACAAGTGAAGGAAAAGCTTTTTTGTATTTTGTTTAAAGGACAAGAATTCAAGAACGAAAAAAACATAGATTAGCCAATAAGGTAGAAAATTGAGAAGAAAGATTGATTGGCCATAAAGACTAGAGAAAGGAATAACACAAAAAAGAAGTTTGTCGTCATTTTACTTGGCAAGTGCTATATTTCAGGGCAGTTGAAATTTTTTTTTTAATACATAAACGTAAATGAAAAAACATATGCATGTGGGTAAAGGTTCAAGCTCATTTGAAAATACAATTCGAATCAAGAGTACACTATAGTAATTTAATTTTTATGATAAAAAAACATAGCGAAACCGGTTCAAACTAAATATTTAGACAAGCTAGAAGCTTCGACTACTAGTCTCATAAATGTCCATGGGTTTTACAATATTTCTCTAACTTGGTTATATGTTTTATATATATATATATATGTTGGGGTTTGGTGCCCTATAAGCTGTGACATTATACATATTGTTAATAAATAAATAAAGTGACATTTATAATTATTTTGGCTACTTTTATGTATTATGAATACTTTTATAAACATAAAAAAAATTCCATGATTATTTATATGACTATAAATTTAGCATATAAGTATTATATGCTTAGGGATAAAATTTATAGATAATAATCTAAATAGTCTAATAATTAATTAAAGTTTGAGATCTTTAATTAAATATTACAAGTATGGTCCAATCTCATTTCGAATGAAATAGTTTTATCTAGGCTATTAATATAGAGACATTAGGATTGAAGGTATTTTATATAATGAGAATATATAGGACTAGACTAGATAAATTATGAATATCTAATAATCATCTGTTACAAATAGAGTATTCAAATTTATCATTATAATGATTATATATTTGACGGTCTTAATCCTAAGTATTTATTAGACTCTTACTTATGACATTATGTTTTTTAAATTGCATGGTAAGATTTGTCTAAATACAGATCATAACTTAGTATCTTGAAAACATAATGTAATAAATAGTTGAGAATAATATTATACAGATATGGAATCAATTCCTTCCTCATGGAAGTTAGAAAAATAGTTCTCTTAACTTAGCATCTTGAAAACATAATGTAATAAATGGCTGGGAATAATATTATACAGATTTGGAATCCATTCCTTCCTCATGGAAGTTAGAAAAATAGTTTTCTTGAGTGATAATTCGAGGTTTGAACAGTAAAGCGCTCGTTCATAATAAGATTATGAATTAACTGTTCATTAGAGAATTATTGAAACTCAAGAATAAAGATATAATAAGAGAGTTGAACGGAAATTGAACCTAGCTCTTATTATGAACCATTTATGGAGGACTGACTTATATGTAATGATTATCAATGGACTACTCGCTAATTTTCTTTGAGTAATTTCACTATAATATCAAGAGTTCAGTTTCAGGTTTTTCGTACAGTAACACTGAAACTAATAAATTTGGCACATTAATTAAAGAGTTTAATTAATTGTCAAATTTACTGGAGCTTAGGTTATAGGTCTATAGGTCCCTAATACCACCTCTATAACACTGTATTAGATTTAATACATAGAATGAATCATATATATTTAATTTAAAATTATTGAATTATGAATTAATTATTTGACACTTAAGATATTAATGTAATATAGAAAAATATTCTCTATGACACATAATATAATGTGATAAATGTTGTCATATTTAACTGAGCATTAGTTAATTAATTAATTAATTATATTTAAAATCTATTCTTAAATAAATGAGATTTATTTTTTGAATTTTAATATGTATGTGTATTAGATTTTATTATATATATATATATGATTACGTAAACATTTTCGTTTACCTTTTGTTTTTAAACATATAATCTTATGTATATATATGATATATAGAAAACGTAAACGTTATCTTAAAAAAAAGTCCAACAGTGTCAAGTTTTACCTGATTCTGTTTTATTCGATATATATATATATATGTGCGTGTGTAATATATTATCAGTTCATGTATATTAAATAAAAAAAGGAAAAAGGGAGATAGGGAATATAGAGTATGTCTCTTCTCTATATATCTGATAAAGTGGTTCTTTTAGATTTAATGCAAATTAAAATTAATTTATAATAACTAACTGCTTAGATATAAAAAGATTGAGATAACAGTTATCTCACCAATTAATCAATCTTTTCACATAACTTTTGCTAAATACTCAGAGAGAAAAACTAAGAGTTCTTTCTCTAAAAAAAAGTATGCTATCTCATATGTTGAGTACATAGCAAATTCAAAAAAGTATAAGATTAATTTATTTTTACAGTTTGAACAAAATTTTTAAGAAAATTTTATTTGTCAATGATTTGTTCCTTCCACTGTGTTTTTATATTTATTTTCAACAATATATATACACAATGTACGTACACTTTGGAGACAACTAGTACATATGCTTTACAAATTTGCATGCCGCTAATTGTGGCCTTTTCGTGGAATTGCATTGGACGGCGTTCTCAAGCAAACTTGTAATTGATTGAAAGCATTCTTGCGAATCCCGAACGGAGAGAATATTTACTATATAGTTAGCCTTGTGATTTTGATTGTTGTCCCTTATCTTTGTTCCTTTTTTGGGCTTCTCAGAAATATTACCCCGACATATAGGAAATTTGCATTTTGCCGGCTTTATACCATCCGTCCATGTTATGGGTTTTCTTTTGCAGTTGAATTTTTAACTTTATAATTGTTGGAGGTTTAAGATCTAAAACGACCAAAAAGAATAAGAAATTATACATATGATTTTTTATATATGCATCTTATTATCCTGCCCTTTATATAGCACTTCTTAACATTGTTGAAATTATGAATATATAACTTTTATATATGTATGTATTGATTTATAAAACATATATAGCAAAGTATCATTAAGTATATTGGCGTGCAAAAGAAATTAAATAAAATTTATGAAAATAGTTATCCTCTGAGATTCAATTACTATGATTTGAAAGTATATATAGCTTAAACCAAAGTAAAGATAAAAAGAAAAGAAAAAGCTTTGTCACGGGTATTTAAGCCCTCTAAATTTTTCTCATAAGAGATAACGTTTACTTTCATTGGCATTAAAAATATCATCTATGATTCAAGATTAGGCAAGCAAATTGGTCAAATCAAACGCGTATATATTAAACGTAGATCATTAGCACAGAAGGAAAAGGTGTGGAGGGAAGCAGGTAAATATCATATATTTGTGCTTAGCAACTAGCCAACTACGCAACCTTTTTGAACACGTGAACAGAGAAATCTATAATTTTCTTTAAGATATACACAACTTTTGAAAAACTCTTGAAGAAACATTTGTATATTATTAACTTATTGCTTGGTTGGTTTTAGATAAGGTTATTGTTATTATTTAAACAAGAACGTCAATTTTATTGAAGTGACACAAATATTACAATTATAGATGATAAGACGATTTATTATAATAAACAAAGTAGTTAAACTAATGTAATTTCTGCGAAAGAACGAGGAGGATTTCTTCGTGCACTCTTTTCCATTGTCATGTACATAGCTCCATAAAGTAGACGAGTTCGAGCTATACAAGAAGTCACTTTTCTCAAAACACTTTAGGGTGTTTGGCATGATGGTTAGAACTATTGATTGGAACTGTTTTTACTGTAGCATGTGAAGCTTTATATTGTAACAACTTTTTTATTTTGTTCGAGCATGGTGCATACAAACTTACTTGTGTCACTTTGTTAGTTTGTAACGTTTGGCTCATTGTTCCAGAGTCTTCTTCATGTGGAAGTTGCCTCTACAAGAAATGCTGTCTTAGTGCTCCGTCCTTTCGGTTGAAGTTATGAGTAGGCTAAGTTACAAAACCAAGCAAAATTTTAAGATGTATGATGTTTGTTTTAACTCGCTCATTTCTTGAAATGATATTTTTAAAGGGATTTTTAGTTCTGGTTGGGTCTTTATGAACATTACAATGAATTATATATGAATATTTTGTTCATAAGATTTATCATTAATTTCAATATATGACACATGAAAAAAACAAGTCATAAATCCTGCCAAAAAACATTCCAGGACAAGTTCTGAAACTTTTCGTCAACCAAAAAAAAAAAAAGGGTAGCTATAGCTAAAGCATTTGTTAGCCAAAAAATTTAATAACTCAAGTTTTTAGCGACCAAGAAATTTGGTTAGCTAGCTAAACCCATTTATTAACCAAAATTTTGGTAGGTAGATATTTAATTCTTGGCGACCAAAAAATATCAGCTACCATGGTTTTGTTGCAGAAAATATAAGATTATGGTTCCTAAAGTTCAACTTTTCACTTGTTTGATCTCATACACACACACATGCATGGCCTACAATATCGTACGTATATCTAAAGTCTCTTAACGCATGACAGAAAAAGAGTAAACTAGAGGTACTTGAAGGTTGAATCTGTACGTTATTAAAAAAGAAAAATTCTACTACCACCAAAGTCTATATCCGTTCCTTGTTCATGGAAGAATAGACATTTGATCACCACTGACAAGAGCTTTTCAAATGATATTATAGACAGATTACTAAATATAGAAGTGCATCTTATTGCAATAGAGGTTTCTAAATATTAAATTTGATCAAAATCACTTTAAGAAAGTCAAAGGATAAAACTGATATAAATTTGAAAGTTTTGTTAAACCCTAGTTTGAGAGGATACATATATGTAGGGACAGAGCCATATAGAGATGAGGGTGGGTGGCCAGTCCCTAAATCTTTTTTTCTTATAGTTTTGTATATGAAAACCCTATAAAAATTATATTCCATCCTCTAAAATTACATTCCACCTCCCCTTACCCCCTAAAATCAATTTTATCTCTCTTCTCACACCTTCGCCTCCCTTTTTAATTTTTCTATCTCTGCCCTGTACGTAAGCCGAGAAATATATACATGAGATTGGAGCTTCATGATTTACCATACCATACATCTTATTATTGCTGTTGTTAATGCTTTTGGGAGTAAAACACTAACGCTGATTGTCATTAGTTTATTAAGATTCATTTTAAACACTTCAGCATATTTGGGTCAGAAGAAGACAATAAAGATAGACAAGTAATTTCCTTTTTTTAAAATTAAAAAAAGAGGCATGCTTTAGAGTTTATAAAGCTATATCTTGTTGTGCTTTAGTTTAGCATAAATCTACACCAAGATTTTTGTCTTTATAGATTATGAGTATAAAAATGAATTTCCGCGTGGTTCTTTACTTGAGGATCTATTGCCTTAACGACATGACAGGACTAGTAGTTTCTGGATCAAAATTCCCTATGTGGCCAATCAGACTTCCAAGTGAACTGTGCATGTTTTTCCTTTTTTTTGGGTTCATTTTTGAATTGGATATTCTTTGCGAGTATGTATAAGACTATACATATTGCATTAATACTGACAAAAAGAGAAAGCAATGGAAACTACGAAGGATTGTTCCATCCCTACATGCTTATGATTAAATTTCCCTTACACGTGAACAACGTTCTCTCTTTTTGTGATAACCAAACTTGGCACGTGTAAACGTTCTTTGTGTTTCGGTTGGATGAAGTTTCATCGATGGTTGTTTTATGGGCATGTTTGGACAAAGCTAAAGCATGTGTGGAAATCAAACACCTCTATTGTAGTTTGTTATAGGTTCTTGGAACCTCCAAGTGTGGAAAGCCACAAGTATTCATACTTGGGATTTGAAGCAAAGCTTCACCCTTACATTGTGGTAGGGAAGAGAAGTGGAGGGAATAAAAAAATGGAGGGATTTTAGAGGGGAATTTCAGAAACTAATGTTGTTTGACTGGAGTGATTTTTGGAAGACAGAGACAATAGAAGACATAAAAACTTTTGTGGGACTCACACTTTTAAATTTTAGCCATAATTGGAGAGTAAAGTGAGGAGAGATGTGAAACTAATAGTATATTAAAGGCGGTTTAATAGTGGTTGAAACTATATTTTTAAAATAGCTTATATAGATCAAATTGATTTTTAAATTTTCAATAAGTAATAATAATGTTTTAAGGAAGTTTATAATGTTTTATTAAAACTTTGATACAAGTAGCAAAGAATATTTCATTAGAGCTTTTTTGAGAAGTCATATTTTGGGCCTCTATTTGTCAAAAATCCTAGATACTTCATTTGACTTCCTAGGTCCAAAAACTGCTTCTTGTAGATTGAGTGAAAGCATTTTTAAAAAGTCAAAATTCTTCTAACAGATCATCTAAAGACTTTGAAAGCAACATTTAGACCCAAAAGACCAAAAATAACTTCTAGAAAACTGTGCTAAACATGCCCAAATTATCCCCATAAGTTAATAGAGTCTGAATAGATTAGCAGTTTCTTGAACCCCCCATTTTCACGTTCAAGACCAAAAAACAATTTCTATTTGTAGGGAAAAATAACACTCCCTATGGTAAAAGTTTCCTAGTTTCTATAGTAAAATAACATCGTAGCATATTTTTATTTTATACTACAACATATGAGAATTTTACAATGCGAACAATTCAAATTCATAAGGTAAAACTCATCTCTCAAACACATGACTGAGTAGTTTTTTTCCTTTTTTTGGGGTCAATATACCTTAAAATCTGAGTTTTTTTTAACCAAGTGTTAATTATCTGTTGAGTTTCTCGAGTATGTGAAACTTCCATGCGCCTATGGAAAATGAGATGGTCAGTATTTGGATCATAGCGAAAAGTAGCATGGGAACGGTATTTGGACAGGTTGTAGTCACTCCAGTTGACGGTTATGAATAAATTAATAGCCTTACAATGATCCCAATGGCGTGACATGCAAAAGAAAATTACAAAAAAGAGATGAATAGAATGAGTAGTTATGTTTTCAGGCGAAGATATTTTATTGACGTTTTCCGCTCTCCCTTTGTTGATCTCCATTATGAACTGCCAAACCGGAAGAGGAGATACCGTCGTTTTGTGGGGTCCTAAGCTTATAATTTTGGAAGTTGTGGCAATGGAAGACCATATAATTGAGAAAAAGACCATCTTGGATATTTTCGCAATGGTCCTGACAAAAGGTAGGCAAAGTTTTTTGGGTATTTTCTCCTCCAGAACTTCAATTAAAGTACTGTTTATTTGCGATCTTGTATTCTCCCCAGAAATCGGTGTATGGTCGAACCACAATTCGCAAACGATGCTTTTGATAATGGCCTGGCCTTCGTTGAGCTTGCTTGATATTGATAGACGATAATGCCATGGATGTTAGTTTTTGGCACGGTTTGAGTCCCCGGGTACATTTCCAAATACTCAACCCAGGAGGCGTGTTTTCCTTTGTTAAACATGGAAACTTGACACACACGTATACATACATAGACAGAGAGAGGGAAAAATCATGTAAACGACATTCATAGTAACTTGATTATTTTTCGCATTGATTGCTTTTCAAAACAGGACCTAGACCTCGGCCCAAGATTTGTCAATGAAATAAAATATTAAAGCTTAAAGCAGTGATATCGCGATTTGAATGTAGTAAAATATATGAATTTAAGTGAACATGAAATCGCAACATATATGGGTGTAACATTTAGAAAGGAACGGCGCATCGACTTAGATTTGATTACAACTCAGCATTGTAAATAAAAACACAAACAAAAGCTCAATGCACATATCCAGCCAACCATTCTTCTATTACAATGTAACCATTAAAAAATCCTAGATCATTGTCCCCAAACGACGACAGACATAACAATTCAATTGTCTCGACAAAAATAAAAAAATAAAAAAAGGGAAAAAGAAACTAGATAATATTCACCCCTGCATCCAGAATTGCCTGTCCACAAAACGGCTCCGCAAAAGGATCATGCCTACAATTAGAGAAAAATTCAACCGTCAAAATATGCTGAATAATATGATTTTCTGGAGGAACGATACATCCAATTAAAAGAATAACAAATACACAAATATATAATATAATATATACAAACACAAACACACACACACACACACACCCCGATAAAAAAAAAATTTAAAAAGAATGCTAAGAAGCTAGTCATTAAAATGCAATTCATGGTGTTTAAACTCTATCATTTCGTAAATAGAAAGATTTTCGTATTATCTCACGAGAATAGCACAACATGCAAAATGAATTGGAGGAGGAAAAAAAAACGTTGATAAGAATTAAGTACTTACCTTGTTAGCAATGTTGTTTGAGAGCCAATCCAGCCCCTCATACAAACCCTCTCCTGAGGTTGCACAAGTGCTCTGGATGTACCTGAAAAAATCAAATGGTATATTAGACTGTGCAAGGACAAACACAATTAAACTAATAGAACAGGATAGACTGGGGCATGAAGATAAGGAGCTTACCAGTGGCGCTGTCGGAGAGAGTGGAGACCAAGCTTATCGGTAATCTCAGCAGCATTCATTGCGTTGGGAAGATCTTGTTTGTTAGCGAAAACAAGCAGAACAGCATCACGCAGCTCATCCTAGAAATTTGGTTAAGTAATAATGTTAAAAGTTATTTCACCCATTAATTTAAATTTTTACTTTTCATGCCTCCCAAGTATATCAGAAATTGTATTAGAAAGTTGGCAGATGAAGTAACCAAAATAATAAATTTAGAAAGCTGAACAGAGCTAGAGTAATATTGTTATTAACCAACCAAATAAAGAATTTAGGAAGTAATGGTTTCTTGGATAGCGAATCAACATTGCGTGAACAGAGCAAGATGCCATAGACACTGACTAATATTTCCAAAAGAATATAAACTGCGCGTTAAATGACATCAGCTCATAAACAAAGTAATGAAAATGACAGAATTACTTCAACATTAATTCATGTATATCGCAATCTTTTCCAACCTTGCTAGACTACTTACACAAAAACAAGGTTTTTCTTCAAACTAAATCAGATTCCCTACAAGTCCTATTCAATAGCCTTTGTAGACCTCTAACAATTGCATTAGAAATTAGAAACACTCTTATATCTATATACCACTTATGTACACAACAAAAGACTGAATGAACTGAAAAGCCACATACCTCATTCAACATCCTGTGCAGCTCATCCCTCGCCTCAACAATACGGTCTCTGTCATTGCTGTCCACAACAAAAATGAGACCTTGCGTGTTTTGGAAGTAGTGCCTCCACAAGGGACGGATCTGAAAATGAAACCAAAGAACCATTGATATGAATTCTAGTCACTAACTCAGCCCTGTTTCAGAACAACAACAAATGTTTAACATCGAATTCACAAGTGCTCAAATCCTAGGGCGAAAATTGGCACATATAGATGGGATGGAAACAAGGTTCAAAATTACATACCTTGTCCTGACCCCCAACATCCCAAACGGTGAAGCTGATGTTCTTATATTCGACAGTCTCCACATTGAAACCTGAAAACAAAAAGATGTGTACTTATTCATAATAATCACATATGCATATATAAAGCATCAAGGACATTTAAAAAATTTTAAATTTAGCAACTAAATTTTATTAAAATGTTTACATACATTTGCAACAACTAAAACAAATATTCTTTTGGATCGTGATTCCAGAAACAAATCTTTATGCTTCAATGGAGGAACAATTATGTCCAGCACCCAATAATCGTCAAAGAAATTACGTTACATGAATGCAAATTTTAGTAATTCATAACATGTCATTCCAACCAAATCACAAATAGGTCAGACCAGAAATTCAACTCCAAATATACGGAAGAAAGCAGCTATCATAAACGGGAAACATAACAAATAAGCAGTCTCATCGACTCAGTAAGGAAAGAAGAACTCACCAATGGTAGGAATTGTTGTGACGATCTCACCAAGCTTGAGCTTGTAGAGGATAGTGGTCTTACCGGCAGCGTCAAGACCAACCATCAGGATTCGCATCTCTTTCTTGGCAAAAAGACGGCTGAAAAGCTTCGTGAATGTCAGGCCCATTTTCTTGGCTGCCGATCCCTAAATTTCCAAACACCAATCACTCATATCAACAAAATGAAAATGAAAACAAATTCCGCCTAAGGGAATTCATCGAGCCTAATTAAAGCCAAGAAATCGCCTCTTAAGATAAATTCATTTCCATCCTTCAACAGATCTGAGAGATCCGAAAGTACAGGCAATTTAACGACATAATCTTACAAAACAGCATGAGAAAGCATCTCATTTCCACATATTGGGCCTTAAAAACACATTAACAAATCAATTTCCATTAGACGTCCATTTCTGAAGCCATAATCCTACAGATCCGATTCCAAAAAGCCCTAGACCTTACGATCCCCGACAAAATTCATCCACATATCAAATAAACCACAAAACACCCCGTTTCAGACCAAAATGTTCTGATAAGTCCTCGAAATGTGAATCGAAATCCCAAAAGTTGATGAAAATGCAAACGATTTCATCACCATGCAATACGAATCCAAATCGATAACGAAATTACGACACGAATCGGATGGTCGAACCAGAAATTTAAGAAAATGCAAGGAAATTCACAATGACGAAAGCAAAAGTCGAATCATTCTTGCAAGTGCAAAGGAAAGAAATGGAGATCTGAGGCATGAAACTCACCTTCGAAAAGCTTCCGCTGAGGGATCTCGCGATGGAAAATTTAGAGAGAGAGAGAGAGAGAGAGATAGAGGGAGAGAGGGGAGGAAGACAGAGGTGAATGAAGCTTCAAACCAACGCGGAAATAGGGAGGAGAGTCGACAACCAGGGGGGGCTTATATATCAGATACTGGGGGAGACCACGTCGATTCTTTCCTCTCATGTAACTTCAAATTACCGAAACACCCCTACATCGGCTTACATTTCAAGCTACATGTTGCGAGTTCTGTCCAATTATTAACCGCCACGTCATTCTCTGGCTGCCACCGCATCTCGTGCGTGGCTTGAGTGTTTGAAAAAGACGGTGGGAAATACTTTTACTGTAGCATATAAGAGTTTTACACAATTATAAAAAATTTTATATTATTTATAACTGAGTTTGTGATGGGAATCGTATGGCATGAACCTTGCCAAACACACATTAATTTGTCTTTTTATATTATATATATATATATTTTTTTTTTTTTTTGAGGAAGCACATTTATCTCTTTGATATATGGTTTTTGTTTAAAATAATTCGCGGCTCAAGATTAATAAGGTGTTTAATAAAGTTGGTTAGGATTAATTTTTTTATTAAAGAGTAGTGTAAAATTTTTATATGCTACAATAAAAGGTAAAAAATTGCTATAGTATAAAGTTCTTAAATTCAACAGTGTTTTAAAGAAAAAAAGTTGTTTCTAACTAAACTCGAAGTTAAATGGGGAAATTTTTTTTACTTTGAGAAAATTATTAGAAAAAATTAAAAATATGTTTGGTTTCACTAATTGGAAACTAAAAGATTGTGTTGGAGAATATAGTTGAAACTTGAAGTTAGAATTTAAATACTGTAGCATGTAAGAGTTTTATATTCTATCATACTTTTGCTTTATACCGTAACAAATGAGAGCGAAAACAATTGAAACTAATAAATTTATTAACTTTCAATTTTATTCCCAAACAAAGTCAAAAATTCCACTTTCAATTGAAGTGCTCCAATATTTTTGATTCAGATTGTCAAAATCGATATTATTTGTATTTATTAGGATTAGGTTTTTTTTTCTATTTTGTGATTGTAATTTACATTTATACGAAGTATGTTTATAATGCTCCTTAACTATCTCGTCTTAATATGTAGTCACATTACTAAATTCTATCAAATTTTTTTGTTTTCTTTTTGTTAACTCTAAATTTTTTATTTTGTTGTAATTTTAATTAAAGTTAACCATCAAAACAAAATGGAAAAAAAAAAAAAAAAAAAAGGAGACAAAATCAAAATGGGCCGTCTCTTCAACCGAGGATGAGTGTCCTGCGTGTTCCCTAGGATTTAATGCAATGACCCATAACCCAACGAGTGCAATTACTCCGAATCCGACAAAAGAAAAGGAAATCGATTAGAAGCAAAGGCGTTGTTGGTTCAAAATCATGGTCAATTTTCGCAAGGCGCACAATTGAAATTCATGATGACGAAAAAGGGTCGTTGTGCCATTAATTTTGGACACGGCGTTAATGCAAATTAACCACAGTTAATTCTGATATCTTCTTTTATTTTAACCATAGTACATATGGTTTTTAAGATAGATCCTCCACCAGAGAATGAATGCAGTCTCATATAAGAGAAAGCAATGTAAGATTGTGTTTGAGAATGCAATTAAAATAAATTTATTATAGCACATAAAAACTTTACATTGAAAGTTATTTTTGTTTTACAATATAATATAGTTGCAACGAAATTATCAAATGAAACTGAAATAGATCTGCTACACGTACAGAATACTATTTGAAATTTTTTTCCGCTCTCTGGAAATGCTAATTGAATATTTCTTATTCAATGCACTATTAAGCGCAAATCCTTTAATTTGAGCAAGCTAATTGTGCCTGGTTCCAGCAAATTCACAAGTTAATTAAATCACGTCTGTTAAGATCTACCAAGCTTCTTTTTTTTTTCTTTTTTTTCAATTTGAAAGAAAAGATCTACCGAGTTTGATGTAACACAATCATGTCATTCAAAGATCCTGCCGACCCACATCATCATCATCATCATCATTTAAGAAAAAAGAATATGATTAACTATTGGGTACAAGAAACAACATAGAAAATTCAGTGATGATTTAAAATATTGGCTATCAAGGACTCAGAGCGGCCAAGATATGCCGGTCAAATTGGACTTAAGAACATCAAGCACAAGGGTCACTGGTCAAGATTTCAGAACAATTTTGATACATCTTCAGTACTACCAATAACAATATATATACAAATCAAAACCTTCGATTATAAGAATTTTCCTCTGAAAAATTTATTCAACAAAGACGGAAAATAAGTCTATACACAAAATCATAATATTATGGTTCCTTAAAGACATTAAATGGACCCTCAAAAAAAAATCAAAGACATTAAACAAAGTTGTGTGTGTCATATCCGATCAAATCAACATAAGAAATTATATACATATATACACAAATACATACACTAAGCACAGCTTCTCTGGCTCTTCTCTGTCCTTCCGGAAAACGCTACTGTTTCGGAAGTAGATTTTCAATCTTGATTTGGCTAGAGAACCCAACCTAATAAAAGGATTTAAAAGAAAGTTACCAGTGCCACCTACCGAGATGTTAGCAGGCGAGCTCAAATTAGCTCCACACACACACACACACACAAAAAAAAAGCTTTGCAAATTGTGGTCGCAGAGATTAGAATAAGGTAACCATCTATTCAGGTTAGTGCCCAGACAATGTCCATGTGACTACGATTTCAGATGGTCATGGACCAAATTTTCCATTGCTTACACCTTTAGAACTAGAGATTACCCTTTTATATATAATGTAAGAGACACTCAACTTACCTGGGTTTTAGCGCCAGTATTGAGCCCACCGATGAATGGTCTCAACCATTTGAGGAAACAAGGCACTGACGCTTTCGTTGATTAGATCCTGGAAGAAATGAATAGAGGCTTCGTCATCCAAGTCCAGCCGGAACTTCTCTTGGAGCTATATCAGATCAATAAACTCTCAATTAGAGGAAAACAAAACAATCAAATGGTTAAGAAATCAGACTATAATTGTACGGAGGTCACACCTTTAGAATGCCTTTTTCAGGGTCAGAAGCTATGTCAGGAATGTTAGAGCCCGCCATTAGATAAAACAAGTTCAAGATAAGATTACTAGATTTCCGGAGAATGTTGTATGCTTCACAACAATAGGATTTGAACCTTGTATAATATTGACTGCAGAAGGAAAAGAAAATCAGCAAGGTGATATGTCATATCAAGTTTTTTTTCCCCTCGCTATCTAGTATGAAGAAGTTTCCCCACAGAATTACATGATTACAAAAACACAGCTGTTCGTCAAAAACATACCTTTCAGCTCCACCCATGGCCTCAACCATTTCTTTGCACAGCTTCATAGGTGGAGGAAATGGCTTAGGGTCACGACCAAGAATGAAACCAAAATCAACATGGAAAAGACGCCCATCATCCCGAAGGAGAAGGTTGTCAAGGTGCCTATACACCAAAAAGATTGAAAATCTTACATACACACTTCTTTTTGGCATTCAGCCCAACATAATCAACATACAAGAACTTAATTGTATGAAGATATTATCAGAAACCAGTTAATAGTACACGGAAAGTTTATGCCAACTTTGGTTTCCAGTGTACTTGCACGCATATCTAAGTTGATGGAATACACGCAACTATGTTTGATGATCACCTGTCACCGATACCCAGTACATACGTGATGACAGAGTATCCAGCACAGCTCTTTATAAATGTTTCAAGACAGGTTGCTGTAATACCAAATGGTCCATGCTCATCTGGATGAAACTTCTGAAGATAGCTTATGATGCTCCGATGCTCCGAAAGAATCTGAATATTAAAGGAACAAAAGCAATTTGTGGAAAAAAATCCAAACTTGTACAACTAGATATTGAGGGTACATGTTATATAAGTATGTCCTTGAACAAGCTTGGCAGTAGGGTAGCATTACCTATATAAAGGGCCTATGAAAGAGTTCAAGTTACTATTAACTTCTAGTCATAATAGGCTACAATAAATTGCTAATCGTACAAGTAATTTGGTTCCTTGAAAGGTGTCAGAAGATTTTATTGGTATCGTCAAGGGACAACCAAATAAACTTAAATCCAAGAAGATTGTACTTTATATCTGATTCCATATAATACATGTTTAATACTAGCAGACTATATGTACTCTTTTATTAGGGGTAGAACTTTCTGGAAGATAGAGCATCTTATATCCTAATACCTGCGCCAATGAACGGGATGGAATAAATTCTAGCATTCCTTCATCTTGCCCCGTTGCGAGGACTTTATATGGAGTTAAGTGTAGGTCCAGATTTTCTAATTTTAGCAATCGGTCCATCAGAGATACCATTTGAACAACCTACAGGTGCCAATCAACAAAATACCAAGGTCACTGCATGTGTTCTAAAAAGAAGAAAAGAAAAGGGGCATGGGAGTATTTGTGTGTGTGTGTGAGAGAGAGAGAGAGGGAAAGAGAGAGACTAAGAACTAGAAGTACTTACTAATTGGTCTTGCCGAATATCATCCCCCTTTTTAAAGATTACTTTGCAGCTTCCACCATTTTCCGTTCGAAATGTGAGGCGCAAAGGATGCAATGCACTCTTGAAAATTGATGACTCTGATGGCACAATCCCAGTGATAAGAATACCAGGTTCCAATGGTGACCGCATTGGCTGAAATTAAGATATGAAACACGTACCAAATGACACAATGTTTAGCAGTTGCATGGGATAGATAAGATACAATAGCAACATCACATACAAGCCTCAGAAGCTGCAGATATAAAATGTTCACTGGACAAGGACATTGAAATTAAAGAACATACCTCTTCAAAATAAGTAAGCTCACTGAGAAGACCAGAAAGTAGCTGCTTAAGCTTTTCGATCTTCTTCTGAGTATTACCGCGTACATTTCTTACATCTCTCATAATTGAGCACAACTGAGCGGTCAATTCTGTCTGACGAACCAAACTTTGCCATAATTTAAATCCATCTTCGTCACCATTCACACTAGCTGATAACTGTTGCAAAGAGGTTATTGTTATTGAACTGCAGAAACAACAACTTAATCCAATACTATTTTTACCTTGAATTCAATTCTCTGTTTATCAAGATCTGCATATCAACTGTAATAGATATCCCATATATGTAATATAAAATAGCTTCTACGAACTAATTTGCAAAGAAGCTACAAGCAATGCTCTAATTTTGTCAAAGAGAACAACTAATTGTGCAAGAAAGCTATGCTATGACTTCATGATTTCTTGAGAATCGAACACAAGCTGTGTATCTCGTAATAAAGACATTAGATGTCAACATAGAACTCACACCTTTATCATGTTCTCTTCAAGAATCTCATAGGTAGAGTAAAAACGTTTTGCATAGGCTGGATCATAAAGTTCCACAGCCACATACCAGCGAAGAAAACTCGCAAACTTGATATTCCGTAATGCTGCCAGAAGTCATACATACAATCAAGATATTGATTAAGCATTGAGCTGCTAACATTGCTACACATTGATTCCATAGAACTAGACTATGCATGCATACACAGAGACAAATAAGCAATATAGAGCACATACATCGCTGCACAAGAAAATGAGACAGGCGAGATTTATCAGAGCGCTCAAACCGAAGAGCCTGAACTAGTTGAAGTAAGTAGCATTGCAGCTCTTCATCGTCAGCTCTTTCAAGAACACTGACAGCATATGCACGAACCTGGCACAAGGAGTTGAACTTATGCATTGTTAAAGACCAAAACCTTGGAGCATTCAACGCAAAATTTGCATTGGAAGAAAGAAACACAAGTATTAGCACAAAAATATGTTATCTAATTACTCCACTGTACTTTTTTTCCCTCAAGTCTTACTATCATTCTTACAACACAAGAATCAAAACAAGCAGGAAAGAAATTTCTAATGTTGCATGCACCAACCTCTTCACTTTCAAAAACAGGAGATAATAGCCCCAATGCATCGCAGACATCAATCATTTCCCACCTGCAAATGAGTTCTAGTGCCTGTTTTGCTTCCTGAAAACACATTGATATTAAAAAAAAAACTGAGCTACCTTGCACTCCCTAACGTCATATAGCAACTAATGACACTTAAAGTGCAAATAGCAGGTGGTAAAAGTTGCAATCTTCAAAGAAGTTCAATATGAAGGCAGCACTGGTCAATGGATATTTAAAAGAAAAGAGAACGTCCTTCCCTAGAAAGCTCAATAATCTTTCTTTTTGTCTAAGAAGAACTGCTGACCCGAACATCACTCCATTCAACACATCGAAGAAACTTTGTAAGAGCCCTCTTCTCAGACATCAATGAGAAACGGAATTTCCATAGAAGTTGTCTTTCATCTCCACTCAAAGTCCTTGTTGGTGGGTATTTTAAAATTCTTTGAATAGACCTAACACAAAGGTAGGCAAAATGATACACCCCAAACTAATTAAACATATATCAAATATTACATTAGAAGACGGAATGAAGCTAAATAAGACTGCCTTCGTGTAATACTCTCAAGCTTACTTTCTTTCGTTGATGCTTGGTTTGAGATCCCTGTCAATGATGCCACGAGTTAAACTCCTAGCAAGCTTTAGTTGCTTGTGCTCGGAGGGATTTATCTTCCCCACTTCTGGGTCCCAAACAGTGACAATTTCGTTTGTTGAAGCTATAGGTGATGGTAATAAGAAATTTGCTCCTGATTCCTTCCAGACAAATAAAAGTTATGAAGACAAGAATCAATTTCATTGTACAGACAATTGTAAATAGTTTAAATCTAAAACACCGCGTTTGATTTCCTTTAACAAAGCAACTTTGGTTCAGCATTTGCAGATGCTAATGCATAAAGTAAACTAAAAAGATAGTTGCGCAGAAAGAACCAAGTACAGAAGGATGAAGACGGCCATGCATTTATCTGAAGGTCTATTACTGCTTTGATCCAAACACAACCATTTTTATTAAAGTGCATATAGTTCCAACTTCCAAACATATACGCAAGCATAAACATGAGCTAACAATGGATATTAATTTCCATATACTGGCATTACCTGAAACACAACTCGATGTTCAAACCCACCAAACTCAACAAGCAGGTATAAATTAGAACTTCCATTCCTAGAGCTTTCACGTTCCTTCATTTTCTCAATGCTTTTAAATGCAAGGCGATCAAGCCAGTCAACATGCTGGATCTGTCCCCTCTCATACTTGTTCATAAGCTTCTCCAGGCACTCCAATTCCCCACGTTCATGCTTAGGGACCTGTAGATAAACAGTACTATTCGCAATTAATAATCCATAATATCACAGATTTGATTCAAAGCTACAACACTATGGCAAATAATAGCGAGACCTTTCCCGGAGTGGTTGTTGTAAATGATCCATCCGCAACCTTTCCCTGCCAAAGCCTAAGCTTTTGTTTCCCTGTTTTGAGTTGCCTTTTGCTATTGAATAAAAGAATCGTAGCCCCACCAATCAATTTCTCATCCTTCCCACGTGAAACGTCCCAAACCTACATGTCCCATGAGTAAATAATAATGACAATAATCAAATTATGACCTTGAACCATAAGAAAATAGGGAAAAAAAGAGTAATACGAAATGGATGACAAACAAACAAAAGAAAATAAATCTTAAACTATTGACTCAACAAGGGATTTGAAGACCAAGCAGGAAAAAGTCACTCCTTTACTTCTGAGTACCTACTAAACAAGAGTCGGATAAAATTACGCATAGGAGAGTCTCACAACGCACCAAAAAAAGTGTGGAACTGCTGGCTTACCGTGAAAGCAAGTTGCGAGTGACCAGTTAAATCTCGGTATTTCGTGCTTAATGTGATTAGTTCATTCCAACAATATGTTGGTCCTTCAGATTCCAACCTTACCAAAATAAATAAATAAATAACAAAAAATAAAAATAACCAAAAAAAAAAGACATAAGAGAACAAAAATTTAGACACTAGAGAACACAGAAAAAAGGATTTTTAAGAAGCCTGAAGAGGATAAGAAGCAAAGAAAACCTTGTTCTTATAGGAAGGCCAAAAGGAGTACCATCAATGTACAATGCGCACTCCACATATAGCTCTGCTAGTCTCTCCTCCGTCGTTGAATCAACTTCTGTAATTAAAAAAAAAAAAACACCATTTAAATGTTTGAAAGTCGGGACAATCGAAGAATCGTTTGATAAAATTTTGCCAAGTTTGTACAAATATCGCTGATTTAAACCAATAGCTATCATTTACGGAAAAGTAATTCTCAATGGAATTGATTGAAGAGTTTCTCAATTTGATTGATTGTCTCTCCGGAAAATTCTGGGTAAAGTACCTGAATTGGGAAATTTAGCGGGAGGCAAAGTGCCTTCCAAGCGATCAATTCGGAAAGTGACGGGAAGATTGATGTCGCACGATAAGAAGAATCGGAACTCGTTCCCGCCCATCGTTCGTTCATAGGGAGTTGGAGCTTTGAGTTCTCATAATAATGATTATCAAGGTTTTTAAAGAAAAAGATAATTTGGTGAAGAAATTTGCGAGCGTAATTCAGAACCATAGTGAAAATCACAAGTCAGTTTGCTGGTTTTGTTTGTTCAAGAAAAGCGAACGTGATGAGTAATGTGCAAGATTCGGATTTATATTTTCAGTTGGCCTTTTGCCGTAGTTTCATTCGCTTGGGCCGTTCATCACCCATGGCCCAATCCATAGTTTCATTTTTTGTGTCCATAGTGGATAAAATAAGTTCTGCAAATTTAAAAGGAAAATCTCCACAAACAAAAAGATAAGTAGAGAAAAAACAAAAAAAATAGAAAGGATAATTATATAGTTATTCCGTTTGTAGATGTTAAATCTACAATTAAATTAAACTAGGTTAAAATAGGATTAAAAAACTCATTGGAAATGACCGGACCTTCTAATCACCGTTATTAGGTTATAATAAACTCACAAATCAAGTTATATATTAGATAATAATAAAAAATATTAAACAATGGGCAAATAATGAAATATAAATAACGAATCAAAATGAAAATAGGACACAAAAGACTTATTGTGGTCCACTCAAAATTGAGCTGCATTCACTGTTGAGGTTTAATTCACTATATATAGAACTTGATACAAATTACAGCAATTCTTCAGAATAAAACTTGAGCAAAATTGGAATTTGAAACCTTCTTCAATAAGCGAACTAAATAAGCAAGAGTTTCTGATAGGTATGGATGTTGGATACCTTTAAGTGATGCCTTCATCTCATATTTGTAGACGTCCCTCTAAGTTAGTGGGAGGTGAGCTTAAGTGGTGTACAGAGTAGTGGATCTCAACCTCCATTCATTTGTTTGTAGCTCCTGATCAAGTTTTTCAACCAAAATGACTACAGAGATAAAACGATTCGATCTGTTCATTGCGAACTTTGGGCCTTACTTTCACTGGGCCTTACTCTTCTAATTTGGTTTAAGCCTAACCAAATCAAACGTTAATACCGTTCTAATAATTACTTCAAATTCGTATGTATTTTGCTTATGGCATTGTAGTGTGGGAATCGAGGGAGAAGATTGGAATATACCTTCTTCCTTTTTTTTCTTTTTTTTTTCTCTTGGAATAAAAAATGTTAAAACATTTTTTATTCTTTGAACTTAAACAGAAATAATAGAGTGAGCAGCGTTGTTGTATAATTCATATACGAGTTTTAATTGCTAGCTCATACAAAATATTTAAGATTTTCAGCGGCTCTTCATTCCATGTAAGCGACAATGATAAAACCTTTTTTCTTAAAGATTTTTCTCCCTTGTTTATCCATAATATCAAGCTTCCAATGCATTAAGTACTATGTCCCAATTAGGCAGCAGAGCTAAAATTTTCATAGAAATGTTACCATTTCTTGAAATATGCGCACTTTTATTGATTCTAACTCAGGTTAAATCTTGGAATGAAAAACTTGAGCACGCCTCCTTAAGAAGCACAAAACATGCAGCATAACTCTCGTCAATCAAAAGCGTCACTTAATATGTTCAGAAGATAGTCACCATGCCTAATTCAATGAGAAATATGATCAAGCAGATTTGTTTGTCAGATAGTTGAAGATGTTTTCTGAACAACTCCAGATCAGTAGTTTTTGAAATGAGCCTAAAAGATTTACATTTGCAGATGAAGCGTGCGTTTTGAAGCACTTAAAACGACCTTCCTTAATTGCAGGGTGCCTTGAAAAAGTCCCACATTGCTACATTTCAAGAGGACTCAGTTGTTTATATCGCGAGTAAAGAGGCAACACCTGCTTCCTAACGTGGGACTGTAACCCGAGTGGGGCTTGAGGGTGGCAGGACAGTTGTTCGGCCCATTGTGCCGGGTGTAGCACAGCTGCTATCTTCACGCCAGTGTAAAGCTGGCTCTTTACACTCTCTTACATGCTAAAGGTCCTAAAATCATACTGAGTAATCTAAACCTTATTAAAACTACCCACCTACATTTACGTTTTTATACCTGTCCTCTTTCTTTTTTATAATTTTATTTTGCTATTTATTCTTTTTCCCTTGTTTTGCTGTAAAAACATAATTGAAAGAAAAAAAAATCTAGAGGGTTCCTTTATGAGAGAATGAGAAGGGAAGATAATTTGGAGTTTTAATAAATCACCAATTTCTAATAAAATGACAGTTTTAATAAGTAGCTTATTGGATGACATTTTTAATAAGTTGAGGTATTTAGAGGTTATTTTTGTAAGTTGCTCTAGAAAAATTATAGTATAAAGCTCTCCCTCATATGGTATAGTACTTTCTGTCTTAAAATGATATCGGACCGATACTTGGACCCAACATGACACAATAGGCCTTCCCTAATCGAACCATTATCTTTTTGTTCTTTTTTATTAAAAAAAATTGTACTAAATAATATAATTTCAATTTTTAATAAAATTAAAATAACACATTTCGTGGTTGTTATTTAAAAATAAGTAAAATAACAGCATACTATAGAACCACACTTCCACAACTATGGTAATATAAAAGAGTAAGGAATCTTAAAAAACAACGAATCCAACAATCACCAAGAAACGGCAGAAAAAAAAAAAAAAAAAAACCCTAGTTTAACAATAATTAACGACAGCCGTAAACGACAATGATCCAAATAAACGGCAACATCATAGGGAGAAAAACGATAACTACGCACAAACGACAGTAATTAAATAAAACATCCCTACCAACGACAGTAATATTTCCAATACCGTGTACATGCAGCAGCGAGACAACGAATTTTTAGCTGCTCTTCGTTGTTATGCAAAAGACAATGACAAACACTTTTTTGTTCAAGATTTTTTTGAAAGGTTTTTCTGTTCAAGATTTTCCTTCCCTTGGGTATCCATAATATAAGGCTCCCAATTAATTTAAATGACATAATTAGTTAGCAACACAAAAATTTGGTTGCCAAAATGTGTTGAATATAACAAAGGCAAAACTTAGAATTAAAACCTTGAGCTCGCCACCCTAAGTAGCACAAAATTTGCAGCAACTTTTATCACCGAAGGGCCTCATTTGACATGTCCAGAAGGTAGTCGGCTAGTCGCCACACCTAAAATTCAAGGAAAAATATAATCAACCAGATTTGTTTTTCTCATAATTCTAGTCGTTTTCAAAGTCAGTACGAAAGATTTACATTGGTGCTTGAATACGCATCTTGAAGCACTTAAAACAACCTTTCTAGTTACAATCAAGTGGGCTTGATTCAGTCTATTTAAACAAAAAATTAGAAATTTAGAAAACAAAGCGACGAGTTTCAAAAATTCAGGGGCATAATAGTAATTTTAAAAACTCAAGGGGTAAAATGAAGAGTTTTAAAAGTTCATGGGGTAAAATGATGATTTTTAAAGTTTATGAGACAAAGTAAAAGAGATCCTATAATTTAGGGGCCATTAGTGTTGACAACCCTAAAAATAATTATATTAGTTTAGAGGCATGCAAATAATGATGAGAAAAAAATCATGAAACCCTTTTTTTTATGTATTTACACATGATGATTTAGAAACAAACTGGTTTCATAATTTACAATAGCTTAATAGATGATAAATTATATCAAAACAATGATGAATTAGACATAAAGAGTGTGTTAATTTGGAAATCATCTTAAAACTTAAAGTTGTAATCGTTTACTATGGACTTTCATATGCTTTAAAATAAAAAATATATCAATGTAAAAGCTCTCATATGCTATAATAAATTCTAACATCAAGTTTCACTTTGATTAAGTTCCACTTTGATTCCTAAACACACATGAAAGCACATGGAAGTCAAGCACGACCATCATCAACTGTGTTGAGTGCTGATTTACCGAGTGTTTAAAAGGGTGGTGGGAATCCATCATTTTTTTAGTTATAAACATTGTAAAACTCTCACATATTATTATAACAATAAAAAAATAATTACAGTATAAAGCTCTCACATGCTACAATAAAAATGGTTCTAACTACCTTTCTAAACACCCTATTAAGCACCTGAAGTGCCGTTGAGCAGTTTCTTTCTTAAGATCTCTTACTGTTTCTTGGTCCGAATTCTCCAGCTGGTGACAAGTAGAAAACACTTTAATATAAATATAATTGTCATTTGGGGTTGAGCTTTGTTTATCTCTCTCTCCGTGTGAAAACAAAAAAAAAACAAACAAAAAAAAGTGCAATAAGATTCCCCCATAACAAAAAGTGTGAAAACACTAAAAAACTTGCGAAACAAGAAAATCATAAGGAAACGTCAATTACACACAAACAACACTAATCCGTAAGCGACATAAAGTGTAAAACAACATTATCATATAAACACCGAACAAAAAGTGAAAACGACAAAATATTAGGGAAGCGGCGAGTATACACAACTTATAAAAAAAGACCATGAATAAAAAAAATATAATAATAATTACAAAAGTTTCATCTGAACTATAATATTTGTAACACTGTACATATCGAACTTTAAAACATAACATTTGTTCTTATTAAAATATAAACTGTTAACAAAAATAATCATTCTGTATTATTTTAACGGCAAATTAATAAACAATTTTAAAATCAAAGGTACTTTGGTAATCCAAGTAATAAAAATAACAAAAAACTAAAACTACAATAAAAAAATAATTTTATTGATGATTAAAACAATTGATTAAAAATATGCTACTATTTGGATCCTTTTTTTATGTACTAAATTTTTTTTAAAAATTTTATTAATTTTTTTCACACTTAAAAAGTATTTTGACAGTTTAAAAGGTATAAATACCATTGAAAACTTAAAAAAATATGAAAGAAATTTTATTAATGCTATCATAATTTTTTCTTTTAAAAATTTGTGTTACATTTTTGCTATATTGAATATATTTATATTATATTCTTTTTCATTTCATTAATGCATATAACTTTTAAAATTTCAAAATACTTTTTGAATGTGAAAAAAGTAATAAAATTTTGAAGAAAATTTTGATATATCAAAAAAGAAGGATTCCGATTGTATGATAATTTTAATTGATTTTTTTGTTTTTAATTATCAATAAAGACTTTTTTTATTACAGTTTTAATTTTGTGGTTATTTTTATAACCAAAATTACCAAAATACCTCTAACTTTATTATCATTTGTCAATTATTGGTTAAAATTTTAATAAATGGACCATTTTTATTAACAATTCATAACGAACGTTATATTTTAAAGTTCCAAGGACAAAGTATTATAAAAGCTATAATTTTAGAGAAATTTTTGTAATTAATCCATTAGAAAAATAATAACATACCAGAGAACGATAAATCCACAACTACAGCAATATAAAAGAGTAAGGAATCTTAAAAAAAAAAAAAAAAGAAGTAGAACAGAAAACAGTGTCATGAAACCATAAAGGTTTAACAATAATTAACGACAGCCATGTAAAACGACTATTATATCCAAACGACAGTAATCCAAATAAACGGCAACATTATAAGAACTAAAACGATAACTATGCACAAACGACAGTAATTAAAGAAGACATCCCCACAAACGACAGTAATATTCCTGAAATGGTATACATGCAGCAGTGTGACAAGGAATTCTTAGCTTGCTCTTCATTGACAAAACATCTTTTTATTCAAGATACATACATACATACATACATACATACATATATATATATATATATATATATATGTATTTACAAAGGGCTTTTTGTTCAAGATTTTTCCTCCATTGGGCATCTATAATATAAGGCTCCTAATTCATTTAAATGACACAATTAATTAGAAACACAAAAATTTGGTTGCCAAAAACAAAGGTAAAAGCATGGAATTAAAACATTGAGCTCATCACCTTAATTAGCACAAAATTCGCGGCAACTTTCATCAATCAAAAGCCTCACTTAAAATGTCTAGAATGCAGTCGTCTAGTCCTAATTCAATGAAAAATATAATCAACCTGATTTGTCTTTCAAATAATTTCAGTTTTTTTCTGCAACAATTCAGATCAGTAGTTTTCAAAGCGAGCACGAAAGATTTACGTTAGCTCTTCAAAAATCCATATTTAAGCACTTAAAACGACCTTCCTAGATATATACACTACAGGTGGCTAGCAAATGTCCCACATCGATATATTACAAGAACATTGTGTTGTTTATATTGTGAGGAAATGCACTCCCTGCTCGCCGGGCTCGGTAACATGGGCCTGTAACCCATGTGGGGGCTTTAAGGTGGTGGAACATTGGTTTAGCCTGTTGTGCCGGGTTCAACGTAGCTCTCTACTGGCCTGCCCGTTCCAAGACTAGAGTTGGGCCGTGTGGTTCGAGCGAAGGTCTGGGCTGCACGGCCCTTAGAGAGGAGGGCACAGCGTGAGGCTGGTTTCACAGAGCAGCGAAAACCTCCCACTCCCGGCGGTGGAAGGATAACAGGCCGGTGCTGCTCGGGCCCACCGTGACACAATGGGTTGTGCTTAATCGAACCACCACTTTTTATTTTTTCTTTTTTAGCTGGGATCTTGAACATTTTGTTCATTCATTAAAAACCATGAATCTACACGGCGCAATGGCCCGGGCCCAACATTTTTTCGTCCACTAAAAAAGTATGTTGTGCAAGCTTCTAATTAATTTGTTTATTAAGACAACTCTCATTTTGTGAGATAAAAACTTCTTGAACATTTTCATTAAAAACAACGAAACTACAAGAACCTCACGCTTGCCAAAGGAAAAAAAAAAAAAAAAGAGCCACATTTTAATTTGCATGGGTACAAAGACCACACAAGTCACAGATTATAGAAAAGTCATAAGCCTCACGACTTGCAAGAATGATTATAAACTCAGTAATTTCCAAAATTTGCCTCCCCATTGACAACATAAAAATTAAAACCGATTGAGCAAATTTATGATGTTGGTAAATTAAGAAAAGTTAATACTTCAGATATCATAAAACTCTAAGGTCGTCTGGGAATTTGGAGAAATCGGGACGTCTACGTTCGACATAGGCTGTTTTCCCTTCGTTGCCTTCTTCAGTCCCATAAAATATAAGAGTCGCATCTCCTGCAAGTTGCTGCATAAATCACGCATATAGGAATAAGAATATATTATGAGTGAAAGAAAAAAAATCATAAAACCGATTTTTTTCATGTATTATATATGATTTAGGAACGAGCTAGTTTCATAATTTAAAACCGCTTGAACATATTTTAAATTGTAGCAAAATATTGATGGATTAGAACGGAAGGAACCTGGAGTCCCGCATGACCATCATCAACTGCGTTGAGAGCTGATTTAAGCACCCGAAGTGCTGTTGGGCTGTTTCTTAAAATCTCTCTGCACCATTTGATTGTTTCTCTTTCTAAATTCTCCAGCTGGACACAAGTAGAAAACCCTTTAGATATAAATATAACAGTCATTTGGGGTTTGATCTTGTTAGTCTTTCTGTGATTGTGAAAAAATAAAAGCCAAAGTCCTAGCAAAGAAGCATGAAATTACTAAAAACGAAAACTGCTAAACAAGAAAAATGATCACACAAATAACAATAATCCACAAACGAAATAAAGTCTCAAACGACGGACAAAAAACTAAAAACACAAAATATTAGGGAAACGACACATAACTTTGAAGAAAAAAGACAAACAAGAAAAAACGACAACGTTAATAGAGAACGGCAATTTCTTAACGACAGCAATATAAAATGATAATGAATCCTGAAAACAACAAATGCAACAATTACCACAAAACGGCAGTAAATAAAAAACGACGGTGAATGTGAAGCAGAAGACGATATCGTATCATGAAACTAGAAAGGTCTAATATTTAACCACAGCCATGACAAACAACTATTGCATCCAAACGACAGTAATCCAAATAAACGGCTACATTATAGGAAGGAAAACGATAACTACGCAGAAACGACAGAAATTGAAGAAGACATCCACACAAACGACAGTAATCCAAAAGCTGAATATACGCAGCAGCAAGACAAGGAGATTTAAATAACAGTTTTTGGAAAAGAAGAAATCTACGTGCAAATTTCAATTCATTTGACTAACGAATTGAGAGATTGAATTAATTACAATCTCCTATAAACGACAAAAAATCTTTGACCACAGTATCATCCAAACGAGAAAACTAACAAGAGAAGACAGCATATAAGAAAACGACAATAACGCAAACGACAGTAATCGAACGACAAAAACAAATAAGACGACAACATCTTAGGATAAGGGCTTTTTTTAGGCTCACCGGGACAACAGTATTGACAAGTCCCATTTTCTCGGCTTCAGCAGCAGTGTAAAACCTTGCCATAAACCACATTTCACGTGCTTTTTTGGGTCCAACCTGTTTATCCAAATTCCATAGTGCAATTATTTTGGTAAATTTGTTTCATCCAAATTTTCACAATAAGAGAGACTAGTGTTATCAAATAGTTTACTCTCCTTATCAGCTTTAACGCTTACCAAGCGTGACATTATGGAACTTCCATAGCCAGCATCAAAACTTCCAACCTGCAATATCTTTCTTCATTAAATATTAATAAAGTTAAAAATGAAAGCAAGGGAACATGAACTTCTCAAATATGTCATGATTAATCTCTCATAGCACATGAACAAGATTATATAAATTTCAAGATGTTACCAGATAAGCAAGCACCTTGGGGCCAGTTTGACCAAAAATAGCATTGTCTGCCGCAATGGTCAAATCACAGACCATGTGGAGTACATGTCCTCCTCCAACAGCATAACCAGCAACCTACAAAATATCAAAGGATTGTCAATACAAAACAAAATTTTTTTTTTTTGATTTATTAACTTCACAAAATCAAGACATGATTTTGAAGGAGAGAAAAAAAAAAAAAGATTAAAGAACAAACAGCTTACCATTGCTATCACAGGTTTTGGAAGACGACGGATTTGGACCTGAAAAATAAAATGATACATATAGGCTATAGCAAAAACTTGATTAATAATAATTTAGCAGGGCACAATCTGGTAAGTCTACTATGTTCCCAAATTATGTGAGGTGGCGCCATGGCGGAATTGGGAAAGTCACACAAAATTAATGGCAAGAGGGAAAAATCCCAAAATAGAGAAAAAACATAACTTCATATTCAATATCTCAAAATATTCAAGTCTTATCATTACAATCGCCAAGGTGACTTTTTATAGGTCAAACTCAAGATAATAATAAAAGGCAAGCTAAGATAAACGTACTAATGACAAATGACATAGGGAAAATATAAAAATGACTAATATAAATTAATTTTCCAACTTCATTACGCTGTGTGGAAAAAAAAAAACATGAAACTTGTTTTTGGATTAATTATATTGTAATGTAATACCTGAAGATCCAAAACATTAAGACGACCAAAATTGTCGTAATCCACATAACCATCTGCCTTTCTCAAAGCCTGATCACCGCCACTACAGAAAGCCTTGGTTCCCTAATCACGAGCCAAAAACTTGATCAATCTCTAATTCGAAACCAGAAAATTAGGCAAGTCAGTAATTAAGAGAAAATACCTTTCCAGTAAGAATGATAACCCCAATGGAACTATCGTCCCTCGCATCGTTGAAAGCTCGAATCATCTCCTTGACCGTCTGTGGCCTAAACGCATTCCTTCTCTCCGGCCTATTGATCGTGATCTACCAAGAAACGACATGAAAAACAGTAATTAAAGATCTTTTTTCGCCATCAGCGCTTCATCAAAGTGATTGAGCGAAGCAAAACCTGACCTTTGCGATTCCTTCGCCGGCGGCTTTCTCGTAGATGATGTCGACGAAGTCCTTTCCGGAATCGTCGCCGCAAGCAGCAGTCCTCCAAACGACAGGGTTACTCGGAACTTCGCCGTGAATCCGATGATAGCTGTCGTTCATCGTCGTAGATAGCTCAACGGCGCCGAAATTCGGAGACGAATGGAACGGAGCCAGATGGCTGGCGACGGAGGCCACTCTCCTCCTCATGGTATCCAGGTCCTTCATCTCTGCATTTTCCGCCATTGATGGATATCAAGAAAAGCTCACAGAACTATGGAGATGTTTGTTGACTAAATTACTTCGTTTTCTTTGACATTTTTTTAATTTAGACAAAATATAATTGGAATTGTCTAGGCTTGATCGATGGGATAAGATAGGGATAAGATAGATACGATGTCTGGATAAGGCGCAAAATTGAATAAATTCTCATGGTGAGAACGTTGTCGTTTAAGAAGATTCACGAAAGTTTAAAAACGGCGTCGTTTTAGGATGACGGGTATAAAACAGTGCGTTTAACTCTGCTCCTTGTTGCATTAGAATTTCGATGCGGATTGGGGATTTCGTTGCTGGTGTGTTGTTACGTTGGTCTGTTGAATGCATGTGGTGAAAGGTAATAATCTCCACAAATTCTTATTGTTCTTTTCAAATTCGTGTATGTGTTGCGTTGTTCTTAGGTTTTATTTTCCTGTGATGAATAGAATTGACCTTATTTCCCTCTTCCAATTGGAATCAAGGGATTGTTTGGTAATCCTCAATAAGCAATCAAGAGTGAATATTTGAAGCTATTATTGTTATTGTCACTGTTAGTATCTTGATTTGACTAGGAAGTGAATTGTAAATGTATACATAGGGAAAGCCATGTGTAATGAAAAATGCAAGCGCGGCTTGGGGAGAGATTTACCCTTTTTTTTTGAATTTTTTAACGAGTAAATTGTCTATTCCATCTATTAAATTTTCCACCATCACTTTAAAGAACCGAACTCTGCCTTAAGTAAAGTTGCCAGAGTACGCTTAATCTTTGGATTTGAAATCACTGCTTTATACATAGTATTGGTCATAATTTACAAGAACATTTTGTAGCCTTAGTAAGAGGGAAAAGGGTTAAGGATTTACTAGATGTGAGATATCACATGGTTCGAGGAACCTTAGATGCTGTCAAAGTGAAGGTGTAACACCCGAGATTTTAATGCATTAAAAATACATTAAGTTAAGGATTAATTAAAATAAAAAGTACAGTTTAATAAAAAAATACTGTAGAATAACATGAAAAATTATACAGTATTAGAGCAATGCAGTATAAGAATTGAATTGTATGGACCACAAATTCTTTTATAAAAGTATAAAAAGAAAAGAAGAAAAAAAAAGCAAAAAATCAGAAAATCTCACATGACTCGGCTCTCTCTCTACTTTCTCTCTCTAAATTCTTTCTCTCTCCTCAAATCTCGTTTGAGATTCCAACATCCGTTTTCGACACCTCCCGTGCCAATAGAAAGCTCTCGACAAGCTGAGTCCAACGAGGTGTCATGCCACCCAAAACACCGCCGGAGGGAGCCTCACGCGCTGTCCAAAGTGGCAGTGAAACCCATTTCTTTCCGACGTGATTTCTCCGCCGTCCGACCACCAATTGACGTGATCTGGTGTCTATGGACTCAGCGTGAGGAGAGGAACAAGAGGGTACCAATTTTTCAGCTCGATTTTGGCTAGAAAAGCTTCGCCAGAGTTGCCCAATTTCTGCCGCCGTGCCACCACCAGATCTTGCCGTCACTGACGTCGTTGATCGACACCGCCCAGACCAAAAGAATCAGAGGGTGTTGGTGACCAAAAGGCCTCACTCAATTGTGCTGTAACACTGCCGTCAGTCGGAGAACGGAAGTCACCGCCGTCGCCGTCGCCGTCGCCGTCGCAGGTGAGTTCGATTTCACCATTTCAAGCGATGTTGGACCAAATTGGCAGCGGCTTTATGCTTAGAGAGGGATGGCGAACATTTTCCCCGTCCCAATTTCATGGGACGCCGTCGAATCGACGGAGAACGGCATCTCCGTCGTGCACCGCCGTGGGGCTAGGTGGAGCCATCGATCTAGGCGGCGGTGACGCACACCACCGGAGTCAAAAGACTCAGAGGGCCACGGGGAAGGAAATGCCCAACTCAATTTCACTGTATCTCCGCCGGAGATAGGAGATCGGAGTTGCCTTTCCCCACCGTCCACGGCAACTTCGATTAGCATAGATGGAGGCCAAATTGGGTGAAATTGACCCTACCAATGGACTCAGGAGGGTCAAATTAGGAGGGGTAGGCTAGAGCTCAGCCCCCAATAGAGCCAACCGCCGCCGGTCAACGACGGTCAATCGTCGGTCAACGTCAGATTGGAATTTTGTGATCCGGACCTCCGATCGAAGATCCGAGACCGCCTCCCGACTCGTTTCAACGCTCTAAACGTAATGGTAACCTCCGTTCGAGCAAATTCCACTCCGGTGAAAATTGTTTGGTACCAACTGCACGTAAATCGAGGCGATTCAAACGACAGTATCGAAGTCCAGAATGACAGTTCCAGTAATGTATGATCTCCATGAAGCATTCTTAGCTATTCATGGTCACTCAAGGAGCACTGTAAAGGATGTTTCGCATACTGTAGATGCAGCAAGATACAACTGGATCTGCTTTGCTTGGAGTCCAAGTAAGTAGGAATCTCGCATACAGTATGAACTATTTTAAAATAAATTGTTTTAGATGCTTTCATGAAAATTTATGAAATGCATGATCAGTGATTGTTACACTGTTTTATGTGAGAATGGGTTTTATAACGTTACAAGGTGACGAAAAACCCGTTAAGGGTAAAAATCATCATTATCAAGGAAACGGCTAGAACGGAGTCGAGCACTCCAATTTAGCATAATGTTATTAGACGAAAAATGTTTCATAATACGTTAAGTAACGTAACCGTCATGTGAGACCAGAGATTTAATAAGGGACGTTTAAGTAAACGAGAGGTAAACCGATGGGTTACGAGGTTAAAAGGAAACGTAACCCCTGTGGGTTACAAAGCTAAGCGAAGTGAAGGTAAATCGATGGTTTATAAGGTTAAGTAAATACAACGGTAAACGAAAGTATACTAGTCAAGTTAAAAAAAAAACCTATTGTTTACGTTTTATTATCAATCGAGTGGATTGATAATAAAGAATGTTAACTAATAAGTTGGCTGTTGTTTGATCAGGACACAGAGGCCTACTAATGGAAGGAAAAGGAACGGAATAGAGAACGCTAGAGCATAGTTCGGGTAAGTTTCAAATCTCACATACAAAATGAAATAAATGATTTTTAAATGCTTATTTATATAATTTGCAAATGAGTTTGCAATTTTTTTGCAAGTTTCTTTTAAAGTATGTTTGCATTTATTATGCAAAAAGTTTTAAAGTTCAAGAAAAAGATTTGCAATAAATTTGCAATTGTTATGTTTAAAGTCTATTTGCATATTGATCTGCATAAAGTTTTTTAAAAGTTTAAGTTATGATTTTCAAAGTATTTAAAGTATGTTTTGCATTATGACAATGCAAAATGTTTTATAGTTTAAGTTATAAGTTTCATGATGCATTTGCTATGCAATAAATTGCATTTATTATGCAATAAGTTTTGGAATAAAAGTTATAATTTGTAAAATGTGATTGCGTTCTATGATGCGTTTGTGATACAATAAGTTGCATTTGTGATGCAATAAATTTCAGAGTACAAATTATGATTAGCAAAATGTGTTTGCATTTTATGTTGCATTTGTTATGCAATGAGTTGCATTTGTTATGCAATAGGTTTTATAGTACAAGCTATGAATTGCAAGTGTATTGCATATGATGTGATTGTATTTGAAATGCTCACTAAAGTTAATAAGAATGTAACGTAAAGATAAAAAAAAAGTGTCGTACCAGCCTCTTTGTTATGAGGTAATGAAAGTAAAATTTAAGTTTGACCTCTTAAAGGTGAGGTACAATACCTCAATGTTTGATGGTCCTAAGTCTTCCACAAGGAAAGCATCATGTTTATGATCTCATGATTAATGAGTTGGTACGAACCCAAGAGTAAAGTAAGGAAAATGAAGGTTATAAGATAAAGAAAGTTAAGGAACAAGAATAAAGGTTGAGAAAGAAAGCAATATTTAAGTTTATAGAATGTTCATAAAATGCTCATAATTAAAGTTCATAATTGAGCATAATTGGAATAATGCATTATGAATTTGCTTGTATTCCTTATTATAAAGTATTTACGTTAAATGTTTATGGAAAATATTCTGAAAAATGTTTACGATAAATGTTTATGAAGAACGTTTTCATGTTTTCAAGAAACGGTTTATGAACGACGTTTTAAGATAAATGTTCAAGAAATGTTTTACGAAAAACGTTTATGCAAAACGTTTTAGAAATGTTTTATGGAAAACGGTTATGAAAAACGTTTTCAGTAATGTTTATGGAAACGTTTGTGTAAAATGTTTCAAGAGGAAGGTTGTTATAAGAAATGTTTTAAAGCATGATTAAATGATTTGTGAGTTTATGTTTGAACTTACTGAGCGAAAGCTCATTAAAAATTTTTCATGCTGTCGGTAATTTATAGGTGACCAATAGGACCCGCTAGAAGAGCTGGGTGCTATGGAGGACAGATGCAAGATTTGGGTATGTATACCATCACTGTTTGCTTTCGCTATGTAAAGAAAAGGTTTTTCATTGTTTAATGTTGTGTTTGCGAAGTTTTAAGAAAATCAGAGTTTTAAGAATTGTATTCAAAGTTTTAAGATACAGTTTACGAACTGTTTTATGTAATTATAAAATAAAGTTCTAAACTATGATTTAATAATTGTATCTTATTAAGTTTTAAGAAACGATTTGAAATGATTTTAAGGGCAAGTATTGAGCGAGGTCTCAACTTGAAATGCGACAGAGGTCGCATCAGTTTTAAAGAACGTTTAAAGAAAAAAAAATTATTTCAGTATTTCTCTTACTAAGTAAGTAAGATTACTATTTACGAAACGATATTCAAGTAAGTAAAGTGACTGCTTGAAAAGACAGGTCGTCACAAAAGGATCATCAACAAGGGCGTTCTAGTGCGTTGTAGATTCTTATCTAAGAGTTGTATCATTTGATAATGCCATTTGAGTGGCTAGAAACATGTGAAGAGCATTTTTAATACAATGCTAAATACTAATGTTAAATTTTAGCATTTAAGCAAGAAAGCACTCTTTAAAAGAGTGTTTTTTTTATTAAATTTCCACATGCTATATCCGATGCCAAATTCAATACCAAGTATGACATATGATAGATTTTGATATTTGATTGTTATTGATTGATGCATTTACTTTTTCGTTTTATTATTATACCATTGTTACTTGTTATTTACTTTATAATTAAATCTTTATTTTTACATATTTCAACTGTTAATAATTATGATGACAAGTAGAATATATCATTTCCACAGATTTTAGTAAAATATAGCATTGATATTTGTATTGGAGATGGTGTAAGAACTGTTTACACCATATTGCCATTGGCAGGATAAGGCCATTATTTTGTCGCAGCTTCTTCATGAGCTTCATAAAACGAGGTCAGTTTCTTTGCAACTTTTCTCTCCATATGACTTAATTAGCTTTCAGATTGGGGTTTTAAGCTGTATATGACTCATGAAAGTTTCCGATACAAAATATATTATTATTCATGTCATTTACATTGTTGAAGCATGCAATTCCTTTTTTTTTTTTTCATACTTTCAATGTCCATAACCTTCAATGGTATGGAACCTTATTGCATACCTTAGATGCAAGCACTCGTATAATATACGTCACTAGGGCAATTAATCTGCCATAACAATGGCTTATAATTATATATAAACTATAGGTCTCAATCTGAAAACCAAATTCTATATGCTCTCTCACAATGGCAATATGTAAAACCTGCTAAAGAGAAATTCCCCGCAAGCTAGTACTTCCAATTTACAATCTTCTATCTATCCCGCAAATGGTGTGGAAGGGGTCGGGAAATCGTGCCGACCTCACAAAATAATACATACCAACACCAAATGACTTAGTATATAGATTCTCAGCATGAATCGTGGTTGGATTGAACCCGGTTGCTTGATGGTTTACCAATCTGTAAACAAGCTATTGGTGGGAGGGTAGGAGACCTCAGCTCTCCGAAAGTCTGCCAGCAGAAGGGGTCGTACATGTGATAGCGTTCTTGGATTGGTTTCAGCTGTATGCTGTTTAGTGTCACGTCCGTGCAGGGTAGGTTATCGCTGCAGGCGAAGTGTACAGGTTTTACTGTGTAGGTCCCTCTTATTCTCTCGTAGGTGATTCCTGATACAGCCACAGCTGATGATTGGTTCTTGCATGTGCTTTTGTCACAATAAAACTGGTCTATGACAATTGGAAGTTGGACTTCAGAAACTTGAATGTTTGAGAACAGAACTCCCTGGACAGAGCCTAATCCACCCTGCAATTACAAGACTTCAGGTTATTACAAACAGAAAGAGTTGGTTTGTAAAGCATTCGTAACAAATTTTAGTTTTCAAAGAACTTGGGATTGAGTGGGATAACATAATTTAGAAGGGCTTGTTATGTCTAGCATTAGGAATAGCATGGAGGTATGTATACTATTCCAAATATTCATATTCTGACAGATTTTTCCTTAGTCCGAGAATATGGAGACAAAAAATTACAGACAATCAAACATAATCTATTTGCCACTTTAAGATTATTAGATGTAAATCATGTTACATTTTTTACTTTACAAGTACCTGCCATGTCTTGATTCTGACACCAGTCATTGTGTTGTGCATATTGACATCTCGGACGGTGATGTTAGAGACACACGCTTTGGTGTTGTACCTCCCTAGACTTCCAATGCTGATTCCATGACCAGGTCCACAGTTCACATTGTGTATGTATACATTTGAGCATCCCGTTTGTATTGAAACACAGTCATCTCCTGCGCAGACCGATAGAGTTCAAGAATGTTATTTTATCTAGACTCAACATATAGACTTGTTTTAGCTCACCATCTATGTCATTTGAATTGAAATAACAATAATATTGGTGCTTATTACATGTTTCTTCTGTCGTCCATTCTACCTAAACATAGTTCTTAACAGACTTGAGTGTGTGCCGTAATCTGTTTCATGTTTATTATCAATGTGATACTGCTTATCTTAAGTTTTGTGCTTGTTCTTTGACCTATCCTCCATCTTTGCTATTTTTAATAAGATTTAATCACTTTAGTGTAGCTTATGCTTCCAGGGGAAAAGGGATAACAAAGAAAGGAAAAAGGATGTGTGGCTAACACATGCATCTGTCTGTTTTATGTCATCCTATGTGTTAATGTCAAGTAGCCCATTTTGAATAAAAGTGCAGAAGTGACAACAGGATAGGGATAGGGTGCAAAAGTTTCAAGTTCCTGATGAAGACAGGAGGAATTTAAGACAAAAAAATACTAGCGCCCTTCTCTGTGGGGGGTTCAAAACCAGTCTGTTATCGGGTGGTCCACTAATGGAAGCTGTATAGGGTATAAAATGCACCATAAAAATTTGTGGTCATTAGGCTTAGAACGCAGATTGATCGGTACCACGTGTTAAGCAATTAGTGGGGCAATGTTCACGGTTTGGCATAAGGCTGCAAGTAGGGTAAGTTTGTCTCTTGCATTCCTTGATCCCATCCAGCTACACAACTCACGTATCTGCTTTTTTGTGTCTAATTACGGTCGTCACAAGTTGCTACTATGTTTGACATTTCAGGCCAGTTGCTTTCTGGCTATGGAGATCAAAATCTAATGCATTTGTCTGAGACTTTACGGCGAAATGCGTGTCCCGCCATTTTATAAACTGATGCAGACATGGCATAAAAGTACTAATCTAGGAGTGACTAAATTACCGCAAGCAAGAGTGCTGCTGTGGATTAGCACATCTTTGGAGTTCTGCAGGTGAATTCCATCCGTGTTCACGCTGTCACCAGGAGACGAGACGCTCATGTCATGGACCAACACCCCCACACAATTGTCAAACTTGAGGTGGCACTGGGGACTGTTCTGGATTGTTATGCCCATGACCGTCGCTTTAAAGCTCCCGTAAAACCTCAGGGCCTGTGCAACAGAAAAGACAACAAACATGTTACTCATGTGCATCAGCCAATTAAGCTAAGCTTGGATGTATGCACTAGTTTCAGAAAGTGGTCCTTACAGTTGGTTTGATGTTTGGCATTTTCCCACTCAGCTTGCTTTTTATCTATCACAGAATTTTCAGGGAGATCAAGATCAGTTTTGGCTTGTAGTCTTCAATGAAGAATTCGAATTCAGGGAAATTTACATAGTCAAAGTAAAAAATAGTTAAAAAAATTATCACCGGGTCTAGTGGTGGTGGGTGTTCAGGTCTAGAGCTGTTTATTGGGATGATCAGCTTTAAGTCATCATCTGCAGGGTCATCATAGGGAGAGTACTCTTGCCACCAAACTGAGCCTCTTCCATCTATGATTCCACTTCCTTGAACTGTAATTCCTCTTAGCTTTGTGAATTCCAGCCATTGTAATGGACCTTTGCCCCATGCTTTTGGGTCTGTTGGAGCCATTATTGTCCCATCCAACTGAGGTAAATAAAAAAAAGTCTAACGAATTACTACTTGATATGAAGTTAGAGACATGTAAAAAAAGATGATGAATTTTAGCTTTTCTAAATTGGGATTTTTTTCTTTTAAATTAAAGTACAATGTAACTCTTTTTTTTAAAGTAAATTAAAATCTATCTTTGTTTAAGCAACAAACACTCTAGTTTTAGAGTTTTTTTAAATATAATAATATCATAATCCGTTAATAAATTAAAACTAAAAATATCATTATAAAGGTCATTAATATTTTTATATACATTTGGACATATAAAAAGTATTCATAAATTAGATATATATTTTAACTCTATAAAAAAAAAAAAAGAAGCCAACGTCTTGTTTACCCTTGTCATTTTTGTAATAAGTTACCTGAAAAACGATATTGGCTTCACAATATGGGCCAGAAAATGAGATGGGCCCAACAACAAATGTGTGTTTAGCAGGAACGATGATCGTTGATGCCTGGGCCTTGCAAGCAGCCGCCCACGCAGCTTGGAACGCCTGCGTAACGTGACACCATAGACAACGAACTTTTTGTTAAGTACTATAAATAAATTTAAGATTCGTTTTCATAAGTACCATAAAAGACGCAATTTGGGATAAACTCTTTAATTATACGAGTTGCTGTTATTGATGCTTAGATTTGCACAGGACTGGACACAATTATTGTTGGAATCTTGACCCCAACTGCCACAACGAGAATCATTTTTCACGGTGTGGGCCCCACTTTTTTGGGGGGTTATGTTGTCTCCACCATCTTTTGTTTATTAAATTTTGGATTGATAATGACATTTTTTTTAACTTATGTAACATCAAACATTTTTATGTTTCACTAAAAATTATGTTTTTTTTTAATATTGATATTCGATTTTTACTCACTTGAAAAAAGTTGAAAAGTAAGTCCATAAAGATTGTGCTTCAAAAAAAATGTAGCTTAAGCTAGGAGCCTCTTTCCCTACTAAATTCCCAAAAATTGTGCTTTTATAAGTTACAAATTAACCATAATAACGCCAAAAATAATTATAAAGTTTCAATGAGAAGATTATATGAATTTTGCAAAAGTGCTCACATGAATTTTCTTTTCTTTTTTTTTTAAAAAGAAAAGTTTTCTTAGCCAATCGTGTACATGTATCAAAAAAGAAAAACACGTGGGAACTGATTTCTCTGTTGGCAGAAAAATGATCAAAACAAGTTTTTTGTTTTCGTTGAAATCCATGGGGCAGAGTTTTGCTTAACCAAAACAAAACTCACTTTTCAGACTCTAACAAGTTGCATGACTTGTCAATTATGTTAAAACGCCGTAACACATAGTAATCCTTTTCAATTCCATGAAAATCATGAGATAACAAATTACTAAAAACTTCTCCAAAAACCAACATTTTAAAAAAAAAAAAAAATTTCAAAAAGCGGAGAACTCCAAAAACAAACCTTAGTGTCATCCGTACTGCCATCACCCTTGGCACCAAAATCTAGCACGTCAAAGGAGACGGAGTGCAGCCCCTTGTTGTAACCTTTACTCTTCGGCGGCGGCGGCGGAGACACAGGTGGAGCCACCTTGTTATGAGGCGGAGAATATTTCGGTTTTGATCCACTTCCTTTGTGGTGGTGACTGCCGTAGCTTTTGCTTTTCTTCTTGTACAAAGAGGAAGAAGATGCTCCTCTGTTGTGTTGCCTCCAATGTCTTCCTCTTCTAGCAATGCAGGCTTCGAAATTCGACGACCATACGAGAATGGCAATGAGAAGCGTTAGTGTTAGGCTTTTGAAACTAAAACCACTCATTTTTAATGCAATGTGGAAGATAGATAGTTAGAGAGAGAGAGAGAGGGGGGGGGGGATGGTTTGTGTTTTATGGTTTAGACAGGGAAAACAAGTTCAAGGGTTGTGCTTAAAATGGGGAGAGAACTCCAAAGCATTTGCTAAGACTGTGCAGGCATATGGAAATAACCACAATTGTAATAATGCTACATGGGGATTTTTTTTTTTTAATTTTACCTTTTTTTGGTATATGCCATTCTGTTTTTCTTCTCCTGTTTGTCTCTGTTATTTATTACGTGGTATCCCTTTTTTGTGAATTTTGGTGGGGATTTTGTTTACCCTCATCAACACCATCGTTCAAGGACCCATTTTCTGTTTGCCACGTGTCAATATAAGGTTGCGTTTGATTCATTCACATTTTGCTATGGCAAATACGTATAATGTCATTGATCAATTGTCTATATATGCCAAGCTTAATTGGTATTAGTAGCAGGAGACTAATGCCAAACCCAAAAGAACAAAATAAAAAATTGAAATAAAAATGAATATCTAATACATGATGAACCCCCCTTGACAAAAGTGGTGAGAATCACTTTTTTAGTTATAAATAGTATAAAGTTCTTACATGCTATATGCTACAGTAACAATAAAAAATTGCTACATTGTAAAGCTTTTATATACTATAATAAAAATGGTTCTAACAAAGTTCTCACCACGTTGTAAACACTCTCGAAATAATTTTCCCCTTTTCTCATATGGGGTCGTTATAACCTCCACAAAAAGAGACAAAACCAAAAGAAATGAAAAATAAAAGCTGTTTTTTCCTACTCTTTGTAACACAATATTGCCGGTATTATAGTTATAGCTGGTCTAGGTATATTGATTGTTTCCACAATGCTTCTTGGTGTATATCTTATTTCTCTCCGTATTACATGTCAGTTTTTGATATAACGCTTATTGTTGTACCACTTTTAGTCAAAATCACTATTCAATATTCTCTAATGACATTGAGGCAAAAAAAAAAAAAAAAAAAAGACACTCAAAAGAATAGAACATTCATATTTACACTGTTATGGATGTATCATAAGATACAAGGATCTTTTAATGTGGTGATTACTATCACACTAGTAATAGAAGACATTTTTGTTCAAAGGAATATTATCTGCATTTTCTTGTCAAAATTCTCCATCTAAATAATGTACTATCAACAGGGTATTTAGGAACGCAGTTAATAGTTCTAACTAACTTTTGGTTCAAATTTTATAGTTTTAATTGTATTTTCATACTATGAGTGTTTGAAAGCTCAGTTAATAATTCTAACTAACTTTTGGTTTAAATTTTATAGTTTTAATAGCATTTTCATGCGCTTGGCCGTTATGTTGGTGGCGTATGAAATGCTTGCATATGATATAGATATTAAAATAGAATCGTGGGATGTGAAAGCCGAAAAGGGACACGTGAGTGGGTCTATAAGGTGTCAAAGTCCCGGCACTGATTGTAACAACACTTTATGGTCACATGCAACGTTCACGGACTATACTCTTTTCTGGCTCTTTGTCTTCTTGAGTAACCCCCTTTCTCTCGCTCTCATGGTTGCAAATTCCTTTCAGCCTTCTCTTCTGCTCACTCCTGCTAAAATATGATAAGCTTTTCCTCTCTCTTTCCCTTTTCGACCCCATAAATAAAAAATTCCCAGTAGGTTCCTAACGACTCTGGAGACTCTCAGAAAAAGGGCCTAAAGTGTAACCTGCAAAGTCCCGTATAAGGTCTCACGTTGGAATATTAGTTGTGAATGAAGAGACCATTAAAAAAAAAAAAAAAGTTACCCTGCTAGTAAAACAAGATTTTAAACTGTCAGATCACAACAAAATTATTTTAGATTAAAAACTGCTATACAAGTGAATTAATTTGAGGAAATTTGACGGTTTATAACTTTGTCGAATGGCAATTGATAAGAAATCTCCAAATTATTGAGGTAGTTGTCTCCAAATGTTTGGTTTTTGGTTACAATTTTCAGAGAACAAGAATAATATGCATTTTCCATATGAAGTTCATTTAAAAAAGGAAACCACCAATGCCCATAGTTTCTCTTTCGCTCTTGGTTTTACTGCACATGTATAATTCTGATATAATGACAAGCTAGTACAACTAGTACTATTGTGCTAAATTGTACATCTTAAATCAATAATAATTTATGATCACAAATATTTGAGGAAAACCAAAATTAAAAAATTTAATGTTTTTCCTTCAGGTCACATGTCTTATTAATCTCTGTGTGATGTTCTAACGGTTTTAGACACACTAATAATAAAGATTAACCCAGAGAGGGAACAAAATATTAGGCTTTCTTTTGTTTAGATCTATTTAAGAATTTCAAATAACTAAATTAGTGTGCTAGTCTGCAATGTACGGTAAAAGTGAACTATAATAACAGAATCTGCTTTGAGAATTGAGAAAATTGTTTTCAAAATAATTTTGTTCTTCATAATATCATTGGCACTTAATTAATAAATGACTCACTTTGATATTCCTTTCAAGTACTAGAAGAACATGCTAGGCAATATCAAAGAGAAAAGAACTTGGAAAAGGGTAATGACACGAATGCCCTCCAGAATTCCGAGAAAATGATGGAAAGTAAAGCAAGGAATTTTTTTAAAGACATATAAACATCTAGATTTTTTTTTTTCTGTTACTTTTTGTTGAAGGAAATACTAATAATAATTTGCTGATCCTTGGGGAAGAGCTTTCTGAGACACATGATAAGGCCATGAATAACATGATCTTGCCAACTTTGGAAAGCAGAACAAACACCTCATCTTCATTATCCACCAAAGTCTTTGACCTCATCTGTCTCATGTCCCTTTCCCTTTCTCACATTTCTCCTCTCTCTCTCTCCCAACCCCCAAGTACATGTTACTAATTTCTTCTGGGAAGTGAGAACCTACTAAAAAAGCATTATATAACTAGATATATGGTAAGCATTATAAATATCGATTTGAACTGAAAAAATAAGTTCTAAGTTCATATGAGAGCTTTATGCTTTATATTGTAGCTATTTTTTGTTTTACACTATACCTATTAAAAGTTTTATATTGTAAAACGATTCGAACAGATGAGTTTCAACTAGCATGCCAAAAGCACGGATAATAATATAACTAGTAGTTAAGCACAAGATTTTTACCCATTTTCTGCCTAATTCTGGCTGCAAAGTATAGTTTAATATTACATATACATTTCTGTTGTGCACAACTTGAATCTATGTATCAGTATATATAAAAACATGCTCATTATTTAGACCTGTACTTGGCGACATATGTAGTCAGAAACGATATCTATGTTTTGGTTAGATGTATTTGTTTTATTGCCTTGGTTTAAATGCAAGTATATTAATTGAGGGCAGTCCCACTTTGCCTGACCTTGTTGGCGTTTTATGGTTTTGTGACAACCATGAATTTGAATATAAATATATAATATAAAGTAAAGTTTCGAAAACAAAATTAAAGGGATTTGGAAAGTGGGTGTTTTTGAGTACGATGGAGCTTCTAAACCGGCCGTCTTTTTGTGCTTAAAAAAGCTCGTGAACTTTGTTTCTGCTCGTGAACTCCATTCCATGCATATATATCATATATGAGTAGCAATATTGTTTCTTCTCCATTATTAATTCAAGAAAATGACTCGGTCACAGCTGAGGTATGGAACTTCGTATATACCTAAGCAAGACAGAGCCAGAAAAATTAGTCAAGAAGAACGAAAGCATGATTGAACTAATAAAATCGAGTCAATAAAAAGATTAATATTTTAAGAGAGTAAAATATAATTTTTAGAGGTGTAAAAATATAATTTTTGAAAGTTTTAAGAAAGGCTATCTATTTTTGTTTTTGGATGGCTCTGTTGACACCTTAGAAGACCGATTATTAAAAATCAGTGATGTTTGGCACCACGAAATTATAAATAAATAAAAAAATGAAAAAGAGGGAAGGATTACTTTTCCCCAAATGGTTAGTTGGAGATTAATAATGTAACACTTGCTCCTCAAATACGTTAACAAATTATATTTATCGAGAAAAATTGTAACGTACTTTGATATTCCATTTGATAAAAATGCCAAATTCTGAGATTAATACTGTAAAAGATTCCCATTTGCATGCATTAATTCTCAAGATTAAACTACATAATAATTATCCTTTTTTTAAACATCTTTTCTGAGCTGTGGGAGCATTAGACGATCTAAAAGTACTAATGTGTTGGCTTTGCTGTCAACGACACGTTAAATCTTGAGAGTAAATTATATATGTAAAAAAAGTGTGCGTGATGTGATTCACGATATATATTTTTTTAATGCAAATTAATTGTTTCAAAGTTCTTATCTTTAAAGTAATCTTCTTTATCCCATTTTCAGATGAAAAAGGAGGACTTTTCAACAACCAAAATAATGTGTTAGTTGGCAGCTGCTTATATTCGAATCTTGTTTATTTATTTCGAGCGGCCTTTTCCTTTTTATTATTATTTTTCATACGCCAAAACAAGGGTAATTTGAGAAATACTATTATATGGTATTGTTGTTCAATTATACTATTTTTATGAAAAAGTTTGAAACATAAACTTCTAATAAATATAAAGATATTATTGTTTTTAAATATTTTAAGTTAGGGTTATATAAATATGTTTATGCAAGGGTATTTGGAGTTAGCTAAAAAAAAAGTAAAAAGGACGAGAAAAAATTATAAAAGATAATAATAGTAGTAAAAAAATTATATACTATCTAATTTACCCACCAGGAAACTCTAAAACTAAAAAATAATAATAATAATAATAATAAGCTAGCCAAATACTCAAAATCATTCTTTTTAAAAAGCGAATTATGTCATAAGCTTTTAAGTTCCCTTTTCTTTTTATAAATAATTAGGTTATAGATATTGCTAAGATCTTCTTCTTCTTCTTCTTCGTCTTCTTCTTCTTCTTTCTTTTTACCTTAATGCGGTTTTAACAGAAAGTAGTGAAAGTTAGAAGGGGAGCCAGTCTTCTCGAGTTAAAGATAAAAAGTACTCTTTTACCATCATCAATTTCATCACCAAAAATGATCAAAGATCAACTTTTATTTGAGGTTTTCATTGTGAAAACGATCAAGAAAAGGAAGGAAACAAGGCCCACAAAAAGAGCTTCCACATGATCATGACCATCCAATTTCATATCAGTGGAAAATGTCTTATCATTACGGTTTGTCCTTACGAGACAGCAACCACCCAATTCAAATTAACTTGTAAGCATAGGAAGGTCACGGATCATTCTAAAATTTGGAGCTTTGAAAAGGTTAATAAGATTAATAATGTCCACTAAAATTATGCCCACAATACATATCTGATCTGAAGCTTCCCCTATTGGGTGGGAGATATATGGTGATTGTTGGTTGTTTTTCTTCAGAGCTGCTGATGATGTTATGTTGGGGTTGTGTTGTGCATGTGAATTTCCAATTGTAAAGATAGTAAAAATAATAATAATAATAATAATAACCCTATTTGCCATTAAATAAAAGTCTGCTCTTGGTAGAATAGACTAATGCCTCTAATGTAGCCTCTTAAAACAAATAATCATATGGTCAGTTAGACGACGGAGGTCTACGGTTAAATTTTTTTGTCATTTTATCTGTGGTACGATATTACTGTAGGAAAGGGCCTCTTATATATTTAGTTAGGCCGGAGATGTGAAGACACTACAGATCCCTTTTTATAGATTTTATCTACCAAAAAAATATTAAAAGAAAAGTCATTTGCCAAAATGTGTAAGATCCAATAAACGACTCTTAAATGTTAGTAGGACAAAAGTGCTTTTGTCCCCACCTTGCTTGTTTGTACTTCATGACCCTCAATTGGTTGCCTACATTTCTCAAAAAATCACGGATCACTTTGAGCCTCTAAAGTTCTGCCTCATTCTGGTTATTTCTCTGAGGTCAACATCTCAGGCTACCTTTTATTTTATCTCCACTTGCTTCTTCTTCTTCTTCTTCTTCATGATCTACCTTTGCCTATTAATATTTTAATCAATGTGCAAGAGCTATGTACTTGTTCCAAATTATTGCACATTAAGATATATCTGCTGCAACATATGCTTATAATTACCTATAATTACCCAATTTGACTTATAATAAGAAACTTGTGCTTTATTTTAAGCTATTTCTTGATCCAATGACAAAAACATGACGTTTTTCTAAGCTGTTTCTAACCGTACAGCAATTAAAACATCATATAATAAACTGTGACACTTTTTCTTCTTTAAAAATGTGAATTAGACCAATTTGGATCTTGTCATATAAAGACATATAAGGCACACACATTGTTGTTTTGGAAGCATGTATTAAGTGGCATCCACTCGTGACTCTTTGCCTTTGCACTTCTTCAAGGCATATGTTGTTTTCTGTGTTTTTATATATGTTACATGTCTTTGAAATGTCGAGCCCTTGTCTATATTTTTTTAGCCTCTACTATCTATATAAGCTATAATAATCATATGAGATATGTTGCATTAATTTTGTTTTTTTCAGTGTCGAAAATCTGAATTTTTATTAAGAAATATTATTATGTATTTAATGCAGAATAGCCAGCTAAGACACCCTGTCCTCTCAAATGGGAGTTTCCTATTCATTGATGTCTGCAAATGTCACGCCCCGAAGTACGGGAGGTGACGTGGCGGAATATTTAGATTAATTAAAAGAGAATTTAATTGAAATTAAGGGTTTAAAAATCCAATTAAGCAAGAATTAAAGAGATTTTTCCACCACATTTGATTAAGAATTTAAAATCATTAAACAAATAACAATACTTGAATAAAAACCGCGAATATGGGTTCCACAACCCACAACTTGTGCACACACATGGATCTGACAATATCACAAATACAATTACAGTCCAAGTACAAATAAAGTTAAGTCTTACATGCCTTGATTAATAAATACAGAATATAAATAAATTCTCCTATTGCTCCTGAGTTCGGTCCGAAGAATCTTCTCCAAACCTAAATGGGAAACCACCTAGAGGGGGGGATTTAAAACAGATAAAACGCGAGCGAAAGGCTCAGTAGGACTAAGTTTTATAAAATAATTTAATGCAAAGAAACATAGCATTAGCAGGAGTTATGCAAGAAGAAACTTGAATAAATAAATAAATAAATTGAGTAGAACCGTTCTGACACAGAACAGTCTACTCGTCAAATCAAAACACCAGTTTACTTTTATCTAGGCAAACCATGATATCACCACCGTAGTGGCCCAGCTGGGTTTCGGGACCTGCCCCCAAGGTCGATCACGACCCGATCTCTGATATGGCATCATGCCCATGTGTTTATTATCATTATCATTCAAAACCCAATTACCGAGTATTGTCAATTACATTCATTATGAAATTCATTTCATGTCACGGTATATAAAAATATAACCGATAAAACCATTTTCAAACATCCATTGAAAACATTTTGGATAGAAATCCTTTTCAAAGCCAAATCATTTCAAAACCAGGCTACCAAAGAAATAGGATAGAAGTCCTACCTCAATACTCGTGCCGGTACCCCACACCGTAATCCCGATCCGCTATACGTTAGCTCCACGGAACCACGAACAATCCTAGATACAAACTAAGTCAATCAATATCTAGTTTGAGACATTCTATGTTACTAAATCATTTCATGATGTCCTAGTGTGCCATTTGTATCATTAAAATCATCCTATAAGGTTGGGATTTAAATCAGGGTTCAAAACAATGAAATCGGGTAAAAATCACAAAATTTTCCATGCCTCGGTCGGCCTGCCGGACGCCCTGCTTCGGCCTGCCGAACTGTACAGTTCGGCCTGCCGGAAGCAAAGTTCGGCCTGCCGAACATGTCCCCAGATTCGGCCTGCCGATCGGAAGAACATCGGCCTGCCGATCATCACTCCGGCCTACCGAACATGAACTTCGGCCTGCCGAACTGGGAAAATCCAGAAATCCCAGCCACGGGTTTCTCGATCCCCAAAATCCAAATCTGAATTCCAACCTGTTTTTCTCAATTCCCAGGCATGAAAAACAACTATAGTTGATAGAAAAACATTCTAAAACATGTTTGGAATCATTTAAACAACATTTGAACTCAAAATCTTCAAAAATCCGAAAATGAGAAAAAGAGGAGAAAAATGAAAATCTTGAATCCAATCCGTTTTTCTTCAATCTAGGTTTAGATTCTAGTTGTTCTAAGCTCATTTAACACAAATCCATGGTTTTCTAAGCTTAAACAAACTTAGATTTCAAAAACACACAAAATCGAAAATTTTGAAAAAGTTTAGAAATTTCGAATCTAACCTCGAATCGAAGCTTCAATCCGCGTTCTCGGTTGCCGAATCACGTCCCCGAGCTTCCTCCTTGCTGTTCCGAAGCTTGGATTCGAATGCGGTTTTCAAAAATTTAGAGAGAGATTGAGAGAGAGAGGCTGCCGAGAGGGAGAGTGAAGAGAGAGAGAGAGATGCGTGAGAATGAGGAGAGAGAGTGAGAGAAGAGAGAAATAAATAGAGAAAATCGGTGGGCGGTTTTACTGTGCGAAAACCATGTGCCGCCCACAGTTTTGTAAAACAGAGTATTTTTAACATTTTACAAATTGTTGTGTTTTAAAACTCAAAACATCATTTTAAATCAATAAGAAATCTTTTGAACACATCAATTTAACAAAACAACCAAAAACTAAAAATCCAACCAAATAATCTAATTAAAGTTAAAACTTTAATTATGGCACACTAATTCATCATTTACATTACATTAATATTAAATAAATTTCGGGACGTTACAACTCTCCACCCCTAAAAGAAATTTCGTCCTCGAAATTTACAACTCATCTCAAAAACAAAACAAATGCGGATATGACTCCCGCATACCCGACTCTAATTCCCAAGTGGCTTCATCAACACCGTGATGCTGCCACACGACCTTTACCAACGGTATCTCACGACGACGCAAGCTAATCACTTTCCGGTCGATGATCTGAATCGGCACTTCTTCGTACGTCGTATCCTCCTGAACCTGCACATCGCGAAACGGTACTATCTTATCCTGCCCAGGTGGACACTTCCTAAGCATAGACACATGAAACACATCGTGCACATGAGAAAGTTCGGGCGGAAGATCAAGCCGATAAGCGACCACACCAACACGCTGAGTGATCTCGAACGGCCCAATATACCTCGGCGCGAGTTTCCCACTCACTCCGAACCGCATAGTTCCCTTACGAGGTGACACCCTCAAGAGAACAAAATCTCCAACCGCGAATTCTAAGGGTCTACGTCTCCTATCCGCGTAGCTCTTCTGCCGACTCTGGGCTGCTCTCAATCGATCCCGAATCACCACGACTTTCTCGTTGCTATCACGAATCTCATCTGGCCCAAGAATAACTCTATCTTCCGGCTCGGCCCAACACACAGGTGACCGACACGGTCGCCCATACAATGCCTCAAATGGTGCCATACCGATACTCGCCTGATAACTGTTGTTGTACGAGAACTCCGCCAAATGCAAACATTGCTTCCAATTCCCGCCGAAGTCCAACGCACAAGCACGCAACATATCCTCGAGAACCTGAATAACCCGCTCAGACTGCCCATCAGTCTGAGGATGAAACGCCGTACTGAAGTTCAAATCCGTACCCAAAGCCTCCTGAAAACTCCTCCAGTACTTAGCATTAAACCTGGTATCTCGATCAGAGGTGATGGACAAAGGAACTCCATGCAACCTCACAATGTTCTGCATATACAACTCCCCGAGAATCTTCCTCGAACACGTCGACCTAAACGGAATGAAATGCGCCGATTTCGTCAACCTGTCGACTACAACCCAAACTGCATCATGCCGCTGCTCCGTCCTCGGCAAACCTGTGAGGAAATCCATCGTCACATGCTCCCATTTCCACCCTGGAATAGGAAGCGGCTGAAGTTGACCTGCAGGCTTCTGATGCTCAGCTTTCACCTGAAGACACGTCGAACACTTGGCAACGTACTCGCGAACATCTTTCTTCATGCCTCTCCACCAATAGTGCCTCTTCAAATCACGATACATCTTGGTGCTCCCCGGATGAATAGCGAACTGAGACCTATGAGCTTCATCTAGAACGGCTTTCGTCACCTCGGCGATAACTGGAACTGCAAGACGCTCCCGGAAGTACAACGATCCATCTGCATGCACGCTCCATTCCTCGAACTGCTCCCCGTTCTGAATCCGCGACCAAATCCCCTGCAAATGTCGATCCTGCCACTGATCTTGCTTCACCATCCGAACAAGAGCTGGAGTCGCTTCCACGTGATACAACAAAACTCGATCACCGTCGTCATGATACTGTAGCCGATACTCACTCACTGTCGCATCCCTGCTCCAGTCCTCAAAAATCAAACAAGCGAGAATCCCTGAAGACTTTCTGCTAAGCGCGTCCGCTACCACATTAGCTTTTCCGGGATGATACTGCAACGCGAAATCATAATCCTCCATGTACTCCACCCATCTGCGCTGCCTCAAGTTGAGATCCCTCTGAGTGAACAAATGCCTCAAACTCTTATGATCGGAGAAGACCTGAAACGATGCTCCATACAAGTAACATCTCCAAATCTTCAGCGCGTAGATCACCGCTGCAAGCTCTAAATCGTGAGTAGGATAATTCCGCTCGTGAGGTCGTAGCTGTCTCGATCCGTTCGCAACCACACGTTCATGCTGCATCAACACGCATCCAAGTCCGCGCCCTGAAGCATCAGCATAAACCTCATATGGCTCGTCACTACTAGGAATAACTAATACTGGAGCTGAAGTCAACCGGTTCTTCAATTCCTGAAAAGCAGACTCACAATCTTCATCCCACTCAAACCTGACGTTTTTCCTGATCAACCTCGTCAACGGAGCTGCAATCTTCGAAAAGTCCTTTACAAATTTCCTGTAATATCCAGCAAGACCTAAGAAGCTGCGAATCTCCGCTACATTCCTTGGTCGTTCCCACACCAATATAGCTTCAATCTTGGACGGATCCACTGAAATACCATGCTCCGAAATGACATGACCCAGAAATTTGACCTCAGTCAACCAGAACTCACATTTTTCCCTCTTAGCGTACAACTGGTGCTCCCGCAGAGTCTGAAGCACGACCCAAAGATGCTGCTCATGCTCCTCCCAAGTCTTAGAATACACAAGAATATCATCGATGAACACGATCACAAACTGATCCAGATACGGCCTAAATATCCTGTTCATCAAATCCATAAAAGCTGCTGGAGCATTCGTCAACCCGAAAGACATAACCAGAAACTCGAAGTGCCCATACCGAGTCCTAAAAGCTGTCTTGGGAATATCCTCTTCCTTGATTCTGAGCTGATGATAACCTGACCGCAAATCAATCTTCGAGAAGTATCGCGAACCTCCCAACTGGTCAAATAGCTCATCAATCCTAGGCAAAGGATACTTGTTCTTCACCGTAACACGATTCAGCTGCCGATAATCCACACATAACCTGAGGTTCCATCGTGCTTCTTAGCGAACAAAACTGGTGCTCCCCACGGAGATGTGCTATTCCGAATATATCCTTTATCAGCAAGCTCCTGAAGTTGCTTCCTCAATTCCTTCATTTCTGCCGGCGCCATCCGATATGGTGCCATAGAAATCGGTGATGTCCCTGAAAACAACTCGATACCAAACTCAATCTCCCGATGCGGTGGTAACCCTGATAACTCGTCGGGGAAGACATCCTCGAATTCACCAACCACCGGAATCGCTACACTACTACTCGAAACATAGGGCTCGTAATCTAGATTGGCAAGAAAAGCAAAACAATCTAGATTCCTTCGCCCTCCTAGACATGACTTCATGAGACGCTCACTCATTAGCCAATCACCACCACCCTGGTAAGTGATCACCGTTCCCCTATCAGACACTAGGGTCACTTTTCTAAGTTGGCAGTCCACAACTGCACTATACCTGGACAACCAGTCCATCCCTAAGATCACATCATAGGAACTCATGGGGAGTACAATCAAATCACTTTTCAAAATCTCATCCCCAATCTTTATTTTACAAGATTTACACATACAATTCACACACACCCGCCCCAAGGGAGAAATTATAACTAGGGGTTCCTTAAACTCTTCTACTTCTAATCCCAAGGCATGTACAAAAGAACTCGAAATGAGAGAATGAGAGGCACCGGTATCAAATAAAACGCGAGCTAGAGATCTGGAAACCAAAACCATACCATCGACAACCGCGTTACCAGTCTGAGAATCTGACCCTCCAGATGCCATTGCATGAACCTGCACTGGCGCCTTCCCTTTTCCTCTACCGACATTGCTGGGTCCTGCATTACTCGGCCGATACTGCTGAGATGGAGACGACTGCACACTACATGTACTCGGCGCTCTATACTGAGGAACACTGCGCTGAAAATACTGCGGCTGCTGTCCCCGTGCCGGATATGAGAATTGCTGAGGAGAAAACTGCGGATACTGCAACTGCGGGTACTGCGGAGGCGGAGGTAGGGTCTGAGGCTGAGGCTGAGATGAACGACTGGCATCCTCCCCGGTCTGCGATCCAAGACGAGCACTCCTGATCGGGCAATTCCTCTTGATGTGTCCGGGCTGCTGACAGAAATGACAATGAAAGCTGTAGGGGTTGCTGCGCCCGCTGCCAGACGAACTGCTACTGCCACTGGTCGCACCGCCTTGCTTGCCTTTCCCCGGAGCTGGACGACTACTGGTGCTCTTCCTGCCACTCCTCTGCGGTCCTCCTGAAGCCTTAGCTCGATCCTCACAATACTGCACGTAATCGTTCTCCACGGAGATCGCCGACGACACAAGCTCTCCGAAACTCCTAAGCCGTAGAGCAACCAACTGCCGCCGAATAGGAGCCTTGAGTCCTTCCTGAAACTTGATGCATTTCTCGCGCTCCGATGCCACAGCTGATGGAGCAAACCTAGCCAACTCGCTAAACTTCGCCTCATACTCCCGAACTGAAAGATCACCCTGCTGCAGTCTATAAAACTCAGCTGCCTTCTGATCTCTATATCCCTGCGGAAAATACCGATCATAGAACAGATCCTCGAACTTGTCCCAACCGATATCGCCACCGCGCTCCAAACGCTTAGTTTGTTTCCACCAGGTGTTGGCGCCACCCTCGAGCTTATACGCCGCAAACTCCACACGATACTCCTCAGGCACACCAAGGGTATCAAGATGCTTCAAGATCGAATCCAACCAATACTCTGCTAACTGCGGATCCCCATTGCCATCAAAAGTCGGAATAGACGCCCGCCGAAATTCCTTAAAGAAGGCATGCCGACTACCAACACTGGAGTCTTCCGGTCTAGTCCTGGCTGCCATCTGCCGAAAAGCCGCAATCATAGACCTCATCAGGCCCTCATCATTTCCGAATTCGGCGTCAGCTGTCGAACGACGTCTAGGTGCCATTCTCTCACTTCTGAAAACAAAATTTGGACTGTCAGATGTATTTCATTGTCAAACCTATGTGTGCACAATTCCCAAGGTTCATAACCTTGAGCTCTGATACCATTCTGTCACGCCCCGGAGTACGGGAGGTGACGTGGCGGAATATTTAGATTAATTAAAAGAGAATTTAATTGAAATTAAGGGTTTAAAAATCCAATTAAGCAAGAATTAAAGAGATTTTTCCACCACATTTGATTAAGAATTTAAAATCATTAAACAAATAACAATACTTGAATAAAAACCGCGAATATGGGTTCCACAACCCACAACTTGTGCACACACATGGATCTGACAATATCACAAATACAATTACAGTCCAAGTACAAATAAAGTTAAGTCTTACATGCCTTGATTAATAAATACAGAATATAAATAAATTCTCCTATTGCTCCTGAGTTCGGTCCGAAGAATCTTCTCCAAACCTAAATGGGAAACCACCTAGAGGGGGGGATTTAAAACAGATAAAACGCGAGCGAAAGGCTCAGTAGGACTAAGTTTTATAAAATAATTTAATGCAAAGAAACATAGCATTAGCAGGAGTTATGCAAGAAGAAACTTGAATAAATAAATAAATAAATTGAGTAGAACCGTTCTGACACAGAACAGTCTACTCGTCAAATCAAAACACCAGTTTACTTTTATCTAGGCAAACCATGATATCACCACCGTAGTGGCCCAGCTGGGTTTCGGGACCTGCCCCCAAGGTCGATCACGACCCGATCTCTGATATGGCATCATGCCCATGTGTTTATTATCATTATCATTCAAAACCCAATTACCGAGTATTGTCAATTACATTCATTATGAAATTCATTTCATGTCACGGTATATAAAAATATAACCGATAAAACCATTTTCAAACATCCATTGAAAACATTTTGGATAGAAATCCTTTTCAAAGCCAAATCATTTCAAAACCAGGCTACCAAAGAAATAGGATAGAAGTCCTACCTCAATACTCGTGCCGGTACCCCACACCGTAATCCCGATCCGCTATACGTTAGCTCCACGGAACCACGAACAATCCTAGATACAAACTAAGTCAATCAATATCTAGTTTGAGACATTCTATGTTACTAAATCATTTCATGATGTCCTAGTGTGCCATTTGTATCATTAAAATCATCCTATAAGGTTGGGATTTAAATCAGGGTTCAAAACAATGAAATCGGGTAAAAATCACAAAATTTTCCATGCCTCGGTCGGCCTGCCGGACGCCCTGCTTCGGCCTGCCGAACTGTACAGTTCGGCCTGCCGGAAGCAAAGTTCGGCCTGCCGAACATGTCCCCAGATTCGGCCTGCCGATCGGAAGAACACCGGCCTGCCGATCATCACTCCGGCCTGCCGAACATGAACTTCGGCCTGCCGAACTGGGAAAATCCAGAAATCCCAGCCACGGGTTTCTCGATCCCCAAAATCCAAATCTGAATTCCAACCTGTTTTTCTCAATTCCCAGGCATGAAAAACAACTATAGTTGATAGAAAAACATTCTAAAACATGTTTGGAATCATTTAAACAACATTTGAACTCAAAATCTTCAAAAATCCGAAAATGAGAAAAAGAGGAGAAAAATGAAAATCTTGAATCCAATCCGTTTTTCTTCAATCTAGGTTTAGATTCTAGTTGTTCTAAGCTCATTTAACACAAATCCACGGTTTTCTAAGCTTAAACAAACTTAGATTTCAAAAACACACAAAATCGAAAATTTTGAAAAAGTTTAGAAATTTCGAATCTAACCTCGAATCGAAGCTTCAATCCGCGTTCTCGGTTGCCGAATCACGTCCCCGAGCTTCCTCCTTGCTGTTCCGAAGCTTGGATTCGAATGCGGTTTTCAAAAATTTAGAGAGAGATTGAGAGAGAGAGGCTGCCGAGAGGGAGAGTGAAGAGAGAGAGAGAGATGCGTGAGAATGAGGAGAGAGAGTGAGAGAAGAGAGAAATAAATAGAGAAAATCGGTGGGCGGTTTTACTGTGCGAAAACCATGTGCCGCCCACAGTTTTGTAAAACAGAGTATTTTTAACATTTTACAAATTGTTGTGTTTTAAAACTCAAAACATCATTTTAAATCAATAAGAAATCTTTTGAACACATCAATTTAACAAAACAACCAAAAACTAAAAATCCAACCAAATAATCTAATTAAAGTTAAAACTTTAATTATGGCACACTAATTCATCATTTACATTACATTAATATTAAATAAATTTCGGGACGTTACAGCAAATTTCTGGGATGGACCTAAGTTTGGAGGGCCTCCAGATTAATAAATAAATAAATAAAATTCAGATTAAAAACACACGCCACTAATTGGAAACATTTCGTTATAACTGTCAGATTTATATCAACGGATAATTATAATAGTACTTATTGAAAACATAACTGTTAAAACCATACTCATATATAGATATATATATTTATATATCAATATATGTATGCATAAATAAACTAATGATTACTAATCAGAAATTCCATTGGCATTTCCAACAAAGTAATGGGTATATATGAGTACAATTAGAAGGGACAATTTCTTAGTTGTATCGCAAGCTTCAAATTTACTAGCAAGCAAAAAACAAATTTATAATCCTTTTTTTTTTTTTGCTTCCCAATGTGAATAGAGGAGAGCCACAAGCATACAACAACCAAATTCAATCCTCTTTCCAACGTATAATTCCAATGGTCCACACCACGTTGTGTTGGCATGCAAAAGTCTATTAGCAAAAAAGGCACATTATATCTTTGTCACTTTTTGCAAATAAAAGTAGTCCAACAGAAACCTTTTATTTTATTTTCCATTTTGGTAAAGGCTTGTTTGTGGGGCTCTTCAGTATGAACTCTGATAAATACACTGATTCTTTATACACATACACACATACATACAGTACAGCTTCTGAAAAGGTGGAGACCTGCTTGCTGCAAACAAAAGCAGATGGCTAAAATTGCTTTTGAATGTAAATTTTCATGAACAAGGAGTTTGTTGACCGGACAGGTATATCATAGTGGTTCCAAGTTGTCCCTACTTGCAAAAAATGTGTAAAATTGCCCCTATTCTAATTCATTTATATTTCAATGAGAAGGGAAAAGATTGCACATATATATATATTGCCATATTTACTGCTTTTTAAATCTATCGTTTTGAGCTATTGAAATTGATGATTGTTGAGTGATACTATCACAATTGCTAACTTGTTAGTGAAAAATCGTGTTTATATATCCTAAATAGTTAGGATCAGCAAGGTGCCAAAAAAAACTAATAATATTAATAATTTTACGAGGGACAAATCGTATAATATAGTGTATTAAGATGGGCATGGTAAAGAAATCGTACTATTTGATAAAAAGAAAATCCACTCATTATATATGAAATTCAACTTATTGGGCAGGGTTTGGAATTCTAAAATTTATTCCGTATTTTATGCATCCAATGTGTAATGATTTTAGTGTTTGACCTTGGCTTGAAGACAAAAAATTCATTTCACTATTTGGGAAGTTGGGACTGAACCGAGAGAGTTTGTTATGATATTCTCCAATCTCCATAAAGGGTTCACTTTTGGACCTTCCTTGATTGTAACAAAGTTGGGTCAACTGTGAAACAGAGAATCTTTAGCCACACCCTTTAAGGGTCAGCTAAAAACTAGGTCATCTTGGCCCAAGTTTTACTTGATTAGTTGATTGTTGTCATGTTTGACATGAAAATCCATCAGCAAGCGCCAAAAGTACCCCACAAAAGCCATTGTTATGACTTAATATATTCATCCATTTCATTAAAAATCAATATATTGTTGATACATTTGTTTCAAACTTTCTATAACTTAAACCCACCTCAATTTTCAGTGTATAAACTACTACAACCGTGATTTCCCATAAAAATTTTTCTTGGCCACCTCAAACCTCCTCAGAAACCTTTACTACAGAGCGCTCTACAGCTCAACTTACCCTATTTGGTATTCTATATGAATCAATTATTTATGTTTGTATATGCCCTATAAGGCAGCAAAGTATCAAATTTCAGTATGAATTATATCCTGTCTTTCGGGCTCAGCTTCATTGGTCTGATGAATTGTTATGTAGTTCTTGTCATTGGCGCTGAGGCAGTCTGCGGAAGGATGAATAATTCCATACCCAAAGCCTTGTGCAGAGTTGCAATAGGTCTCCACAGTGCCATCTTTCTTCTCTAAGTTTATGTTGGTCAGGACTATGTTGCTGCATGGGACAGTGTCGCTGCAGGCAAACTTCATCGCCATTTCGCTCTTTGTAGTCCCACTTATATTCTCGTACATAATCTGAGTGATGTTCACTGCCGATGTCTGGCAAACCGAGAAGGTAAAAAACAGCTCAAATTTCAAACTTTTAGGGAGAATTTGACTGGGTGGTTTAGATAGCTCATTTCATCACAAAACCTTGGTTAGGATTGGAAAATTTTTGCAAATGCTAGATATATGGTAGAAAGGAAGTTGGAGGATACCTGGTTTTCGCAACTTTTTGGAGAATCACAGTAGAACTGATCAATGATAATGGGATTGTCTACGTCTTCCACCCTCACGTTTTGGAAACGTACACCTTGAACATAGCCCGAGCCTCCCTGAAAAAGAACATCCCAAGAAGGAAAAGGAGAGAATGTAAGTAAGATTTCTTGTCTTTCTCTACGTTTAAGAACAATCACCGCGTTAATATAAGAAAATTGTGTTCCGAGTAATAGTAGTAAAACCTGCCAAGTCTTGATCCTGAGGCCATTGGCAGTTTCTCTGATAACTGCTGTATCCAAGACCACTCGAGTAACTATGCCTACAGAATTGTCCTTCCCAAGACTTCCAATGCTAGATCATCGAATTGGCACCAAAAAATACAGCGAAAGTTAAAACTTCAGCTCCAAATGCGGAATTCAGCAACAATTTCTAGAGTAGATGCTACCTTATTCCATGTCCTGGTCCACAATAAATTTTCTTCATCTTGATGTTGGAGCTAGCATTGACAATTGAGATACAATCATCCCCTAAAAATCATAAACACAATAAGCAATAAACTTAACGAGTCAGTACACTGATTAAGGATATATATTATTGCCAGAGAGGGGGGGGAAGGCATGCAAAGTATATGGACATGGTTGATAAACCTGTTCCAATTTTGGTATCTTGGAGAACCACATTAGTTGATTGAGTGATATGGATTCCATCTGTGTTGGGACTGTCTCCAGGAGACGAGACTTTTACTCCAGTAACCCGAACGGAATCACATCGAGAAATCACAAAATTCATCTGTTGGCTGTTCTGGACAGTGAGACCTTTCACCTTTACAGATTTGCTTGAATCTATAGTAAACGCCTGCAAAGAAAAAACCCAAACAAAACACTTCACTATCAACTTGTTTCATCACTCAATCCACAAATGTAAACTGAGGCAAAGATGCTTACACTTGGCGCCCCTCTGCAAGGCTGTAGGAAAAAAAGAAAGATAGCTAATGTTAATATTTGTTTGTTGAGTTATGAATACAAAAGAATCCATGAAATGCAAGCAAGTTCTTATTAGTTACATTTGTCTTATTCTTCTTGCAGGATGCTGCCCACCATTTGCTGCCCGAGCCATCGATAACTCCACGCCCTTGGAATAGGACTCCCTCAAGCTTGGAGAAATCAAGCCATTGCCGAGCAAACTTCGGATTCCAGTTACTGGGCTCATCTGGTGCCATAATTGTTCCATCAATCTGACACATTAAGAAAAGGATCAAATTACCATAACCACAACCATGAGAAGAGGATGGTTTGCATAAAGACTTCATAGTTGTATTGTGAAATGTGTCTAATTTGTTTAAATGTTAATTTGGAAGTGAAATGTTGTGCATATTACCTGGATAGTTAACCTTCCCTCACATGGCCCTTGGAATTTCGTGGCATTGACTAGATAATTGCGACCTTGAGGAACTAGAAGAACTGCTTTTGGAGTGGAGCAGGCAGTATCCCATGCCTTTTGGAATGCCTGATAACAATCACATTATAGAAGAATAAAGGTAAATAATTGTGTAAACTTTTCCATTAAAAATAAGGTGAACCATAGTGTCATAACAGTTTTATACTAATAAAAAATTATTTTATAAGCAATGCAAGTTTTTGATTGTTTTCTTTTATGTCATTGGCATGTCACGTTAGTGATTACCACAAGTAATTACTGTAATAGAACGAATTATTATGATTGCTGGTAGTTATAATAAATACTAAAAAAATCTTACACGACAGTGACGCAAAAGGAAATAATTTTCTTGAAATACCTTTTTTTTGTGATATTTTTTTAAAAAATATATTAAACCCCTTTAGAGTTGGAAGGTTTGGACTTTTGGCTAAAGCATCAACTATTCTTGCATTATTACTCATCTTTCACTATTAACCTAAAAGCTTCATATTTTGTCAAATTTAGCTTTTAAAGATAGCCTTAATGTATTAGTGTTCAACAACTGAATCAAATTCAAACAAAACATAGTATCAACTATAAAGTAAGAAAGTAGTTCACCTGGGTATCATCAGAAACTCCATCTCCAGCAGCGCCAAAGCTGTCTACGTTCACAAGAATCTTGCCACCGCGTTCACTTTTCCATGGTGGTATATCAAAGAAGTTGAAATCGTCATCATCTTCTTCTATGTCAAAGCCTTCTTCCGGGTCATCAAGCATGCCAATGTCGTCAAACACCATGTTTCCAGCAACTCCATTAGACGCTATCAACAAACCAAGAAATGAAAGCATGAACAATTTATCCATGTTTTTTTAAACTTTTTTTGTCTGTTTCTGCCGGCTGTTTTGCTAGATTGATTGATTGATTTGTATAAAATCCAATGAAACAATGGGTTATAATTTATACATGCAGATTAGTTTTGGAAATGAAGGGGTTTGTGGACTATATGGCTTGGCTTGAAAGTAGATAAAGATGTTACATTTTTCAACATGCCCACACTTAAAGTTCAAGGAAAATATTTTTTAAGCTCGTTGCTTTACTCTTCAACCAGTGAAACAAAAGTGCACCAGCAATAGTGTTCATGGGTCCTGCATATGGTTCCCTAGAAGAAAAAAATGCAAGCTGCAACAGTTTCTAGATAATGTGTTTCACGTCTTGTAAAATCAAATACTGATACAACATACAAAGATGCATACAAGAAAATAATAGTATAAAAATTGTTATCAACATCTGACAAAATAAAAAAAGTCACTTGGGTTAGTTAGACCAAAAAGTGGCAAAAGAAACGCAGATCATATTTTCCTTTTTCTTTTTTTTTTTCACTGCATGCACGCCAAATTCCACACAAAAAACACAAACCCAAAAAATAAAAATAAAAAAGGACGAGAATTGTTTCTGAAGTAAAGCTACGAACAAGATGCTAACAGTAACGCTAACTGCTGGTCTCAATCAAACTGTGGCCAATGTCTCTTGTCACCTTCCTTGCCATTGCAAGCTCCCTAATTTGCAATGAAGTTGAGAATTCCCCAATTTTGGAATAAAAATTCGAGACTTGTAAATAAATTGCAGGATTCTCCGGCTCAAGCTCCAACAAGACATTGGCTGCTCGTCTTCCTAGTATTTCATTCTTGTGCATCCTGCAACTACGCAGCAACGAGCTCCACATCATGGAGTCTCCTCTTCCTGGTGCCCGCTGAATTAACTCTTCGGCTTCTTCTAACAAGCCCCCTCGGCCTAAAAGATCGACCATACACGAATAATGCTGTCGATCTGGAGAAACCCCATATGAGGTCTTCATTACATTAAAAAGCATTTTTCCTTCTCTGACCAACCCTGAATGGTTGCAACCCGTTAACACACACAAAAACGTCACCTTGTCGGGGTTTATACCCTTTCGGATCATTGCTTGAAACAAATCAATACTTTCCCTTCCCATTCCATTCTGGGCATATCCATTGATGATCGATGTAAAGCATTTGACATTTGGTGAAGAAAGATCTTCAAAAACCTGGTGAGAGAGCTCGATGTCACCGCATTTTGCATACGCATCAATCAATGAACATGAAACTGCGATATCAGATTCAAGTCCTGATTTTACCGCGCAAGAGTGCAGCAATTTGAAGCTTGATGAATTTGCTAGAGACGAGACCGATAAGGCTTTCAGGGTTGTGGAGAGAGTCACTTCATCAAGTCCAATTCCTTCATCAACCATCAAACCAAACATCTCAATCACATCTCCACTACAACCGCAATGCAACAAAGACGTCATAAACGAGTTACAACACTCCAGAGTTCTTTCTTCAACACTTTCATATACAGCTACGGATCTCTCAATGTCACCACATTTTCCATACATATTTATCAGAGCAGATTGAAGATGAACACTCCCACACTCAAATCCTAATTTCACAGCATAAGGATGTATCTGCGTCCCAAGTTCAATATTTTTGGTCCCACTAGCTAAATTCAGTAGTCCTATAAGTGAACGGACTGACGGTCTGTTGCCCCAAAACTGCATCCCAGAAAACAGCTCAAGAGCATCGAGCAGTAACCCATTATTCGCATACACCCAGACAATTGAGTTCCATGAAATCACATCCTTAGGAGGTATAGCAGCAAAGGCTTTCCTTGCATCAGTAAGACTGTCACAAGCAGAGTAAAAATCAACAAGCACATTAGCGACAAATATATTCATCTCTACCAACCCGACCTTGATAGCATGACAATGCAACTGCTTTCCTTCATCAAAATATCTTCCACTACTACATCCACGAATTAAGTAACTGAAAGTAAGCCCATTTGGCCCAAAATCATCCCATTTCATCCTAGAAAACAATCCAAACATTTCGTCCACACGACCCTGCTGGTTGCTAAACCCACGTAATAACAAATTCCATGTCGCTAAATTTCTCTCAAGCATTTCATCAAACAAATTCAAAGCTAAATTGCAGAGTTCCACACACATATAGACACTAATAAGACCGCTTCCCACGAACATGTTCAGGCTAAATCCAAGAGAAACAGCCCTGCAGTGCACTTGAATCCCTTCTTGGTAAAACCCCGAATCGGCACAAGCGCCCAAGACTGAAGACAATGTTGACGCGCTTTCTCGAATTCCTTGCGAAACCATCTCTGCATACAACTCAAGGGCCATTCTTGGATGCCCATATCGGCGGTGCCCGGAAATTAGCAAGTTATAGGTGACAACATCACATGGCAGCATATCATCGAACATCTTGCGTGCTGAGTCAAGATTTCCAGCTTTGATCAAATTGTCAATGCTCCGATTCTTGGAATAAACCTTGTCATTAACATTCTCTTCACAGTAAGATTCTAAGTTCAGAGACGAGGGTGTTAAGGCTACAGGTGCACAGTTCGTTATGTTCCGTACAAACAGTAGTAATCTAGTACAATTTCTTACCAAAGTGCCTTTGTGAGGTAAAATTGACATCTGCGAGAAAATCTTGGCAATAACTTCCAAATATAAACTGCTTAGTTTTCACCAACTCAAGTTTTTTTTTTTTTTTTCTTCGGATAAAATAAAAATTCCAAAGTAAGTTGTTTTGAACACTTTCGACTATTTCATTTGTTTCCCCTCTCCTTTTTTTGGGATAGTCGACATGTCAATAAAAGAGTAGTAATTAAGGGTCCCGCTTTTAAAGGTCTGGAGTTAACAATAACATCTGATTTTGCAAGCAAATGTTTGTGCTCTTGCTTGGTGAGAATGCAAGTTTTTTGCTTTAAGACAATTTGTAATGCAATCTTAACAAAACAAGAGAAAAACATTCCAAGTCTTTGCTTAGCTTAAAAAATTTCACTTAAAACGGAGAAATCACAATCTAAGTGCCCAAACCAACTTTTAATTATTTCTGCTCAAATATGAGCGTCCAAAAGGATGCAAAAAGAACCTGCTAAATGATAAATTTTTGCAAAAAAAAAAAAACCACGAAAGGAATTTTAGAAAAAACAAACCGCATCAAATCTTTGCATCAGTTATTTCCCTGACAAAAAAACCAAACAGCAATCCACAAGTTTATGCAGTATTAATCTTACAATTAAATTGATATGATATTCACAGGGCGGATTTACATTTTAAGCATGTGATGGTCTTGAAACTCCAAACATTTTGGATAGATAACATTAACAGGTAGCACCTACGGCCTCCAACAGGGCAACTGCAAAACGCATCTGGGTTTCTTCATCAATTCTCGAAAAGAGAGGAACATGGACAAACAAGGATTTATGTCCCTTTTCTTCAGCAAACCGAAGAGATTGATAATATACGTAATTGCACACGAAGCGTCCTGCATCATCTGATATCACTGCATCATATCCTTTTTTCTTCAAGTAATTCTGGATCGCCTCAACAGAGCAGCAAGTCTTTGTCCAGTTACATGCCGAAATTGAAAAGTTAGCAAATATAACCGCATTGAACTTAAAGGGAGAGAATTCCAAGAAGGCAGCCCTCCATCCACAACAATGCTTAATGTATACAAAGATGAAAGAGTTGGGAGAAAATAAAATACCTCTCTAATACGCAAAGTTCCTCCATCCTCTGGGACTATCGGCGCTTGCTGGAAAAATAAAAAATAAAAACAGGTTATAGGAGTATTGAGCAAAATAATTGATTTGGAAGCAAAACCCAAGATTTTTGAAGTGGTACTTCTTCCAAATGTAGTAATTAATCAAAACAGATTGAAGATAAAAAAGTCTCCAAGAGCAGTATTACATAGGTTAGTCAAGTTACAAGGACGAAGCACTCTACCTGAGGTCTCCATCCTAACTCATCTGGACAACGGAAAGTGGCTTCATTTACTGCCTGCTGCTCAATGGCAAACTTTGTTGCCCCGCTATTCACTCCGAAGTGAAGCTGAAGAAACAATAATAGCTAAGACTTTTAGACCACCAAAAGCTCAAGTCAGAAAACACAGGAATTGTCACGAACATATGCTTCTCCACAATAACAAATACCTACAACATCTTTTGCCAACTGTTCCAAACAATATCATCAAAAAGGCCCTTGGAAATCATTGTTCTACAAAGCAACGAAGCCTGACAATCTAATGAACTAAGTGGTACATTATGCATCTATCTTCAGCCAAACTAGTGGAGAGGTTAAATCAGAGTATAAAAATGCTGATGATCCCCAAGCAAGTTCAATAGATGTTGCACTTTGCAAACAAATAAACAATGAAACTCACATCAAACATCCTTGTAACAACAAATGCAACTTTGAAATTCTCCTAAGTTTTTATAAGTCCATTTCTCTTATGGATTAAAAACCAGTCTAACTCTGTAACCATCATTTTATAATCAAGACATTCAAAAAATTCCTCTATATCTCCACAAAACGATCTATGCTCAATATCCAAATTCTAACTTGCACAACAAGGACCACTCCAACAGAGAATTTAGAAGCAATTAGAAACATTGCCTAGTAGTAATTCCACACCCGCTTCCGATATTAAGATCTAGAGTTCGAATCCGCATAAACAAGTTCAAAAAGTAAGTGAACACGAAAATGAAGACTGACCCACACAACTTGCTCGTCCGACTTTGCGATTCCAGCTTCCATTGTCTTGTAGAGGACAGGCACAGCACCATCACCAGCAGTTTCAAGGACAGTGCAACTCCCAAGAGTAACACCAACAGGAAGCCCTTTGCTCTCCACAAAAGCCTTGAGATTACTGACTATAGTCTCTGTCGGATTGTCAGGAACACCTTGGAACTTCTTGAAGCCAGTCACGTGAATCACCACTGCCTTTGGCCCTTCAGATCCCATTTCCCCGTTCTCCACGCGAATACAGTTCCCAATTTTCGTTTTTTTTTTTTTAAGCTCTTAGTTCAAGCACAAAAAAAAAAAAGGATTTTTTCAGTGCTGAAATTAACGATAATCCAAAAATTACCCATTGATTTGACAAGAAAAAGAGTTCGAAAATAGACCCATTTCTCCAGTTTAAGCGTTTTATGATTCGTGCAGATTATTCAAAGTGATAAACAAAAAAGTCATAATTTTTCATGGAAGACAGTGAAAGAGAATTTATACCACGAATTTTCTAGGTTACATGAACATGAAAATCATTCTGTGTAAATTGTATTTGAGAACAAGAATGTAAGAGAATTACCTCGAAATTCACGCAGGTTCGACAACGGAAGAAGGAGAAGAATAAAGTTGGTGCACAGAAGCGAGCTTTGATCTGGCGCTCGAGGGAGCTAATTGATTAATTGCCATTGTGTCCATACTTTATTTGGTAAAACCACCATCGTGACGATCATTTTTGTTTTCTGATCATCTGAATTCGTTTGTTAATAGATTTAAATTAATGATTTAATTTGAGGTAATATGACTTAAATTAAAATTTAAGTTAATAATTTAAATTATTATTAAAATTAATATTTAAATATATATTAAAGTTTTAATATGAGTATAAAATAAAATTAAAATTTATATTTAGAGAGATAGTAAAGATAGTTTTTGATTTATTAATAAATTTAATAAAATCTTAATGTTAATAATCTTAAAAAATATACAATATAGCACTTGATTTATTTCTTTCTTCATTAAAAACACAGTGAAAAATAAATCATCTCAATTGGATATCAAATGGAGAAGTTATGATTTTTTTTCTTAAATATAGGAGAGATAATTTTAGTTTTTACTATAGTAAATATATCTAAGTATCAAAAATTTAAAGGATGAGAACTCTTATAACTGGGTCTGTTTGTTTCGATACTCGAATCACGGTTCGAATCATTTTGCTACAGTATTTTCTCTCACAAACATTTAAATCTTCATTCAAATACTCTATTCAAATACTTCAGATTTTAAAGAAAACAAACACGTATTCAAATAATTCTTGATACTTAAATTCAAACTTAAACCTATTGAGTTTAAAAAATAAATAAAACAAATATATATATTTAATTGTTATGTAAGTCCTTAGTCCGGTCGGTATTGTCATCAATGCACGTTTTTTCAAACCATTAAATTAGTAAAATCCTTTTTTTTCTTAACAGTTAAGAACAAAGACCCAATTGTTGGTTGAATATTTCTGACTGTTGTTATTATTTTTGGGAACTTTTTCTGTATAAACCACTATGGTCGAATACCTTTTAAAACAGGTTAGATTTGATCGAAAATTATTTATTTTTATAAATTTAACGTGTAAATTTAACAACTAAAAAATAAATATCTATACATGGTCTTTTTTTTTTTCATTAGAGAAATCGTTCTTGTTGCAATGATTGATTTTAAATGCTTTGGTGCTGGAGCTTTTTTTTTTTTTTTTACTAGTAACCATTTTTTTTTTTGAGATATGATTGGTTGGCATTATTCATTGAATTAAGTTTTGAAATTTTGCTTTATAATAATTATACATTGAATTATGTGGCATGACCTTAATTAAACTAGCATTGAATATGTGATCATAGAAAAACTTTTTTGAGCTCGATCGGGACAGTTACATGAGCCACTCATAGGGGTGGGCCCCACATGATAGGGCCCCCTACAGATAGGTCCGACATGGTGGGGTCCACCCCTATGAGGGGCCCAAGTAACTGCCTGATTGGGCTATTTAAAACTACTTGTGATTATATCATCAGAATTACAATTATACATTGAATTATGTGGCACGACCTTAATTAAACTAACATTGAATCTGTGATTATATTATAAGAATTTAAGTATATGGAAATTGAAGTGTGACAATTGGGAATAATAAAAGGGTTGGTTGTGTATTATAAATGAATGGTGTTTGACAAAGTTAGTTAGAATAATTTTTTGATAAGAAAATAGTATAAAGTTATTACATACTATAGTAAGAGACAAAAAATTGCTACAAAAGAGTCTCGTATGTTTCATTATTTTGAACTAAAAAGTTGATTCTAACTAAGCTTTGTCAAACACTCTAGAAAAGGAGAAAATCTCATGTAATTATACAAGTACACGTGGGAAAACAAAAGAAAATGGCCTCATTTTTTTTTCTTTTTGCAAATGTGATAATTTAGCTCTTACCTTAATTTTTGGCCGTTTTGATTCTGCAATTTGAAATTAATAAATTTTTGAAATTTAACTAAGCTAGTCATGCACCAATCGTTCAAAAACTCGAAACTTTACAGGGATTTTTATTTTTATTTTTTACATGAGGATTTTTACCATTTTAATACCTTGTGACAAAACATGGTATTAGTATCTTTTTATTTAAAAAATATTAAATAGGTACATTGTTGTTTTTCAAAAATTCATATTATACCCTTAAGTTCTTTTTTAGAATGTGAAAATATCCATTTTGTCCTTTTAATATTAACTTCAAAATTTAATTAACAAAATTTAAAACATAGGTAACAAAATAAAAACAAAAATACAGAAACCACAAATATATGTTAGGTTTTTAACACATTTACCCCTAAACTTTAGGACTATTTTGCAATATAGTTCTTAAACTTTTTTCGCAGCAATTGAGTCCTTAAACTTAGCTAAGTGTAGCAACTAAATCCTTAATCACAAACATTTGTTAAAATTAAGATAGGAAAACGATCACATAAGACATACATGATCCATTTAGAAGGGAAAAGATGAAATTTCGAGCATTACAATAATTAAAATATACATATAAATCAATAAAATTGTTAAAAATGTCATTAACAATGATATAATTTCTTTTTATTTTGTCTTCTTTTTTGGCATAAAATTAAACAATTTGACTCTTATTAGAAGTAAATGAGGTGTGTTGGTGTTCTAAATAGGATCACCTGTATCTTAATGATCATTTCTATCCTCATTTCGAAGGAAGTATGTGATTAAGACTTAAATTGCTGCATATTGTTAAGTTTAGGGATTCAATTGTCATAAAAAAATTTAAAGACTATTGTAAAAATATAAAAAAAATTAAGGGACAAATGTGTCAAAAACCCTAATGTGTTTCTAATGTGTTTATGTTTATCAAAACTGAAAAAACGCTCAAAATTTTTTCTGTAGAGCAAAAACCTCAAACCTTATAGAAACATGATTGAAACAGCAAATAATAAAAACAAAAATGCAAAAACTCGTATTGAAGGTCACCAACTCAAAGGATTTAAAGAGTATCAACGATAACTTTTTTTTAAATTTGACGATAACATTTTTGCACGTTGTATCACTGTTTTATCAAAATTCAAGTTATAACACGATTAGACGCAGATTACTTGCATTAAATTTGAAATTATATCACCAATTTTATGACACATGAACCAAAACTAGTCAAAAAGATAAAACAAGTATTAATCGGCCAAAAAAAAAAAAGACTATGCTACCATAGTGTTTGCGAGTCCGCTGTAGTGAAAACTAGTTTGCACGAAATAATCAACAAATAAATAATTTGTTTAAGTGAGGATAGCTTAATTAGTTAGAAGTCTCTCCACCCTAACCATAGGTTGAACATTTGAGTCACGCTGACTTTCACTTAAAGTGACGGTATTCTCTCTCCTCTTGTATAAAAAAAAAAAATTGTTCAATAACTTAAATTCTAAATAGATCATGTATTACTAGCTAAATGTTCTTGAATTCAGCACTTCATATAAATTTAAGAAATTCGACAGTTTCTTGAACTATATGGCCCTAATTTTAGTTATGTACATTATTTTAACTTCTGTCCTTTATTTCCTACCCATAAAAACTTTTATTTTTAGCAGTTAGATTAATTTTCAACAGCTTAACGTGAATGGTTGTAGTTTTATGTCACGATACAAATTTTTAATGTGGATAATCATATTAGATTATTAAAAAATCAATCAAACAGCTAAAAGGGATAGAGTTAACAATGGTCAATGTTAATAGAGCTTTTAAATGAATGACCTAAGTATTTTAAAATTAAAGAAATTTTCGGTCAAAAACAATTGAGGCAGCAGAAAAAAGTATTTTCTCCGTGAAAATTTAGTTTCTCTTCCTTTAGTACTCTAGCTGGGATTGACAATATGATGAGGATAATCGGCAACGTCGTGCGGGGAGGAAGATTGGTGGCAATGCAACGCAAAAGGAGATGAGCTCCGATGCCAGTGGCACAAGGAGGGGAAGTATCGGACGGCAGTGGGAAGTCATCGTGGCAGTGTGAAAAAGGACGGTGAGAGTGTATTTGCAACTCCAAAAGTTTTATTAAAAGCAAGCGACCATCTAGCTAAGCAAACGAATTGGTGGTCATTATTTTAAGGTGGGTGTTAAAACCCGTCCACCCATCCCAATTTCTCGTTCTTACTGCTAACAAAAAAGCAAGAGTTTTTATTATAAAAGTTTCTATTTCATATTAAGGTAGGAAAACTTGGTTCAAACTAATGATTTGAACTTAAATAAAGTCAAACTCTCATATGTTACAGTATAAGGTAAAAGTGTTGGAATAAATTTTTAAATATCAATCTTTTTATATCTGTTCCGTTGTTCTCCGCGTGATCCTTAAAGCTACTTCGTGTGGGCTGCCAGGAGTTAGCCTGCAGAATATACTCTGACAAACAGTGGTGGAGATTTTTTGAGAACAAGGAAAAGAATAAATAAAAAAGAGAGAAGTTCTTAAAAAAAAAAAAAACGTCCCTTTTCTTGGGGTTTATGTCCTATTTCTGCTGAATTTGTCCCTAATTTAATGCTTGTTGAGGCAATCATCAAATTTGAGGCATGTCACATTACTTTTTAAGCTTAGAGAGTTGTCTCCAACTTTATCTTATGAGTTAGGGCCCAATTGAAATGTTAGTTATTCCTTTTCCTTGTCTTTTTTCTTCAGGATCCGGTACATATACATGCTTCTCCTTGGTACACAAGCAACTGGACACAGATTTAATTATTAGTGATTTTCCTATCACACAGACACGTGTATCCTGTAAAATGGTCACTCTAACGTCATCTGAATTATTCGGCTTTAATTGACTGTCCTCTTTTATATCGAGATAATGATCGACCTTCTTACTCGAACTATTGGAGTTCCATGGCTTTGTTCAAGTCAATCGTCACACCTCTAACTGTGCTTGTTCTATCTATCATGATGATCGCATGTCAATGTTGATCACCTGAGGACGACACGTGTCAACTTTTATTAGTTTAGTGAAAAATTATCCATTAAAAAAATAACTACAATATAAAACTCTGTTATATTATTTTAAATTAATATAATTTAAACTATTAATTTAAATTAAGTTGTAAAACATCCTATTCCTATTCCTTTACGTAAATCAATGAATTACATACGCATTGTAAATCAATGAATGTAGACATTATTAGTATGGATGGGAAATTGTAGGTAATTTAAAGCGATGATTACTTGGACGGAATGTATCTTTTTATTTATTTTTTTTTTTTTGGAGGGAAGAGAGGGAATTTATATTACTGCATTATTTCTTTCATTTTATTGAAGACGCGATTTCATGAGTACTTTTTTATTAAAAGCACAAAAAAAAGGGTGTCTGTCTGTACACTTTGTTTCATCAGGAAAAAAAAAAAAAAGTTTGCAGCCCGTTCCACTTCTCAACAGGATGACATTTTGTAATTGGTATACATATGAAAGCAATAAACTGATACAAGATTACTGCCCTTTAGTTGCAATAAAATAAAATCGAGACGAATAAATTAAATAGAAAAGAAACGGCCAAATTTCGTTCCAAATTCCCCTTTTCTTGTATAATTGTTAGTTTTTTTTTTTCTTCATCCATGTATGACTTTTTCTTATCTCATCCTCTCTACCATTTCATTAATCTTCATGGAGGAAAGAAAAAAGAAATAAAGAGACGCATAACTTCTGGTGAATTTTTTTTGAATAAAAAGACCCAAATATAATAATTAATTAACGCAAAAAATGATTGATACAAAAACCAATAAAAATGACGATTTAAGACATGAGCATCATAATCTCAAACTAATCATTTAAGGTTTGTTATTTTCGGGTTTACTAGTGATATATTAAGGTTTATCACTAATAAATTAGACTTTTATCACTAATTAATAATTATAAATGTTATTTTTATCATTTTGACTTTATAATTTAAACAAAAGACCATTAACTTGATTTAAGAAAATAGAATCATTTATCTTAAAAAAGCCTTTAAAAAGGTCATTTGCCTCTATATCCTAATAAAGAATGGTAGGAGTAATTTTTTAGATAAATTTTACAAATTCTCTTTAAACTATTTTGTTTGTGTCAATATATCCTCGAGCTTTAAAACGTACTCGTTGTCTCCCCTAAACTATAATATTTCTCCAAATCCACATCGTGAACTTCGAAACATATGAGCTTTTGGATGGAATTACTAAATTTTTGTTTGAATTAAGATTAGGTATAATACTTAGGGGTTAGTATGGATGTTCTTTTCATTTTAAATGAACTAGTTGAGTATCAAACTTTTATATATTTTGTCTTTAGAGTACCTGCTTAAAAGCAAAAAAAGAGAGAAAAAAAGTGTAGAATGTATTGTAATTCAAGTTGGTTTTTCAAGGGTTTTAAGTGAACTAATGGATTTATCAATTTACTAAGTGTAACAAGTATTATTTTATTAAAAAAATATATTTCAAAGTTTATGGGATAAATATATAATAGTATTATATAGTTCAAAAAGTATAACAGGTACATTTTAAAGAGGGATTTTTAAAAAGGGCCTCTTGGGAAATTTTTTTTGGATAAATGGTCTATTTTTTTTGGACAGTTTTTGACACAAAAAAAAGCTTTTTAGACATCAAAACGGTTCCAGTTTTTTTTCTTTTCACTCTGTTAAGGTTTATTTTCTCGTTAGAGTTATTTTTGTTTTTTTTTTTCTAAAAAAAACTAAAACAATTTAACTGCTTAAAAAAAATATTTTTTTAGTATAAAAGAAGAGACTATTTCTCCGATTAGGATATTTTTTTACCCTTTCGTCAAAATCTGCCCATTTTATTTTGAAAATTTGAGGGCATAATAACACAAGTGACTCATGGGGGAAAATTTGTGAAATTCATCCTAATTTTTACGCGCTCCTCCATTCCATTGCTGCACTCTTGTAGGCCTTAAAAAAAACAGCAAACGACAACGCCTGACTGTTTAAGCAGTTAATTCACCGAGAGAGTCTCCGGCAGAATCCATCTCCGCCGCCTTTTCACCGGTCAATATTTCACCCGTTATTTCATTCTTCTACTCCTACCGCTAACAACAACAAGGAGATATTTTTTTTCCCCTTTTCTCTCTTGAAGTACAAAATTAGTTCTGAGCTCCAAGTCAATATCCATGGGTTTAACATTTATAGACGTGCTGTTGTTTAATTTCTAGTTCTACGCTTGAATACGTTCCCCGTTCGAATGATCAGGTTGCTTTGTGGATTATCCTTAAATGCCTCGATATAAAGACGAGCCTCCAGCTGTTCGCGTTTACACTCTCTGCGACGAATCCAGGTCTGTCTCTCCTGAAATTTCCACTTCTGAAAAATTGATTCGATATTTCGATCCCGATGACCTAATTTACATATCTCGAAAGCAATCAAAATGATAAAATTTAAAGCAAGATTCCAATTTTTAAAGAATTTTCCCCTTTTTCACAGATATTTAATTGTACGAAACGTTCCGGCTTTAGGCTGCGGTGATGAGTTGCTAAGACTATTTTCAACCTACGGAGACGTGGAAGAGTAATTTGCATTGTAACGTCCCGAAAATTTATTTAACATTAATGTAATGTAAATGATGAATTAATGTGTCATAATTTAACTTTAATTAGATTATTTGGTTGGATTTTTAGTTTTTGGTTGTTTTGTTAAATTGATGTGTTTAAAAGATTTTTTATTGATTTGAAATGATGTTTTGAGTTTTAAAACACAACAATTTGTAAAATTTTAAAAATACTCTGTTTTACAAAACCGTGGGCGGCACATGGTTTTCGCACAGTAAAACCGCCCACCGATTTTCTCTATTTATTTCTCTCTTCTTTCTCTCTCTCCTCATTCACGAGTTCTCTCTCTCTCTCTTCTCTCTCTCGGCAGTCCCTCTCTCTCTCTAATTTCTTCAAAAAAAATTTTGATTTCCATTCGAATCCAAGCTTCGGAACAGCAAGGAGGAAGCTCGGGGACGTGATTCGGCAACCGAGAACGCGGATTGAAGCTTCGATTCGAGGTTAGATTCGAAATTTCTAAACTTTTTTCAAAATTTTCGATTTTGTGTGTTTTTGAAATCTAAGTTTGTTTAAGCTTAGAAAACCGTGGATTTGTGTTAAATGAGCTTAGAACAACTAGAATCTAAACCTAGATTGAAGAAAAACGGATTGGATTCAAGATTTTCATTTTTCTCTTCTTTTTCTCATTTTCGGATTTTTGAAGATTTTGAGTTCAAATGTTGTTTAAATGATTCCAAACATGTTTTAGAATGTTTTTCTATCAACTATAGTTGTTTTTCATGCCTGGGATTTGAGAAAAACAGGTTGGAATTCAGATTTGGATTTTGGGGATCGAGAAACCCGTGGCTGGGATTTCTGGATTTTCCCAGTTCGGCAGGCCGAAGTTCATGTTCGGCAGGCCGAAGTGATGATCGGCAGGCCGGTGTTCTTCCGATCGGCAGGCCGAATCTGGGGACATGTTCGGCAGGCCGAACTTTGCTTCCGGCAGGCCGAACTATACAGTTCGGCAGGCCGAAGCAGGGCGTCCGGCAGGCCGACCGAGGCATGGAAAATTTTGTGATTTTTACCCGATTTCATTGTTTTGAACCCTGATTTAAATCCCAACCTTATAGGATGATTTTAATGATACAAATGGCATACTAGGACATCATGAAATGATTTAGTAACATAGGATGTTTCGAACTAGATATTGATTGATTTAGTTGGTATCTAGGATTGTTCGTGGTTCCGTGGAGCTAACGTATAGCGGATCGGGATTACGGTGTGGGGTACCGGCACGAGTACTGAGGTAGGACTTCTATCCTATTTCTTTGGTAGCCTGGTTTTGAAATGATTTGGCTTTGAAAATGATTTCTATCAAAATGTTTTCAACGGTTGTTTGAAAATGGTTTTATCGGTTATTTTATATACCGTGACATGAAATGAATTTCATAATGAATGTAATTGACAACACTCGGTAATTGGGTTTTGAATGATAATGATAATAACCACATGGGCATGATGCCATATCAGAGATCGGGTCGTGATCGACCTTGGGGGCAGGTCCCGAAACCCAGCTGGGCCACTACGGTGGTGATATCATGGTTTGCCTAGGTAAAAGTAAACTGGTATTTTGATTTGACGAGTAGACTGTTCTGTGTCAGAACGGTTCTACTCAATTTATTTATTTATTTATTCAAGTTTCTTCTTGCATAACTCCTGATAATGCTATGTTTCTTTGCATTAAATTATTTTATAAAACTTAGTCCTACTGAGCCTTTCGCTCACGTTTTATCTGTTTTAAATCCCCCCCTTCTAGGTGGTTTCCCATTTAGGTTTGGAGAAGATTCTTCGGACCGAACTCAGGAGCAATAGGAGAATTTGTTTACATTCTGTATTTATTAATCAAGGCATGTAAGACTTTAACTTCATTTATACTTGGACTGTAATTGTATTTATGATATTGTCAGAACCATGTGTGTGCACAAGTTGTGGGTTGTGGAACCCATATTCGCGGTTTTTATTCAATTATTGTTATTTGTTTAATGATTTTAAATTCTTTATCAAATGTGGTGGAAAAATCTCTTTATTTCTTGCTTAATTGGATTTTTAAACCCTTAATTTCAATTAAACTTTCCTTTAATTAACCTAAATATTCCGCCACGTCACCTCCCGTACTCCGGGGCGTGACAGAATGGTATCAGAGCTCAAGGTTATGAACCTTGGGAATTGTGCACACATAGGTTTGACAATGAAATACCTCTGACAGTCCAAATTTTGTTTTCAGAAGTGAGAGAATGGCACCTAGACGTCGTTCGACAGCTGACGCCGAGTTCGGAAATGATGAGGGCCTGATGAGGTCTATGATCGCGGCTTTCCGGCAGATGGCAGCCAGGACTAGACCGAAAGACTCCAGTGTTGGTAGTCGGCATGCTTTCTTTAAGGAATTTCGGCGGGCGTCTATTCCTACTTTTGATGGCAATGGGGATCCGCAGTTAGCAGAGTATTGGTTGGATTCGATCTTGAAGCATCTGGATACCCTTGGTGTGCCTGAGGAGTATCGTGTGGAGTTTGCGGCGTATAAGCTCGAGGGTGGCGCTAACACCTGGTGGAAACAAACTAAGCGTCTGGAGCGCGGTGGCGATATCGGTTGGGACAAGTTCGAGGATCTGTTCTATGATCGGTATTTTTCGCAGGGATATAGAGATCAGAAGGCAGTTGAGTTTTATAGACTGCAGCAGGGTGATCTTTCAGTTCGGGAGTATGAGGCAAAGTTTAGCGAGTTGGCTAGGTTTGCTCCATCAGCTGTGGCATCGGAGCGCGAGAAATGCATCAAGTTCCAGGAAGGACTCAAGGCTCCTATTCGGCGGCAGTTGGTTGCTCTACGGCTTAGGAGTTTCGGAGAGCTTGTGTCGTCGGCGATCTCCGTGGAGAATGATTACGTGCAGTATTGTGAGGATCGAGCCAAGGCTTCAGGAGGACCGCAGAGGAGTGGCAGGAAGAGCACCAGTAGTCGTCCAGCTCCGGGGAAAGGCAAGCAAGGCGGTGCGACCAGTGGCAGCAGCAGTTCGTCTGGCAGCGGGCGCAGCAACCCCTACAGCTTTCATTGTCATTTCTGTCAGCAGCCTGGACACATCAAGAGGAATTGCCCGATCAGGAGTGCTCGTCTTGGATCGCAGACCGGGGATGATGCCAGTCGTTCATCTCAGCCTCAGCCTCAGACCCTACCTCCGCCTCCGCAGTACCCGCAGTTGCAGTATCCGCAGTTTTCTCCTCAGCAATTCTCATATCCGGCACGGGGGCAGCAGCCGCAGTATTTTCAGCGCAGTGTTCCTCAGTATAGAGCTCCGAGTACAGGTAGTGTGCAGTCATCTCCATCTCAGCAGTATCGGCCGAGTAATGCAGGACCCAGCAATGTCGGTAGAGGAAAAGGGAAGGCGCCAGTGCAGGTTCATGCAATGGCATCTGGAGGGTCAGATTCTCAGACTGGTAACGCGGTTGTCGATGGTATGGTTTTGGTTTCTAGATCTCTAGCTCGCGTTTTATTTGATACCGGTGCCTCTCATTCTCTCATTTCGAGTTCCTTTGTACATGCCTTGGGATTAGAAGTAGAAGAGTTTAAGGAACCCCTAGTTATAACTTCTCCCTTGGGGCGGGTGTGTGTGAATTGTATGTGTAAATCTTGTAAAATAAAGATTGGGGATGAGATTTTGAAAAGTGATTTGATTGTACTCTCCATGAGTTCCTATGATGTGATTTTAGGGATGGACTGGTTGTCCAGGTATAGTGCAGTTGTGGACTGCCAACTTAGAAAAGTGACCCTAGTGTCTGATAGGGGAACGGTGATCACTTACCAGGGTGGTGGTGATTGGCTAATGAGTGAGCGTCTCATGAAGTCATGTCTAGGAGGGCGAAGGAATCTAGATTGTTTTGCTTTTCTTGCCAATCTAGATTGCGAGCCCTATGTTTCGAGTAGTAGTGTAGCGATTCCGGTGGTTGATGAGTTCGAGGATGTCTTCCCCGACGAGTTATCAGGATTACCACCGCATCGGGAGATTGAGTTTGGTATCGAGTTGTTTCCAGGGACATCACCGATTTCTATGGCACCTTATCGGATGGCGCCGGCAGAAATGAAGGAATTGAGGAAGCAACTTCAGGAGCTTGCTGATAAAGGATATATTCGGAATAGCACATCTCCGTGGGGAGCACCAGTTTTGTTCGCTAAGAAGCACGATGGGACTCTCAGGTTATGTGTGGATTATCGGCAGCTGAATCGTGTTACGGTGAAGAACAAGTATCCCTTGCCTAGGATTGATGAGCTATTTGATCAGTTGGGAGGTTCGCGATACTTCTCGAAGATTGATTTGCGGTCAGGTTATCATCAGCTCAGAATCAAGGAAGAGGATATTCCCAAGACAGCTTTTAGGACTCGGTATGGGCACTTCGAGTTTCTGGTTATGTCTTTCGGGTTGACGAATGCTCCAGCAGCTTTTATGGATTTGATGAACAGGATATTTAGGCCGTATCTGGATCAGTTTGTGATCGTGTTCATCGATGACATTCTTGTGTATTCTAAGACATGGGAGGAGCATGAGCAGCATCTTCGGATCGTGCTTCAGACTCTGCGGGAGCACCAGTTGTATGCTAAGAGAGAAAAATGTGAGTTCTGATTGACCGAGGTCAAATTTCTGGGTCATGTCATCTCGGAGCATGGTATTTCAGTGGATCCGTCCAAGATTGAAGCTATATTGGAGTGGGAACGACCAAGGAATGTAGCGGAGATTCGCAGTTTCTTAGGTCTTGCTGGATATTACAGAAAATTTGTAAAGGACTTTTCGAAGATTGCAGCTCCGTTGACGAGGTTGATCAGAAAAAACGTTAGGTTTGAGTGGGATGAAGACTGTGAGTCTGCTTTTCAGGAATTGAAGAACCGGTTGACTTCAGCCCCAGTATTAGTTATTCCTAGTAGTGACGAGCCGTATGAGGTTTATGCTGATGCTTCAGGGCGCGGACTTGGATGCGTGTTGATGCAGCATGGACGTGTGGTTGCGTACGGATCGAGACAGCTACGACCTCACGAGCGAAATTATCCTACTCACGATTTAGAGCTTGCAGCGGTGATCTACGCGCTGAAGATTTGGAGATGTTACTTGTATGGGGCATCGTTTCAGGTCTTCTCCGATCATAAGAGTTTGAGGCATTTGTTCACTCAGAGGGATCTCAACTTGAGGCAGCGCAGATGGGTGGAGTACATGGAGGATTATGATTTCGCGTTGCAGTATCATCCCGGAAAAGCTAATGTGGTAGCGGACGCGCTTAGCAGAAAGTCTTCAGGGATTCTCGCTTGTTTGATTTTTGAGGACTGGAGCAGGGATGCGACAGTGAGTGAGTATCGGCTACAGTATCATGACGACGGTGATCGAGTTTTGTTGTATCATGTGGAAGCGACTCCAGCTCTTGTTCGGATGGTGAAGCAAGGTCAGTGGCAGGATCGACATTTGCAGGGAATTTGGTCGCGGATTCAGAACGGGGAGCAGTTCGAGGAATGGAGCGTGCATGCAGATGGATCGTTGTACTTCCGGGAGCGTCTTGCAGTTCCAGTTATCGCCGAGGTGACGAAAGCCGTTCTAGATGAAGCTCATAGGTCTCAGTTTGCTATTCATCCGGGGAGCACCAAGATGTATCGTGATTTGAAGAGGCAATATTGGTGGAGAGGCATGAAGAAAGATGTTCGCGAGTACGTGGCCAAGTGTTCGACGTGTCTCCAGGTGAAAGCTGAGCATCAGAAGCCTGCAGGTCAGCTTCAGCCGCTTCCTATTCCAGGGTGGAAATGGGAGCATGTGACGATGGATTTCCTCATAGGTTTGCCGAGGACGGAGCAGCGGCATGATGCAGTTTGGGTTGTGGTCGACAGGTTGACGAAATCGGCGCATTTCATTCCGTTTAGGTCGACATGTTCCAGGAAGATTCTCGGGGAGTTGTATATGCAGAACATTGTGAGGTTGCATGGAGTTCCTTTGTCCATCACCTCTGATCGAGACACCAGGTTTAATGCTAAGTACTGGAGGAGTTTTCAGGAGGCTTTGGGTACGGATTTGAACTTCAGTACGGCGTTTCATCCTCAGACTGATGGACAGTCTGAGCGGGTTATTCAGGTTCTCGAGGATATGTTGCGTGCTTGTGCGTTGGACTTCGGCGGGAATTGGAAGCAATGTTTGCATTTGGCGGAGTTCGCGTACAACAACAGTTATCAGGCGAGTATCGGTATGGCACCATTTGAGGCGTTGTATGGGCGACCATGTCGGTCACCTGTGTGTTGGGCCGAGCCGGAAGATAGAGTTATTCTTGGGCCAGATGAGATTCGTGACAGCAACGAGAAAGTCGTGGTGATTCGGGATCGATTGAGGGCAGCTCAGAGTCGGCAGAAGAGTTACGCGGATAGAAGACGTAGACCCTTGGAGTTCGCGGTTGGAGATTTTGTTCTCTTGAGGGTGTCACCTCGTAAGGGAACTATGCGGTTCGGAGTGAGTGGGAAACTCGCGTCGAGGTATATTGGGCCGTTCGAGATCGCTCAGCGTGTTGGTGTGGTCGCTTATCGGCTTGATCTTCCGCCCGAACTTTCTCATGTGCACGATGTGTTTCATGTGTCGATGCTTAGGAAGTGTCCACCTGAGCAGGGTAAGATAGTATCGTTTCGCGATGTGCAGGTTCAAGAGGATGCGACGTACGAAGAAGTGCCGATTCAGATCATCGACCGAAAAGTGATTAGCTTGCGTCGTCGTGAGATACCGTTGGTAAAGGTCGTGTGGCAGCATCACGGTGTTGATGAAGCCACTTGGGAACTAGAGTCGGGTATGCGGGAGTTATATCCGCATTTGTTTTGTTTTTGAGATGAGTGTAAATTTCGAGGACGAAATTTCTTTTAGGGGTGGAGAGCTGTAACGTCCCGAAAATTTATTTAACATTAATGTAATGTAAATGATGAATTAGTGTGCCATAATTAAAGTTTTAACTTTAATTAGATTATTTGGTTGGATTTTTAGTTTTTGGTTGTTTTGTTAAATTGATGTGTTCAAAAGATTTCTTATTGATTTGAAATGATGTTTTGAGTTTTAAAACACAACAATTTGTAAAATGTTAAAAATACTCTGTTTTACAAAACCGTGGGCGGCACATGGTTTTCGCACAGTAAAACCGCCCACCGATTTTCTCTATTTATTTCTCTCTTCTCTCTCTCTCTCCTCATTCACGAGTTCTCTCTCTCTCTCTTCTCTCTCTCGGCAGTCCCTCTCTCTCTCTAATTTCTTCAAAAAAATTTTTGATTTCCATTCGAATCCAAGCTTCGGAACAGCAAGGAGGAAGCTCGGGGACGTGATTCGGCAACCGGGAACGCGGATTGAAGCTTCGATTCGAGGTTAGATTCGAAATTTCTAAACTTTTTTCAAAATTTTCGATTTTGTGTGTTTTTGAAATCTAAGTTTGTTTAAGCTTAGAAAACCGTGGATTTGTGTTAAATGAGCTTAGAACAACTAGAATCTAAACCTAGATTGAAGAAAAACGGATTGGATTCAAGATTTTCATTTTTCTCCTCTTTTTCTCATTTTCGGATTTTTGAAGATTTTGAGTTCAAATGTTGTTTAAATGATTCCAAACATGTTTTAGAATGTTTTTCTATCAACTATAGTTGTTTTTCATGCCTGGGATTTGAGAAAAACAGGTTGGAATTCAGATTTGGATTTTGGGGATCGAGAAACCCGTGGCTGGGATTTCTGGATTTTCCCAGTTCGGCAGGCTGAAGTTCATGTTCGGCAGGCCGAAGTGATGATCGGCAGGCCGGTGTTATTCCGATCGGCAGGCCGAATCTGGGGACATGTTCGGCAGGCCGAACTTTGCTTCCGGCAGGCCGAACTGTACAGTTCGGCAGGCCGAAGCAGGGCGTCCGGCAGGCCGACCGAGGCATGGAAAATTTTGTGATTTTTACCCGATTTCATTGTTTTGAACCCTGATTTAAATCCCAACCTTATAGGATGATTTTAATGATACAAATGGCATACTAGGACATCATGAAATGATTTAGTAACATAGGATGTTTCGAACTAGATATTGATTGATTTAGTTGGTATCTAGGATTGTTCGTGGTTCCGTGGAGCTAACGTATAGCGGATCGGGATTACGGTGTGGGGTACCGGCACGAGTACTGAGGTAGGACTTCTATCCTATTTCTTTGGTAGCCTGGTTTTGAAATGATTTGGCTTTGAAAATGATTTCTATCAAAATGTTTTCAACGGTTGTTTGAAAATGGTTTTATCGGTTATTTTATATACCGTGACATGAAATGAATTTCATAATGAATGTAATTGACAACACTAGGTAATTGGGTTTTGAATGATAATGATAATAACCACATGGGCATGATGCCATATCAGAGATCGGGTCGTGATCGACCTTGGGGGCAGGTCCCGAAACCCAGCTGGGCCACTACGGTGGTGATATCATGGTTTGCCTAGGTAAAAGTAAACTGGTATTTTGATTTGACGAGTAGACTGTTCTGTGTCAGAACGGTTCTACTCAATTTATTTATTTATTTATTCAAGTTTCTTCTTGCATAACTCCTGATAATGCTATGTTTCTTTGCATTAAATTATTTTATAAAACTTAGTCCTACTGAGCCTTTCGCTCATGTTTTATCTGTTTTAAATCCCCCCCCTTCTAGGTGGTTTCCCATTTAGGTTTGGAGAAGATTCTTCGGACCGAACTCAGGAGCAATAGGAGAATTTGTTTACATTCTGTATTTATTAATCAAGGCATGTAAGACTTTAACTTCATTTATACTTGGACTGTAATTGTATTTATGATATTGTCAGAACCATGTGTGTGCACAAGTTGTGGGTTGTGGAACCCATATTCGCGGTTTTTATTCAATTATTGTTATTTGTTTAATGATTTTAAATTCTTTATCAAATGTGGTGGAAAAATCTCTTTATTTCTTGCTTAATTGGATTTTTAAACCCTTAATTTCAATTAAACTTTCCTTTAATTAACCTAAATATTCCGCCACGTCACCTCCCGTACTCCGGGGCGTGACATGCATTTTCATTATATTAATTTTTTTTTGTTTGTTTCAATATACACTTACATTTCAAAAAGTTTTCTTTTTTTTTTTCTTTCTTTTTCTTTTTTTTTTTTAATTGTTGCTTTACTCGTTGGTGTTGTAATTTTAGGTGTAAACCAATGGATGCAGAGGAGTGTGAGCTATTCACTGACGTTTCCTGGATCAAATTTCGTTTGGGCAGCAATGCTAGGTGACTCTCTCATGCTTGCTTTTTTCTTAAAAAAAAATTTGTGTTTTGGATTAGCTTTAGAGGCTAAAATTTGCAATTAAACGGCTTTTCGATTCCAGATTCGCGAAGAGAAAATTGGATGAGTACGTTTTCCTTCGCAACCGATTGAACGTTTCCTATGCACCGCATTTCGAGACCCTCTCCGACACCAAGGAAAAACTAGAATCTGGGAGGAAGGAAGTCTTGGCAAGATCAAATTGTAAGTTGTTTTTCTTTGCAGTTTTGATATTCAACATGAAAACTTTCCTCTTTTGAAATCACTGGATTTCGTTGAATTATCCGTAACACGCAATAATTGTAATCACTGTGATATCAGCTGGAAGATCCACAGAGTCCATGGTTAAAAAGTCTGGTTCTTTGGCTGAGACTTCTTTTGAAGCAAGCCCTTCGCAGGCAGGCCTTCCTCGACGGGTAAACACTGGTAAAAGGTAGTATGCAATGAATGATTTGCCATTTATATTTCCTCAGGAGAGCCATTTGAAGCTGCTTCTGTTATTATTTCTGACGGTTTTTTCCCCCTCTCGCCGTAGGGACAGTGGAGATCGAGAACTTATGTCTCACCTCCGTCATGCTCCAATAACAAGAGTTTCCTCTGACAAGGTCTGTTCCTGTTTTTAACTGTAACATCTTGAGCTATTATTCTTTCCATTGTCAGGTTCAGCATTCACCCCTGAATTTTGCTTGGAAATGTGACATATTTGTCATATTATGACATTATGTCCAGCATATGAACATTGAAATTATTAGTTTGGTTTCTTAGATGTATCGAAAAACGTTGCGAGTGTGACAACATTTCTGTAGCATTAGCTTTTTAAATTAAATGGCCTCAGTGAAATTTTTAGTTGTTCATCATATCTTAGAACAGAACTAACAATTGACTCTTCGGAAGGAGTACTTCCCGTCTCAATCGATGAATCAGACTGTCAAGTCCGTAAGGGAGAAGCTCAATAAGGTGATAAATTTTAACTGTACGGTTTCTTTGCCAAAGCATTTTAGCAGATGTTTAACCATCAATCATTTTGTGTGTGTTGTAGATTCAATCAAGTGGTAAGCATGTACAACATGGTTCTGCATCCAAGAAATCCCGTTTGGATGAAAGAAGAAGAAGAATCTGATGAATGTTTACTTCACTTCTAAAATTTTGGTTTAATCTCTTAAATCACCTTAACTTTGATAAAATTAGTTAGTAGTAGTATCCCTTGACCGGTAATTTGCATGTCATGTCATTTAGTTGCTCGGCTGTTCTTGTATCCATTATAATGTGAATTTTTCTTGTCGTTTTTTGTTGGGATTTTTTTGTATGGGACCTCCTGAACTTTGTGTGTTTGACAACTCAGTTCCTAAATTAAAAGTTTTAGCAATTGCTCCTTTAATTTGAAAATCTGTTGCAAAGCAAGTCCAATTGATAACACCTTCAAAAGTTTGGAGGAATTGTCACATGCACATCAGGTGAGTAGCTTAATAGGGGCCAAATTAAAATATAACAAAAATAACAATATTCTTGTAAAAAAAGAATTAAACATAAAAAAACAAATTTAACTTCTCAAAAAAGAAATTAAGAAAAGAAAATTGCAGCCTCTATTTCATGCTCAAGACAAGGTTGGCGTCATCCTCTGTCAAAATTTTAAAAGAATAGCATTTCAACTTGGGCCCTAATAAGCTACTCATGTCAGGTACATGTAAAAAATTTTGACAGTGTTATCACTTGGACTTGGTTTTCAACATATTATAAAGTTTAAGGGGTCAATTGTGAAAATTTTTAGTTTAAGGACCGAATTGCCAAACACGTAAATTTCAAAGGGGCCTCATGCAAAAAAGACTTTTTGTTGATCCAATTTTACTTTGCCTTCAATGCGAAAGTTATTGTGTTTGGAAGCAGATGTAAAAATCAATTTTGGTTGAAAACACTATAGATTGTGAGAACTTTGTATTGTATCATAATTTTCCTTGATACTATAACATGTAAGAGCTTTAAACAGTAACAACCAAAAATTTTGGTTCTAATTTACCTTAACAAACGCCACATTTGGGTAGTGGGATTGCGTAGATTTGTGGTGCTTTATAGGTCAATAACGTGTAAACACAACATTAACAGTTCTTTTATTCTCATAGTTAAGTAAAGGCTAACAGTCAAAATTTCAAATCAAATGCCTTCTATCTCGTTTTTAGATAATCTCATTGTATACAGTGTACTCATTTAATGATTCGCTACATTATTGGTTCGGATAAGACCGTTCGTAATGGAAATGAACTGTATTAGTGACACTCAATTAAAGATTTTATACTTTAATTGAATGATTAATTACAATGATTAACTATATATTACTGACCATTCTAATTATTATTCTTTAATATTATCTTCTTGTATATAATATTTATACATAATATTTAAGATTATATAAATAATTATGAAATTTAATAATATTCATAGAGTATTCATAAATACACGCACACAAATATAATAAAAAAATTTTATTTTATTATTTATTAATATATCATTTACAAAACATTATATGTCTCAAGGGTATTTATCCTAACAGAGTCTTCCTAAGAAAAGTAGTTGTTCCCTATATGATAGTTGGCTGCCCATCTTTTCCTATCAGGCAATATATAGGGCCAAGCAAACTTGACATAGCAGACTTTTAAAGTGTAGATTTTACTAGCCTAACCCTGACGAACGATGGAATTGAGGTTCCAAGTCCACCAAAAGATAACCCTAAGGGGGAAAACAAGGAAAGATTTCTATTATATATTGAAGTGTGCAAATTACACAAGTAGAGCAAGGATTTTGAGGCTTGTGTTCGATTGTAGATCTAGCGGTGTCGTGGGGAAACGACGAGGAGGACCTTGTCGGCTACAAACAACAAGGAGGAGGTTGTTGGTTGTAGATCTGGCGGCACCGCGAGAAACGGAGAGGAGGAGCTCGTGGACTGTAGATCCGATAAAGCTCTCTGGAACAACGTCGGAGGAAACTGCACAATTGGAAAGGAGGTCTAAGCTCAGATTCACGCCCGATCTCCTTCGCCGGCATCAAATCGTGTTTCTCTCCGATGTTAACTCTGGCGTTTCTCTCTCTTCCCAATCACTTGTGTCTCCTTCCTCAACTCCCGCGAGATCTAGACCTCTAATCTAACCAAATTTTATTGTCGGCATCCATGGCATTGGCGAGAAAAAAGAAGGCAGATTGGAAGGAGAAAGAGAGATAGAAAGAGGGAGGGGGTAGTAATAGCTAGGAAAGCTGGGGGAGGGACGGAGAAAGAGAGAAAGAGAGAGAAGGAAAAAAAACCTACATTTATGGGTATTTTGATCAACATATAAAGTCTTATGTATGCCATTCTGGTATATTTTCAAATAGCATGATGTGATGACCTTAATCCCAAGTTATTAGCAGACTACTATTTATAAAATTATGTGTTTTTATTTGCATGGTACAAATTGTTGGCTTCAAGGTTTCGCAAAGTAATTTTAAATTTGTTTTGATGATAACAAATACAATTTTTGTTTGTCTGTGTAAATGTATACTTTAAGCTAATGAATATCTTGAGAAATACAAAGCTTATGCTTCAAGCAAATCAAGTAAGGATCACTCAAGAAGATTCAAGTGAAGCTACAACTTGGAAGGAATTCACACGGACTCGAAGAACACAAGCTTTAACTAGGTTTTATAGTCCAATTATAAGTGAGCAATTCTTAATCTAAGTATGATCAAATGAAAGCTCAAGATCACACACTCACATTGCATTCATGAAGTCTTGCATATTAGTATTCAAAATATTTAAATTGGAATTGTATGTGAAAAAGTGATTCAAATTGCATTTAAGTTGTTTGAACAGGTTTCTATAAAAAACAAGTTTCAAAATAGGTTTCTCCGGCAAATTTGACCTAAGGCAACTCGGCCTGCCGACCAAAAATGGTTGGCCTACTGAACCCTAATTGGTCTACCGAACTCCCTGTTTTGACTTGCCGATCTGAGGGTTTTAGAACCCCATTTTGTCGAGGGTTGGACGGCCTGCTGAAGTTTGGTCTTCGGCCTACCGGTTACCCAAGTTCGGCTTATTGATCTGGTTACCATTAGAAACTTGCTTTTAATCCTTTCAAACTTTGGCCTTCCGATCATATTGACTGGCCTTTCGAACTATTTATAACAGCTAGTTTTCAACCAATTGAAAATCCACTAAAAATGGCTAGTTTGATCACTATCCAGGATTTTGGGCTAAAATTGAGTTCTTGGGGTCTATATATACCCCTTAATTCATTTAGTAACAATCTAAGAAAACTAAGAAATCTAAGCATCATTTGAGAGCATTCTTACATTGTTATAAACATTAATACATATTCTCTTGAGCTAAATTTGTTTCATATCCTCATTGAGAATTACCCACACCTCCAAAGACATACCATATTTTGTTTTTATCTTTTCTCTTAGAGTGGATATCTTGTGAGTGCACCAAAGTTACAAACACATCTACCCTTACAATTAGGTTTCTAAAGCCTTGTAAAATTTGGGAAATCTTTTGTTAGACAATCTTTAGAAAATTGTCACTGTTGATGATTACCTGAATTCGACGTCAAATCAACACCACGTGCGGCTGTGTACAGTGCTTAGCTTTTCCCTGTTCGTCTCTGCCTGATCGGGTAAATCTGCAACAAGAGGAGGGACGCTTCAGAGGCAAGAAAAGGACAGGTCGGTTAATAGACAAGGGCTCTTCGATGCTCAAGGTAGGAGTTACTCGGCAGAGAGTGGGAGCTTGTTAGGTGAGAAGAAGCATGTATGTTGGATACAATAAATGCATCCTATTTATAGGCTGTCACTCAGACTGGGTGTTATGTGGGTTTTGTCCACGACCCGAGTGTCACATCAGTGCGTGTCAGGTGGCAGAGGACAAGTGTCGTTCCCTTCGTTGGCGGATCGTTTTCCATCCAACGGTGAGTTGTCCACCATCCGTTGGCCAGTGATGGCGAATAGCTGTCCACTTACAAGTAAAAAGAATCCGACCCGAGCTGTTGCTTGATCCGAGGTGGCGACCAGTTATGATGCGGCCTAAGTGACCATGAAAAACACCTCGGACAAACGATCCGAGCCCATTAGGATCAGTTATCAATTCTCCATAGCTTTGCCGAGCTTACTTACTGACCACCTGAGGTAAGGTTCCTCAGCGGTGGCGCCGAGCTCACCCTCAATAGTAGCCCCCTAGTTTACCTGGTCGATGCTCGGCTGCGTGGAATATGCCAAGTGGAGGAGGTCGGCTTAGGATGAAAGTTTAAACGACGTCCCAAGGTAGTGCAAGAGAAAAGGTCACGGATGATGCTCGGAGGGACACATGTCGCAACGCGATTAGGTATTTTCCTGTCAGGTGTAATCATCGCACCTTTTCGTTTTACGCACCCGAGTTTTGCACCTGAAACGGCTATAAATAGGGCTTTTATTCTTGTCATTTTCACGTACAATCAGGCCCAGACTTCACTACCCTTGAGTTTTAGTTACCGAGCTGTAGTTTACAACCCGAGAACTTTTCATTCCTAAGCTTCCACGACCCGATCAGGTAATTTCCCAAGGAGCGTGAGAAAATGAGTGACTTGTTAGACTCTCAAAATGTTAACGTCTCCTGGTCAGATAGCAGCGTTGAGACCGAGGAGTCGACCTCCGTGGAGGTCGATATTGAAGGATTATCCTTGGAACAAGATGGAGCAAGTCGGCTAGCTGAGATATTGCGGGTAGATGCAGGGACGGTACCCGAGCAGGAGTTCCTCGATTTGATTGACGGGGAGCGCCCAGTGAGACCGTGTAGAGGCAAGGATCCCTACATCGGGGCAGCCTCTGCTGGCACGTCCTGAGTTACTGCCCAAGAGCGGGCCAAGCTGGAGGTAGCCGTCGATGAGCCAAGCACCACTAGTCGAGATTCCAGGGCCCCTATCTAGGTCATAGGCAGGGTAACCATCGACATATCTGACAAGAAGGAAGCGACCGAGGAGGTAGAGCCAGAGATGAGAGTCACCGAAGAGGACGAGAGAGTCGTTGTCACCTGGTCCGGGGAGTGACTACTTTTCGCGTGACCTGGCCCGGGCAAATGTTTGCAGCAGCCTACATCAGCGCGATGACAACATCCCAGCTCGAGGACCTACATACCGAGTTTAACATCTCGGATAACGTCGTCCTCTTCGCGCCCGAGGAGAACGATTTACCCTTGACTCCACCCGAGGGGTGCATCACATTGTATGCAAAATTTTTCAAGGCCGGATGCGCCTACCGTTCCATCAATTCCTTTGCCAGGCATTCAACGACCTAAATGTGTGCCCAGCCCAGCTCAACCAGAATAGCTATAGGTCACTGATCGGGATGTATATTTTTTTGAGGTATCACCGGGCTACCAAGATGCCGTGGGAGGCGTAAACAAGTTTACAAGATGAAGAAGCTTCCCCGGCGGTCCGGCTAGTATTACGTCACTGGCTTTAGAAAGGACTTCATTCTAGGCAACCCCGACTCGGATAAACTCTAGAAATTCAAGTGGTTCTATGTTGAGGGAAATTATTCAGCCCGAGTCGATGCGGCCGTCCCTACGGATCAGCGTGTCCCAAGGACATGCGACAAGGGCACGTGTGGTCCAAATGGCCATAGGCGCCGAGCCACATCATCAGGGCGGTCGAAGACCTGTTCAATAAGCCAGAACCAACGAAACAACAGTCGTTCCTGTTTAGGAAGGATACCCTCTCCCATTATGGCAGGTTCAGAGAACCCAGTAGAATCAATCCCCCTTCCAACATCCAATCTGCCCGGTCGGCCGGGCGGGTGACAGTCGCAAGGCTGAGCGCCGCAGACATCCTGAGGCTGAGCACTTCCAGGTCCTGGTGGCCGACGAGGGAGCCATCATCGTCTAGAACCGAGGACTCGTCAAGTGGCTCCTTCGACTCGAGGCCACCCATAGCACACGAGGACCTTATGGACATTATTAGGCTTCTATGCCCGTCTGCCCCGCTCCGGATTGAAGGTGAGGTCTGGTTTTTTTTTTTTTTTGGTTGGCTGAGCTTGTCCTGACTTAGGAGGATTTTTTTGATTTTGCAAAGACGTCTTCTCGACCAAGCAATGCAGAGGAAAGGCGCGCCCTCATGGAGCACCTTCATAAACAAAAAGGGAAGGTCGTGGCCAGTAATAAGCAGAAAAAGACCCTGGACCAAAACTGCCAGCACGGTCCGAGCAGCCGTCGAGGTCTGAGTGACCACCTAGCTCAGTTCAAGTGCCCCCACCCCCATCGACGAGAGCGAGGACTTCGTCAAGCCATCCCCAACCTCCAGCCGTAATACCTTCAACGGGAGAACCTCTAAGGAGAAAAGTGAACTACCGCCACCATATCCTCGATCACCTCAGGGATGTGGTTCCCGATGAATCTTTCCTGCACAACCTTCGAGGAGAGGATTTTAAGGGCTTATCCAACGTTGCCTTCTGCTCTGCCACTAAGGTGAGTAATTGTCTCTCTCTGAGCTTCATTTCACTTCTTATTTTACGGTATGCTAACTTTTGCTTTCTCAGGCACGCGCCTTCTTAGACCTGGCCTATATGGCTGGGCTAAAAAAACTCAACCTGGGGAAGGAGATGCATAAAAAGATTGCCCTTGAAAAGGATGACGTTGACAAGGAGCTTAGTGGCAAAAATATTGAGCTTGATCAAATCAAGAGAGCTCTTGTCGGGGACGAAGATGAGGCCAGGAAGGCGAAGGAAGAAGCTGAGCAAGCCAAGGCAACAACGGAGGAGGCGAAGAGGGCAGCCGAAGAGGCCAGAAATGAGGCTGGCCAATTTTAGGATGAGGTTGCCCAGCTCAGGGGACAACTGCAGTCTTCCTAGGCTGAGCACCAGCACTTTTAAGAGGAGCTGCACAGCCAACTCGCCTAAGCCATAGAGGAGTTCAAGGCGTCCCTGGAGTACGTTGACTATTACTACTTCGGCATGACAAACCTCCAAGACTACCTAATCCAAAAGCATCCCGAGGCAGGTGGCTTCGACTGGTCTCTTATAGTAGACCTGGAGCAAAGCACAGCCTAGCAGCCGTAGCAGGAGGAGGTCGTCAAAGTGGACAGCGAGGATGACGGGGACGAGCAAGGCGAAGACGGTGGAGACAATGATGTTGGGGAAAGGGGCCCAGGCTTAGCTTTGTTTTTCTTTTTTTTTTCTTTTTGTTTATTCGGGCTTGAGAGGTGCCGGTTAATTGTACCTCCCCATCACTCTTTTGTTATGAAAATTTTATTTTTCCAAGTTCATCACTTCTCGGAGTTTTTATTTATTTCATTTTTGAATTTTCCAAGTGCGATTGTTCTCAGATATAAATTTCATTCTTTGAAAGTGAGGTATTCCTCGAGAACGAAGCTGGCCTTCGTTCACTGAGTTAGCTAGGAACTTGGGGGGATTGAGTTGGGAACTTTTTCAAGTTAGGTGCCCCTCGGGAGAAGCATTCATGTACTATAGGATTCCGAGCTCATCATTTTCAACACCATCCTAATCGAGTTTAATGTCTCAATGACGAAATATCTTACTTTTCTGAGTTAAACGTTCCTCAAGAGGGAAACTTCCTGGGAAAAATGATTACCGAGTTAGCCGAGCATGGAAGGTCCATTTCTTGGTTGAGCAGAGCATAATGGCGTGTGGTACCCTATACCCTGTCGGCCCCCCTTAGACTTGTTTAAGTATGTAGAAACTTTTACAAGTCTAATGTTGGTCAGGCATAGTTATGCTAGGGGCGACTCTGTCCGGGTGTCCGTATGGCGATAGTCTAATAGTCAACATGATGCCGATTAGCCCCCCAGTCTGGTTGGTCGAGATGACCTTCCCTCATCGGGAGTTATGGTCTGGTCCCTCAGGCTGGAGTTATGGCATCCCTTTTTGAGATTTATTTTTTCCTGGAACACGTATCGCTCAATGGAACAGTGTAGGAATTTATACTTTCATTGATGTATAATATTTACATTCCAATCCTGTTTAGTAGGCCTAGTTACAAAAAGAATATAGCTAGAGGTCAAAAAAGATTTCTGGCGTCGGTTAGCACAAGAATCTCTTTAGGAGCTCGGTGTTCCAAGGATGACCAAGCATGTTGCCCTCCATGTCAGATAATCTATAGGTGCCTGGCCAGAAAATCCTGACGACCTTGTATGGCCCGTCCCATTTAGGACCAAAGGGCCCTACCCCGGGCAGCTAAACCGTGACCTTTTTAAGTGCTAAGTCTCCAACCTTGAAGCTCCTCGGTTGAACCCGTTTGTTATAATACCGAGCAACAACTTGGTTTCGAGCTGCGTTACGAACCGCTGCCCGATTCCTCTTCTCCTCAAGCAAATCAAGCTCAGACATCATGACCTCGACATTTCAAATTTCTTCGTAATGTTCGTCCCTGAAGCTTGGTAGTCCTACCTCTACCGGGGTAACATCCTCTGCTCCATACACGAGCGAGAATGGGGTCTCTCCAGTAACAGTTTGGACAGTTGTTTGGTAAGCCTAGAGCACCTTTGGGAGCTCGTCGATCCATGCCCCCTTGAGGCCCTCGAGTTTTTTCTTCAAGTTATCTTTGATTGTCTTATTGACTGCTTAAACCTGCTCGTTGCTCTGAGGATAGCTCGGAGAGGAAAAGACTTTCTTAATACCGAGCTACTCACATAGGTGGAGGAGACTCGAGGACTCAAACTGCTTTGCATTATCGGTCATGATGGTATACGAGATCCCAAACCGGCAAATGATGTTTCTCTATACGAAGTTGGTGCACTTCGCTTCGATCATGTTAGTGCATGGCTCCACCTCGACCCATTCAGTCAGGTAGTCGATGGCCACAATGCAGTACTTAAATTGAGATCGGGCTTGAGGAAAAGGCCCCATCAGATCAATGGCCTATTTGGCAAATGGCCATGCTGATGTTACTGAGGTGAGCGGCTCAGCATGGTGCCCAGGCACCCTCGCAAATTGCTGAGATTTAGGACATTTCTACGCAAAATCTTTATAGTCCTGTTCCATGGTCGCCCAGTAATAGCCCTGCCGAAGAAGCTTTTGGGTCAAGGACCGTCTATCGAAGTAATTCCCATATAGGCCTTCGTGAATCTTCTTCATTAGATATTGAGCTTCTTTGGGCCCTATGCACTTTAGACATTGTGTAGTGTAGCCTCGCCGATGTAACTTCGTGTTGATCATCGAGTACCGGACCGAGCTGTTACGAATTTGGCATGCCTCTTCTCGGTCTCTGGGCAATTTGGCTGTGGTCAGGTACCGGATAATCGGGTCCATCCATGTGGTCTCATGCTCTTTGGCTACACTTGTTACTTCCTTGTTAATACTTGGCTCCGTTATTCTTTCAATGGGGACCGAAGTTAGGTCACTGTCGCCCAGACCCAAGGCGAGCCGAGCAAGCGCATCAGCCTCTGAGTTTTTCGATCTGGGGATTTGTTTGAATGAGTAAAACTTAAATTGCCCAAGCAGTGCCCTAACCTCTTGTAAATACGGGCCATTGACTTTGTTCGGGCTTGAAATACCCCAGTAACTTGTTGGACAATGAGCATTGAGTCGCTATGAAAAAATTATACGGTCTACCCCAAGATCCTTGGCAATTCTTAGTCCAGCCAGGAGTGCTTTGTACTCTGCCTCGTTATTAGAGGCCTTGAAATTGAATCGAAGTGCGTAGATTGCCTTGTATTCGTCTGGGCTTGTTCATACCAGCCTGGAACCTGAACCTTCTACGCAGAAAGATCCATCAACAAAAAGCTTCCATTCTAGTTTTGGTGTGGTGTGACCTTCACTACAGCTGGGGCATCCAGTACTTCCTCGTGTGCCTTTTGGGCCAGTGGCGTGCCTTGCTCGGTATCGATGAACTCAAAAATAAAATCAACGAGGGCCTGAGCCTTAATGGCCATCCTCGGTACAAAATATGTCATACTGGTCAAGCTCGATCGACCATTTGGCCATCTGTCCCGATATCTCTGGACTCTAAAAAACTTGCCGAAGAGGGAACTTTGTTACGACTCGTATTGTGTGGCCTTGAAAATAGGGTCGCAGCTTCCGAGCAGAGGTGACTAGGGCAAATGTCAATTTCTCAAGTAGGGGTACCGCTCCTCGGCACCCTGGAACGCATGGCTTATATAATAGATGGGTTTTTGAACTGTCTTCTTCTCAAACGAGGACTGAGCTAACGACCTTATCGGACACAGCAAGGTAGGCGTATAATATTTCTCCTGGTAAAGGTTTGGACAGGAGTAGGGGCGTGGCTAAGTACCTCTTCAAATTCTGAAAGGCTTCTTCACACTCCCTGCTCCACTCAAACCTCCCCTTGAGTGCTCAAAAAAATGGGTGGCACTTATCGGTAGACCGAGAGACAAATCTGGAAAGAGCTGCTACCATGCCAGTAAGTTTTTGTACCTATTTTATCGTCTGAGATGAATGCATGTCTATTACAGCTTGAGCCTTGGCCAGGTTAACCTCGATTCCTTGTTGATTGACTAAAAATCTAAGAAACTTACCCGAGCTTACCCCAAACGCACATTTCATCGGGTTGAGTTTCATCCCATAATCTTGGAGAACGTCGAAGCTCGCTTGGAGATTAGCCATGTGATCTATTGCTCGAACAGATTTAACTAGCATATCGTCCATGTTGACTTCCATGGTTTTGTCGATCAGCCGAGCAAACATCTTGTTGACTAGGCGTTGGTAGGTTGCCCCTACATTCTTGAGTCTGAAGGGCATTACTACGTAGCAATAGAGCCCCTGGTCGTAACAAAAGCTATTTTTATTTAATCTTCCTCGGCTATTCGTATCTGGTTATAACCGAAATAGTCGTCCATGAAGCTAAACAGCTCGTGCCCGGCCGTTGTATCAACGAGCTGGTCTATTCGGGGCAGCAGAAAGCAGTCCTTCGGGCAGGCCTTATTTAGGTCGGTGTAGTCTATACAAACTCGTCATTTCCTATTCACCTTCTTGACTAGGACTGCATTCGCTAACCACTCCGGATACTTGGCCTCTCGGATGAATCTTGCTTTTAGGAGCTTCTGGACCTCTTCATTGATAGCAGCATATCTTTTCGAGTTAAAGGCCCTTCTCTTCTATATCACCAGTTTGTAATTAGGTCGGACATTAAGCCGGTGACAGATTACGCTTGGGTTGATGCCGGGCATGTCCTCATGCGACCATGCAAACACATCCCGATACTCCGTAAGGAGTCCCTCAAGGTCGGCCCGGATCTCAAGTTTCAGCTGGGATCCGAGTTGGACAGTGCGGTCATAATGTGCCGGGTTAAAGCTGAACGGCATCAGGTCCTCTACTGGGGTAGCCCTTGTCACAACCCGCCTTTTTTTGGGCTGTGATAAACCTTTTTCTTACTTACGTATAGAGAAAAACTTAGGGAAATTTTTTTTTTATAAATATTTTACATATACTAGTTTTAGTAACCTTCAAAATACAAACATATACATATATTTACATAAACAGCCTTTATTTTACAATACTGTTTGCTAAACATCATGTTTCAAAATAACATAAAATATGTTACAGAGGAAACAAAACTATGACGGTATCCATACCCATTCTGCACATTACTTATCCCTCTGCCAGCTTAACTATGAAATTATTCTGACCTTCTTGTCGGAATACCTACAGCATGAAATACTTAGTGAGCTTACGCCCAGTAAGTCTCAATACAACCCACATGCACATTCAATAAAATGCATGATCCAGTTATACTTTCTTATAAACATTCTTTATCATTGTCTTATCTTATCTTTAGCTAAGGCCCAAGTATTTGTACCATTGCGCACATAGGTGTATGTGACACTATGACCATACTACATCCTTAAACTTCTCTCGAGTCAAGAGTCGGTACGACACTTTTTTTAACTTCTGGTGATATATATTTACCAGTCCACTTATTATGGTTCTCATACCATGCATGAAGTGATAATCATATGTTATGTACCAAACATAAACACTCTTGTATGGTATAGTACACACAAGTACATACTTTTTATACTCACAGGTACATTTTAATATACACATAGGTATACAACATAATATACACACAGGTATCTATTTTGTATACTCACAGGTACACGCCAATATACTTATAGGTACTCACATTATAGCATACACACAGGTATACAACTCGATATACACACAGGTATACATATACATATTTCACATTCTATACCTACAATTTTATACTGTAGATAGGATGTGTACTTACTTGGTATGGGTCTCCGTGCACTTTGACCTCAGTTCCTTCTTTCTTAGACTTCTAGGATTCTGTTGGCCAATTACAAGGCTATTAGCCAAATTTCACTATTTTCTCTATGTTTCAATACAAAACATTCGTTAATTAATAAATCGAGTTGTATAACTATACACAACTTCGATAACCACCGGTTTTCTTATTCTTATCTTATTCTATGTTATCGTCTCTAACGAAGGGCGAAAATCTTCCTAATCATTCCTTTTCCCTTTTTTTTGGTTTTTTTTGGGAACGTTTTGGAGTAATTCGAATCACTCGGGAAAAAAAATAACGGTTTTGCCCCTAGCGGGCTTACTAAGCTTCCCGAGTTCAACTTCGTTATTCTAGTGAAAATAACCACGTATTGACCTTAGAATAATACCTTGGGGTGTCAGGTCTCCTTATGTTACATCTATACCCCATTTAATAAAACTTTGCAATTACGCCCCTTATTTGAAAATTTTTACAATTTTACCCCCGGAGCTAAAATTTATCTCTTTAACCCAAAATTTTCCATTTTTCACAAGGATCATTTTTTTTCAAAGTACCATATTCAAAATCATTTAGAAAGATGACGTTTTTGCACTTTAATTTTTTTTTCTAATTTTAACAAATTTTTGTAAAATTAAAATCTCACAAACGGTTGTGATTTTCAACTAACTGTTTGTGTTGCCTAACAGTTTCGTCGAGATCTACAACTTTTGTATTTTAACTTTTTCAAAATTCTCACCACACAGGGGTATTTTTGGGCATTTTTTAATTCTGCCGAGAAAGAACTTTACCTTGCAATCTAGTCCTTGGATCATTTTTGTAAAAATCTGTTTTTAAACAGCATATCTACCCCCTGTGAAGGCAGTTCTAACCCTTGTTTAACCATTTTCATGCCCAATCATCATTTTTGCAAAACTAGTACTAAAATTACAAAAATAACTCTTTTTGTATAAACTAACATTTTGCACAATAAATGCTTAATTTTCATAATATCAACATTTCATAGTTCATATATCTATGGACTTTAACCAAAACTTTACTTGAAAACCCACATACCTTTGAAAGAATAAAAATCAAAATAAAAACCACATAATTTCAAAACTTTTAGAAATCAAAACTTACCTAAATAACACTTTGTGCTTCTAGCCTTACAAGGCTCGTTTGAAGCTTTTCCTAGACATTATTTTCATGTAAAAACACGTTGAATTAACTTTCCTTCCTTCACCCAAGAAAAACCCTAAGAAACCTTGAAAAAAGTTTAGGTTCTTACCTTAAAACTTCATAAAATTTCTTGAATTTTGCGTTTTGAACTTGATTAGGGCTAATATTGCAAAGAGTTGGATTTGAGAAATTTTTGGGAGAGCTTCTATGGTGGCCGTGGGGTTAGAGAAGAAGAAATGGGAAAATTTTGGCTAAAATCACATTTAATGCATGCTTATCCTTTATGGTTACTCACTAAGTAATCCTTTGGTTTACCCATGTGGCTTAATGGGATTGGGCCACCTTTCATGGCATGGTGGCCGAATGAAATCCAATTGGGTGTCCACTTGGTGGGCCTAAAAATTTACATTGTGTAATTTTTCACCATATAATATTTTTCTTGCACTGCCATAGTAAAATCAGTGCAAAACATATCCTTAGACTATATAAAATATTTTACTTGCCTTTGGTGCATTTTTGGAGGCCAAACATAACCTTTCCCATATCTGCGTTTTCACTTAACAATATACCTATACTACTTCGGCCCCCTTTTGACACTGATCTAGGGTTTTAGTAAACTCTATATTTTATTTATACCTTAACTACCTATCCGTTTATATCACAATTTTACAATTAATTGTGATATAAAATTCATTTCATATATATTGTTCATAAATTCTTGAGTATTTAAACTCATAAAATCTGTATTAACAATATCCAACATTGCATCACGTTCACAATGAAATTTTCAATTAATATTGGTTATTATATGTTATCGTAATTTTTACAAAAACTGAATTATGAGGGTAAATTCATTAATTAAATCCAATTGGATATTAGATTTTATTAATGTATTTCTCTTAGCCATTGTAGCCCTCACCTCTTCTTCAGGCATTTAGGGGTCAAGATCAGAGAGCATTTTAGGCTCCAGGTCGGCTGAAAACTCCATCTCGTCAACCTTATAAATGGCCGAGACATTTAATTGCAAAGCTGACGCCGTTCTAATGGTATTGGCATAACAAGCTCAGGAGTCTTTCTGTAACGACTGGATTACTCTGACCCTGTTCTACGTTGGGAATTTTATTGCCAAGTGGTAAGTGGAAACCATAGCCTTCAATGTGTTTAAGGTTGGACGGCCAATAATGATATTATACTAGGAGGGTTTGTCGACAACCAGGAAGTCGACGACGCATGTGACCCGAGCAACACGCTCACTAAAAGTCACCGGCAGGCCGACCTGTTAGACATGTATGCTCTAAGGAGTAAAAATGTAATACGTTTTTGGAGACATTTTTATCAATAAAGAATTTATTCATTTATATATACCAAATATTGTCCTCTTTACGTTCATATTTGTTGAATGTATGATATGCAAACAGTAGTCTGAGACTGTCAGTCTAAACCTTAAGAGTTGGGCATATGATGGGATGATTATGCGGTAGACACGACTCTTAAGGTGATGGTCTAAAATATATGATCCGCAATCGAGGGAATAAAGTTGGGCGCTTTATTCATGTAAAGATTGTTATGTTGTCTATATCCCTTTTGGGAGATGGTTTGTCTTGGCCATCGGAGTTGGACTCCGTGAATAGAAACATTGGCGCGTTGTCATAGGTGACGATGTGTTGGATCGGGACATAAAGTGAATTGATTTGGATTAATAATTCTGTCTTGGCAAATCGATTCACTTTAGACAATCATTTGTATTGTATCTTAATCCTGAGATGAATAATGGGCCCGTTGTCTCGACTTGTGTCTTTTGATGTACCAATGGGTGACTCCCACATCTCTATAGTGGCATGCATGCCGGTACGTTGGAGGCATGACTCTTGGTAGCGTAGACTTGTTATTCATAGATATGGAATCCATAGCTCCTCTTTAGGAGTAATGATATCCTCTTATATGCGTTGTCCTGTAATTAGAAAACTGGAGCGCTCAACCATTTGGATACATAGGTGTAACCGAATGGTATACTATCTTTGGATGGTAAGTTTTCTAATGGTGAGACAATGGAACGTAAGATAAAAATAATCGGGAAGGTAAGACAGAACTTGTCCTTAAGCCGATTATGGATGATCATATGGGGATGCGATACACTATGATATGTCATGGAGACTTAGCTACACGAGCTTCGTAATTCTATAAAGTTTGAGAGTGCAGCTCCAAGCTTTTAGTGGAGTAGCGTTGGAGTTGATAATTGTGAAATGTATATCTGGGATATTGGGTTTCATAATTATCATGAGCTTGAACTTTATAGGTCCATTTTGGTCCCCTTTGCTAGCTCACAAAATCCTGTAACGACACGGCGTGCTTTTCCAATAATTGGTGACTTATGTCGGATTTATCAGATTGGTTTAAAATTTATAAGAATCAAATAATTCATGTTTGTTTATCGGTTGAATTAATTATGTAAGAAATTAGTTCAAGATGAACTTGTTGAATTATGGCGTTCGGATAATTCTTGTCTGTTTATCAGTTGTTTTAATTTTGGACAATTAGAACAAGATAAACTTGTAGAATTATTGTGAATTGATTTATTTTCTTAGAGATTATCTTGATAAAGTTTGTTTTGATCAGATATCTTTTCTATTGGGCTATTTGAATCAAAACTGAGACTTTATCCTTTAGAATCTCGGGTGGAAAATAAAAGATTCGCGGAGATTTTTTCTCGACAGTTCGGCATGCCGGATGACGTGTTCGGCCGGCTGCCTATCTCACAGTTCGGCATGCCGACCGCGACAGTTAAGATTACGCATTTTTCACGCGTATCTTATCAGATATTGATCCGAACTTGATTCTGTTTCGATTTTTGAGACCTAATCTGATATGGACTGACCCCAAGGACCAATAGGTATAAAAAGGGAGTGAGTCTAATGATTTACTCAGATCAATTTGAGAGATTAAGAGTGATACTCTTCTAGTGAGCATCTGAAAACTCCCTGAGAGCTTTTGTTCACAAATTACGAACACTAGCTTTGGGTTCTCTCTATTGGTTGGAAGGAGAGTCACCGGTGGAAGAGCTGTACGTGTGAGCCCACACTCACTCCGGTTGTGGATAGAGAATAGCAAAGAAGACCAGTTGGTTGAGGCTCTTCTGGAACGTTACTTCTCTACACAGGTCGCGGAGGTTCTTCGGCATACTGAGGTTAGTAAGATCTGTTTAATTTATACATATAACATGTCAAACTTGTGTTTTGGAAAATACTCTGATGAAAAATTTTAAAAATTCTGCTGCGCACTTTGTTTCCTACAATTGGTATCAGAGCCGAGGTTTTTACATAAATTTGCAAGTTTGTGATCATGTTATATGCATAAATTTTGTGATCTTAATCTCTCCAATGCTTGAATTAAATTTTATAGAGAGATGGCACTCTAGGTTTCTGTATAATATATATGTTGTCATGGATTATATGGTGAATGTTTATTAATTAATTATGGTTGATTAAATTGTTGTTTAATTATTTATTAATTAATTAATACCGGTTATGGTTCCTTAGAGGTTAGAATATGTATCTAGGTTTTTCATGTAATTAGATGGCGGACTATCATCTCCGTCTTGGAATTATTATTTAATTTTTAATTTGTAAGAATTTTGTAATTAAATAATTATTCGGAGAAGACGGAACGAGAAGTCAGAACTTAAAGATAGATGATGGCGCCTCCAGGTATTTCCTGAGTCTTTAATTTTATGTTTTTGAATTGTTGAAAATAAAATTGATGAATTGCATTAAAATTGTATTTTCTGGATTGAGGGTTTTCTGCTCGGTCGGCATGTCGGACCTCACAGTTCGGCAGGCCGAAGGTCACAGATCGGCAGGCCGGACGTACGGTCCGGCAGGCCGACAGTGGGGCAGAAATTTTGGTGCTCTGCCGGCAGGCCGAACCTTCATGTTCGGCAGGCCGAACCTCCATGATCGGTAGGCCGATCACCCAGATCGGCCTGCCGACCGAGAGCTGCCAGGTGTCCAGAAAAGGTGCGATTTTTCCAGTGCAGTTTTAATTTTATTTTTGGGACGATTCTAAGAAACATTAAATTTGGATATGACCGGAAATATGAAGTGTTCGATTCATACGGGATTGAGGACTTGAAGATGGATATTACATGAAGAAGAATACAGCTTGAGGATTCAAGGATGAAGAATCGATAAATGTCTCGATTATTCTCTTGTAATCTTATTTTTTCTATTCTCTAGGGTGGAACCATAATATTACGGTTATTATTATTATGCTTGTAGCTTTGCTTGATTGCTTTGCTTGTCTGCATTATAATATGATTTACCATGTATATTGATAACATGTCATATAGAATAGGGAGTGCCGCTCATATTAAAATTGTTCATGCATAATTTTAAAATAAAACCTTGACTTCAAAAGATTGAGTGGGAGAAGGTTTTCGAAGAGAGAACCTAAGGCCTCCATCGTTGGTCCATAGGAAGAACATGATGGTCCCAACCCCTAGGAAGGGATTTCTATCATGTACCAGATTGGATCTCTGAAAGGATAAGGTATTTTAGTATGATTTATTGTTGCACACCCCTAGGTGGTGATTATAAATCATGGATAAAATATTAAAACGGTGGTTATACACTCACGTTAATTTTATTATTAACCTCCCCTAGGAGCTCTGTTAATAAAATTAATGGCCAAAGAAACGATTATTAGTATATGCTGGATCATACGGGTCTTGGATGGCATATATTAATCAGGAGGGGATCCGTGTTCCTGATTGAATTTGGCATGACTCCCCTAGGAGCTTGTTGAATTCTGAGTTGGGAATTATCGTTGTAAGGTTGTGATATTTTCAAGGTTTTGACACATAAACACGTTTGTATGATTTTACATGATTGTGTTATCTTACTAAATTATTATATATGTTTGCTTATGTTTGGTATATGATTCTTTATTGTAGATTGAAAATGTCTAAAAACGCTTTATCATCGATACTTGACAAAAACCAATTAACCGGTGAGAACTATAATGATTGGAAACGGAACCTGGACATCGTCCTTTCCTTTGAGAAACTGAAATATGTTCTGACAACTCCTTGTCCTCCCGAGCCTACGGGAGACTCAAGTAATGAGCAATTCCAAGCGTATGAACGCTGGAAAGATGCTAATGATCAGGCCCGCTGCTATGTTATGGCTAGCATGAATAACGTGCTGCAGGCTCAACATCAGGATTATGAGACTGCGAAGCAGATCTTGGATAATCTTGAGGACATGTTTGGAGGCCAGGCCATAACAAAGCGGCAAGGGGCGCTTCGGAAACTCTTAAACTGTAGACAGAGACCGGGGACATCTGTAAAGGAGCACATGATGTTGGTCATGGGTTACCTCGCTGAGGCTCAAACCAATGGAGCCGACATCGATGCTGAAACTCAGATGACTATGGTCTTTGAGACTCTGTCTAAGGAATTTATTCCGTTTAGAGCTACTTTTAATCTAAGCAATAGACGGGATATGACCTTGACAGAACTGATGAAACAGTTACAAGAGTTTGAACTGCTGATCAGGGAGTCTCCTGCTGGTGAAGAGGCCAATATGGTAGCTGCTTCTGGTTCCAATCCTAACTCTGGGAATGGAAAGAAGCAACGGGCCAAAAGTGGGAAGTCTTCTATTCCTATTGCTACTAAGAGCAAGAAGAAGAAGAAGAAGAACCCAAAGAAGCTTAAGTGCTTCTTTTGTGGTAAGGTCGGGCATATAAAGAAGCATTGCAAGGACGTCCTTTCCAAGGGAGGTAGGTGTGATCTTCTATATTTAGAAACTTGTTTGGTTGAGGAATCCAGTGACATTTGGGTCATAGATTCCGGTGCAACTAATCATGTTTGTGTTTCTCTGCAGGGATTCAAAGAAACGAGAAGTCTACTTCGTGAAGACTTAACGCTTCGGATGGGCGATGGATCCTTGGTCTCAGCGGAAGCAGTGGGAGATGTCCATCTTTATTTTGATAATTATAGGAGTTTAATTTTGCGAGATTGTTTTTATGTTCCTAAATTTAAAAGGAATTTAATTTCTGTATCTTCTTTATTTAAAGACTCCTACGTGGTATCTTTTAATGAAAAAGTGGTGATTCGTAAAAACAAATCTTTTATCTGTTCTGGATGGATGCAAAATAATCTATATTTTATCAAACCTAAGATGGACCTGTTGCTTAATGCTGAGATAAATGATAATGACTCAAAAAGACTTAAAACTTCTCACTCTAATAAGACTTATCTTTGGCATTTGCGCCTTGGCCATATTAACCTAAATAGGATTCAAAGGTTGGTAAGGGATGGACCTTTAAGTCACTTAAAGGTGGAATCTATACCTCAATGTGAATCTTGTTTGGAGGGTAAAATGACCAAAAGACCATACGGGTCTAAGGGCAATAGGGCCGAAGGGGTTCTAGAACTTGTGCATGTAACACCCGAGATTTTTAATGCATTAAAAATGCATTAAATTAAAGATTATGTTAAGACAAAGTACAATTAAAGGAAAATACTGTATAATAAGATGGAAAATTATACAGTGTTGGAGCAATGCAGTATAAGAATTGAATTGTGTGGACCACAATTTTATCTTATACTTTTTATAAAAGAAAAGAAAAAAAAAGAGGAAAAAATTAGAAATTCAAAGCAAACTCGACTTTCTCTCTCTAGAATTTTCTCTCTCTCTCTCCTCAAATCTCGTTTGAGATTCCGGCGTTATTTTTCGACACCTCCCATACCAGTGGGAAGCTCTCGTTGAGCTGAGTCCAACGAGGTGTCGTGCCACCCAAATAGCCGCCGGAGGAGGGCTCACGCGCCGCCCAAAGTGGCGGCGAAACCCATATTTTCCCGACGTCATTTCTCCGCCGTCCGACCACCAATCGACGTGATTTTGGTGTCTATGGACTCAGTGTGAGGAGAGGAACAAGATGGTACCAATTTTCCAGCTCAATTTTGGTTGGAAAGGCTTCGCCGGAGCTGCCCCGTCGCCGCCATGGAGCCGCCGTCGCAACCGTCGTGCCTGGTGGCGGTGTGGCACACCGCCGGTGCCAAAATGATCAGAGGGCGACGGCGAGCAAGACCCCTCGGTCAATTGCTCCATTCCGCCGCCCCTCGCCGAAGAACGAAGGCACCCGCCACCGTCGACGTGGGTGAGTTTGGGTTGGCCATTTTAGGCCGTTTTGTGCCAAATTGAAGGCACAAACACCTTCAGAAGACCGAGAGGAAGAAATTCGGTACCTCAATTGCACGAAATGATGGCCGGAGGACGGAGAACGGCATCTCCGTCGTGCACCGCCGTGGAGCTAGTGGAGCCGTCGTTCCACGCGGTGTTGAGCTGCCCCACCATAGGGGAAATGCTCAGAGGGTCACGGGGAAGAAAACGCCCAAGTCAATTTTGGGCTACCGTCGCCGGAGGACCGAGATCGGAGCCGCCAGTGTTAGCCGAGAAATCCATCCTCGATTGGAGCAGATGGAGGCCGAATTGGGTGAAATTGACCCCACCAATCGACTCAGGAGGGTCGAATTAGGGGGGGTAGGCTCGAGCTCAGCCCTCAACGGAGCCAACCGCCGCCGGTCAACGGCGGTCAACGTCGGTCAACGCTCGGTCAAAGGGCAAAATGGGATTTTGTGATCCGGACCTCCGATCGAAGATTCGAGACCGCCTCCCGACTTGTTTCGACGCTCTGAACACAATGGTGACCTCCGTTTGAGCAAATTCTACTCCGATGAAAATCGTCTGGTACCGACTGCACGCGTATCGAGGCGATTCAAACAGCAGTATCGGAGTCCAGAATGACATTTTCAAGAATGAATGATCTCCAGGAAGCATTCCTAGCCATTTATGGTAGCTCGAGGAGCACTGCAGAGGATGCTTCACATACTATGGATGCAGCGAGATACAACTGGATCTGCTTTGCTTGGAGTTCAAGTAAGTAGGAATCTCGCATGCAGTATGAACTGTTTTAGACGCTTTCATAGAAATTTATGAAATGCATGATCAGTGATTGTTACACTGTTTTATGTAAGAATAAGTTTTATAACGTTACAGGGTGACGAAAAAACCCGTTAAGGGTAAAATCGTCATTTTTAAGGAAACGGCTAGAACGGAGTCGAACACTCCGATTTAGCATAATGTTATTAGATGGAAAATGTTCCGTGATACGTTAAGTAACGTAACGGTCATGTGAGATCAGAGATTTCATAAGAGATGTTTTAAGTAAACGAGAGGTAACCGATGGGTTACAAAGTTAAAAGGAAATGTAACCCCGGTGGGTTACAAGGCTAATTGAAGGAAATGTAAACTGACAGTTTATAAGGTTGAGTAAGAGAACGGTAGACCGATAGTATACCAAGTTATGAATAAGGAATGAATGATTAATGTTTACGTTTTATTATCAATCGAGTGGATTGATAATAAAGAAAGTTAATTAATGAGTCGGCTGTCGTTTGATCAGGACACAGAGGCCGACCAATGGAAGGAAAAGGAACGAGAAAGGAACGGAATAGAGAACGCTAGAGCATAGTTTGGGTAAGTTTCAAACCTCACCTACAGCATGAAGTAAATGATTTTTAAATACTCATTTATATGTTTGCAAATGTGTTTGCAATTGTTAAGCAAGTTGTTTTTAAAGTATGTTTGCATTTATTATGCAAGAAGTTTTAAAGTTCAAGAAAAAGAATTGCAATGAAATTGCAATCGTTATGTTAAAGGTTTATTTGCATATTGATATGCATAACGTTATTTAAAAGTTTAAGTTATGATTTTTTAAAGTATTGAAAGTATATTTTGCATTATGATAATGCAAAATGTTTTATAGTTTAAGTTATAAGCTTTATGATGCATTTGTATGCAATGAGTTGCAATTGTGGTGCAATAAATTCCAGAATACAAGTTATGACTTACAAAATGTATTTGCATTATATGTTGCATTTGTTATGCAATGAGTGTTAAATTGCAAGTTATGATTAGTAAAATGTGTTTGCATTTTATGTTGCATTTATTATGCAATATGTTGCATCTGTTATGCAGTAAATTTTATAGTACAAGCTATGAATTGCAAGTGTATTGCATATGATGTGATTGCATTTGAAATGCTCACTAAAGTTAATAAGAAGGTAACGTTAAGATAAAAAGAAAGTGTCGTACCAGCCTCTTTGTTATGAGGTAATGAAAGTGAAATTAAAGTTTGACCTCCTAAAGGTGAGGTACAAGACCTCAATGTTTGATGGTCTCAAGTCTTCCACAAGGGAAGCATCATGTATATGATCTCATGATTAATGAGTTGGTACGAACACTAAAGAAAGTAAGGAAAATGAAAGTTATAAGATAAAGAAAGTTAAAGAACAAGAATAAAGGTTGAGAAAGAAATGAATGTTTAAGTTTATAGAATGTTCATAAAAGGCTCATAATTAAAGTTAATAATTGAGCATAAATGGAGTCATGCATTCTAATGTTGCTTGAATGCCTTTCATGAAATGTTTATATGCTATGTTATGGAAAACATTCAGAGAAATGTTTTATGACAAGTGTTTATGAAAAACATTTTCATGTTTTCAAGAGACGGTTTATGAACGACGTTTTAAGAAAAACGTTCAAGAAATGTTTTAAGAGAAAGGTTTTACATTAAATGTTTATGAAAAACATTTCATGTTTGCAAGAAAAGGTTTACGAATGACGTTTTAAGAAAAACGTTGAAGAAATGTTTTATTAAAAAACGTTTTCAGAAATGTTCTATGAAAGACGTTTATGAAGAACAGTTTTTAGAAATGTTTAAGGAAAACGTTTATGAAAAATATTTTCATAAATGTTTATGGAAAACGTTCATGAAGAACGTTTCAAGAGAAAGGTTTTCATGAGAAAAGTTTTTAAAGCATGTTTAAATGCTTTGTGAGAATATGTTTGAACTTGCTGAGCGAAAGCTCATTAAAAGTTTTTCATGCTGTAGGTAACTTATGGGTGACCAATGGGACCCGTTAGAAGAGCTGGGTGCTGCGGAGGACAGATGCGAAGATTTGGGTATGGATACCATCATTGTTTGCTTCCGCTACGTAAAGAAAATGTTTTCTATTGTTTAATGTTGTGTTTTCGAAGTTTAAAGAAAACTAGAGTTTTAAGAATTGTGTTCAAAGTTTTAAGATACAGTTTATGAACTGTTTTATGTAATTATAAAGTAAAGTTTTAAATTATGATTTAATAAATGTTTCTTATTAAGTTTTGAGAAACGATTTGAAATGATTTTAAGGACAAGTGTTGAGCGATGTCTCCACTTGAATGCGACAGAGGTCGCATCAATTTTAAAGACCGTTTAAGGAAAGAAAAAAAAAATTTATTACAGTATTTTCTTACTAAGTAAGTAAGATTACTGTTTATGAAACTATGTTTATGAAAGTAAAGTGACTGCCCGAAAAGGCGGGTCGTCACAGTGCATAGTGATGTTTGCGGACCGATGAACATCTGGGCACGAGGAGGGTATGAGTACTTCGTTACTTTTATTGACGATTACTCAAGATATGGGTATGTGTACCTAATGCACCACAAAAGCGAAACTTATGATAAGTTCAGGGAGTTTCGGGCTGAAGTGGAAAAGCAATTGGGTAGACCCATAAAGGCACTTCGATCTGATCGAGGTGGGGAATACCTTTCTGATGAGTTCTTGGGACACTTGTTAGAGAATGGGATTTTATCCCATTTGACTGCGCCGGGCACTCCGCAGCAGAATGGCGTAGCAGAGAGAAGGAATAGGACTTTGTTGGACATGATTCGGTCCATGATGAGTTATTCATCATTGCCTTTATCCTTTTGGGTATATGCACTACAAACCGCATGTTATCTTTTGAACAATGTGCCTTCAAAATCGGTCCCTAAAACTCCTCACGAGTTGTGGACAAGACGGAAGACATCCTTAAACCATATTCGCATATGGGGATGTCCAGCTCATGTCCTGTTTAAGGATCCGAATAAGTTGAAAGCACGTTCAGAAGTTTGCGTGTTTGTAGGATATCCAAAAGGGACTAAAGGGGGTTATTTTTATAACCCAAAGGAAAATAAAGTCGTGGTTTCAACTAATGCAACTTTCCTTGAGGAGAGTTACATGAACGACTTTAAACCTCAAAGCAAAGTGGTGCTTGAGGAGTTGAGGGGTAATCCGTTTACTCCGGAGGTTCCGAACGAAACCATTCCGATCGGTGTAGAAAAACCAAACAAACCTGAACAACAACCTCAGGGGCTTCGGCGTAGTGGGAGGATCGGGCGTCAACCTGAGAGGTATATGTTCAATGGGGAGGTCTTTTTGGCTGAACCGGATGAACATGACAGGGATCCTTATACTTACGCAGAAGCTATGGAGGATGTTGATTCAAGACTCTGGACAGAGGCCATGAACATTGAGATGAAGTCTATGGAGACTAATCGGGTCTGGGAGCTTGTGGATCTTCCCGAAGGGGTAAAACCCATAGGGAGTAAGTGGATCTACAAGAGGAAAAGAGGAGTGGATGGAAAGGTCGAAACCTTTAAGGCTAGACTGGTAGCTAAGGGTTATACGCAAAAGGAAGGAATCGATTATGAGGAAACCTTTTCGCCTGTAGCCATGCTTAAGTCCATCCGGATTCTCTTGTCCATAGCTGCCGCTCTTGACTACGAGATTTGGCAGATGGATGTCAAGACGGCTTTTCTGAATGGCTATCTTGATGAGTCCATTTATATGGAACAACCAGACGGGTTCAAGGTCGCGGGTCAAGAGGGTAAGATTTGTACGCTGTTAAAGTCAATTTATGGACTTAAGCAGGCTTCTCGTTCTTGGAACATAAGATTTGATCAAGTGATCAAGACTTATGGGTTCTCACAAAATGTGGATGAACCATGTGTTTACAAACACATTAAGAATGGGAAAGTGGTTTTTCTACTACTCTATGTAGATGACATTCTGCTAATTGGCAATGACGTTGGGGCGTTGTCATCGGTCAAATTATGGTTGACCAAGCAGTTTGACATGAAGGACTTAGGTGAGGCTAATTTTGTTCTCGGTATCCAGATCTTTCGGGATAGGAAGAACAAAATGATAGCTTTGTCACAGGCCAGCTACATAGATAAAATTCTCAGGAGGTTTGCAATGCAGGATTCCAAGAAAGGTGGGCAACCATCTAGGTCTGGAATTACTCTTTCTAAGAAAGACTCTCCAAAGTCTTATGAAGAAAGAGAATACATGAAGAAGGTACCTTATGCTTCGGCAGTGGGTAGTCTCATGTATGCCATGCTTTGCACTCGACCAGATATTAGTTATGCGGTCGGGATTGTGAGTCGATTTCAGGCGGATCCAGGACCGAACCATTGGGTTGCGGTAAAGCATATTTTCAAGTACCTGAGAAGGACTCGTGGGTATATGCTTATGTATTCGGGTGAGGATTTAACTCCTCTAGGATACACTGATTCGGATTTTCAATCCTGCCTGGATTCTAGGAAATCGACTTTAGGGTTTGTGTTTACTCTGGGTGGCGGTGCCATCAGTTGGAGAAGTGCGAAGCAAGATTGCACTTCGGATTCAACGATGGAGGCCGAGTATGTGGCGGCTAGTGATGCTTCGAAAGAAGCAGTGTGGCTCCGCAAGTTCCTTGGGGATCTTGAGGTAGTTCCTGGTATGGATAAAGCGGTATCACTGTACTGTGATAACAGTGCGGCGGTAGCTAATGCTAAGGAACCAAGATTTCACAAGAAGAGTAAGCATATTGATCGGAAGTATCATGTGATAAAGGACTTCGTTGAGAGCGGGCATGTCACGGTGTGCAAGATCGCGTCAGAGGACAATTTAGCTGATCCATTTATGAAGACACTTTCTGGGAGAGTCTTCGAAAGGCATGTGGAAGCTATGGGGATGCGAAATTTGCAGTATTTACTCACTTAGTGCAAGTGGGAGATTGTTAGACATGTATGCTCTAAGGAGTAAAAATGTAATACGTTTTTGGAGACATTTTTATCAATAAAGAATTTATTCATTTATATATACCAAATATTGTCCTCTTTACGTTCATATTTGTTGAATGTATGATATGCAAACAATAGTCTGAGACTGTCAGTCTAAACCTTAAGAGTTGGGCATATGATGGGATGATTATGCGGTAGACACGACTCTTAAGGTGATGGTCTAAAATATATGATCCGCAATCGAGGGAATAAAGTTGGGCGCTTTATTCATGTAAAGATTGTTATGTTGTCTATATCCCTTTTGGGAGATGGTTTGTCTTGGCCATCGGAGTTGGACTCCGTGAATAGAAACATTGGCGCGTTGTCATAGGTGACGATGTGTTGGATCGGGACATAAAGTGAATTGATTTGGATTAATAATTCTGTCTTGGCAAATCGGTTCACTTTAGACAATCATTTGTATTGTATCTTAATCCTGAGATGAATAATGGGCCCGTTGTCTCGACTTGTGTCTTTTGATGTACCAATGGGTGACTCCCACATCTCTATAGTGGCATGCATGCCGGTACGTTGGAGGCATGACTCTTGGTAGCGTAGACTTGTTATTCATAGATATGGAATCCATAGCTCCTCTTTAGGAGTAATGATATCCTCTTATATGCGTTGTCCTGTAATTGGAAAACTGGAGCGCTCAACCATTTGGATACATAGGTGTAACCGAATGGTATACTATCTTTGGATGGTAAGTTTTCTAATGGTGAGACAATGGAACGTAAGATAAAAATAATCGGGAAGGTAAGACAGAACTTGTCCTTAAGCCGATTATGGATGATCATATGGGGATGCGATACACTATGATATGTCATGGAGACTTAGCTACACGAGCTTCGTAATTCTATAAAGTTCGAGAGTGCAGCTCCAAGCTTTTAGTGGAGTAGCGTTGGAGTTGATAATTGTGAAATGTATATCTGGGATATTGGGTTTCATAATTATCATGAGCTTGAACTTTATAGGTCCATTTTGGTCCCCTTTGCTAGCTCACAAAATCCTGTAACGACACGGCGTGCTTTTCCAATAATTGGTGACTTATGTCGGATTTATCAGATTGGTTTAAAATTTATAAGAATCAAATAATTCATGTTTGTTTATCGGTTGAATTAATTATGTAAGAAATTAGTTCAAGATGAACTTGTTGAATTATGGCGTTCGGATAATTCTTGTCTGTTTATCGGTTGTTTTAATTTTGGACAATTAGAACAAGATAAACTTGTAGAATTATTGTGAATTGATTTATTTTCTTAGAGATTATCTTGATAAAGTTTGTTTTGATCAGATATCTTTTCTATTGGGCTATTTGAATCAAAACTGAGACTTTATCCTTTAGAATCTCGGGTGGAAAATAAAAGATTCACGGAGATTTTTTCTCGACAGTTCGGCATGCCGGATGACGTGTTCGGCCTGTCGAACTGGCCAGTTCGGCCTGCCTATCTCACAGTTCGGCATACCGACCGCGACAGTTAAGATTACGCGTTTTTCACGCGTATCTTATCAGATATTGATCCGAACTTGATTCTGTTTCGATTTTTGAGACCTAATCTGATATGGACTGACCCCAAGGACCAATAGGTATAAAAGGGAGTGAGTCTAATGATTTACTCAGATCAATTTGAGAGATTAAGAGTGATACTCTTCTAGTGAGCATCTGAAAACTCCTTGAGAGCTTTTGTTCACAAATTACGAACACTAGCTTTGGGTTCTCTCTATTGGTTGGAAGGAGAGTCACCGGTGGAAGAGCTGTACGTGTGAGCCCACACTCACTCCGGTTGTGGATAGAGAATAGCAAAGAAGACCAGTTGGTTGAGGCTCTTCTGGAACGTTACTTCTCTACACAGGTCGCGGAGGTTCTTCGGCATACTGAGGTTAGTAAGATCTGTTTAATTTATACATATAACATGTCAAACTTGTGTTTTGGAAAATACTCTGATGAAAAATTTTAAAAATTCCGCTGCGCACTTTGTTTCCTACACGACCTTCCCCATTACTCGGACGCATTTTCCCATGAAGCCGTAAAGTGGCGTTTGAACCGGGAAACAGTAGCATTGTTGATCTTCAGTTTGTCGTAGGCCTGCTTAAATAGGATGTCAGCTGAGCTACCATTGTCAACTAGCACACGCCGCACTATGTTGTTAGTGATGTGCAATTCGCACATGAGTGTGTCATTGTCCGGATGAATTAACTTGTCCGCCTCCTCCTCTATAAAGGTGATTAGCGTGTCTTGCTGGCGGCAAATTTTGTTGACGTGCTCAGACATGTTGATGAGCTCATCTCTTTCGACTATCCGAGCTTCTCGGACGTATGCTCGCCGCCCACTCGACGTGTCCCCAGTGACAGGCCCTCCGAAAATTATGTGAACGATGTTCGGAGGTTCCAGGGCATTCCCACCGTCATTACGTGAGTGGTTCGACGCATCTCGGCTCGCTTGGTCATCTTTCTGAGCCGCAATGCCCAGCCCTAAGACTCACTCTACAAATTCTCGTAGATGTCTATCTCGGACTAGTTTCTCGATCTGGTCTTTAAGCTGAATACAGTCCCGGGTGTTATGTCTTATGTCCTTATGGAAGTTGCAGTACTTGCTTTGGTCATGCTTTGCTTTGTTGCCCTTGAGCTTGGGCTGGTCGACCAATAGGTTCTTCCCGCGCACCTGGGCAAGTACCTCTTCTACGCTAGCTACCAAGGGCGTGTAACTTTGGAATCTTGGTTGGCGTTTTTGGCTTCTTGGTTTTCTTGTCCTTCTTTTGTTTCTTGTTTTGCTCGACGCTTGATTGTTCGGGTGCTTTCTTCTGCTTCTTTTCCTCCTTCGTCCCGCTGCTGCTGGCCTCTTCTTTGAGGCTCTTCATGTAGTCAGCCGCGTCGGCATACCTTTGTGCGTAGTCTAGCATATGAGAAAATGTGCTCGGCTGCTCGAATGCCAACGACCAAGTTAGCTTTTTGTTTCGGAGACCCCCGATGAAGGCATGTTTCAGGGTCTCATCTTTGACGTACTTAACCTTGAGTGCGGCTTGGGTAAACCAGTTTATATAGTCTCGGACATTGCCATCTCCTTGCTTAACAGCATATAGATAGGTAATCTCCTTTCTCCTTGTTTTCTTCGTGGAAAAGGCTGTTGAGAAGGCCTCAGAGAGCTATCAGAAAGAAGTGATGGAAGCTAGTTCTAGTCGCCGGAACGATTATCGAGCTGGTTCGGTCAAGGAAAATGCTTTACACATGGCTGCATCGCTCGCGTTCTGTAAGAGCATGTGTCCCTTGTATAATTCAACATGCTCGTCAGTATTTGCAGTCCTGTTGTACGACTTGATTTACGGGACTTTGAATTTAGGCGGCATCGGGGCTCGCATGATGACGACGGTGAATGGCGGATCTAAGGCACCAATGTCATCTAAACCAAAGCGGTTATTGCGGATCTCATTTATTTGGTGCTGCAATTCTCAAAACTGGCAACTATTGGTATCTTTGGGCAGTTCGATCCTATAAGGTGATTCCCCTCAACCTTGTCGCCTGCTCTGGGGTGGCGATCCTACTACGGCTCTCCTTGGCGCCCGAGTCGATAAAAAATAGATGCTAGGGAGCCCTGTGGTGACGGAGCTCGTGCTTATTGGGGGCTAAGTTGTCCCTCTTGGACAAGCTTGTTGTTTGCCGAGACGCCATAAGTGGATCTTCTTGAACGCTCAAAATCGGCTTTATTGAGATCGACGGCTTGCTGTCCTACTAGGTCTCCAGCCTGGTCAGCTGAGGCTAGAGGTAGGAGGCCAGGAGCTACCAAGCAATGAGCCAGCTGTGCAAGCTGCTGGGTGAGTATCCGAACAACATTTGTTAGTTCTCGAATAGGGTCTTGGGCAATTGGGTCATGCACCTGTTTGGCCCTTGTCGCGCTTCCCTGACCCCCAGAGTGAGATCTTGTAGCTCAGGGATGACCCCTGGGTCTAGCTGGATTGTTGTTTTGGTATCGGGCTTCTCCGACCCCTCCTGTCGGGCACCCTCATCCTGGGCATTTCCTCGGGTTACCATCTCGGTTCTTGGGTTCGCTATGGCTGGTGATTTCGAGTGAAGGCATAGGCGCCTTCCTTCTAGCATCAAAATGTTCATGCTTACCTGAGTTCGGCGTCGAATCAACACCTCGTACTGCTGTGCACGGTGCTTAGCTCTTCCCTATTCGTCTCTACTTGATCGAGTAAACCTTCAACAAGAGGAGGGACGCTTCAGAGGCAAGAAAAGGACAAGTCGGTCAATAGACAATGGCTCTCTTATGCTCAAGGGAGGAGCTACTTGGTAGAGAGCAGGAGCTTGTTAGGTGGGAAAAAAGCATGTATGTTGGATACAATAAATGCACCCTATTTATAGGCTGCCACTCAGACCGGGTGTTAGGTGGGTTTTGCCTACAACCCGAGTGTCACATTAGGGCGTGTCAGGTGGCAAAGGACAAGTGTCGTTCCCTCTATCGGCGGATCATTTTCCATCTGATGGTGAGTTGTCCGCCATCCGTTGGCAAGTGATAGAGAGTAGCAGTCCACTTATAAGTAAAAAGAATCCGATCCGAGCTGGTGCTTGATCCGAGGTGGCAACCGGTTATGGTGTGGCTTGAGTGACCCTGAAAAGCACCTTGGACAAACTATCTGAGCCCATCAAGATCAGTTATCAGTTCTCCATAGCTTTGTTGAGCTTACTTGCCGACCACTCGAAGGTAGGTTCCTCGGCGGTGGCGCCGAGCTCACCCTCAACAATCACATTGTAAAAAGGTGTGGTGAGCATCAGGTAAAACAAGTCAACGGTTGTACAAAGGAGTGATCATGCCGAAAAGACGGTCGTATAGTGCAAAAGGTCGAGTGAAGTGTTTTTGCTCGATGACAATGGACGTAGGCATATTAGCCAAACCACTATAAATATCGTTTGTATTTCTTCTCCTTACTCTTTTATTTAATCGTTATTTAATTGTTGCTTATTTGAGTTTAAGTTTTCTACCTTGCATATATATTGCTTGAGCACAATTATTCTAGAAATTTCTAATATTTCTAAAAAATTTTCAAAAACCCAATTCACCCCATCTTGGATAGCTATTCTTAGGCTAACAATTGGTATCAGAGTGGGAAGCTGTAACACCCCTATGTGGGGGTTAACAGTTTTAAATAAATAAAAATAATTTTAAATTTTATATTATTTAAATCAATTAAACAATGCCCATGGGTCTTTAAACAACAAGAAAAATAAAAATAAACGTTTTAAATACAAACCACAGTTTTTAGTGTAGCACCAAATATATATAATTACAGTCATCATCACCATAGTACAATTCCCAAATAACTTAACACAGCCATAAAAAAAAATAATACAACTCTTACATGTTGTAGATAAGTTGTAATTAAACAGGGTCTTCTAACACGAAAACAGCAAGATTGTTTTCGCTTATTCCTCTTCAAATATGTTGCACTGAGTTCCACCTGAGATATGAAGATATGATAGGGATGAGCATCGACATGCCCAGTAGGGAAATCATGACTCACCTTATGGTTTATCCATTACCACATTAAAAACTGCATGGTTAGTAGGTTACATCATATTCCAGATTATGAGGTTTATTATGATCACATCTTATGGATACCGTAGTTAATCATTACCAAGTGTCATAATTACACATTTATACAAATATTATCAATCATCATTGTTCCTAGGTATCCATGTTAAATTGAGTATCACTCAACTCATCGAAACCCAAATGGGCGTACTTGATCACCCTATAAACATTTCAAGGGTGTTCCGGTGAGGGGACATCAAGCCCCGAGTCCTCACCAAATCGATTCCTGTACAGTGTGTTCTGGGACTTTCAACCCAAGGAAGCGTCATCACCTTCCCCCTATTTTTCCTTTTAGGGTATTCGTGCCCAAGGACGTAACCGTCGCCCTTTTTACATCTCACTATTCCTTTGTATTCAATTTATATTTATAGAGTCAATTTCCTAACCATGCTTCTCAATTTATAACATATGTCAAATCATTATATTTATCGCTATACAATATACATATTTTACAATATAAAACAATCAAATTTAATTTACCAAAACCTCACAAAAGATGAGTAATAGAATCCCTACCTTCAAAGCTTAACAACAAACTTTTATTCTCGGAATTAATCAACGTTAGCTCCACACATCCTTGACCCTAAGGCATGCATAAGGACAATTAAAACTAAAGCACAACGTATAATCACATTCATAAGTGAATTATGTGTAAACCCGTCTACTAGTGCCATTAAAGTATTTTTATGCAATTGTTCTTTAAATACCAAGTAAACAATTTTTATCTTAAACGCAATATAAAATACATACAAGCAATTTTTATGTTTTAGTCTCTAATAAGAATTCATAAATCATTTAGGGTAGTATTGGAAAGGTTGTAAGACATTAAGAGACTAGAAGGTGAGCAAAATTGGGTTTTTGGTTCAAGTTAACAGCTAGTATACCATGGCAACTTGGTGGTATACTTTTGTAAAAAGGCGGGTTCACTATCTACAATTAACACACGGGTTAACAGGTGGTTTACTTAAGATAGACGGGTGGTTTATTACCACTGGCAGGTTTACTAGTTTCTAATCCGAAAATTGAAAAATTCATAGAAATTAAAATACAACTCCGATTTAGGGTCATGATAGCTCATTGGAAAGCTTAGGATGTCTACTTTTTAAATATGCAAACCAATTTACAAAATTCATTTTCATTTAACTCCAAAATTTTAAGAAATAGCCACTGCCCATAGAGGTATTATAAAGTTTATGGGATGTCAAATTTTTCTTTAACTTAAAGCATATTATCCTTGTTTAAAATCTCAAAACCATTCCAAAATATGCAACATGCATTATATAATCAGAATAAACATATTCTCATGAGTTTTATACCAAAATCATTATCAAATTATATCTCTAGCCTTTCTTGTAAATAATGATGAAAACATGCTTAAATTTGCTCTTTAAGCTCAAAACATTAGAACATCAATCTTAAAGTTATGGAAACCGGTTTTAAACATTCCTAACATGTTTCTAACATTGTCATCAAACCAAAATAAAAGTTGGTTGTGGGTTGTAACTCAAGACTCAAGTTTTTGTTCATAAATGTTTAAGGATGCATGTTAACTTAACTAGAAATTTGCATGAATTTTGAACACGAAAATTATGCATTAAACATGGAGAAAATACATACTAAAAACTAAGTTTAGATTAAAGAAAACCTACCTCAAAACTTCTTTGAAAAGCACCAAAGTTCGGGTTAACAATCAAGCTTGAATTAACTCTAAAACCGCCTCGATCATGGTTGGGAATTATAATTGTCTTGGCCACAAAGAGAGCTTTGTGCTCTATGTCTTTAGTTAGAAATTTGAAGTGAGAAAGGGAGAGAATGAGAACTAGAGAAGAAGGTGGTGATAGTTAAATAAAAAGATATCAAAATGCTTAAGAGGAATGGGATGTTTACGGGGGAAAGTTGTAAGAAGAAACAAAAGAGTCTTAAAGGAAAATATCATCTTGTCTCCCATGAAGATTTTTAGCAAATCATGCTAACATAATTGAGGGGACAATTGGAGTGAATTATAGAAGAAGATAAGGAAATAATTAAAGAGGTGGTTGAGAAAATATCTCCATGTCTTTTATGAATTGAGGGAAAATAATTCAATGTCCCCTTCGGATACCTTTAGCAAAATAAGAAGAAGGCTATATAATTGAGCAATAATTTAGGGAGACAAGATTGGTAGAAGTGTTGGTAAATTTTGAATGTTTCTTAGGAAGACTTGGTAAGAAAATACTAAAGTGGTATTTTTTTTTTTAATGATCGTAAACAACTTAGTAATTTTAAATAGTCACATTTTATTCATTAAATTTTACAAAATCATGCCCGTTAAAAATACGGGTGTTACAGAAGCTTGTTTTGATTTTTCAAAAGGTTTTACAATCTTGAGCATGGCTACTCAAAATGTTGAAGGTCAATCCACAAATAGACCTCCATTTTTCAATGGCACTGATTACAATTATTGGAAAGCTAGAATGTCAATTTACTTACAATCAGTCGATTATGATCTTTGGGATATTGTTGAAAATTGACCTTTTAAACCAATGAAATAGGTAGAAAAAGGTTTGGTTGCAAAAGAACCCAAAGAATATACCAACAATCATAAAAGGAAATTGTCTTTAAATGCTAGAGCTATAAATATGTTTTATTATGCACTTGATAGAAATGAATTTATTAGAATCACATCTTGCATTATCGCACGAGACATTTGGCGCACTTTACAAGTAGTTCATGAAGGAACGAACTAAGTTAAAGAAACCAAAATTAACTTTCTTCTTCATGATTACGAAATGTTTAGGATGAAGGAACATGAGACTATAACCAAAATATAAACTAGCTTTATGGATATTGTTAATGGTCTCAAATCTCTTGGTAGGAACTTCACTACAAGTGAATTGGTGAGAAAGCTTGTTCGATCACTACCATCCTCTTGGCATGTCAAGAGGACGACGCTAAAAGAAGCGAGCACAAACGATTTATGCAGTTTGTTAACCTGCTAAGCCTGTTTTTTTCCTTTTAATTTTTTTTTTTGTTTTCTTTGGTAAGCTTGACAGAATTTACCTCACATAATATGTTACAACTTGTTGTATGCGGTTAAATTTACTTATTATATAAAAGGAAATGCCGAGGAACAAGCAAGACTATTTCTTGGACAGCGAAAAGGACCGACTTATCAATTGGTCTCCTTCAAGACCATGTGAAGCAAACTGGAAAGTGTAAATTAAATAAGAAGTTGTGTGAGACGTGGGCAGCGTACTTGACGACCCAGTTCAATTATCCTGTAATGGCAACACAGGTTAAACATAAGAAATAAAACCTACGAAAAGAATGGGCGTTTCTTAAGACTATAGACAGTGCGACAGGGTTAGGGGTCAACCCTGAGAGTGGTGAGTTTGATTTCTCCACAGAGTATCGTCTCGAATTGATTAAGGTACATAGAGCGTTCTATGTATGCAGGTGAATAATTTAGATATAAAAATTCACAATATGTCATATGGTTTAACTTTTTTTCTCTAAATATTGGCTATGTAGACTAATCCAAAAGCGGAGAGATACCTCAGTAAAGATAGATATTCGTCTTTCAAGATATTGGATTCCATTTTTGCTTGTTCCACTGCTTTAGGAATGTTAGTGTTTGGTATTGCTTCATCTCATGCACTGTTAGCGGAGCAATGTACAGAGGATGAAGACCAACCCGAGATACCTGCTTAAGAAGAACACCGCATTAATGATGTGCCGAACGATGTTAGAAGTCGATTGAATCGCTTACGCGCAATGTCTTCTAATGGCGTTGGAGGAATTTACGAAAGCTCGCAAAGTGTTGGGAAGGGCAAAAGGAAGATGAAGCATATTGACGAGGGGGAAGATTGGCTGAAGGTAATGGCGCAGGCCATTGTGAAATCAAAAACGAAGCCCAATGCGTAGTTCGCCAAGTGCATCCACATTCTTACAGATATGGGCTACACCAGACGTGAAAAATTGAGGTTACAAATGGTACTTAAAGATGACATTGGCTTGCAGATGATGTTTTTGGAGAACGATAATGAGCAGGATCGTAGACTATTAATCGAAGAATATATGTCGAAGTGAATTTTCATGCGTATCTAGTTGTGCTGTCTTAACTTTTTATTATTTATATCGTATTATGGGACAATGTTTGATGTATCTAATGTATTTGTACTTTGGACAATTGACATATGTAACCTGTAGGTCTATACTATTTTTTCCTTGTTTTGATGTTGTTAGCTTAGTACCGGCGTTTGTTTGTTTGCATGTAGTTTTGCATTTGATATTGCTGTTGACAATATCTGTGGTTATATTGTTATGCTTATTGTTAGTTATTTGCAGATAACATATGACATGCTTTTGTGTAATTTTTATTTACAGTGCTAGTTGTCCACAATGGATATTAGATGTTGTACATTAACCACGTTAAATAATGCAGAAGGTGGGTGTGGTATAGATGACGATGATTTGCTTGCACTCGTAATTGCTTATCTTCGGTAACAACAGCGCCCTAATAGGTGTCATCCCTGTCTAATGCAGACGTCAATATTAAGTGGAAGAATGAAGATATGGAAATTACTTAACGATCATGAAAGACTGTTGTATAACAAAGTGAGAATGATAGGCAATCAATTGTTAGCCTTAAGTCAGATCTTAGAAGAAAACACAATTTTGTGATCTTCCCCCGAGCTCAGCGTAAGTGAGAAACTCATGATATTCTTGCATATTGTGTGCCATGCAATATCGAACCGCGAAACACAGGATCATTGGCAACACTCGAGGGAAACAATATCTCGATGCTTCTCAAAGGTTTTAGCGTCAATATGTTCATTACGTTATCGATTCATTATGCCCTCAAATTATAACAAAACACTGAAGCTGATTTGAGACAATCGAGAGAAGTACTCAAATTATTTCGAAGTGTGAACACTTTTTTACATTCTTGTTTACTATAAGAAATTTAGAAAATGGTTGAAATCATTGTTTTGCTTCAGTCATGTGCAGGTGCAATTGAAGCACACATGTTCCATGTATACAACCATCATCTAAGGAAGCAAAATATCGTAATCGAAAGGGAATCTTGTCATTTAACGTGTTGGCAGCATGTTCATTCGATATGTAATTTACATACATATTGTCTGGATGGGAGGGATCCATACACGATTCATGTGTCTTGCAAGATGCGATACAAAATCATCGTTTTCCAATTCCATCAGACGATATTGCACAGCGTAATGTCATTGACAATATTGAGATTTTATGTAACCCTGATAGTCATTCTTGGAACACATATGACGTATTGTTTGTAAGGAGGTACTATTTAACAGATTTAGGTTATACAACTCGAAGCTATATGCTTACACCGTACTGACGAACAATGTATCATTTGCAAGAATATATGAAACATGGCACGGGTTTTACTTCACTAGAGGAGCACTTTAACTTCAAGCATTCATCACTAAGGAATTGCATCGAACGAACATTTGGTGTTTGGAAAGCGTGTTTTAAAATTTTACAACGAATGAGCAACTACAGAATTGAGAAGTAAGTACAAATTCTAATTGCATGTGCGGTGGTACATAATTTCATCAGCATATGCACCAAGAAGGAGGACATTACCGATGAGTTACATAAGGAAGATGATAGTCTTCTACACCACTTTAGTAATGATGTTGTTCCAGTGTCGGCGTTGCAACAGAGGAACACTAAGTTCGACGACGACGGTCGTGATGTGATCAACGAAATACTGGGTGACCACGCATCTACAGATGAACATCGAGGTGGAGAATTGATGCAAGAATATAGGGATGCTTTGGCCCAACGAAAGTGGGAAAATCGTCGAAGGCGACGAATGCGACGGTAGACCTAAAAATGTAAATAATCCATCAAGTAATGAACTTTGGTTCGACCCTGGAACATATTCAAAATTTAGGTTATCTCATTTACAGATATTCGTTTTTCTCCTATTTAAAGGTTTTTTTTTAGTTAATTAAAGTACCACATGTATCAATGATTATGAAAAAAGAAATTGAAAACAAATTACTGCACAAAAAGTTAAACATAAAAAAAAACAAATAAATCAACTTATTTGTTTTTAGAGAATTTTTTTTTTCTAACCTTATAATAACTAAAAAAATAAAAGCACAAAAAAATTGTAATTGTCGTTCTAACAACAAAACATCTAAACATTAGTTTCAACCACAAGTAGTTCACACCACAAATTTTATTACATTGTTAAACACTCGTTACAACTACAATTATGGTTTTAACCACAAAATTGGTTCTAATTATAAAAAGGTTACAACCAACGGTTCACACCACTCTCCCAAACACCCTCTAAATTTAATATCTTTTTGAACCCTTTTTTTTTCTACCTTTTTCCCTCAAAATAAATTCCAAGTTGCCTAGTTTGTCATCTTTCACTTATTTTACCTATGCAAGTAGAGATAAATAAATAATTAAAAAAGGAAAAGCAAATAAAATAAAATCCAATCCATTTAAATTAAAAGAAATAAAATAAAATTAAAAAAATAATAATAACAATAAGGTAGAAAATTTAATAAAATACAGATAAAATCTTAAGAATATTGCCAAAAACATCTAAAATAATTTTATTCTAATCTATAAAGTTTTGTTCGAGAATAGTTAGTAGTTTGGAATTAGATCTAAGGTCTATTTTTGGGTCTTGGATAATTTTTGATCAAGAATATCCAAAGGAGCTCTAAGCGACAAGGGGAAAAATCATCCATGTAACTCTAGGTATAGAAGCCTCAACTATTTTTTTGTTGGATTATTCAATATTTTACCATTTAAACTTGGAACATATAAGCCCATTTGTTTTTGTTTTGAAAATTTTTAAAAATATTTTTGCATATTTTTGGAGGTAAAATTTTTTAAAACACTTTTAATAAATTTTTTTTAAAAAATTATTTTTTAAAATAAAATTATGTTTACTTATTTTAAAAACAGTAATAAATAGACCCTAATTTTGTGATCATGTATGTATGGTTTGAGGTATATGTTGTTGTACTATAATCACCCTAATTACGAAGAATCAAAACTTCAGTTAAATTGTAGCCATTAGATTCATCCTAATGGCATGGCTAGGCTCGATTAAAGAGTTAATAAATGCCTGACAACCGGAATCAGTGGGACCCAAGTACGAGTAATCCTAAAGAACCCGAGAGGGTTCTCACCTGGGTCTTTCGTGGCAGCGTTGGAGGACTGCAGAATTAATAGCTTGGGCCCCAAGAACATGCCATCTGGTTTGGGAGCAGGAATTAGCATTGCATATGCCCTCCATGTTAGACCTTTTCAACTTTAAACGCTAAGTTTTTTTTTTTTTTCAAGAAAAAGAGTGGCATTATATTTAATTTGGATTAATTATATAACAGTATCTTTTAATTGATAATATTTTTTAATTAATTTTTTATTTTTAAAAGCTATAAAGATATTTTTTAAATTTAAAAAACTTATTTTAATTTTATTTTTTACAAATTTTCTTAACTTAAAAAACATAGACATAAAATAAAAATACCCCAGACTAAACTTAATTTATTTATGAAATATATATTTTTTAAAGAAAAAATTTAAAAAATATATTTTTAAAAATTTAAAAAGTCATAAAAATTAAGAGCTTTTTTTTTGAAATTGATGTTTTATTTTAGGATTTTTTATGTTTTTAATATATAAAATATTTATCATAACTATTTAAGGATAATCATATTATTTTGCCTAATTTTTTATTCACAAGGATAAAATTTGTAAGTTTTTAAAATTTCAAGGATATTTTTGTAGTTTTTAAGAGCAAAAGAACAAATTGAGAAATAGTTAAAACTAGGACGTATAATTATGTAATTAACCCTATTTAATTTGAAGACATTGGTAGCTCTATACTAGTATTAAATGGTCTTTTTACTTCTTTTTTATTTTTTGAAAACTACTCCTTTTTTATTCTTATGTTTAGTGAAAGTGAGAGTAAAATATGAAATAAAAAATTTGACGTTCTTCAAATTTTCTACTTATCGCTAAAGCAATTCAGGTATAAATATTTAGTTTAATTATTTCTTTTTGTTGTTGTTTTGGTTTTGATTTTTTTTTTTTTTTGTCTCTACTTTTTTTTGAGTGATTTATGCCTTGAATAGTACTATATGACATTAGTGGTGTTGATCACAACATACAAATAAAAGACGAGTCTCATTTTTTATAAGTTGTGATATTTAATACTGACGGTACCCTCAACCATCTCTAGCTTTTTACTGTGTTTGACCATCTTTGGTCCTTAATAAATGCTTTTGCTGAAGTACGATTTTTTTTATGATTTATAAATGGGAAAGATATCTAATTGTTGTCCTTAAAAAAAGACAACATATTAATAATATGAAAATATGTTTTTTGCTACTACAAAACTAAATTAGTAGAGTTTAAAATTTTAAGCTTATATCTAATTCTTAATTTTTTACAAAGTGAGAAGAAAAGGATTTCAAAAGAGTCTACTGAGATTTCCCTTTTCACTTTGTTTTTACTTTTTTTTATTACTATTTTTTTGTTTTAGTTGTGACATTGAAGAAAAAACGTGGGTCAATATTTACTTGCATAGTTTTTGGGCCCACATCATTAATGTAGTAGTTCTCCAAATGCCGCCAGGTGGATAGGGTGAGAACCCGATCGGGATGCTTAGAAATTAGAATTACTCCCCAAGTACAGACTACACTCTGACATTCGACTGAAACGCCTCATTAAATACTGCCGAACAATAATTTGCAGCCCCTCTTTGGACCCGATTGTTAAAAAGAATTTTATGTTCCATAATTAATGCTACTATTTGGATACTAATCGATTAATTGAAATTCATTAATGGTTAATGGCACTGAAAACACTCCCTTAAGTATAATCTAGAGGCTTCATCTCATCCATGATCTTTCTCCCAATCATGCAAACTTCGTAATTTGGATCTATTTCTAGTGCGTCTTTTTCATATTCTCACTAATAAAAACTTGGTGATTTGGATATATTTTTAGCTCATCTTTTTTTTAATGCGTCTTGTTCGTGTTAAAAATGATGTAGTTACGGAAACTAAATCCACTTTTATTTAATAATTATCCGTTTATGTTTTACATTTTTTGGTTTCAATACATATTAAAAATTCATTGTATTACAATTTCAGTATGATGGGCCGAACAAATGCAATATTAACTGACAATTTGTGTTTACACCAAACTACAAAACTAGGCTTTGTTCGCTTCTTAACCACTTCTTTGCTTGCCTAAACAAGTCTTAATTCTTAATAAATCTATGGGCACACGCCTAGTTCAATTTCACTGTTTCTTCTCCACCCCTCTAAACACAACGTATTACTTCATACGTTTTCAATATTGTTAGTAACCAACAAATTAATGTACTTCATTCATGAACAACAAAACTAAGTAGTTTTGCTGTTACTAAATTTCTTAAGCAGTCTCAAACTCCAATAAACACTGACACCACTAACACAATTATACTTGCAATCTAACAATATCCCTTTTCCTTTCACAATATTGTAAAGCCCTACAACACAATGGTTGTGATGAAACTTGTGGTGCTATTTAGTTGAGTTTACAATAGAAATGGCCTAAATGGATAAAAGAAACATGCATGAATTGTATTTGTATTAGTTTATGGAACTGGGAAAATGCGAACTTATGGGCTCTGTTATGGCATGAACCTACAATGTTTATAATATTATGTAAGATCTTGAAAAATGTTTTAAAAGGGCTTGGTTAAGTTACTAAATCATCAAGGGAAAAATAGTGCACTAATTCCATTTTATGATGCAATTACAAGTCACTCTTAAGGACAATGCGTTGCTCACTAAAAATGCTACTCAAAGGTAGAAAAAGTTTAGCTTCTTGTATTAGGGACTAAAATGTGAAAAAATTTGAGTTTTGCTTAAAAAAACTTTAAAATCCGTAAACATACAAGCTAGGGCCGTGACATTACATTAAAATTTGGCAAGACATTAGTAAAACAACTTTAGACCTCAACTAAAGTGTTTTGGATTTTTTTTGCAAGAGTTAATGTAGGGAAAAAATGCCTTTTGCAAATCATATATTTAATACCGAAGCTTAGTGTAGAACTGTAATACATGTGTCTTTTTTTTTTTTTTTTTGGCAAAACCGTTTATTTCGCTTGATATCATGATTGGTTCATGAGAAACTAAACAACAGACAATACAAGCAACTGCTTTTCATAAGCACAATTCACGCAAAATTATTATTTGACCAAACATATTTGGAATAAACAATTGGTACGACACTCTTAATGGCACTTTTAACATTTTAATTTATTTTCTTAAAAGAGAGTTTTAGTGAGACCATTCTTATATCTTAATTGAGAACTTAAATAGATCAACCGGATGCCTTTTGACATCATTCTCTAGGAGCTTTTTATTGTCGGTTCTTTTTATTTAACCTTTTTATAGGGTGGTTGGGAGTATTAGTTCAAACTAATAATTTAACCTAATTTTGATTAAAAATTGTAGCATATGAGAGTTTTATAATACAGATCACTTTTTCTTGATGTTGTAACATATGAGAACTTTATACTATAATAACTAATGTTCTAATTAAAAGTGAAAGTGAAAATACCGATAGTTAGATAACGCAGTTGGAGCTAAACAAAGCCAACTCTTCGTTCAACTTTTAGTCCGTAGGAACACAGTTGTCCAAGGTGAAAAAGAAGAAATAATAAGGACAGTAGAATGGGACATGATCATAGGTCGATTATGAACATTTTACGAGAATTTCACGTAGACGATTGTAACGACACGACTACGCCGGGTAAAGTGGGAGATGTTCAATCTTTAGAGCAGTATATATAGTGAGAACTTTTAGAGTGGGTGACAAGTGAGAGTGGACCTAAATTAAAAGCTTTTTAATCAACATTTTTAACCTTTTATATAAATAAAAAATTTAAAAATTTCATCCATGTCCGGACTTATGAAATCTGGAATACATATGCTTACCTTCTGTTGTTTGAAACCAAAAGCGAAGTCTGCAAAAGCAAAAGCAAAGCGGCAGATGAAGATAAAGGAATGGTATTGGAAACAATACTGTGGCAAGGCATCTCAAGGCTCATGATGTTCTTTTCTTTGGGCCATTATCTTTCTTTTTCGCGAGGAAAGATTATCTCTGTTCTTTGAGCACGTAAACTGTTGATACTTTGGCTGAACTTCTACGTCATCTATGGAATATTTTAATTGTATTGTTGCATTTTTCACGCCCTTACTACTCAAGCTGTAAACAATCTTTGATTTTCTATTTTCAGTTTGTTTAAAGTTGTGATCAAACAAGGCAATTACTCTCCATTTCGACAAACTAATCATTCAGGTGCACTTCACCGTGTTGACATCAGAAATAGAGCCAAGTATCTCGTGTCCCTTGAAGTTCGTTTGTTGAACTTCTTCTTCGTGTGTACTTTTAATTTTTATTTTATTTCTGATCAAATTTATAGCCAAAAAAAAAAAAAAAAAAAAAAAATCTTTGTCCTTTTTGTTTTTGAGTTTCTTATAGTTTGCTATTTTTCTTCGTCTTGAGGATTACTTTGTTTCATAAGTTTGCAAGAACACAAACACAAAAAAAAAAAAAAAATCCCTTGTGGTCTTTGCTGTGATCTCGTAGTTTTACTTTATTTCTGATCAAATTTGCCAAAAAAAAAAAAAAAATCATTCGTCCTTTTGTTTTTGAGTTTCTTGCAGTTTGTTTATTGAAGTTTCTCTTCTACTCTGTCTATTTCTTCTAATACTTTTAACTTATTTTAATTTGATTTTTCCACTGTTTTTATTCAATCACATCGCACCATTTTTTTTTTTTAGTTACATTACAATAGATTCTAATACTAACACAAGGAGAAAAAAAAAAAAAAAAAGCAAAGGGTACGAGGACAGCCTCTGTACATCATTCGGTGCTCCTACAATTCTCATCCACAAGGTACGCGCTTTTCTTCTTTGTTTTGAATGGAAACTAAACCAAATAGTAAAGTTTTATTTATTTATTTTTAATTGTAATAATAAAAGCAAATAGGATGCAAGGATATAACGGCAAGTGATCTATTTAAAGGTTTTTTTTAAAACTAATGACCACAAGTTTTTTAAATGTATATCAATAATAAACTTAAATATATCAATAATATATCAATAATAAAAAACTTAATATATTAATAATAAATCTTAATACATTACCGATAAACTTGAATACATATATTAGAACAAAACCAAAACCAAACCGGACCTAGTGAAAAAACCCACCCTCACATTCTCTCTCCTCTCTCTCCCTCATCTCTACTGCCATCGCCGACAGCGCGACAACAACGTCGTTGCCCACCTCTGCACTGAGTTTGGCCGTCTTTGCCCAGGCCAGCACTAGATCTCTAATAGAGATCTCTGCACGAGTGGAGCCGGGCGTCGATCGTTGGCGATCTTATCAGAGCAAGGAGAAATTGACGACCAAATCAACGCGAGCAGATCTCCGGTGTCCCTATTGGGTGTACTTCGCGCGAAACAAGCCATCACGATGGCATGGCTAGAGATCTCTGGCGCTTCTTTCTTCCTCAACTTCGGCAATGGGCAAAACTAGAAGAACACAAATTTATCACAAAATCAGTGGCTATTTGCTTAATTTTAGAAAAATTAGGCACAAATTGTTTTATGGGTGGCAAAGAGTCACTCAACCTAACTTCCCTAGAATGTAGGAAAATAATTGAAGTAAACAAGATTTTATTATGAAAAATTTTTCAAAATCTTGATTCTAAAATCGTGAGTCTGGCAATACACTCGCGGAGTTACAACAAACCTTCGTGTCATACAGAGGACTGTTGCAAACTGCGATTTAACAACTTGATGTTTATCTTTCGATATGCTCTTTTACGCGACCTTGCAATATCGATCGTGGTTCGTGAGGTTTGGCTACTTCACAAAGGGCCACAATTGGTGAGGCTTGTTGCTTGTCACAATCGATTATCCTCACTATCATAAGGCCCTTAGCCACCGTGTTTTCGTTGGAGAAAACAGATTGGTCCACTCAACAGTGAAGAGGACACCCACAATCACTCACTTGTCCGAAATAAACCTTGGAGAAGATGGAGAGGTTTGTTTGGTGATGGAGCTCAGCCATCACGACGATGAATTTCTAGAGACACCGGAGAAGTGTTACAGGGCATTTTGGAAATTTTCCATCTTCTATGTGTATTCTACTACTAATTTCCATCAGCAAAAAGATTATGCCATAGAGAGCTAAGTCTACCAGTGGAGTTTGTTAAGAGTTAATGGCAAATTCGGTAATCCTTCAATGATAATCAATTTGCCTACGACTGATTTGTTGCGAGAGCAGAAAAATAATGGAAAAATAAAAGAGGCTCAAGGGTTTGTAATGGTTCAACTTAACGTGAGAGCTATATATATTGTGGTGTTTGGGTTTTCAATGTAAATGAGAATAACAGTACAACAGAATTTGGTAAACCTTGAAAAGAGAATTATGGAGGAAAAAAAAATGGTGTTTGGAGGGAAAGAGAAAGTTAGTCTAGGGCGTGTATATCATGCCTTGAAACTGAAGGGAAGCTTCCTTCCATAGCTAGTCTTCTTTATTTCCTGATTAAAGCAAGTTCCCCATTTTGAATCTGAGTTAACTTTCTTGATTCGAATTCAAACCACTTTCCTTGTAGATTAAGGATTCTTTGTGATAAGGATCTAATCTTCGAAGATTTGGTAACTGCCTTAAATCCCAAAATAAAATAAGACTTGAAGTGGAACTGCATGAGAAGTTTGCGTAGTAGGAGAGCCACGGTTTCTACTTGGAACACTTGGGTCCGACTAATTTTTCTTTTGGGTTAACCATCGGCATCAATGTATGAAATTGAGACGTCGAGTCGACTTTGTGGTGGATCACGACATCGACTGGACAGGTCCGTATCAATGCTTGTCGGTATCCAACTTGTGGGAATGTAGTTGCTCACATATCTTGTAAAGGGTATTTAGTAGCCCTGGCATGCCACTTGTGGTACATGTGCGAAACACTTTTCACACAGATGGATACAGCCAGCTCTCGACACCCCGGAATTGAACATGCCGGTATGGGTGCCATATCACTAGGATGATCAAATCCTTTGTTTACGTTTTGTTTTGTGTGGGACCCCAAATCAAATGTAATGTCATCAACCAACTGGTCGGAAAGAAGACCATGGGCAAGTACTCTACGATGGTTTTGAGAGTATCCAAATTCGTCCTCAACTACATGGGACGCATAATGCTAGTTCTAGTTGTTGACTAGCTGAGGAGGAGTTGTTGGAATATCAATGAGTAGTCGACTACTTTTAGCTTATGCTTTGTAGAGACTTAGCCCTTGACTGCTTGTAGAAGATTTACTGAGGTGTAAGTGAGTAGTTGTTTCCTTCTTGTGTTTTAGATCCCACCCTTGATTCCTTAGCGAGGAGTCAAATGGGATCCTAGTAGATGATTTGTGTACGAAGATGCTTGCACATTATCTCACGGTAAATTGTGCATGACGCCTTCGCAATGTACCATAGCATGTTGTGATCTAGCCCTCAACTTCCTCAAAAGGAGCTGGATGAGATTTGAGCAATCATCTGCCTTGCGTTTTTCGATCATTATCTCTTGGTTGTGAGGTCTAGCCCTCTACAACTTGAAAGGAATTCAATGAGATCCTAAAGCATTATAGTTTGAGCTTGTACCTTTTTAAGGCTAGGGAGCACGCACGAAGAGGAGTTGTCTGCTCAAAGCAATGGTCTACTATTGTTTCTTTTGAATGCTCATGTCTAGGGGACATAAGATTTTTGTATTAAAGGGAGATACACTAGTTTATAGCTTAAATAAGTTGGCTACAGACCCATGAATAGAGATTATGCCTGAGCGGAGTTCAATTGTTATCATATGCCCATTTATGTTTTCTAGTTGCGATATGTAAAAGAAAAAATATTGGAAAAAGAAGAGAAGTAGTAGCACAGTGGAAGATAAACAAAAAATAAAAAGGTAGTAGTGAAGTAAGAGGATAGAAGTTGGGTCAACTCAAATCAGTTGCAGTCAACTTCAAATACAGCGGTGGAGTTGACTCAAACTACTTGGTTTAGCCACCAGTGATCCATGATTGATTCTTTGAATCACAACGGCTGAGATTGAGTCATTCTTTTTTAGCTGCTCATTGATCCTTCAACCCTCGTTAGGGCTTCAGAGATAGTCTTTGGTTTTTCCTTATAAACCTTGTCCAAGAAGGACTCAGGTGAAGCCTCAACGTCGAACTCGGGCCTTAATGTTGATAATAGAGGCAGGAAACTTGACAGGCAGTCCAACAGGGATAATGGCAAGAGAGGCAAGTCGAGGAATGGGAGAAGCAAGTCAAGGAATGGTAGGACTATGAAGTGTTGGAATTGTGGGAAGACTGACCACTTGAAAAAGAACTGCAGGGCTTCAAACACTTCTTTGACTTGGCATCAAGTTTACTTCTAGCAGCAGAATCAATGTGAACATAGGAAACACACCCAAACACTCTCAAGTAAGAGAGATCCACCTTTTTATGGCTCCAAACTTCTTCCGGTAGCTCAAACTTCAACGGTGTGGATGGACTTCTGTTGATCAGATGAGCGGCTGTATTAATTACCTCAACCCAAAACATATTTGGCAGCCCCGCATGAAAAGATAACAATTATATCATTGTAGTTTGGAATCTCCAAGAAAACTTTGTTGAAATGCTTGATTTAGATCTTAACTGAAGCTGCAAACTGGCGATTGCTTATTATAGGTTGAATGGTGTCAAAAGCTGCTAGACTTGTGTTGTTGTTATTGAAGTTGCAAGCTGTATGATGGTCGTTAGATTGTTAGCCATTGAGAGTGAGGGTGGTGGAGTGGACTGGAGAGGAGTGGACTTAATTACATTAGTATGAGTTATTGTAAAGGCAACTTTTTCTCATGAGTAACCTAAAACTCTATAAGCTTGTTATTTAGGACAAAGCTTATTTGGTAATGTCGAAGTCTTGCCAACACACAATGGTTAACTTTCGAGTCGCTAAAGGAGTTAAGAAGCTCAACAACCAAAATTACTGCAAGTGGGAAAAATGTATGAAGTCTTACATATCAGTATAGGGTGTTTGGAAAATAGTAAGTGGAAATGAAGTTATGGCCATCAAGATGCTAACACCTTAAAAAGGTGGAAGTTTAAAGCAAGAATGGCCAACTCAACTGTCTTTTGTAGACTTTGAAAATCTACTTGTAGACTAAGAAACATTAACAAAGTAGATAGATGGTGTCTCACTCAAAAGAGGAAGAAATACTCTTTAGTGGTAAGTACAAATAAAAACTAGAACAGAATATTAGAAAAGGATCAAGAAAAAATGGGACAAGTCAAATGGTCATTATGGGAGCTCTCTATCAGGGGGATCAAAAGAATGACAACAAGAGTAGTAAATCCAGACAAAGAAATATTTTTGACAATCATTACTACATTTGTGACAAAAGGGCCATATTGAAAAAAAATATATATTGGATCAAGAATACATTTGTTGAGAGTAATATAGCAACCTGTAAGATGGATAATCGAAGTGATAACAGAGTGGGATGTCAAAACATCATTTGCTATGGAAAAAGAAGAATTAATTGCAAAGACAAGAGTAATTACCAAATTCCAAAGACATTGAAGATCAATTGCAAGAGAAGATTGTGGAGCAGATGGTTGAGGTATGACCAAGTTTTAAATCTTTTGAAGAATTAGATGAAGTAAACGACTTTGACTTCATGGCAATGACTGGAAATTGGCAGAACGGTTGTCACCAAAGACCAAAAAAAAGAGATCGAACCAAGTTTGATGGTATAATGATTCCACAAATATAAATTAGAAGATCAACCAAAATATGGAAGCGAAATCCCTAGTATACAAATGTGAACATAGCAAATGGAAGAAGTCTAAGAGAACAGAAAACATATAAACAAGTAGCTCAAGATTAAATGGGTAAGGATTATGGAAAAAGGAATTTCCTCATTAGAACAAGATAAAACTTGGAACCCGGTGCTAAAGCTAAGAGACGTTAACCTTATATTTTGCAAATGGGTTTACAAGATCAAAACTTGTCCTAATGGATGGACTCTACAAGTGTTTCGAGGGGTCTCTCAGTAATATCGACTAGACTATAATGAGACTTTTAGTTGGTAGCAAAATCCACTACTGTATGAGTCCTTTTAGTGCTTGCAGTCAGAATAGAAATTGTCACAAATGTATGTGTAGAATGCCTTCTTGCATAGAAAGTTGGATTGAGAGATTTACAGAATTCAACAAAAAGGATTTGAGAATGGGACTCATATCAACTGCTTGTACAAGTTGAAAGAAGCCTTCAATGGGTTGGAGCAAGCACTAAGATTATGGTATGGCAAGATATTTGAATTTCTAACACAAAGTGGTTATTCTTTGTTGCATGCAAATTCTAGCTTATTTGTTAAATCTAAAGAAGGAAAGTTGACAATACTGCTAGCATACATGGATGATTTAATCATAATTATAGACAACGAAAGAGAGAATCATTGAACGAGAGATTCAATATGCTTCCGAGAGTTTGGAAAGCTCAAACACTTTCATAGGCTAGATATTGATCACACGAAGAAGGTTTATACCTTTGTCAACAGAAGTATGCAAAAGACTTGTTGCAAAAATTTGGATGCATAAGCAAGAACCCATCTCTAGACCAACAGAAGCCAATAGAAAGTTGTGTTCTTATGAAATCAAAGACTTGGAAGATAAGACAATATATTGACAACTTGTAGGTAATCTTATTTATATAACTTTGGCATGACCTAAAATTTAATTTGCAGTTCGTGTGGTAAGTTGGTATATTAAAATCCTAAAAGGTCTCACGTGGAGGCAGTTTGATGAATTCTAAGATGTATCAAAGCGCAATTGACAATGGTATCTTGTGCAAGAAAGTTGGAGATATTGAGTGAGTTGGCTGCAACATTGATTATGCTGGTGATTATGACATGAGTCGGTCAACAACTGGATATGTGTTCAAACTTGACTCTATAGTAGTTTGGTGCTTTAATTAAGGGCAATGAATAGTTTTCAATTAACCATAGAAGCAGAGTATAAAACAAGTGATTTGGTAGCTCAAAAAACATATGGTTGATTCGGTTAATTGAAGATGTGGGGGATCTCAGCGGCCCAAAGCCCACAAACTAGGTCAGAAAAATCCCACAAAGGACCCAAGTACAAGGAGGCATCTTGGTGGATAGGCGAGATGATCAAGTCTTCCTTAAGGGTGGACATAAGCATGAAATGATGGGAAATCGAGAGAACAGTGTCCAAGTTCACTGAACTCAAAGTCGCGTATTTAAATTATAAAATGAGAAACTGAAACCCCATAGATTAAGAAATTGAACCTATCATGCACAATATAGAAAAGCTAAATACAAGGATAATGAGAACAAAATCAGAAAAGAGAATATTCCTAATTTTATTAGGATTTTTATTTATTATTTCATGCATAAAATTTATCAATAAATAGAGGTTAAAGGCCTTAGAAAAGGGACTTGTTGGCCCTTTTATTAGCTTGTATTTCCTCAAGAGAGAATTAGTTAAAAATCCTCAAAAGTGAGCTTAGCTCATATTGGGTGAACTATAATTTTTTGGTGTCGTTATTCTAGCATTTTTATTCTCTATTTTCATATTCGCACCTTGAGAGGTTTGTGAGGATTATTGTTGACCAATTTCTACCATCAACAATTGGCATTAAACGGAGGGCCAGATTTATCTAAAAAATCGAACCTCTCGGCCTATAAAGCCATTCTCACAACTCATCATGGTGATAACAAGCACCAATTGAACTGAAGATAATAACTCTACTACTCAAGGAAACAATCAATTTGTCACAGGCGGTGCTAACTGCGTTAGGGGTTCAAGGAAAGGATGACAGCCTTTAAGGACCACTCTTTTAGAGTAGAGGGTGGAAAGAATGAATGGACTACTTAAGAAGTTCTTGACGGCCCTTGATGATATTTAGGGGAGGGGTGGTGAAGTTGCAGGTGATGACCTGGGAGACTAAGGGAACCGCCGCGTTGGTAACCCAAATGATGGTGGCCAACAGGTTGCGCTTGAAGGAACCAAAGAGATTGAGGGTGGCCACCCCAAGAAAGCCAACTCAATGGGCAACCGAGAAAGGAGATGAAGAGTAGCTTAGGCTAAAGTGCAGGGAGTGGACTAGCAGAACCAAAGGCAAAACACAGGTCTTCCTCCTCTTCTATTGAGACGTAAAGCCAAACAAGATACAGCCTCAATCTAGAATATGGGTGACATAAGCGACCAACTGCGCAAATGGGATTTGAGGGATCGTTTGCAAGCAAGGAAAACTGTTTCGTTGGGGAACGACCCCAACATAGTGGATCTCTTGGCCGTTAAACTACCATTGAATAATCCATAAGTTGACCCTCAACTCATAGCCCAACAAGTAAATCAACAGTTACAGGCTGCATTGGTTCTTCCCACAGGCGAGATCAGGTGACTTTAAGGTGAGTTGGAGAATTGGAAGATAATCTTGATGTCCATCGAGGAGAGAAGATAACATAGTCTAGCCATATCTCCCTTGCAATCAGGAATGCACCTCTCCTAGTGATCAGCCTTATTTACAGTGTCCACCACTAATGAAGTCAAATGCAAATAAGCATAACCAGAATAAGTACTACAGGTTCCACGATGACTCATTTACACTGTAAATAGAGCTTTATGGGTACTGTCAAGATCATGGGTCGAGTTTTCAGTTAGACTCTCGTAGGATCTGCAAGATGATGGTTTAGGAGTTTAAAGGCAGGAAGCATTACATGTTTCCAAGATTTAAAGATTGGCTTTTTAAATCAATTTGTAGGATTTAAAGCTTTTCCATAATCTAAAGAAAAGCTCAACTTCCTAACTCAGGGGCCAAATGAATCCTTGAAGGATTTGCTTGTGAGATACACTAAGGAGGTAGCTATGATTAGCGGCATTACCGATGACGTCGTCCTTATGGGGCACTTTGTAGTATGCAAACGGATATTCCCTTCAGGGATGATCTCAACAGCAAAAGTGCTAAATCATACAAGAAGTTTTTGGAAAGAGCTTGAGGATTTATAAATCAGGAAGAAGTAACGGGCCTGGTTCATAAGCAAGTTATGGGAGGAAGTAATAGTGGTGGTGGATAGGAAAGACCTCATCCACAACAAAGGAACAACAACTACCATGACTGCACAATTCCAATAGAAGACATTTACCATAGAATTAGTGATCAGCCTTATTTACAGTGTCCACCACTAATGAAGTCAAATGCAAATAAGCATAACCAGAATAAGTACTACAGGTTCCACGATGACGTGAGGCACTATACAAATGAGTGCACATACCTCAAGGATGAGATTGAGAGGTTGATCAGAGAAGGTTAGCTATAGGAGTACAGAGCTGACAAAAACAATAGGAGAAATGATAGAAGAAATGTGATGATAAGAGAAATGATGACTAGCGATGCAAGGAAGACCACTGGAAGAATAATATAGCAAAACCTGCAAATGTGATATGCACAATACATAGGGGACTTTACTTTGGAGCCGACTTTAGAAGGTCTTAGAAGAACTATGTTCGTGAGGCTAGATAAATAACCAAGTAAAGATGTTTGAACATGTCGGCAAATAGGCCCGTCAAGGTGCCGAGGTTTGATGAAACAGAGATCACATTCTCCAAGAAAAATTAGAACGGAATACACTTCCCCTAGAATGACACCATGGTGGTCAAGGCAATGATTGGCAATTTTACAATTTGCCATATCTTGGTTGATAATGGGAGTTCGGTCGACATCGTTTATACTGACTGTCTAAACAAGATGGGAATATGCTGGATCAGACAACCCTAAACTCTTGACCCTTTTACGGTTTCAAGGGAGACAATGTCATTCCCGAGGGAACAATCAAATTGTAAATAACAAAGGCAAAGAAGCCAAGAACATCGACCTTTATGTCATATTTTTTGGTGGTCAAAAGGCAGAGACTAGTACAATGCAGTTATTGGAAGGCCAAGATTAAGGGCCTTGAAATCCATCACCTCTATATACTATCAAAAGGTGAAGTGTCCTACCCCAGATAGAGTAGGTGAGATGAAAGGAAATTAGTATGACTTGAGGTTGAACTATTCTGATATGGTGTATATGTATGTTGATCCCAAGAGATTGGAGACAAGGATGGTACATCAGGGGGCCTATGGAGGATATATTAACCCTATATTGAAAGAAGAGATTACAGAAATAGAACAAGGTGAAGATCTTGTTAAGGTAAAGCTGGACGAGCAAGACCCATCAGAGGTGCTGACGATTGGGTCAAGGATAAAAAAACAGGCAGATAAGCACATAATGTTTCTAAGCAAAAATTTGAACTTCTTTGCTTGGACATATGAAGACATGGTGGGAAGAGTTCCGAAGGTCACTTGTCATTGTCTTAACCTTGACCCCAATTATCCTCCTAAGCATCAAAAGAGGCGACTGATGAACCCAGAAAGATATGAGGCTTCGTATGAAGAGGTCGAAAAGTTAGAGAAAAATGGGATTATCAGGGGGCTGCATTACCCATACTAGATATTAAATTCAGTGCCTGTTTATAGCCTATTGGGAAATAAAGAATGTGCATCGATTTTAGTGATCTTAGTAAGGCATGTCCAAAAGTTAGTTTTCCATGCACATGGATTGACCAGTTGGTCGACGCTACGACGAGGCATGAATTGCTGAGCTTTATAGATGCCTACTCAGGCTATAATCAGGTTTCTATGCTATCAGGAGACTAAGAACACACGTCATTCATCACTGATAGAGGGTTATCTCATCATATCCTTTAGATTGATAAATGCAGATGCAACATATCAATGAATAATGAATAAAATATCTTCCAAGTAGATTGAGAAGACTATAGAGGTGTATGTTGATGATATGCTAGTAAAGAGTATGAAAGCGAGGATGCATGTAGCTCATCTTGACAATATGTTCCAAATTTTGTCGAAATACAAGATGAAGCTCAACCTGTTGAAATGTACGTTTAGAGTGGCGTAAGGAAAGTACTTGCAGTTCATGGTTAGTTGTTAAGGAATCAGGCTAACCCGACAAAAATCCAGGCATTTTTGGATATGGAGGCACCATAAAAGCCTAAAGAACTTCAAAAGTTGATAGGGTGCATTCTTGATCTTAATTACTTCATTTCAAAGGCCATGGATAAGTGTGTGTGTCATTTTTTGATGTTCTCAAGAAGCCATTTAAGTGGATGATAGAGGGTAACAAGGCATTCAGGCGCCTGAAAGAGTATCTTGGTAAACCCCTATTGTTTTTGAATGCTCTACCGGGGGAAACCCTCTACATTTATTTAGTTGTTTTGCCTCAAAGATGGAAAAGCTTGTGTTGGCTCTAGTCATGTCAACCAGAAAACTAAAAAGGTATTTCTTCGAGCACAAAATAGTGGTGTTAAACAATTACTTGTTGAGGCAAGCTTTTCACAAGTTAGAGCACAAGACTTCAGGATGCCTGCTGAAATAGTCAGTCAAGTTAAGCCAATTCAAAATTGATTACAAGCCGTGAACAACGATCAAAGGGCATGCTCTAGCCGACTTTGTAGCAGAATTTACGACTCGATTGGGGGGTGACAAGATGGAAGCTGAGGTGGAGTAGAAAAAGTGGAAATTGTATGTCGAGGGTTCGTCGAATTAACATAGCTCGGGTGCAAGAGTTATGTTAGTAACTCTTGAGAATCATTAGATTACAACTATGGTGAAGTTTAAGTTCAAGGCATCAAATAACGATGCTAAGTGTGAGGCTATACTCACTGGACTTCATCTCACCTATCATCTAAAGCTTTTTTGTTAGAAGTCTACAACAACTCTCAACTCGTCGTAAACCAAAGTTTGGACAAATAAAAGGCTAAGATAGGGTGATGCTGAAGTACCTATGAAAAGTCAGAGAGGAGCTTTCAAAGTTCCAGTTATGTGACATAAAGTAAATACGTCAACCTAAAAATAGTAATGTCGATGCTTTAGCTTGTCTTAACACATTGAAGGACTCATAATTGCTTAGATTGTTGAAGGACTCATAATTGCTCAGAGTGGTTCCCATTAAGATCTTGGATGTCCCAACCATTGAAATAGAGGAGGTAGATAAAGCAATGCTGATCGTGTAAGGAAACAACTAGATGACCTTGATAGTGAAGTACATGCTTAACGAAGAGCTACCAACATAGGTCGACTTACTATCTTGTGCATAAAGGGGTACTCTATAGGCGAGGTAACTCTGCTCCTCTTTTAAGGTGCTTGGACAATGAAGGAGAACTAAATGTGTTTAGCAAAATCCATGAGCATCTCTATGGAAACAACTCTTGGGGGCAGTCTTTGGCCTATAAGACACTGAGGCAAGGGTACTATTGGTTAACCTTGAAAAAGGATGTCGTGGAATACGCGCATAATTGCGACAGATGCCAGCGTTATGCCATGGTGCCACAATCTCACTCTGAAAACTTGACATCGCTCTTAAGCTCTTAGCCTTTTGCAAAATAAGGAATCGATATAATTGATCCATTTATCACAGCGCTAGAGGCTTTAAGCTAGCCATAGTGACTGATCGACTATTACATAAAGTGGGTAGAGGCAAAGGTGTTTACCACTATCACGGAGGCCAATTGTACAAGACGAGGAGATTCTACGTTGACCTCAACCTCCATAAGAATTTCTTGGCCGTCATCTACCCTATAGTCAAATGGTCAAATTAAGGCTGTCAATAAGATTATAAAGTATACTCTGAAGAAATGCCTCGACAACTTAAAAGGAAGATGGGCTGAGGAACTGCCAAAGGTGTTATGGGCCTACAAAGTGACCAGTTGAATTATCACAGGCAAGACTCTCTTTTCCCTAACTTATGGTGTAGAGGTTGTCTTGCCGGTTAAGATGATCATGCCCACTAGCCAAGTAGTTGGATATGATTAAGAGGCAAACGCATGGCTCACAGACACAGAGCTTGACCTTCTTGAAGAATGAAGAATTGACTCGTTGACACATCTCGCCGCCAATCAACAAAAAACGATGAGATATTACAACAAAAAGGTAAAAGAGAAAAGGTTTATTGTTGGTGATCTAAACACAAAGCCAAGAAATACCGATCTACTTGGCCTAAATTAGGAAGGGCCTTAAGGTTCAATACATCATTAGGCCAGGGACCTATGTACTAGAGTCTATGGCAGGTCGACATGTAGAGCATCCGTGGAACGACGAGCATGTAGCCCCTTATTATCTATAAAGTGTAGTTATTTTTATGTTTATTTTTGGGATTACTTTCATTTATGGATGACATCATGTCAACTACAAGAATTTTTGGATTCATGAATAAAACTCGAAAGGAGTTCTTTTGATCTTACTTTCTTTATTTTCACAATAAATCACTCACATGTTTAAAATAGAGTCAACGAGTAAATGTTTGACATGGGGCAACAGAGTGCTAAAGGCCCATGAAATTTATGCCCCAACGTAGTATGGTTTTAAAGAAAAATTTTCAATTAATTTTACTTGGCAAATTTTAAAGAAATTTGTTGAAGTGATATTGATGTCGATAAAATTGGGTGACATAAAAAAAATTGCATTAATATGAAATTATTAGAAAACATTAGGCCAAAGACCTTAATGTCTCTACATTTAAAAAGAAAAAAGAGAAGTCTATTGCTCGCCACCAGCAGCATCCCCTAGTCCTGCCATTGTTGACTCCTTAGCGGTGGTTGAGGTCTCAAAGGAATACAAAAATTATAAATCCTATTTAGGTTGAATTGCTTGAATTTGTTCCACTATTTGTTCGCCAGCCGAGAGAAGAACACCGTTCTAGGTGTTTGTGTTTTCATACACCTCATAAACCTGGTATGCCTTTATAGTAACGGTGTTAACAACAGCAACTCTGGCGACAATATCTTTGACCTTCTTTTTCTCTGCTACCTCTACCATAGCCTTGAAGCCCTTGTTCCTAGCCTTGGATAATCTCTCCTTCTCCTTACCTCCACTTTAAGATCCTCAACTTACTTGGTCAGGCCTACATTCTTCTCCTGCTTAATTGGAAGAAGATTTTGGGTCTTGACCCTTTTGTTCTTCACTTCCTCAACTGCAAGCTTTTGGTTGTTGAGGAGTGCCTTAAGGGTCTTTATCTCCTTCCGAGGCCCTTTGGTGTTCTTCATCCACTGTTCGACCTCGTTGTAGGAGCAAAGGGCCATCACAAAGCCTAAAAGCAAATAAAATAGAGGTTAGAAGCCTAGATCAAAAAATTACCTTGACTTGGCTGCGGACTAGCTCACATTGATGATTAAGGGGAGGATATTTCTTCGCTGCAGACCAGTCTTGCTCAAATATACAATCATAACCGCAATGGGAGGTCAAGTATATTAGCAACCTAGAAGTCAAATAGGTCACCCTCGATCAAGTTTGGGTCAACAATTCAAGTCCCAAGTAGGAGATAAGGGATTTTCTAGGGAGGAGGGGAAGGAATATCATGTACTTCAACCACCACAACTTCTCAAATCAACGCTTCGGAGTTGACGTGCTACCGTCGACCCGCTGCTTCTTCGAGGGAGGAGCATACTCTGATTGACGGCTGGAATCCTTCTTAGATGGAACACCACCTTCGGATGAAGAACAACTAGTTGAGCTTTGGTCCTTTTTAGATGCGAGGGAAGCCTTAAGTTCAACATCTTTGCACAAGAAAAGAAAGTTAAAATTACAGCTTTTCAATAAGTTATAATGTAAGGAAGGCTCTTTAGGACAACCCAAGTCGGACCAAAAAGATCGATAATAGGGCTACATGCCCATATATTCTCGACCATCAATAGATTGACGACCTTTCTCTGCTCCTTGGGAAGCTAGACAATGTGCCTAAGGCAAATTAGGACAAAATAAGACACTCTAGAAGTTTTGGAAGTTAGGAAAAAGATTAGTATAAAAGCCTAAAGTTGACGAGACCTAATTCAAAGGAACAATGCTTACTAGGGATGCACTATTGAGTCTTGACTGTGTAACTTTTCTCTCCATTGAACGGATGGGTGTTGTAGTCGCCTTTAAGCATAAATAACATCTTCCAATTCTAATTGGAAGAAGGAAGCTTCAAGATGATTGGCAATACCTTATCCTTTGTCCAACTATAGGAGCTAGCATAATAGTAGCCTAGTTATTTTGGCACTTGGCTAATGCAGTCACAAAATAAAAACTCGTCTAAGTGGAGAAAAGCCTAGAAATAGACATACCATAGTATCCATATCCCCTAAAAAAAATATACCAAAAGTTCAGAGCCAACTACGTGGAAGACATCTCAAGCTTGCTGTAAAGCCTTTTCAAGAACAGATGAAGAAAAAAGGTCTAATTTGCTGTGATGCATATGTTATATTAAATACGACGAGACAGCCTGGAGGGGCATCGTTTACACCCTGATACTCATTTGGGAGCACAAATTCGAAATACCGATTGTCGATATGACCCTCCAAGAATACCCAATCGATATGAGGGATCGACAGTGGGTTTGGGTCGTCCTCACTTTCTCTGATATAATGTCTTTGCTAAACATGGCTAACGGCTTGTTGGCTGGTGTAGCTGCCCCATGAGATGCTCCTTTTGATAGTGGGGATTAGTCATAACAGGGTAAGTATACTTGGAGTTAAGAATGGCGACGAAGAGCGGGATGGGGACGCTATCCACCATCTCATTAACACTGTCCATAGAGGGCACAACACTGAAGTCATCAATATCTTTAGGTCATCGTCCGAGGTTAGGTTATTGTCTTGGCGTGATGGCTTAGCAATCTCTACAGCATTGGGGCATACATGGAGACGATTCGACCTCTTGAAGACCACTAAGGGCCCGTTTGTTTCGATACTCGAATCACAGTTTGAATCATTTTGTTACAGTATTTTCTCTCACAAAAATTTAAATCTTCATTCAAATACTCTATTCAAATACTCGAACCAAACGGCGCCTAAAAGACGTCATTAAATTTGAAAAAGAAGGGAAAAGTAGGATCACTTAAATCGAGAGGTCGACCTAAAAACTAATCACTTAAATTGAGAGGTCGACCTAAAAACTAAGGTATTAGGAAAATTTATAGATTTAAAGATTGATTTTTAACGAAACACTTGACCTATTCATCTAGTAGGCGGCTTAACCTAAAAATTGCAAGACAAAGAGCCCATTCCCCAAGGAAAAGTCTTCAAAACCAAAGTAAAGAATATGAAAATCAAAGAGAAAAATTTGAAGAACTTACTGTTTTGGAAAGCTTTATGAAGAGATCCTTGGAACTCAAGAACTCTCTTTGGAGTAGGGAAAACACGCATAAAATGGTGCAAATGAAGCTTGAAGCAGGCGATTTAGGGATTTGAAGTGTTTGGGATGCGATTTGGGTAGAGTAGCAACAGGGAGTTCGAAAGAAAAATGAGGGAAATAGGTCTTAAAATCCAACCTTTACACTCATTAGGGTATTAAACTCATGTTGGTGGTTTAGGAAACCGCAAATCCCATGGTCAAGGATTGAGGCAACTAAGGCTCGCCGTTCTATGGCCTAAATTTTAAGCGAGAAAATTAAAAACCAATCTAATGGCTCAGAATAAATTCCCATAAGAATAAATGACATCTGGCACAGAGATGTGACATTTGTTACATTCGACACAACTGTTTGGCTACCCAAGGTACTAGGGGTTCCAAAAGTTGAATCATTATGATGGTCAGAAACTTCTCCGATAAGCAACCTCAAAGCAAGAGAAGTTCTAACTCCCTAGTAACAGTAGACCCATTGAGATCACGAGCGTGAAGCAACTCAAGGAGTCACTTCACACTAAGGACAATTGTTGTGGGTGATCGCGGTGGCTCAAGGCCCACAGACAAGATCAAGAAAAACCCACAATAGATCCAAGTCCAAGGAGGCATTTTGGCGGATAGGCGGGATGACCAAGTTTTCTTTGGGAGTCGACATAAGCCCGAAATGATCGGAAATCGAGATATCAATGTCCAAGTTTACTGAACTGAAAGATGCATATTTAAATTACAAAATGGGAAACTAAATCCCATAAGATTAGGAATTGAGCCTATCCTGCATAATATGAGAAAGCTACACACGAAGATAATAAGAATAAAATTAGCATGGGGAAGATTTCTGATTTTATTAGGATTTTTAATTATTGTTTCACGCATAAAATGTACCGATAAAGAGGGGTTAAAGACCTTAGAAAAGGGACTTTTTGTCCTTTCATTAGCTTGCATTTCCTCAAGAGAGAATTAGTGAAAATTCCTCAAAAGCAGACATAGTTCATATTGGGTAAACTAATATAATTTTCTAATGTCGTTATTCTAGCATTTTTGTTCTCCATTTTCATATTCGCACCGTAAGAGATTTGTGAGGATTATTGTTGATCAAATTTTCACCATTAATAGAAGATTTGACCCAGTCTAATGATTATGCAATATTACTTTATTGCGACAACCAATCTTCATTTTGCATGGCAAAAAAAAGGGAGATTTTGAAAACTGGCTTTAAGAAAAAGCTTTATTGGCAAAATGATCTCTTTTTTTTTGTGGTTTTTTGGCATAAAAAAAACAAGCTTTTTGGGTATGAAAACTGCTCCAGTTTTCTTTCTTTTCACTCTGTTGAGGTTTCGTTCTTTGCTACAAGTCTTTTTCTTATCTTTCTGTAAAAAACTGTAACAGTTTTACTACACAGAAAAACATGTTTTTTAATGAAAAAAAAAGAGCCATTTGTCGAACTCAAAATTTTTTTTGGCTTTTTGTCGAAATATCCCCAAAAAATATAGTGTTTCATGCAAGGACGCATGTGTGGAAGTGAATAACCATTTTATTTAAGAAAAAAAAGAGTTGTAAGAGATAGAGATGCACCATCTCTACCCCACTAGAACCATATATCATGTAATCTATTGACATATTATACGGAGTGCAAGTGTCATATGTCCCTTCAGATGAAAACCACGTGTTGAGGGGAAACTTGGAGGCCAATACTTGATTGGCACCATCACATTGATTTTTGCATTGGTCTGAGTGACGAAAACTATAGAAGTGAGGAGTGGCGTGTAGTATAATAGTGTAGTATATAAGAATAATAGGGCTTTTTTTTTTTTTTTTTTTTTTTTTTTGCTTGGTAAGAATAATAGTGCTTGATAGTATCTAATTTTATGAAATTAATGTCGTAGTTATAAGTCTCTTTTTGTAATTTAACTTTTGGGTGCTCTTCTATTGTGTGTAATTTTTTGTCTTGATATACAAGGTGATTTTAATTGCATAAAAGTAGCTCTTTTTTTCGTGAATATTATTTTACTATTTGCTCTTATATATCGTCATGTCATGGTTAATCGGTAGTGATTTAGATATCGGAGGTGGTGAGCATGGATTGTCTCATTGCAATCTGTTCTACTATTGTCGGAGAAATTACGAAGTATGCTGTTGCACCGATTGGTCGTCAATTTGGATACCTATTCTTCTATCAGAGAAATATAGACAACCTCAGAAGGCAACTGGAAGACTTGAGCCATAAGAAATCCATCATTGAACGTCGAGTCAAAGAAGCTCGAAGAAGGGATGAAGAAACTCATGAGGGAGTTAATAAGTGGCTAGATGAAGTGGAAAAGAGTTCTACAGAGGCAGAGGCTATGCTAAAGGATGAAAGTCACCACAAGGCAAAGTGTTCGTACGGTGGTTCCTTTCCAAATTTGGTGATGCGACATCAGCTAAGCCGTAAAATAAAGAAAATGGCGGAAACTATTGCAAGTGAGATCCAAAAGGCTGACACCTTTCAGAACATTGCTTCTCGCCCAGCTTTAAAAAGTCCGTTTGAAAATAGAGATTTTGAGGTGTTTGACACAAGAACAACGATTTTGAGGGATATAATGGAGGCTCTAAAAAATCCTAATTACAGTAAAATTGGAGTATATGGCATTGGTGGTTCTGGCAAAACCATGCTTGTGACAGAGGTTGCTCGAAAAGCTCGAGATGAAGAAAAAATATTTAATGAGGTCGTCATGGTAACTGTGTCTCAGTCCTTTAACCTTAAGAATGTTCAGAAAGAGATTGCGGAGAAGTTAGGTCTACCATTGGAGGAGGAAATCTTGTCAACTCGAGCGGATCGGCTACAACATCGACTCAAGGGTGAAAAGAACATTTTGATAATATTTGATGATATATGGAGGAAATTTGAGTTAAAGGATGTTGGGATCTCTTTTGACAAGGACGACCAAAAGGGTTGCAAGATTCTATTGGTATCGCGATACCGATACGTGTTAAGTAATGATATGGGTGTCGAGAAGAATATCGAGGTTGGAGTCTTATCCCTAAATGAAGCTATGACTTTGTTTAACAGATTTGTGGGTGGTACGAGTGGAGAACGTTATTATAAAGGTTTAGCGGATGCTATAGTTAGACAATGTGGAGGCTTACCTATTACACTTGTACCAATTGCAAGTGCATTGAAAAACAGAGAAATTTTTGTCTGGGAGGATATTTTGAATAAACTAAAAAGGTCCCCAAGGGAAGGATATGAAAAAGCATACCCAAGCATAAGGACGAGTTATGAGTTTTTGAAAACCGATCAAGAAAAATTGATTTTGCTTCTTTGTAGTCAACATGAAGAAGAGATAAATATAAGTGTGGAGAATCTCATGGGTATTTATGGAGCTTATTCTGACATGTTTCAAGACGAGGATACACTGGAGAAGGCAAGAATTTCTGTGCTCGCATCAATTGATAACCTGAAAGGTTGTTCCCTGTTGTTAAATGGACATTATGATGGTACGGTTAAATTGCATGCTGTCATTCGTCAAATCATGATATCAATTGCTATGGAAGATGAGACTAGGCATATGTACTGCTTTGAAAATTTCAAAAGCTTGGTGAATAGCATGAATCATGGAAAACTTGCGGATTCAACTGCAATTTCGTTACTTGGAAGTGATTTTCATCAACTTCCCGAAAACTTGGCATGTCCACGGCTAAAGCTACTTCTTATACATCGAGAAAGATACATGTCATCAGATTCTGGTCTGTTTCCAACAGGATTTTTTGAAGGAGCAAAAGAGCTTAGAGCTTTATGTCTACGTTTCATCACTCTGAGACGATCACTGCTATCTTCTTCGTCTCTTCAAAATCTCCAAACACTATCATTGCAACAGTGTGTTCTCGAAGACCTAGCTTTTATTGGGGAACTAAAGAATTTGGCAGTTCTTGATCTTTCTTATTCTAAATTTGAGCATTTTCCAGAACAAATAAAAAAATTGACATGTCTACGCCAATTAAATCTGAAGCGTTGTAGTGGTCTTCAAGTATTTCGACCCAATATCATCTCGAGTTTGGTAAAACTGGAAGAGTTGTACATGGATTTTGTCTATATAGAATGGGGTATGCAAGAAGTTGGAGGTAAAGGTACGAATGCCAGTCTTGTTGAGTTGAAAAGTTTGTCACAATTGAAGGCTTTACATTTGTATATATCAGATGGCAATGTTCTACCTAAAGACTTGTTTGTCGATGGAAAGTTGGCAAGGTATAATATAATTGTTGGAAGCCGCATCGAGCATGATGATTTGCCTGCAACAAGTTCAAGACTTTTGCACCTCACACTCCACGAACAGAGTCAACTACATGAGTATGGCTTTCAAAAGCTGATGAAAAAGTCTGAAGTGCTGTACTTGGGTGCTCTTCCGGGTGTTCACAACATTGTTTCTCAATTAGATGTGGATGGTTTTCCAGAATTGAAGAAGTTGTATGTAAAAGAGAATGATGAACTTCAGTACATTATTGAGTCAAACGAGGAGATTGAATCATGCGGCGCCATTCAAAAAACAAGCTTGGAGACTCTTGAACTTTGTTCTCTACAAAACCTGGAAAAGATACTTTGCGGTAGATTTACAGGACAGCCATTTGGCCGATTAAGGAGAATAACAGTCTCGGAATGCAATAAGTTGAAGAATATTTTGCCATACTTCGTTCATAATAAGATTGAAGTAATTAGTGTTTTTAAATGCAATGTGGTGAAAGAGATAGCTTTTCTCGAAAAAGGAAATCATGCAACTAATTACGACAACGTTGAGTTTCCTCACTTGCGCTCCTTGAATCTAACAAGTTTACCAAATTTGACTCAATTCTTCTCCCCTACATTGGAGACAACTGATTACCATGCTTCATTCAACCTTCCTCTCTTCAATGCAAAGGTATCTTTCTTTTAATTTTTCTTTTTCAAATAAAGAGTAATTCAATTTTAGTTCTATCTCAAATTATTTTTTAATATCTTCTTAGAATTTCGTAACTCATGTGATTTGTGATAATATTACTTAATTGCATTATTGAAAGGAAATTTAAGAATATATTTTTTTTCTCAGGTTGCATTTCCAAGATTGGAGGATTTGGTACTGGATGATATAAATTTCTCTGAGTTATTACCGTATTGGCTTCCGACCACTTCTTCAATGCCAATTTTAAGACAATTGTGTGTTGAAAATTGTAAAAATCTAAAATATCTAGCCATTGTTGGAAGTCTGATACAACTTGAGGATCTTAGAATAACAAAATGTTCTATCATGGAAGAGATCATAGTAGTGGAGAAAAAAGAAGAAGAAGAAGAAGAGGGAATGAGCTCAGAAAAGATTTTGTTTCCTAAACTAAGATCTTTATACTTTTATGGGCTTGCAAGTCTAAAAACATTTTTTCGTGGAAATTGTCCTCAACTCAAGACTTTCACCTCCCAGTCCATGCCTGGATCGACAAGACATCATGATGAAGAAATTCAACAACCTCTCTTCAGTGACAAGGTAGCTCTGTTGCTCTTTTCCTTTACCAATTACGTTAATCCTTTATTTGTTACTTTATTAATAACTGTTTGTCTAGGTTATTGTATTAAATACTACCCAACTGAGAAGTAACAACATTTTTTATTTATATTAATTTTTTTATCACTTTACAATAATTTCTAGAGTCATACTACTCTCTCCCCAATAACGTTAAACTGATTTTTCCACTAATTGTCTAACCTGTACTGTCCTCCCATGTCTCCCTTTATACAATCTTATTACACTATATATCTTCCTTTAGTATAGAATCACTAACAACCTCCAACAAACTTTATATATGCTTGCAATTGTGTTTTTCCCCTAACAAAATAACAATATAAATAAAAACTTGGCTACAAACTCTCGGCATAATACGGTACCACTCAGTCCTTAGTCTACCGATTTCTTTTATGCTTAAACCTGTTAAGAGGTTCACCATCATTCCTTTTTCCCCACAAGCACCTTGTCCTCAAGGTGAAAAGAAGGGAGTTCACGGAAAATAACATAAAATTATTCCTAAGAGGTTTTGAGCCTGTTAAAAAAAATTCCCTCCATGACACCCTCCCATAATCCTTGCACTCGTACTGCCAAGATCTCAAACTGCTAATGACATTCTACTGTCGTCCTCAATTGCTTCATTGTCAAGAACTTATCACATTGTGTTCCCTTTTAGGAAGGCCTAAATGGTTCCATCAAGGACATTTAAAATTGTTAAAGTATGGTGACCCGAATTCAGTTTGGCTCCACCTGAAAAGCACGCGGTACGATGAATTATGGAGAAAAACAAAAATGAGATTTTTTATAAGATCTGTAGTGGTAGCGGAGGAATTGGACCGATAAGCCCGATCCCGTAGCTTACCACTAATCTCGCCGAGGGTGCGGGAGCGGAGCCCCACGGTACGAACCGTTGTTGTTGGGCCATTTTGTTTATGTTTTTGGCCCATAAGATTTTGCTTATATCTATATATATGATGTATTGCGTTAGTGCTTCATTATTTAGCGAATTTTGAGCCTCCCTAGGGTATCTATTGTAATCTTTACGAGTTTAGTGATTTTCTTATCATCTACCCGTAGTTTTTTTCAATTTTAGGTTTCCACGTAAATTCTCTGCGTATTTTTTATCTTTGCTTCTATCGCATTAATTTTGCAACAAAAATCAACACCCGAAAACAACTTCGTGCCTTCTACGCATTGATACCATAACAATGATTACCCTTTCATCAGCACCTTAACCACCGCCAGCTTCTCTTTTACCGAGAACCTATTCACCAGAAAATAGCTCTTATCCCACCCATCTGGATTGGATTCATGAAGGATTGGAAGCTCTAACCTTCAACTCCCAATATTTTCTTGTGGGCCCCTTTCTCCGTGTTGAAAATCTGTTTCTTGCCCAAAATCTTGTGTCATCTCCAAATTTGTTGATCATCTGCCCAGACTCTGTCCATGACATCTGTCCATTTCTATCTCGGCTTGAAACTCAAAATCAGCCAGCTTCTCATATGGAATATCTCTGCGCATTGGAACTGATTTTTCACCACCCACATTCTTGGAAAAAGAGTTACCCATGACCAGAGAAGCATCCATAACTCCACCCCTCTCCAGACGGAGAAAATCGAGTTCCCTATCCCTTCTGCATGTGTTTTACTCTTCTTAAAGTCTTGTTCTTGTCCGTGATTCTTTGAGCAGTCTCCATAATGTTAGCTAAACCGTTTGTTTGCAACAATCATATTTCAGCTTCAAATTCTGCTTTAACAAGTCTCATATCTATTCTCTTAGCCACCATTCCCAAGGAAAGAACTGCTCTGGTATTAAAGTTGATAAGAACCCCGTAAGAATAAAGAAAATTGCAAGAGGAATGAACCAGCCTTTATTGACTATCAGTGTACATGACTTTCGGGTATCTCGGTCTTTTCCCAATCAGAAACGGCTTTATCCACAAATTGCCTAGCCTCCACTCTCTTTCCCTATCCCCCTTTATATTCTTTTATTGCATTATAACTAAGTATACAACACCAGCAGCCTCTAACTAATTAAGATATTCACTTGCACTTTTTTTAAAAGAAACTCAATACAGCAACAGTGGAAACCAATTACAAAAATCAGCACAATACAATACAACCTAGTCCTCCTATTTCTCTTATACCTAAACCTAATAGAAGGTTTACCTGTTTCATTATTGTAATTTATATGAAACCCAATAGAATTTATAATTGAATGATATGCTTAAAGACCCAATGATAGTATTCTGTTCCAATTAAGTCATTAAACAATATTGAAGTTGACTTTGCAGGTTGTCTTCAAAAATCTACAAAAGTTGACTATTGAAAACTGCAACAGTTTGTTGTCCATGTGGAGTTTAGCTACGTCCGAAAGCCTTCAACAGCTTAAGGAGCTGATCATAAATGAATGTGAGCTCATGAAAGAGGTATTAACAGTCACAAAAGAAGTAGGTAATCAGGAAAGAAAGTTGAAGAAGATGTCCTTTCCTAAACTTGAATATCTTCAGCTTCGTGATCTTCCAAAACTCAGAAGATTTTGTCGAGGAGATTGTAATATTGAATTTCCATCATTATTACAACTAGACATAAGAAATTGTTTTGAATTGAGGACGTTCGTTGCCAAGTCAACATGTTCAACAAGTAGAAATGAGAAAGAAGTAAAAGAAAGAGAAATGGCTGAAAAACCTCTGTTCAACGGAAAGGTAATTTATTTACTATTATTATATGCTCTCAACTCTTTAAGTCTTTATATTGTCTATTATATACCACCACATTGAGGAGCAAAAACGCATACACTTTTGCAGCCCCCTTTTTTTTTTTTTTCTTTTATCACTCTTTTCTCTGTTTTGGAATTAGATACATCAGACAAGAATGTGTTGTTCCTGTTGTGAATGGTAGAAGGTGCAAAATTTGACAGTTTGCATCACATTTTTGTTTCATTACAATATTATGCTCATAAGAACCCTAATCCTTGGGGAAAATTTAGAATAAAATAGCGAAAACAGAGGACATAGGAGTAAAAAAAGAAAGATCCTTTGTGATTTAATTTCTGATTTTACACAATATGACATACAGAAAATTGGAGATTCCTAGTCTCTCCTTGGCACTTGCAATTTCTCGTTCTAACTTAGTTCCAAATTGAGTAGAAACAGCACCCAAGGACGCATCTCAGTCCTTATTCTTCCTAAATGTGAAGGGGGGTTCTACCACATACATGTGTGAATAATGCTTGTGAGGGCATACATGTTGAGAAAGAGGTAAAGAGCACACAACTGTAATAGTAAACAAATCAAACTCACAAAATATTACAACTCTTAAAGAAAGCACGCAATCTTTAGAAAGCTAGCACTCTTTCTCCCCTCTAAAAACAAACTCTAGAACACTCACAAGACTACTTTTACAAGCTATGCTTACTTGTTTTTCTACCATAGGATTCTTTAGCTCCCACTTTATTGAGAAGAAAAGAATCCACAAAGATTCAGAGCATAGATCACACAATCACACACTCATGCAGCCAACTACTTGAGCTAGCCTCAAGTGGCCACTCATACCTAAATATGGTTAAGCAATGACATCATTACCTCACACAAACTTAACATTGTAGTTTATTTGATATAGGTTGTGGGCTTCTGGGCTGATGTTGTATGCTTATCAACACAATATCACATTGCATATTATTATTTATAAATTATAGCAGATATGTCATTATTTAAAATAGGATACATTTTATAAATTTCGCCCGAACTATATCATTTGTGTCAATATAACCCCGAGCTTTAAAACGTATATATTGTGCTCCTGAAATATAATATTTTTTCAAATTCACCCCTTGAACTTTGAAAACATTGTTTTTTGGATGGAATTGCTGAATTTGCAATTGATTTAAGATTAGATATGATACTTAAAGGTTAGTATGAATATTCTTTTCACTTTAAATGAATTAGTTGGACACCAAACTGTTGTTTATTTTGTCTTTAGAGTGCTCAAAAGCGAGAAAAAGATGGAGGAAGAAAGGGAAACTACCGTAATTTAAGTTGGTTCTTTAAGGGTTTTTAATAAACAGATAAATTTACCCTTTTGATGAGGGTAACAACTATTATTTTGTTCATCAAACAACACATTGCAAAGTTCAAGGGGTGAATAAAGAGAAATATTATAGTTCAGGGTGAACAAGAGGTACATTTTAAAGTTTGGGACATTTTGACATGTGATATAATTATGAGGAATTTGTAAAATTTGTGTTTTAAAATATTTAAGGTAAATAACATATTTATGATAAATAGTATAGCTACGGAGCATATTTTTTTTTCGCATCTACAAATATTTTAAAATATATTATTTACAATAAATATATAAAGAAAAATGCTATTTAGATATTTCTCCCTTATTTCCTTTTATGAATTTTTTTAAGATATGTTGTGGAGCCTATGGCTCCTACTTTACTAAGAAGAAATGAAACTTATAGGATTCAAACTGTGGTAGACGCACACACTCACGAACCAACTATTAACTATGTATCCAAGAAACTTGTAACTGAAGTTTTATTCTTTATATTTCTTTAAAAAAGGATTCAATCGATTAAAAAACTTTACTTTTCTTAAAAAAAAAAAAAATTCAAGGTTCAAAATCATCCTGCAGTATCACCGTTGCATTTGTTTGTTAGTAAGAAAGGATGTTTCATTCAAAGATGTGCAGAATGGTTCTGTATATTATTTCACTATTATGTTGACCCAGCAGTAATAACATTTAAATGAAGAGCCAAATAATTAAAACATGAATCCGAATACAATCTTTAAGAAATACAAATTAATTTGATTTTTTCTTCCAAAAAAAAGAGGCTAAAAATGTGTTTTGTTAAATATATAGACCTATATTTCGTTCTTGAGGAATTTTTGAACCGCTTGTATATTCTTTTTCATGTGAATTTGTTAGAATTTATATTAAAATAACATGTTTAAAGACCCAATGAATTGACAAAAATGAAGTCATCTTTGCAGGTCGTGTTTAAAAATCTACAAACGTTGATTATCGAAAAGTGTAGCAGTTTATTAGCTTTAGCTAAACCTGAAGGCCTTCAACAGCTTAAGAAGCTAATCATAAAAGAATGTGAGCTCATGGAAGAGGTATTCACGGTCACAGAAGAAGAAGGAGATGATCAAGTATTAAAGTCGAAGAAGATGTTCTCATTCCCTAAACTTGAATATCTTCAGCTTTACAATCTTCTGAAGTTTAAAAGATTCTGTCAAGGATATTCTACCCTTAAATTTGGATCCTTGGTAGAACTACGTATTTGTGGCTGTCCTGACTTGAGAATGTTGATTGCCAAGTCCACACAATCAACAAGCAGTATTGAGAAAGAAGAAGAAGAAGAAGAAAGAGAAATGACTGAAAAAGCTATGTTCAACCGGACGGTAACTTATTTACTATTATATGCTCTTAAGCCATCAATAGCTTAATTAAGCTTGCATGTTGATTAAAGCATAAACAGTTGATGAAACCAGTCTTCAGCCAAAAGTAAATAAAATCAATTAATAAACCAGATTAGTATAATAGAATAGTTTAATATCTTATAAAAGATTCACCATTTTGGAGACTGCCACAGTTTAAGTAATCTTTTCCCTCTTATTTTGGTAACTGTTTAAATCATCCTACGAGGATAGAAAATAAAATGAAAGAATACTAAAAAGGGACTAATAAATTTTTTTCATATACTAAAACGGCTAAGAATAAGAGACTTGAACAATATTCTAGTGATTTGAATTGTTATCCGAATTGGAGTTTAGATGTACATTTAAATTTTAATCTAATTATGGAATAAAATTAGAATATATGCTTGGAAAGGTATTGAAAATAGTTTTTGATTTATTAATAAATCTATTAAAATCTTAATGCTAATTATCTCAAAAAATATGCAATATGAATCTTAATTTATTTCTCTGCGCTAGGAACATAATGAAAAAAGAATCATCTCAATTGGATATCAAATGAAGAAGTTATGATTTTTTTCCTCAAATATAAGAGACAGAATTTTAGTTTTTACTGTATCAGAGATATCCGAGTATCAAAACTTTAAGGGAGTTAGAAATATAAAAACTTGAATTCTTGATACTCGAAGGATTTAAATTTTTGAAAAAACACCTTGATACTCGAAGGATTTAAATTTTTGAAAAAACAAACATGTATCCAAAGGATTCTTGATACTCGAATCTAAATTTAAGTTTATTGAGTACAAAGAGTACTCCAAACAAACAACCCTTAAATTTCATTATCGAAGTTCGAACCATTCAACAAATTAAATCCTTAAAAAATTGCAAAAATCCTGAGATATTCAAACCTTCATATAACTAAGGTTAACTTTCCTCCAAGTTACACTAGAGATAATTTGGTTGGAATTTTTTTATTTTTTTAAATCTGAAAACAAGTTTTAGTATAATTTTTGAATATATCATGGTTAAGAAAGAGCTCAATACAGGGGTAGCTTTTAAATATAGAATTTAAGTCGAATTAGTTCAATTTTAAATTATGTTCTGCATCCGCCGCCAGAGTTCAAGTCATTTAATATCTTGTAAGGTATTTAAACCATGTAGTTTGTTAGATAACATTTATTTACTTGTGCTTTCAAGGCAATTTAACAAATTTATTAATTATTTTCTCAGGTTATATTTTCCATTTTAAAAAGGCTGCGTGTTACAAGTTGTAAAAATCTTAAGTATCTATTACCTTTTGCAATTGCTGGAAGTCTCATGCAACTTGAGGAACTTGAGGTAACGGATTGTTCAGTCATGGAAGAGATAGTAGTAGATGATGATGATCAAGAAGAAGAAGGATCGAGCTCCAGACAACGTTTATTCCCCAAGCTAACATCTTTGATGCTTGAACGTCTTGAAAATCTGAGAGCATTTTGTGCTGGAGATTGTAATATCAGACGTGAATCGCTATCGAAACTTAAGATAAGAGATTGTCCTCTGTTTAAGACCCCCAAGTCCATGCCATGAGAAGGTAATTTAATTCTTCTTCTGTTCTCTCTGTTAAGTTCATAGTAGAACTTGTTTTATACTCTCAAAGAATACAAAATAACGTGAACACTTGTTTTATGCTCATCTTATTTCAGTTTCTTCTATTCTCTATTTGCATTATGATATATAGATGAGGGAAGAACAAAATTGTTTTTCCTTTTTTTTTCCTTTCTTGAATTAGATTTTTTTTTTTTTCTTTCTAAATGGGTCGATCCTTCTGTTTATTTTGCTTTTATATATATATTGAAGAAACATGCTCACAAACCTTGTCTTTCTTAAATTGTTAAGCATGAATTCAATCAAAATCTTCTTTGAAGCTTTTAATTTTGACCATTTCACATTTTGTCTAAACATTTGAGTCAGATTTCAGTTTTTTAAACTTATCTGCTGGGTGCCAAGGAACAGAAGTCTTTTTATAATATTTCAGAGCATATTTGAATATTCCATGTGTAAAGCATTTTTGGAGTTAATGACGTATAATTTCAGCCTAATTTATTTAGGGAAGATTTAGGAATGCGCATAGTTAGTTTCCCAAATGTGGCTTGCATATTTCAGCGCCGAGGGAAATTATGTGAATATTGTGGAGAGTTTCATTACAAAAGAACTATCAAAACGTCACGTATGGAGCTCGTCATTTTGGTAGAAAACCATGTAATTTTAGACTTAAAATTACAGTACTTCTGAACCTTTTTATACAACCGTCGGGGGTTACCACAGCAGACAATGTATATGTTAGAAAGTTGGAGAGGTTACAATAGCACACCAGAAAATATTTTCAATGAGACACTATTAAAGAAAAAAATTAAAGATAATTTTTATTAAATAAGGATATAATTATATATTTCAACTATCAAGTATCAATAGAATCACAATTTTTTTTTTTAACAAAATGGGGACACAATTGAAATTTTACATAAAAATTAGGGGTAAAACTAAAATTTCGAAATTAAAGGCACGTAACCCCACTCACATAAGCTTCCCTCCACCCTTAGGAGAGGTGCCTATGTATCTTCGTCTCTCTCTTTCCTTCCTTTGTTTCCCTACTTTGTCACTCTCAATTGTTACTAGTATCTGCTTGATAACTACATGTTTCAATTAATGCAATCTTACTTAGATCACTAAGGAATTTGACAGCAACTTTGATGTCTTGCAGATTCTACACTTGAGACTGCGGAATACAAGTGCTGGAGATTGTATTTCTTTTACATGTAGGAGGCCTTGCTATGTACAAATTCAGGCTATTTCATCTTATGATAATGTAAGAAGATTGTTACAACTATAAAGATACGTTTGGTTTGATAGATTGATGACCATTGGAATAATGTGACACTTCTTAGAATCTAGCCATTCTTATATTTGGTTGCACAAAAGAACTTAGTAATAGTCATTCCTATAGGATTACTATTCCACCATTGTTGAATTGTCATTTCTAAAGTGAACTAATAGAATGATCATTTCATTCTAAAATTGAACCTATTAAAAGTCTCTTCTTAAATTATCCCTTTTAATGTTCTATTATTTAATTACTTTGTTAAATGCCCTTTTTACTATCCTAATACAAAGATATGCTTAATTCTTTCTTCCTAAATTACCCCATTTAATGTAATTGTTTATGGTTGTTGGAGCTTATGTGTCTCCACATAATTCGTTGCACGCTAACCTGGACAGATTCCTTCTCATACTAGGACTACAACTTAGTTTGAGTTTGAGTCAATTTGGTCTCATTGAGTTTGACTCTAGCTATGAGTATTATTAATATAAATAGGCGTTTGGGTATTATTGAGAGTATTCATCAAAGAATATTTCATGAATATTCCTGCTAAGAGTTAGAGAAAGAGAGTCATAGAAGAAAGAATTTGTTGGGAAAATTCTTTAGGGCTTTGTACTAAACAAAAAAGGGTGTTGGTTTCCTGAATAAGTGTGAGAAACTAAGTCACACATCTGTGAGTATTGAGAGCCTAAGATTTTTTCTCTGAGGTGTAATTAGAACGCTATATTGAATTGGACTAGAGGCTTATAACCTTTGTCTTGGACGTAAGATTGTTTGCAATCCGAACCAAAAAAATTTGTGTCTCTGTTCCAATCTTGTTTCTGTTTTTTTTTTTTTAAATTTCCTACTAGTTTGTTTCTGGTGGTTTTGTTCTTGGATTTTGCAGGGTTGTTTTTGGCATAAACCCAAACAAAGTGGTATCAGAGCTTGGTTCCATCAATCAATTTTCTTGATCTAGGGTAAAACTACAACCTCTCTAAGAATTTTGGAACAAATTAAGAATGACAACCCTGACGATCTTAAAGTTTGACATTGAGAAATTCAACAGCAAAAATGATTTTAGTCTTTGGAGAGAAAAGATGATGGCTCATCTTGGAAATTTTGGTCTTAATGAGGAGCTTAATGGAGAACCAAATATGTCTGCCTCTCTTGAAGCAAAAGAGAAGCAAGAAATTCTTAAGAAGGCTCGGAACGTAATTATCCTACGTTTAAGTGATCAAATTTTGAGAAAAGTGGTTAAAGAAAAAACAGCTACTGTGATGTGAGAAAAATTAGAGCAATTATATATGACTAAAGCTTTTCCCAACCGAATCTATCTCAAACAAAAGTTTTATAGTTTTTGAATGGATGATTCTAAATCCATGGAAGAAAACATCGACGACTTCACCAAATTGGTCGCTGATCTTGAAAGTTTGGAAGATTGACGATGAAGACCAGGCAATTTTCTTGCTGAATTCTCTCCCTAAGCAATATGATCAACTTTGCTACACATTGAAGTATGGTAAGGAAGCCTTAACTCTTGATGAAGTTCCAAGTTCAGTCTTCTCAAAGGAATTGGATTTGAAAGCAAATGGGAAACAACCAAAATCTAATGGAGAAGTTCAGGGAAAATCAAAAAAGAGAGGCTTTCGACCCAAGAATCAGTCAAAATCCATATCAACATCAAGGGGAAGACGGAAATGCTGGTATTGTCACAAGGAAGGACACCTCAAGCGAAATTGTCCTTCAAGAAAACGGTATTAATTCCAACAACAAAGATGTTGCTAATTTGTCTAATGGCTATGACAATGGAGATGTCTTAACAGTTTTAAATAATAATCCAAGGAATGAGTGGATTATGGACTCCGGTTGTACTTTCCATATGACTTCAAGGAAAGATTGGCTCTTTGATTATAAAGAGATAGAAGGCGACAAGGTCTTTATGGGGAATAAGGTTTCTTGTGAAGTAAAGGGTATTGGATCTGTTAAGATCAAGATGTGGGACAACTCAATTAAAACGTTGAAGGAAGTAAGGTATATACCTGAGTTAAAGAGAAACCTTATTTCCTTGGGAATGTTGGGCTGACATCGATGTTTATATGAGTCTCAAGGTGGAGTTTTGAAGCTGCTAAAGGGTATAATGGTGGTCATGAAAAGTGTTATAGAGAATGAGTTGTATGTGTTACAAGGATCTACAATGATAGGAGAGACTGTTGATATGCTTACCAAAGTAATTCTAGTCAGCAAGTTCAGAGAAGCCTTCAGCTTGCTGAAATTAATCCAGTCTTAGCATGCTTGAAGTCAAAGGTTCCCTAGTCCATGATTAACAATGCTCATCATCTGGAGCCAAGGTGGAGATTTGTTGGAGCTTATGTGTCTCCACATGATTCCTTGCATGCTAACCTAGACAGATTCCTTCTCATACTAGGACTACAGCTTAGTTTGAGTTTGAGTCGATTTGGTCTAATTAAGTTTGACTCTAGCTATGAGTATTATTAGTATAAAGAGGCGTTTGGATATTATTGAGAGTATTCATCAAAGAATATTTCCTAAATATTCCTACTAAGAGTTAAAGAAAGAGAGTCTAAAAAGAAAGAATTTGTTGGGAAAATTCTTTGGGGCTTTGTACTGAAAAAAACAAGGTGTGTTTGTTTCTCGAGAAAGTGTGAGAAACTGAGTCACATATCTGTGAGTACTGAGAGCCAAAGATTCTTTTTCTAAGGTGTAATTAGAACGCTATATTGGATTGGATTAGAGGCTTATAACCTTTATCTTGAACGTAGGATTGTTTGCAATCTGAACTAAAAAAATTCGCGTCTCTGTTCCATTCTTGTTTCTGTTTTCTTTTAATTTCCTACTAGTTTGTTTCTAGTGGTCTTGTTCTTGGATTTTGCAGGGTTGTTTTTGGCATAAATCCTAACAATGCTTATAAAATATTTTGTATAATTATTTCATAAATAAATTATGATCATCTTTGGGTAGCAAGGAATGGTCAACCAAGAAGTATAGGATCTCCCGGTCTTCTTCCATATTAAGCACAACCAAATCCACTGAAAAGATGAACTACTTTCACGAAAACATCTTCAATCACACCATCTAGATAAGTGAGAGGTCGATCCCTCATTTGCAATGAGATAGTGGTAGGCTTGACTTCATCAAGTCCCAACTTTCAAAAACTAGAGAGTGGTATAAGATTGATGCTAGCACCAAAATCACATAAGGCCTTTTCAAAAGTGGAATTACTAAAAGTGCAAGGGATGGTAAAACTCCTAGGATCCTTCAATTTTTGAGACAGCTTCCGTCAAAGAATTACACTATACTCCTCTGTTGCCTTCACTGTCTCGTAGTCTTCCAATTTTTGCTTCTTGGGCATGATCTCCTTCACGAATTTCACATAATAAGGCATTTGCTCCGAAGCATCCACAAAAGAGATATTGATGCAAAGCTTCTTAAAAGTCTCAAGAAACTTGGAGAATTGGGTGTCCAATTTCTTCTTTTGGAACCATTGAGGAAACGAAAATAAGGGATTGATGATCGAAGGGTTTTCTGGAAAAGAGATGGAGTTTAGATTAGTAGCCATCTTGGGTAACTCCGCTATCATTTAATGTTAGAAATCAAAGCAATAAGCAACAAGAAATAGAGAGAAAATTGCACACAAGGTTTACGTGAAAAAACCATAATGAAGGGTGAAAAAACCACGGGCAGAGGAGAAGCAATCCACTAATCACAAAACGGAAATTACAACGATGTTTAGAGCGCTCGAATACAGAAATTCGCTCACTCAATCACTCATAAAACTGAGTTCTCTATATCACTCTCAACACTATGATCTCTATGAAATTTTGTGACTTTCTAATGTGACTCTCTATAATAAACTATAGAGAATATGATGTATTTATATGTATGGGGACTCAAACCCTAACCCAAAATAACCCAAAAACGCGTAAAAACGCAAAATACACTATTAGGCCGCATTGGAGCGCCGCGGCGTTGGTTTCTTGAATTAGAGTGCCGCGGCGCTGGATTGTAGCGCCGCGGCCCTGCTTTCAAGTGTCGCAGCGCTGCCTTACTGCCAAAGAGGTTGAGGGGTTTTGGGTCACAAAATAACAATCTCCGCCTTGACACAAAATCCACCATAAAGAACTCCAACATGTGATTAACCGAATTCTCCACCTCTTCCACAAATCCCCAACGGGCAACTAACCCGCACGAGCATGAACTCCAACCAAGTTCAAGCAATGCTCAAACTTAGTTGTAGGTAACGACTTAGTCATCATATCGGTAGGATTATCATGTGTACTGATTTTGCTCACAACAATATCACCACGAGCAACAATATCACGAACAAAGTAATAATGAACATCAATGTGCTTTGTTCTTTCATGAAACATTTGATCTTTAGTGAGAAAAATAACACTCTGACTGTCACACATCACCACAGAAGTCTTCAAATCTTCACTGAGTTCTCCAAATAGGCCCTTCAACCAAATAGCTTCATTGAAAGCCTCTGTAATAGTCATATATTCAGCCTCTGTAGTAGACAAAGCAACAATAGCCTGTAAGGTAGCCTTCCAACTGATAGCACAACCACTAACTGTAAACACATACCCAGTAAGTGACCTCCTCTTATCCAAGTCTCCAACATAATCAGAATCAACATATCCCACAACACCATCTCTAGTCCTCCCAAAGTGCAAACAAATGTCAGTAGTACCATGCAAGTATCTGAGAATCCATTGCACCGCTTTCTAGTACTCTTTACCTGGATTTGTCATGTATCTACTAACTGCACTAACTGCATATGATAAATCTAGACGAGAACATACCATAGCATACATGAGGGAACCTACTGCACTAGAGTATGGAACACGTGACATGTACTCGATCTCATCATCTGACTGTAGAGCTAACGCAGCTGAAAGTCTGAAATGTGCTGCTAACGGAGTGCTCACTGGTTTTGCTTTATGCATGTTGAACCTATGCAAAACTTTTTCAATATAGCCTTTCTGACTTAGATAAAGCTTACCTGCCTTTCTATTTCTCAAAATCTCCATGCTGAGAATCTTCTTGGCAGCTCCTAAGTCCTTAATCTCAAACTCTCTACTGAGTTGAGCCGTTAACTTCTTAATCTCTCCTTTATCCTTAGCAGCAATCAACATATCATCAACATATAAGAGCAAATAAACAAATGACCCATCATCACCCTTCTTGAAGTAGACATAGCTATCATAGCTACTCCTCTTAAATTCATGAGCGATCATAAATGAATTGAACCTCTTATACCACTGCCTAGGAGACTGTTTCAAACCGTAAAGAGACTTTTTCAACGAGCAAACATAGTCTTCTTTACTTGTAACAATGAAACCCTCGGGTTGCTGCATGTAAATGTCTTCCTCGAGCTCTTCATGCAAAAATGCAGTCTTCATATCTAACTGCTCAAGCTCAAGATCATGAGTGGCCACAATACCAAGCAAGGCTCGAATTGAGCTATGCTTAACCACAGGAGAAAATACATCTGTAAAGTCAACACCTGGAACCTGACTGTATCCTTTTGCAACCAGTCTAGCCTTGTACCTAGCATCTTTAACTCCCGGTGTGCCTTCTTTTCTTTTAAATACCCATTTGCAGCGAACAGCTTTCTTTCCTTTGGGTAACTTCACCAAATCCCATGTGCCATTCTTATGTAGGGATTCCATCTCCTCCTGGATAGCAATCATCCACTTGCCAGAGTCAACTAAATTAACCGCCTCTGAATAGGTAGGAGGTTCTTCACCAAACTCAATACCTTCTGCCACCGATAAAGCATAAGCCACCAAGTCAGCCTCAGCATATCTCTATGGAGGCCTAATATCTCTCATCGGCCTATCCTTAGCAATAGAGTACTGTGGTGGCAGCGGTGATGGCGATGGGGAAGCACTATCACCTTGACTCTCTGAACTTGACTGGGAAGTATAATCGGATGATGTAGTTGTCTCTATTTGAAACTCCACCTGTTTGCTAGATCTATCCTGATCAACATCACTAGACCCTGTAGTAGATATCCCACGTAACATGGAAGTCTCATCAAACACGACATCTCTACTGATAATAACTTTCTTGGCTTTTGGGCACCATAACTTATAGCCTTTAACACCAGGCTTGTAACCAAGAAATATACACTTCATGGATCTAGGCTCCAATTTTCCATTGTCAACATGAGCATAAGCAGGACAGCCAAAAATTCTTAAATTTGAGTAATCTGCAGGTTCTTCTGACCATATCTCTTGTGGTGTCTTCTTGTTAATAGCGATGGAAGGAGAACGATTGACCAAATAGCAAGCTGTAGAAGCGGCTTCAGCCCAAAATGACTTAGGTAGCCCAGCATTAGAGAGTATGCAGCGCACTTTCTCCATCAACGTCTTGTTCATCCTCTCGGCCACACCATTTTGCTGCGGAGTACGTCGGACTGTTAAGTCCCTCAAAATTCCCTCTGATTTACAAAATGAATTAAATTCATTTGAACAAAACTCCAAGCCATTATCAGTGCGGAGACGTTTAACTGGCTTATCGGTCTGCTTTTCTATCATGGTCTTCCAATCTTTGAATGTAGCAAACACATCATTCTTCTGCTTCAAAAAGAATGTCCATAACTTTCTGGAATAGTCATCAATGATGGTAAGCATATAACTAGCACCACCATAAAAAGGAACAGTATAAGGTCCCCAAAGGTTAGAATGAACATACTCCAAAATATCTTTTGTGTTGTGAATGCCTTTGTCAAATCGAACTCTCTTCTGCTTTCTAAAAACACAGTGCTCACAAAACTCCATCTTCCCTGTGCACTGTCCATTAAGGAGCCCTCGCTTACTCAGCTCTGTCATCCCAAGCTCACTCATATGCCCCAATCGCATATGCCATAACTTAGTGAGATCATCATCAGACATAGTAGAAGTAGTAACTTTTGCATCACCAACAACTGTAGTACCCTACAGAACATACAAACTAGCAATCTTCTTTTGTGCTTTCATCATCACAAGAGCGCCTTTACTAACTTTCACAACTCCACCTTCACCGGTGTACTTGTACCCTTTAGCATCAAGAGTACCTAAGGAAATTAAATTCCTCTTAAGATCGGGGACATGCCTCACATCACCTAGTGTCCTCACTATGCCATCATGCATTTTAATTCTGACAGTACCAATACCAGCAACTTTGCATGGGGCGTTGTTTCCCATCAAAACAGAGCCCTTAGGAACCGTTTCATATGTTGAAAACCAGTCCCGGTTGGGACACATATGAAACGTACATGCAGAGTCAAGAACCCAATCCTCACAGGGTTTAGAATCATCATCAGAAATTACCAAAAGCTCACCACCAGAGCCTTCTTCAACAACACTAGCCTCACCAGCATCTGGTTTCTTCCCCTTCTGATTTTCAGCCCTCTTGTTTTTATTCTGTATCTTATACCACTCAGTTTTAATGTGCCCTTTCTTCTTGCAATAGTTACAGTACTTTTCCTTATTTTTGGATTTAGACCTACCTCTAATCTCAGTCCCAGAACTTCTCTCTTGGGTTCTACCTCTAACAACTAGACCCTCTCCTTGTGTTTCAGATCCAGTAACTAACTGCTTCATCTTTTCTTTAGAAAATAAAGCCTCATAAACCTCATTTAGGGTAAGAGTATCCCGACTATACAAGATAGTATCCCTAAATGTGGCATATGATGAAGGCAGTGAACATAATAAAATTAACCCAAGGTCTTCTTCATCATACTTAACTTCCATAGCCTCCAAATCAGACACAATCTCCTTAAACACAGTTAAGTGATCCTCAAGAGACGTACCTTCAGACATTCGGTGAGAGTATAGACGCTGCTTTAAATGAAGTTTGCTAGTAAGACTCTTGGTCATGCATAATTGCTCCAGCTTGAGCCACAAAGCAGCAACAGTCTTCTCCTTCAGTACATCCTGTAAAATCTTATTTGACAGATGAAGGTGTATTTGGGACAGAGTCTTTCAGTCCTTACGCTCCTTTTCCTCCTTCGACCATGATGAGGGCATCTTATCGAAACCCAATAGCGCATTATCAAGGTCCATCTGCACCAAAACAGCCCGCATCTTCACTTGCCATAGAGAAAACCTTGTTGTGCGATCCAACAGCGGAATATCAAATTTTATGGTTGCCATTGCAAATCAAAGCCAAAGCTCTGATACCACTTGTTAGAAATCAAAGCAATAAGCAACAAGAAATAGAGAGAAAATTGCACACAAGGTTTACGTGAAAAAACCCTAATGAAGGGTGAAAAATCACGGGCAGAGGAGAAGCAATCCACTAATCACAAAACGAAAATTACAACGATATTTAGAGCACTCAAATACAAAAATTTACTCACTCAATCACTCACAAAACTGAGTTCTTTGTATCACTCTCAACACTATGATCTCTATGAAATTTTGTGACTCTCTAATATGTCTCTCTAATGTGACTCTCTATAATAAACTATAGAGAATATGATGTATTTATATGTATGGGGACTCAAACCCTAGCCCAAAATAACCCAAAAATGCATAAAAACGTAAAATACACTATCAAGCCGCATTGGAGCGCCGCAGCGCTGGTTTCCCAAATTAGAGCGCCGCGGCGCTACTTTCAAGCGCCACGGCGCTGGATTGTAGCGCCGCGGCCCTGCTTTCAAGCGCCGCGGTGCTGCCTTACTGCCAAAGGGGTTGAGGGGTTTTGGGTCACAAAATAACATTTTATTTTCTTTATCCTTGGCATCCTGAGGCTTTTGAGATCTTCTTTCCCACTCCTAGTGGTAATTGCCTCGCTCTAATCCTTGGGGTTCGTTTTTGTATCACTTAGAAATTTCCCCGATGATTGGGCCTTAATGGAATTGGCAAGTTGCCCAATTTGCATCTCAAGAGACTTCATAGTTGCACACATGTTACTACAATGTGTCTCTATGCTATTAAGTCTTGCTTCATCCTTGTTGAACTTTGTCCTATATTCCACAATGAAAGTGCTCACGAGATCCTCCAACGATGGTTTCTTCTCTACTATATTTTGATTAAATCCCGAGGAAGGTTGTAAGACATTTGTTGTGTTACCATAGGAAAAATTCTCATGATTACGGATTCCTGAATGATAGTGAGTAGGAAAGTAGTAATCCCCGATAATTGAGTTTTGGTTGTTGACATAGTGGCATTGTTCTTAATCAGCTTCACCACCAGAGAATGATGCATTAGCCATAGCCACTGATTCTTCACTTGAGGAGGATTCCTTAGTAGTCAATGCCAAGATTTGATTGGTCGAAGCCGCCATTTGTGGTGAAATAGCTACCCATAGGTCAACTTCATAAACGTCGACAACTTTCTTGAGTGTATTTCTCTCATTAGGCTATTGATAATTGTTGGAGGCCATTGTTGAAAAAACGATTCGGTGATCCTATGGAATTTTTAAAATTTTTATTTATCACTTAGAAACTTACTCAGGTTGATGTAAACAATAAATAGAATTCTAATTAAAATGCACCTATTGATGAACCAGAAGTAGCTTATCTGACTGGTCAAAAAAAAATCTCTACCTTCGAATCTTCAACACTATGTCTCTTCCTTCTAGTTGTGGTGTGTGTGGGCCACACACAACTTAGCAGAATACCACCACAATTACTGTCCTTCAAACCCTTCATGGATTCCACCATGCAGGACCCACCCTTGGCATAGTCGGGTCTTGTATTCGTTACTCATACATACTTTCCCTTTTGGCACCTAGTGTAACATTCGAAAAAACTCATTTGTTTAAATCAATAATTTAACTAAGATTTAAATGATGAATTTCATTAGCAATATTTCATATTTTGAAATTTTGAAATTTTGAAATTATGTTACAAAAATATAATGAAAATTCATGTGTATTTTGTGTGCAATTCTTAATGACTTGAGATACATTTTTCATGTACTAATTTTTCGAGTTAATATACTTAAGTACTTTGAGAAACAAAATTAATATCACATGCATTATGTTAAAAATCCAATTTTTGTGATAAAAATACCCATAAAATAAATATGGGAAAATAAAATAAAAATGCCATGTCAAAGTCCTAATCAGTATGAAAGATGAAAATATACCAGACAATTAAATTGGCATAGATTTTTATGTTAGTAGTCCACCCAATGTTAGTATTCAATATATAGAGTTATTCAGAGCAGTCAAATTAAAAACACAATAGAATTCTACAGAATTAGTTTCTACATAGACAGATGAACTAATATTAATGGAAATTAAACAGTATGGTTATACAGTGTATTGAGATATTTCTATACTAATAAGAAAAATATCTCATTTAAACCACCTGCCAAAACAGAAAATATACAGTTTTCATTCAAATTAGACTGACAAAGTAAGACACGGTATCCAAGATGTGTACTTTGTTCTAATCCACAAAATTGTGCAAAATTCTCTCTAATCTCCCCTAGCAAATCCAGTTTGGAGAAGCTCTTAGTGGTAAATTTTTTGTTGCAAAATGGTCCTTAACTCGTGGTCTCCTCCAAGTTTTGTTCATGAAGCAAAAATTCCTCCCTTTTCTCCTCTCTCAAAAACGCTTCTCTCTAGCCAAGTTCCCCTAAAAATTTTGTTGTTCCAAGCCCCTAAATCCTTACTAGATATAAGATTAGGAAGTTCGAAGAAGGATTGAAGAAGTTCAAGGAAGTTCTAAGAAAAATCAACTTTTCAAAGTGGGCTTTTGTCAAAGTTTGAAGTTTATACTAGATATTTATTTTTTTATATTTTATTCTTGAGGTTAAAAAGCTTTAGAGAACTTTTGCATCAAGAAGAGTGATTCTGCAACTTGGAGCACCTTGTTGGTCATTGACATTTCTGATATCGTCTGCACCTGGACACGACTCTTTTGGATTTTGCGACATGCAAAAAGAAGTGTGCCGGATTATTTTGCAAGCAAACAAGAAAATGAAACCCGATTTTCCACAGAGAGAGAGAGAGAGAGAGAGATCCGTTATGAACTCTTTTGACGATACAGGGTTTCTCCACTTGGGGTTTATCACACAAACGAAAATACACTGTTTTATGAAGACAAACCTTATATTTGTGCTTGCATTTTCTTTTAACGGCTTTAAAACGAAGTGAGAAAATCTCAAATTCACAATATCACACAATAACAACAGCGCTATAACTTTTCTTTTTTTTTTTCTCAAGTTATTTGGTTGATAATTAGGACAGATACACTTGGACACTTGCAGTTTTCAGGGACTGGCATACAGGGCAAACACCAATAAAGCCGTCACACTCCCTACATAAACACAGGTGCCTACAAGGCATCATCAACATTGAGACCTCCTTTGATCTGCATGCTCTGCAAGTCATGTGCTCCTTCAACCCCTGGTAATTCCTGGAAGCTGATTTCAGAGCTCCACCTGGGACGCTTAATAAATTATTCGGATCAATGTATGAAGCCGCATCGTCGACTTCACTATCTCCAAATCCTTCCTTCCCTTGGTCAGCACCCTGTGAAATTGCCTGCTGGAGGTTGCTCTTTAGAACATTTACCACCGACTCATTGTATTTCGCTCTATAGTGCCAACTCTGAGCTTCCATTGCCACCTGCTTTATTCTTTCAACCAGCTCCTTGTTCTTCCGGTTCATGTTCTCAATTTCAACGTCTTTCTCACGGAGTTTCTTGCTGACACCCTTTTCTATATCAGTAAGGAATGCAGCAATATGTCTTTGCTTCATGTCCCTGACCCCCTTTGCCAAATGTTCCTCCTGTTTGAAGAATGAGGAAACATCCATTTTAAAATGCGGAAACATGGATACCAAACCTTAGCACACGCAAACAAGTTGGAACTTATTTCGAACATCAAGTAGAATGTCACATAAGACTCAGAGGAACATGTTCAAATGTACTCGAAGGGTATTATTACCTGAATTTTCATGTACTGATCAAACTCTTCTTTCTGCCGATTGAGTTCCATTCCTAGATTGTCACCAAGGGAGTAGATGATTGTCGGTGCTGCTGTCATGCTTCCGCTTGCAGAAGTAACAGATGAGTTGCGTTCATCATCATCGTATGATAACCTTAAACCTGTTGAAACAGGATTTGGATTAGGAATGCTGGCCGAGCGATCAGCTTCATCTTGACAGACATTATAGTTCAGGGAAATCTGAAGCTTCTGCTGCCTGGAGATATCATCCATTTCCCTGCTTCGTTTATTAGGCCGAAGCATTGGATTAATATGTTCATTTCCAAAGTAATTTACTGGATCAACACCGCATCCATTTGGAACTGCAACATAAATTGCAAACTCATTATTCTCCAAGTTTAAGCTTCAAATAATGCAAGAGAACATGTAGGAAAAAAGCATGAATTTGACAAAGTGTCAACGCCTTAAGAGAAATGGAGTAAATCGCATCACAGACCAACACATGCAATCTACTAATTAATAATAATTAAAGGAAGTAAAATGTCAAACAATGTGCAGGTGTAGTAATGAAAAAAAGTACAGAAGCAAGTGGGAATTTTCAATCCGAGAGAGAGAGACAGAGAGATTTGCATCACTTCTTCCTGACGTTTCATCAGTTAGGTTTTTACTCCAATGAGATAGGACAACCTAAAAGCAGCAAGCTTGAGTTACTCTGTCTATAGCCTTTACAATCTAAAGCAAAGCGAATGTCATAGTGCCATTCAACAAAGAAGAATCATATAAAACCTAACTAAACACCAACATAAACAAACAGAATCAATGAAACATTAGAATCACATTGCAAAAGCTAAATGGAACTAACCATTTCCGAACAGCTGCAGCTGATTTGAAGCATTTGTTTGATATGGGAAATGGTTTTCATCGAGGAACATAGGAAGCACCGAATTACCATTGTTTCCTCCCAACATTTTTCTAGTAGACAAACTAATTCGCCTTAACTTATGTCGTCTTCAAAGTATACAGTTGAAGTAAACCAGAAGGATCCACCTGCAAGATAAGACGGGAAAAAATCAATCTAATATCAACAGGAACAAGATCATCTACTAAAAGCTGTGCTGCAACTCAAGAATTAAACTTATCCACACACATATTGAGGAAACAAAGTTTGTCAATCCGAATATGACAAAAAAAATGATAAAACTAAGCATCCTTATTCTATTCTTACTAGTATTCTCTTTTTTTAAGTGTGTCTTCATCCCAAAATGTTTATATAGTTCTAAACTAAAAATTATTCCATTAATAACAGGACTTTCTATAATCATAACATCGAACAATGCCTAGTCTTTATTTCTCCAAACTTTTATGTGGTTCAAAACTAAAAATTATTGACATCAATCCATGTGATAACACGAGATTCTTGCATAAGCTTAAGCATAAAGATACACCACACAAGTCTCAATCTTTTCTTTTCAAGTGATTTATAAATCCAAAAATGCTGAAACTTCAACGATTGCTACTTACCTACGTCAAGACACGCACAAGTTTCAATTTTCTAAACTTTTTGAAACGAAAAACAAGAAAGAAAAAAAGTTTTCAATTTTTACATCAGTTATGAAACTCTGAAAACCAATCTGAGACTAAACAATAAAAGACCACCGCAGGGCATATACAAAAAATAAAATTAAGCTTCAAAAACAGACTCAGGCAATCAGGCGTTGCAAACCAGAAAACTTGCATTGCTCTAAAAATAGTTGGTCAAACTGATTAACACCAGCCAAAAAATACATCAGCACTTATGCCAAGTCAAAAAATCCATACGCAGGAAGCATAATAGACAGCTAAAACAGAAAGTAAGAAAATCTAGTTCCTTTGTGAATTAACAGAATCCGAAACAGAGAAAAAGAAAAATTTGAAGAAAAACAAGAAATACCCAGAAGGTTGAACAAATCCATATACATGAATGTAAAGCAAAACATAAAGGGAATCACTGCAAAAGTCTTGCAAGAATTGGATTCAAGAGAATCTGGGAATAAGAAAAGAATCTCAGGAAGAAAACCATCCAGTTTGATCAGGTTTCAACAATAAAATTAGAAAATAATAGTTATTTCACAAGGTAACAAAAAAATCATCTTAAAAAAAAACCTTCATAGAACGCAAACCTCACCTCATCTCATCGAAGATTCCTTTCTACCTCCGTTAGATATAGAATCTTCCCAAAATAATCCCACAATTAAAAAAGCCAAAAAAAAAAAGGAAGAAAGAGAAATATAGCAAATTACCTCAAAGTAAGGAGCCTATAGATTCAATCTCAAGAAAATCAAGCTCCAACCCAGATCCTGTAATCCCATGCCAACTCCAAAAATCAAAACCCGGAAACCAAAAGAAACGCCTTTCGGAGAAGACAATAACAAACACTATCAACAAGAAGGATTTTTTTTCCTTGAAAAAAAAAAAAGATACCTCGAAAAATACAATGCTTTGTAGATAAGGAAAGAGGGACCGATCATCTAGGACCTTCCGTCACAGCGATCCAAGCTTACCCACCACCGCTAAAATGCCAGAAAAAAAAAATCTCTATTTTTTCTTTTGTGGGTTTAGTTAAAAATATATATAGACAAAGAGAGAAAAGAAAAAAAAAATCTGTAAATGGGTAACCGAAGAAGAAGGAAGATTAAGAAGGAATTTAATGGGAAAGAAATAGGAAAAGGAGAGGAATGGTAAGAGATGGAAAGAAGAGATGCGGTGAGAGTGAGAGAGAGAGAATTTTAGAGAGAGAGAGAGAGAGAGTGGCCAAATTATTAGTGAGTATGAAATGAATAAAATCGGTGGTGTGGTATAATTACGCAAACTGAATGCCGTTCTTTCTTTTCTTTCTTTCTTTCTTTTTTTGTCTTTTTATTATTTTCTTCCTTTTTTTATCCCCTCGTCCCAACAAAAAAAGAGATGATAATAATTACAAAATAGAAAGTAGACCCAAAGATAAATACTATGACATGAATAATACAATAATATATGAATATATATGTCCCAATTGGCAACGGAAGAGGGGAACAATCTCTCTAGAATTCCGCTCACTTATTATCCCCACCAACCTTTTTTTTTTGTAAATCAAATAACATATTCTCGGAATATTTGATTCATTTTTGTTTCCAATTAATTGACTCTATTATCAAAATTAGATACCCTTTGGCTTCGGCCGTCTGTCCAAAGATTGTTAGTTTGGTGATTTTGAAGTTTTGAACAGCACCCCAAATTGTGCTAGACTTTCGTTTGAAAAGGAAACAATTTTTATTAAAAAAAAAGTGTCCTTTCTCTAATTCAAATAATAAATTTAGAAAAAAAAAAGAATATAAAAAAACCCCTTCAAATTTCACCAAATATTTATGTCCACACAGAATATCAAAAATTAAGAGAAATAATTGTCAATTCAAGGCGTGTTCCATGACCTAATATTCGGATGAATTCTCCATTAGTTTTATATTTATTTTTTCACCTGCCGATAATTACAATAAATATTAATAAAAATAGGGGGCATTCGTGAATTATGAAGAGATGCTTAGGTGGTGGGTACGGTCGAGAATGAATGTTTCAGAGAGAATTAAATATAAAAGCGGGAAAGAGGGTGAATGTGTAGGGGGGTTTATTCAAAAAAAGAAAAAATGAAGTGGGGTTGAGTCATGGGCTGGCTGCACCACATGGGCCCCAGCCCAACTGGGCCCACTTTCGTTGGCGGGTAATTTTGGCGGGTGAGCAAACAGACACAGACGAGCTCCGCCCTTCATTCACGGAATTAGATACAACGGACCACCCACACTACCATAAACCATTTCGTATTCTAATAGATACATATAATCAATTCCAATTCCCAACCAAAGAATATATATATATATGTATATATATCTATATAAATTACATATATATATATACATATATAAATATGTGTGTGAGACATATATGGTTATCATGTTGGGGTGACCAGTGCCCACACTGATTCCAATATGTGAACCAGATAATCAAGCACCACGTTGATCCAACACCAGCTGTCCAATACCAATCATCTTCTAAGTTTATAAAAATATAAGAAAAGTAGAGAAGCATCACAAATTACAAAGCTATAAGCTTCTACTTAAACTAAGATTGACTTCTAATCTTTTTTTGGCTGGTAGCATAGGAGAAAGGATAAATCTGTTTTTTTTTTTTTTTTTAAAATATCTATTTATCAATTTATAATTTCCGACCACCTTTAATTTGTTTGAAGTAAAGGTTGTCATTCTCTCCAATAAGTTTAAGTTAGTCCTATCACGGCAATTATAGATCTATCTGCCACACAAATACAATGATACGTTTATGAAATAATCTGAGTACCATACCTTTTAGACCATCTCTAATAAAAATCACAATATCAATGTTATATTTACCATTAAAAAGTGTAAAAATAACATATTTGATATTATTTTATTTTATTTTATGTTTCAATGCATGATGTCATTTAGAATGTCATATTTACCTTTTGTTATAAAACTTGTAAAAGTAAACTTTTTACATTAAAACAATTAAAAAGTAATAATGTTGTAACTATTAAAGCAAAAAAATCAATCCAAATTTACTATATGTTAAATGTTGTGGCAGTTTGGTATTAAAAATTATATTGTATTCAAGAGCATTTTTTACAGTCAAATACTAAATTTGCCATTAGCATGTCAATTTGTTACTGCATCGGAGATGGTTGTATTTCTATTGCCTTGGAAACAAATTGAACGGAGAACACAAATTAAATGAGCAATTGCGAGATGAAAAAAGGACCCAATTCGGATTGAAAAGTTGATTTAATCCAACCGATTTTGGATCCAATCCCAATTCTAACCCATTTTTTTGCGTGAAAACCTTTGTTGTTTGGATTTTCTTTCATTTGCTTATCTCATAGATTATTGTTTTTGAGACGCATCTAAATACATTATTCAGTTTTTATACCATATTCATTGCACATCTAAATAGTAGTTCCAATTGCAATTTAAATAACATTTTGATTTTTACAATTTAAACAAAAAAAAATGTTCAAATCGTCTTGCTTAGAATACGCGAACCAAAAAAAAACATTTTTTTTTCACTAAAAATGTGAGTTTGAATTCATAAACTAAATGCCCTCTTTTATCTTTGCCCAAAAAACATTACAACTCTTTTTTTATTATTTTTTTATGCAAATACACAAAAAATTTACAACTTTCCGCGCTAAAAAAAAGGCTAAAAACAGAAAAATTACGCAATAGTGGACAAGTCTGAAATCATCACATGACATAATGTAAAATAACTTAAGACTAATAGCATTGAACACTGCTGGGGCCAAGTTGGATTGCTGATGGTGTTAGCTTAAAACTGTTCCGAATTAAATGTTGGGGAATTAGGCGACTCCTAATTCCAAGGATCGCAAGAACGAACAATTGCAGAAAAATAAATAGGAGAAAAGAAGAAAAGAGACACCAAATTTTTATACAGGTTCGTCCAAAATTGAGACTACGTCCTGTTTCTGCCGCTTGCAGATTCCACTATGATGAAGGAGATTACAGATTACAAGAGCAGTTTCTCACACACTCACAAATTGTGCTTACCAAAACTCTCTTCTATCTAACACCCAATGGGAATTTTTCTCTCTCTCTCAAGGATGGAGCTCTCAAGAATTTTGCCTCTCACAAAATTATGCCACTCACAATTTTCACACACACAACCCTAGCCACCTTGTGTCTATTTATAACCAAAGGAGGAGAAAATAGCAACTAATGGGAAACCCTAGTGGTTTCCCCTTTTTGGGACCTTTGAATTCGACTTTGATTCAAAACACATCGCGCAGCACAGCGCGTCAGCGCCGCGGCGCTCGAAACGAGCGCTGCGGCGCTCCCCTGCGGCGCCTAGGCGCAATTCACCTGGCGCCTAGGCGCCATCCTCTTTGAGCCTAGGCGTAAAGCCCTTGGCGCCTAGGCGCTTGCCACATTGCGCCTAGGCGCAATTCACCTGGCGCCTAGGCGCTCTCCACATGGCGCCTAGGCGCCCTCATCCCAGCGCCGCGGCGCTCTTCTGCCAGAGCCGCAGCGCTTGTTCTCTGCCTTCGAGGACGCGATTTTCTCCCTTTTCCTTCCTTTTGCTGGGTTGTCAACTTGATTTGGCTCCACATCTGCAACATTAAAAGCTCAAATTCTACCGAGAATAAAAAATATACGAATCCAAAAACTAAATAAGAATACATGAAATTACAGTGGTTCACCATCAACATTTGAGCTACGTCTATTTTCGATCGTTGCATAATAATTTACTATAATGATGAAGAAGTTATAAAAAACTAACAAGTGAGTTTTAACAAAGGGGCACACACTCATAATCTTTTGCCCAGCGTGATTATTTAAAAGGATATTGAATTTGACTCCATACCTTTTAACAAAAACTAACCAGATTAGTATACATAATAATTAAAAAATATATATTAGTATGCAGAGGGCTTTTGCCTCACAAGTCACAATTCTCAATCTTGACATTTTAAATCTGGTGAATCTAAAAACATAATAAAATCCCAACCATTTGATCTGGTTGGGCCAAATTATGAAAGACCCTTGTGTTTTGGAAAGCAAAAGGCTGGCCATGACCATGATCAAATTATAGCACCGTCCGCGCCCATTTGCTTTAATGCTAATCCATGTTTAGTGCTAATCTTCCCAACACAAATTAAAAATATTAATATTATATAATTAATAACAAGACAATTGAAACTGGAAGGTACTGCAAAAGGATAAGAAAAAAAGTAGTTGCTTTCTTAGATCCAAAGATATAATATAATCTAGAGAGTTTTGTCTGCATGCCAAACATGAATGGTTCTTATCGTGGAATTTCAATGTTAGAATTTTAATATAATAACATAATAGCGTTATGCACTGAGAAGCTGTGCTTTCACTGACCCATAAAAGTCTGCATAATACAAATCTTAGTGGAGGCGTTTTGTCAAAAAGCCGTGTTTGGATGGACTTTCAGACTTTCACATGCGCTTAACACGTTACCGTCGGCCACTTCAATTTTCAATTCACATGCCTTGGAGCACTGCATCATCTGATTAAGAATCGATTATTCTTCAGATTTTTCCCTTTTACTTTCAAGATTTTTTTGACAGGTACTTAAAAAAGTAACATGCATGTCTTTTTCAGTCATTAAAACTATATAAAAAAATAATTTTGACTACGTCTAATAATCAGAAGTAAAACATTATAGATAAGAATTCTCATTGGATCGGAGAAAAACGTTCTTTTTTTTTTACAAAATTACATGTTACATCAAATTTTTAAAAAATTTCACACTTAAAAAAATTCCATTATATTGTTATTTAAAATACTTGTTTAAGTTGCGTTTATATTTAAATATGCATAATTTTAATAAACAATGAGTTTTCAAAATATGGTATTTCCGAGAATTTTCCTTTATAGTGTGTGAAAAAAAAGGGTGGTGGGCCTATAACTGGTATACCCGTTCATTCATCACTGTAGCGTAAGCTTTAATGTAATAATTATTGTCTTATAAATAAGTTATAATTATTGCAATATACACATCAAAGTCCATAAATTATCACCCAACAAAAGCAGCGCGGAAACTCAAATTTTATTTCTGGAAGATACTCGGTTGTTTCAGTTACAAGGTATTAATTTTACCATGAGTTGAATGATATTTTCTCCTAACAATATCTTAGATTTAAGTTAGTTAAAGTAAGCAAAAATATATGAGCAATCCACTTGTATCTTAACAATTGTTAAGATATATAAATATATATATATATATGTCACGCCCCGGAGTACGGGAGGTGACGTGGCGGAATATTTAGATTAATTAAAAGAGAGTTTAATTGAAAACCGAGAGTTTGAGAATCAAATTAAATAAAAATTAAGAAGATTTTCCACCACATTTGATAAAAGAATTTATAAATATTAAGCAAATAATAATAATTGAATAAAAACCGCGAATATGGGTTCCACAACCCACAACTTGTGCACATACATGGTTCTGACAATATCATAAATACAATTACAGTCCAAGTACAAATAAAGTTAAGTCTTACATGCCTTGATTAACAAATACAGAATGTAAACAAATTCTCCTATTGCTCCTGAGTTCGGTCCGAAGAATCTTCTCCAAACCTAAATGGGAAACCACCTAGAAGGGGGGGGGAATTTAAAACAGTAAAACGTGAGCGAAAGGCTCAGTAGGACTAAGTTTTATAAAATAATTTAATGCAAAGAAACATAGCATTATCAGGAGTTATACGGAAAGAAACTCGAATAAATAAATAAATAAATTGAGTAGAGCCGTTCTGACACAGAACAGTCTACTCGTCAATTCAAAACACCAGTTTACATTTACCTAGGCAAACCATGATATCACCACCGTAGTGGCCCAGCTGGGTTTCGGGACCTGCCCCCAAGGTCGATCACGACCCGATCTCTGATATGGCATCATGCCCATGTGGTTATTATCATTATCATTCAAAACCCAATTACCGAGTGTTGTCAATTACATTCATTATGAAATTCATTTCATGTCACGGTATATAAAAATATAACCGATAAAATCATTTTCAAACAACCGTTGAAAACATTTTGATAGAAATCATTTTCAAAGCCAAATCATTTCAAAACCAGGCTACCAAAGAAATAGGATAGAAGTCCTACCTCAGTACTCGTGCCGGTACCCCACACCGTAATCCCGATCCGCTATACGTTAGCTCCACGGAACCACGAACAATCCTAGATACAAACTAAGTCAATCAATATCTAGTTCGAGACATTCTATGTTACCAAATCATTTCATGATGTCCTAGTGTGCCATTTGTATCATTAAAATCATCCTATAAGGTTGGGATTTAAATTAGGGTTCAAAACAGTGAAATCGGGTAAAAATCACAAAATTTTCCATGCCTCGGTCGGCCTGCCGGACGCCCTGCTTCGGCCTGCCGAACTGCACAGTTCGGCCTGCCGGAAACGAGGTTCGGCCTGCCGAACATTTCCCCAGATTCGGCCTGCCGGTCGGAAGAACACCGGCCTGCCGATCATGAACTTCGGCCTGCCGAACATGAACTTCGGCCTGCCGAACTGGGAAGATCCAGAAATCCCAGCCACGGGTTTCTCGATCCCCAAAATCCAAATCTGAATTCCAACCTGTTTTTCTCAAATCCCAGGCATGAAAAACAACTATAGTTGATAGAAAAACATTCTAAAACATGTTTGGAATCATTTAAACAACATTTGAACTCAAAATCTTCAAAAATCCGAAAATGAGAAAAAGAGGAGAAAAATGAAAATCTTGAATCCAATCCGTTTTTCTTCAATCTAGGTTTAGATTCTAGTTGTTCTAAGCTCATTTAACACAAATCCACGGTTTTCTAAGCTAAAACAAACTTAGATTTCAAAAACACACAAAATTGAAAATTTTGAAAAAGTTTAGAAATTTCGAATCTAACCTCGAATCGAAGCTTCAATCCGCGTTCTCGGTCGCCGAATCACGTCCCCGAGCTTCCTCCTTGCTGTTCCGAAGCTTGGATTCGAATGGAAATCAAAAATTTGAGAGAGATTGAGAGAGAGAGAGAGGCTGCCGAGTGAGAGAGAGGGAAGAGAGAGAGAGAGCCCGTGAGAGTGAAGAGAGAGAGAGAGAGAGGAGAGAAATAAATAGAGAAAATCGGTGGGCGGTTTTACTGTGCGAAAACCATGTGCCGCCCACGGTTTTGTAAAACAGAGTATTTTTAACATTTTACAAATTGTTGTGTTTTAAAACTCAAAACATCATTTTAAATCATCAAGGAATCTTTTGAACACATCAATTTAACAAAACAACCAAAAACTAAAAAATCCAACCAAATAATCTAATTAAAGTTAAAACTTTAATTATGGCACACTAATTCATCATTTACATTACATTAACATTAAATAAATTTCGGGACGTTACAGCTCTCCACCCCTTAAAGAAATTTCGTCCTCGAAATTTACAACTCATCTCAAAAGCAAAACAAATGCGGATATAACTCCCGCATACCCGACTCTAGTTCCCAAGTGGCTTCATCAACACCGTGATGCTGCCACACGACCTTTACCAACGGTATCTCACGACGACGCAAGCTAATCACTTTCCGGTCGATGATCTGAATCGGCACTTCTTCGTACGTCGTATCCTCCTGAACCTGCACATCGCGAAACGATACTATCTTACCCTGCTCAGGTGGACACTTCCTAAGCATCGACACATGAAACACATCGTGCACATGAGAAAGTTCGGGCGGAAGATCAAGCCGATAAGCGACCACACCAACACGCTGAGTGATCTCGAACGGCCCAATATACCTCGGCGCGAGTTTCCCACTCACCCCGAACCGCATAGTTCCCTTACGAGGTGACACCCTCAAGAGAACAAAATCTCCAACCGCGAACTCTAAAGGTCTACGTCTCCTATCCGCGTAGCTCTTCTGCCGACTCTGAGCTGCTCTCAACCGATCCCGAATCACCGCGACTTTCTCATTGCTGTCACGAATCTCATCTGGCCCAAGAATAACTCTATCCTCCGGCTCGGCCCAACACACAGGTGACCGACACGGTCGCCCATACAACGCCTCAAATGGTGCCATACCGATACTCGCCTGATAACTGTTGTTGTACGCGAACTCCGCCAAATGCAAACATTGCTTCCAATTCCCGCCGAAGTCCAACGCACAAGCACGCAACATATCCTCGAGAACCTGAATAACCCGCTCAGACTGCCCATCAGTCTGAGGATGAAACGCCGTACTGAAGTTCAAATCTGTACCCAAAGCCTCCTGAAAACTCCTCCAGTACTTAGCATTAAACCTGGTGTCTCGATCAGAGGTGATGGACAAAGGAACTCCATGCAACCTCACAATGTTTTGCATATACAATTCCCCGAGAATTGTAACACCCGTATTTTTAACGGGCATAATTTTGTAAAATTTAATGAATAAAATGTGACTATTTAAAATTACTAAGTTGTTTATGATCATTTAAAAAAAATACCATTTTAGTATTTTCTTACCAAGTCTTCCTAAGAAACATTCAAAACTTACCAACACTTACTTCTACCAATCTTGTCTCCCTAAATTATTGCTCAATTATATAGACTTCTTCTCATTTTGCTAAAGGTATCCGAAGGGGACATTGAATTATTTTCCGTCAATTCATAGAAGACATGGAGATATTTCTCAACCACCTAATTAATTATTTCCTTATCTTCTTCTATAATTCACTCCAATTATCCCCTCAATTATGTTGGCATTATTTGCTAAAAGTCTTCATGGGAGACAAGATGATATTTTCCTTTAAGACTCTTTTGTTTCTTCTTACAACTTTTCCCCGTAAACATCTCATTCCTCTTAAGCATTTTGATATCTTTTTATTTAACTATCACCACCTTCTTCTCTAGTTCTCATTCTCTCCCTTCTCACTTCAAATTTCTAACTAAAGACATAGAGCACAAAGCTCTCTTTGTGGCCAAGACAATTATAATTCCCAACGATGATCGAGGCGGTTTTAAAGTTAATTCAAGCTTGATTGATAACCCAAACTTTGGTGCTTTTCAAAGAAGTTTTGAGGTAGGTTTTCTTTAATCTAAACTTAGTTTTTAGTATGCATTTTCTCCATGTTTAATGCATAAAAATACTTTAATGGCACTAGTAGACGGGTTTACACATAACTCACTTATGAATGTGATTATACGTTGTGCTTTAGTTTTAATTGTCCTTATGCATGCCTTAGGGTCAAGGATGTGTGGAGCTAACGTTAATTGATTCCAGGATTAAAAGATTGTTGATAAGCTTGAAAGGTAGGGATTCTATTACTCATTTTTGTGAGGTTTTTATAGAATTAAAATTGATTGTTTTGCCGCAATATATATATATCTATGTTGAACTGATATTATATGAGTATCACATATGAAACTATGACATGGACTCGTCTTGTATTGTACGGCGAGGAACATAATGAATTGACATATGTTATAAATTGAGAAGCATGGTTAGGAAAACTGACTCTATTAATAATGATTTAATATAGAGAAATGGTGAGACATGAAGAGGGCGGCGGTTACGTCCTTGGGCATGAATACCCAAAAAGGTAAAATAGGGGGAAGGTGATGACGCTTCCTTGGGTTGAAAGTCCCAGAACACACTGTACAGGAATTGATTTGGTGAGGACTCGGGGCTTGATGTCCCCTCACCGGAACACCCTTGGAATGTTTATGGGGTGATCAAGTGCGCCCATTTGGGTTTCGATGAGTTGAGTGATACTCAATTTAACATGGATACCTAGGAACAATGATGATTGGTAATATTTGTATAAATGTGTAATTATGACACTTGGTAATGATTAACTACGGTATCCATAAGATGTGATCATAATAAACCTCATAATCTGGAATATGATGTAACCTACTAACCATGCAGTTTTTAATGTGGTAATGGATAAACCATAAGGTGAGTCATGATTTCCCTACTGGGCATGTCGATGCTCATCCCTATCATATCTTCATATCTCAGGTGGAACTCAGTGCAACATATTTGAAGAGGAATAAGCGAAAACAATCCTGCTGTTTTCGTGTTAGAAGACCCTGTTTAATTACAACTTATCTACAACATGTAAGAGTTGTATTATTTTTTTTTATGGCTGTGTTAAGTTATTTGGGAATTGTACTATGGTGATGATGACTGTAATTATATATATTTGGTGCTACACTAAAAACTGTGGTTTGTATTTAAAACGTTTATTTTTATTTTTCTTGTTGTTTAAAGACCCATGGGCATTGTTTAATTGATTTAAATAATATAAAATTTAAAATTATTTTTATTTATTTAAAACTGTTAACCCCCACATAGGGGTGTTACAGAATTTTTGGTATCAGAGCCTAGGTTCGATTAACCTAGGGGGTATAGCACCACCTTAAAAATTAATCTTTGGGAATGGTTTTAAAGTTAGGTGTTAATGTCATCATCATTTGGTACTGATCCTAGTTAAATTTTCGCAGCCAGTAGAAACTATGCCACCAAGACGTCAAATGCAATCGTCTGAGCTATCACAACCGGTTGAACATGCTCAAGAAGTTGAGCAACCGGAACCGATGGAACAAGCTCAAGAAGATGAGCAACTACGACATGCAACACAATCCCCGCCAGCTGCACCAGAAGTAAATAATTTAGGACAAATTCTTCAAGCATTACAAAATGTGCAAAGACCTGTGGAGGTTCGTGATCCCGAACAACGACATCTAACTCTGTTGAAGGAGTTTATGAAGCAGAAACCACCCACATTTAGTGGAGAACCTAACCCGGTCATAGCAGAACAATGGCTAAAGGCAGTCAAAAAGAAGTTGGACACCTTGAGGATTCCACGGGAGTATTGGGTTAGCTTTTCAACATATATATTTGAGGGTAAAGCCGAAGAATGGTGGGATCTTCAGAAAGACGACTATGATGTGCCGAATCTTACATGGGAGCAGTTCGAAACCATTTTTCGCAACACCTATATTCCTCAGAGCCATAGGCAAGCAATGATGCGAGAATTTGAAAACCTGGTGCAGGGAGATACAACAGTTGCTGAATACCATGCTCGATTTATAGAATTGTCTCGCTACAATCCCGGGGCTGTATCGGATCCAATGGCGAGATGCGAAAAATTTAGAAATAACCTGAGGCCAAAAATCAGACAAATGATAGCTGCTGTTCCATCAACAGATTTTCTTGATCTAGTAGCTGCGGCACAGCGGGCAGAGACAGAACTAAATAACTCCTATGGAGAGTATAAGGGTTCTGGTGGGCGTCAAAGGAAAATAAGTAAGAAAGAGAAGTCACAAGGGCAAGTCATTCAACATAGTGGAGTGACTATTGGTGGTGGATCTTCTGGCAGTGGTCGTTTCCAACCGTATGCTTGTCATAACTGTGGACAAGTGGGACATCTGAGGAGAAATTGCCCTAACCGCCCTACACAATCATCCTTTGCACCAAGGCCACAAGGAAGTCATTTTGGCTCCACTGTTTGGGGAGGGAGTCAAAATCGTGGAGCGCCTCAGCAAAACACTCCAGCTTCCCAAGTCTCAGTAACTCAACCTCGAGGGTTCCAGCCTCAGTACAACTATCAACAGCGGCCACAGGGTTCCAATTTTTATGCTAATCAGAACTTCCAACCGACTCCACAAGGCTCAGTGAATCAAAGGCCATATTTTTCTGGGAGAAATAATAATAAGGCTAGTAGTAGCCAAGGAAACCGAGGAAAAAGTGATAAAGAAAAAGCACCAGCACAAGCTTATGCAATTACGGCTACAACTGGACAAGGAAAACAGGCTGATCACTCAGTTGTAGACGGTATGATTCACGTGTCTCATTCTTGGGCTCATGTATTATTTGACACTGGTGCCACTCATTCATTTATATCTATGTTATTTGCTTCCGTACTACAATTAGAAACTGAGACATGTAGTTCATCATTAACCCTTAGTACACCAATGGGCGGGATAGCTGAAGTATCCATAATTTGTAAATCAGTGTGTATTGTTATAGGAGAACATAAACTATCGGCTGACCTATATGTAATAACTATGACAGAGTTTGATGTAATATTAGGAATGGATTGGCTAACTAAATACCAGGCAATAGTAGATTGTCATAGGAAACGTGTCTCTTTATTCACCAAGAATGGACAAGTCATCGAATTTCAGGCAAAAACAGGAACAGTGACGCCAGCCCCGGTGCTAAAGGCTTGTATTGGAGGACGAAGGAATTTCACCAATCTTGGGACGATCTTTGCTTCAGATGGAGAACTAAAGAAGAGTGACCTATCCTCTCACACTCCTGTGGTGGATGAATTTTCAGATGTTTTTCCAGATGAATTGCCCGGACTTCCGCCTGATAGAGAAATTGAGTTTGTCATCGACTTAACTCAAGGAGCAGCGCCTGTTTCTATTGCCCCGTATCGAATGGCACCTGCTGAGAAAGTGGAATTGAGGAAGCAGTTGGACGAATTACTGGAAAAAGGATTTATTCGACCAAGTACATCACCTTGGGGAGCTCCAGTACTTTTTGTGAAGAAACATGACGGATCGTTGAGGCTCTGTGTCGATTATCGCCAGCTTAATCGATTGACTATCAAGAACAAGTACCCTCTACCCCGAATTGATGAGTTGTTCGATCAGTTAGGAGGATCTTGCTATTTCTCAAAGATTGACTTACGATCCGGATATCACCAACTGAAGATAAGAGAAGAGGACATTCCAAAGACAGCTTTTCGGACTCGCTACGGTCATTTTGAGTTTCTTGTCATGCCTTTCGGGTTGACTAATGCACCAGCGGCTTTCATGGACTTGATGAACCGTGTCTTTCGACCGTACTTAGATCAATTTATCATTGTTTTCATAGATGATATCTTGATCTATTCTAAAAACGAAGAAGAACATGCTGAGCATTTGAGGATCGCTCTACAAACGTTGAGAGAACATGGTCTTTATGCAAAAAGAGAAAAATGTGATTTCTGGATGACGAAGGTCAAGTTCCTTGGACACGTTGTCTCTGAAGAAGGCATCTCAGTGGACCCCTCCAAAATTGAAGCAGTGCTAAATTGGGAACGACCAAAGAACGTGTCAGAGATTCGAAGTTTCCTCGGACTAGCTGGATACTATCGACGCTTCGTAGAGAATTTTTCAAAGATTGCTTCTCCATTAACAAAACTCACAAGGAAGAATGTCAAGTTCGTGTGGGATGATAAATGTGAAGAAGCATTTGAGGAACTGAAACGAAGACTCACTAGTGCACCTGTGCTGATTATACCTAACAACGAGGAGCCTTACACAGTATACACTGATGCCTCAGGAAACGGTTTGGGTTGTGTGTTAATGCAGCATGGACGAGTAGTTGCCTACGCCTCACGCCAGTTGAAACCCCATGAGAGGAACTACCCCACACATGATCTTGAGTTAGCTGCTGTGGTTTTCGCACTCAAAATTTGGAGATGTTATCTATATGGCGCAAAGTTCGAGCTATATTCAGATCATCAAAGTCTGAAATATTTGTTTACTCAAAAGGATCTCAATCTAAGGCAACGAAGATGGACTGAGTACATGGTGGACTATGACTTTAGTATCCAATATCATCCTGGAAAAGCAAATGCCGTGGCAGATGCTCTAAGTCGTAAGAACAACGGACGTATAGCCAGTTTAGCATTGGAAGATTGGAGACGAGTCACCATCGCCGACTTCAACTTGCAATATTATGAAGATAACGAGAGAGCTTTCTTATTCAATGTGATAGCAACTCCTACGTTAATTCAGAAAGTAAAACAAGGACAATGGCACGATGAAGGATTACGTAGGGTTTGGAAACAAATACAAAATGGAGAACAACTGGATGGATGGCAGATTGAGCCAGAAGGATTTTTACTTTACAAAGGAAGATTAGTTGTTCCAGAGGATCCATATCTCAGGCATGCGGTGCTAGATGAGGCTCACCGTTCAAAGTTTGCTATTCATCCTGGAAGCACAAAAATGTATATGGATCTAAAACGACAATACTGGTGGCGAGGAATGAAACGAGATGTAGCAACCTTTGTCTCTAAGTGCATGACGTGCCAACAGGTTAAAGCGGAACATCAAAAGCCTGGAGGCGAGTTGAGGAGCTTACCTATTCCAGAATGGAAGTGGGATCATGTGACAATGGACTTTGTTACTGGATTTCCTAAGACTCAAATAGGGCATGACGCCGTTTGGGTAATTGTAGATCGTTTAACTAAGACAGCCCACTTCATCCCAATCAGAACTAATTATAGTGTCTCAAAATTATGTCAATTGTACGTGGAAAAGGTAGTGACATTGCATGGAGTGCCAATGTCAATAGTTTCCGATAGAGATACACGTTTCACGTCAAAATTTTGGAGAGGATTGCAGAGGGCCTTGGGAACTCAATTGAATTTTAGTACAGCTTTTCATCCTCAAACAGATGGACAATCTGAACGTGTCATTCAGATTCTCGAGGATATGCTTCGGGCTTGTGTGCTGGACTTTGGAACAAATTGGGCTGCACAGCTGCCATATGTTGAATTCGCATATAACAACAGTTACCAAGCAAGTATTAGAATGGCTCCATATGAGGCCTTATATGGTAGACCTTGTAGATCTCCATTGTGTTGGGCTGAAAAGGAAGAGCGTCTTGAACTTGGGCCTCAGTTTATCAGAGAAACAACGGACAAGATCCAGATTATTCACGAACGTCTTCAGACAGCTCAAAGTCGACAAAAGAGTTATGCAGATAAGAGGAGGCGACCTTTAGAGTTCATGATCGGAGACTTTGTGTTCTTAAAAGTGAAACCAAAACGAGGTGTATCTCGATTTGGTGTTAAAGGAAAGTTAGCACCAAGGTATACAGGACCGTTTGAGATTGTGGAACGCATTGGAACGTTGGCATACCGTTTAGACCTACCACCACAATTGTCTCATGTACATAATGTGTTTCATGTATCGATGTTGAGAAAGTATGAACCCGACCCTTCACATGTGATCATGTGGACAGATGTGCCAATTCAAGGAGATACGAATTATGAAGAAATTCCAGTTCAAATACTGGATCATGAAATAAAATTATTACGTCGTCGTGGAATTCCTCTGGTGAAAGTGATGTGGCAACACCATGATGTGGAGGAAGCCACATGGGAACTTGAATCTGAAATGAGAGAAAAGTACCCACATTTGTTTTAACATTGTAATCAGTGTACGAAATTGCGAGGACGAAATTTTTATAGGAGGGGAGAGCTGTAACACCCGTATTTTTAACGGGCATAATTTTGTAAAATTTAATGAATAAAATGTGACTATTTAAAATTACTAAGTTGTTTATGATCATTTAAAAAAAATACCATTTTAGTATTTTCTTACCAAGTCTTCCTAAGAAACATTCAAAACTTACCAACACTTACTTCTACCAATCTTGTCTCCCTAAATTATTGCTCAATTATATAGACTTCTTCTCATTTTGCTAAAGGTATCCGAAGGGGACATTGAATTATTTTCCGTCAATTCATAGAAGACATGGAGATATTTCTCAACCACCTAATTAATTATTTCCTTATCTTCTTCTATAATTCACTCCAATTATCCCCTCAATTATGTTGGCATTATTTGCTAAAAGTCTTCATGGGAGACAAGATGATATTTTCCTTTAAGACTCTTTTGTTTCTTCTTACAACTTTTCCCCGTAAACATCTCATTCCTCTTAAGCATTTTGATATCTTTTTATTTAACTATCACCACCTTCTTCTCTAGTTCTCATTCTCTCCCTTCTCACTTCAAATTTCTAACTAAAGACATAGAGCACAAAGCTCTCTTTGTGGCCAAGACAATTATAATTCCCAACGATGATCGAGGCGGTTTTAAAGTTAATTCAAGCTTGATTGATAACCCAAACTTTGGTGCTTTTCAAAGAAGTTTTGAGGTAGGTTTTCTTTAATCTAAACTTAGTTTTTAGTATGCATTTTCTCCATGTTTAATGCATAAAAATACTTTAATGGCACTAGTAGACGGGTTTACACATAACTCACTTATGAATGTGATTATACGTTGTGCTTTAGTTTTAATTGTCCTTATGCATGCCTTAGGGTCAAGGATGTGTGGAGCTAACGTTAATTGATTCCAGGATTAAAAGATTGTTGATAAGCTTGAAAGGTAGGGATTCTATTACTCATTTTTGTGAGGTTTTTATAGAATTAAAATTGATTGTTTTGCCGCAATATATATATATCTATGTTGAACTGATATTATATGAGTATCACATATGAAACTATGACATGGACTCGTCTTGTATTGTACGGCGAGGAACATAATGAATTGACATATGTTATAAATTGAGAAGCATGGTTAGGAAAACTGACTCTATTAATAATGATTTAATATAGAGAAATGGTGAGACATGAAGAGGGCGGCGGTTACGTCCTTGGGCATGAATACCCAAAAAGGTAAAATAGGGGGAAGGTGATGACGCTTCCTTGGGTTGAAAGTCCCAGAACACACTGTACAGGAATTGATTTGGTGAGGACTCGGGGCTTGATGTCCCCTCACCGGAACACCCTTGGAATGTTTATGGGGTGATCAAGTGCGCCCATTTGGGTTTCGATGAGTTGAGTGATACTCAATTTAACATGGATACCTAGGAACAATGATGATTGGTAATATTTGTATAAATGTGTAATTATGACACTTGGTAATGATTAACTACGGTATCCATAAGATGTGATCATAATAAACCTCATAATCTGGAATATGATGTAACCTACTAACCATGCAGTTTTTAATGTGGTAATGGATAAACCATAAGGTGAGTCATGATTTCCCTACTGGGCATGTCGATGCTCATCCCTATCATATCTTCATATCTCAGGTGGAACTCAGTGCAACATATTTGAAGAGGAATAAGCGAAAACAATCCTGCTGTTTTCGTGTTAGAAGACCCTGTTTAATTACAACTTATCTACAACATGTAAGAGTTGTATTATTTTTTTTTATGGCTGTGTTAAGTTATTTGGGAATTGTACTATGGTGATGATGACTGTAATTATATATATTTGGTGCTACACTAAAAACTGTGGTTTGTATTTAAAACGTTTATTTTTATTTTTCTTGTTGTTTAAAGACCCATGGGCATTGTTTAATTGATTTAAATAATATAAAATTTAAAATTATTTTTATTTATTTAAAACTGTTAACCCCCACATAGGGGTGTTACAAGAATCTTCCTGGAACATGTCGACCTAAACGGAATGAAATGCGCCGATTTCGTCAACCTGTCGACCACAACCCAAACTGCATCATGCCGCTGCTCCGTCCTCGGCAAACCTGTGAGAAAATCCATCGTCACATGCTCCCATTTCCACCCTGGAATAGGAAGCGGCTGAAGCTGACCTGTAGGCTTCTGATGCTCGGCTTTCACCTGGAGACACGTCGAACACTTGGCCACGTACTCGCGAACATCTTTCTTCATGCCTCTCCACCAATAGTGCCTCTTCAAATCACGATACATCTTGGTGCTCCCCGGATGAATAGCAAACTGAGACCTATGAGCTTCATCTAGAACGGCTTTCGTCACCTCGGCGATAACTGGAACTGCAAGACGCTCCCGGAAGTACAACGATCCATCTGCATGCACGCTCCATTCCTCGAACTGCTCCCCGTTCTGAATCCGCGACCAAATCCCCTGCAAATGTCGATCCTGCCACTGACCTTGCTTCACCATCCGAACAAGAGCTGGAGTCGCTTCCACATGATACAACAAAACTCGATCACCGTCGTCATGATACTGTAGCCGATACTCACTCACTGTCGCATCCCTGCTCCAGTCCTCAAAAATCAAACAAGCGAGAATCCCTGAAGACTTCCTGCTAAGCGCGTCCGCTACCACATTAGCTTTTCCGGGATGATACTGCAACACGAAATCATAATCCTCCATGTACTCTACCCATATGCGCTGCCTCAAGTTGAGATCCCTCTGAGTGAACAAATGCCTCAAACTCTTGTGATCGGAGAAGACCTGAAATGACGCTCCATACAAGTAACATCTCCAAATCTTCAGCGCGTAGATCACCGCTGCAAGCTCTAAATCGTGAGTAGGATAATTTCGCTCGTGAGGTCGTAGCTGTCTCGATCCGTACGCAACCACACGTCCATGCTGCATCAACACGCATCCAAGTCCGCGCCCTGAAGCATCAGCATAAACCTCATACGGCTCATCACTACTAGGAATAACTAATACTGGAGCTGAAGTCAACCGGTTCTTCAATTCCTGAAAAGCAGACTCACAGTCTTCATCCCACTCAAACCTGACGTTTTTCCTGATCAACCTCGTCAATGGAGCTGCAATCTTCGAAAAGTCCTTTACAAATTTCCTGTAATATCCAGCAAGACCTAAGAAGCTGCGAATCTCCGCTACATTCCTTGGTCGTTCCCACTCCAATATAGCTTCAATCTTGGACGGATCCACTGAAATACCATGCTCCGAGATGACATGACCCAGAAATTTGACCTCGGTCAACCAGAACTCACACTTTTCCCTCTTAGCATACAACTGGTGCTCCCGCAAAGTCTGAAGCACGATCCGAAGATGCTGCTCATGCTCCTCCCAAGTCTTAGAATACACAAGAATATCATCGATGAACACGATCACAAACTGATCCAGATACGGCCTAAAAATCCTGTTCATCAAATCCATAAAAGCTGCTGGAGCATTCGTCAACCCGAAAGACATAACCAGAAACTCGAAGTGCCCATACCGAGTCCTAAAAGCTGTCTTGGGAATATCCTCTTCCTTGATTCTGAGCTGATGATAACCTGACCGCAAATCAATCTTCGAGAAGTATCGCGAACCTCCCAACTGATCAAATAGCTCATCAATCCTAGGCAAAGGATACTTGTTCTTCACCGTAACACGATTCAACTGCCGATAATCCACACATAACCTGAGAGTCCCATCGTGCTTCTTAGCGAACAAAACTGGTGCTCCCCACGGAGATGTGCTATTCCGAATATATCCTCTATCAGCAAGCTCCTGAAGTTGCTTCCTCAATTCCTTCATTTCTGCCGGCGCCATCCGATAAGGTGCCACAGAAATCGGTAATGTCCCTGGAAACAACTCGATACCAAACTCAATCTCCCGATGCGGTGGTAACCCTGATAACTCGTCGGGGAAAACATCCTCGAACTCATCAACCACTGGAATCGCTACACTATTACTCGAAACATAGGGCTCGCAATCTAGATTGGCAAGAAAAGCAAAACAATCTAGATTCCTTCGCCCTCCTAGACATGACTTCATAAGACGCTCACTCATTAGCCAATCATCACCACCCTGGTAAGTGACTACCGTCCCACTATCAGACACTAGGGTCACTTCTCTAAGTTGACAGTCCACAACTGCACTATACCTGGACAACCAGTCCATCCCTAAAATCACATCATAGGAACTCATGGGGAGTATAATCGAATCACTTTTCAAAATCTCATCCCCAATCTTTATTTTACATGATTTACACATACAATTCACACACACCCGCCCCAAGGGAGAAGTTATAACTAGGGGTTCATTAAACTCTTCTACTTCTAATCCCAAGGCATGTACAAAGGAACTCGAAATGAGAGAATGAGAGGCACCGGTATCAAATAAAACGCGAGCTAGAGATCTAGAAACCAAAACCATACCATCGACAACCGCGTTACCAGTCTGAGAATCTGACCCTCCAGATGCCATTGCATGAACCTGCACTGGCGCCTTCCCTTTTCCTCTACCGATATTGCTGGGTCCTGCATTACTCGGCCGATACTGCTGAGATGGAGACGACTGCACACTACCTGTACTCGGAGCTCTATACTGAGGAACACTACGCTGAAAATACTGCGGCTGCTGTCCCCGTGCCGGATATGAGAATTGCTGAGGAGAAAACTGCGGATACTGCAACTGCGGGTACTGCGGAGGCGGAGGTAGGGTCTGAGGCTGAGGCTGAGACGAACGACTGGCATCCTCCCCGGTCTGCGATCCAAGACGAGCACTCCTGATCGGGCAATTCCTCTTGATGTGTCTGGGCTGCTGACAGAAATGACAATGAAAGCTGTAGGGGTTGCTGCGCCCGCTGCCAGACGAACTGCTGCTGCCACTGGTCGCACCGCCTTGCTTGCCTTTCCCCGAAGCTGGACGACTACTGGTGCTCTTCCTGCCACTCCTCTGCGGTCCTCCTGAAGCCTTGGCTCGGTCCTCACAATACTGCACGTAATCATTCTCCACGGAGATCGCCGACGACACAAGCTCTCCGAAACTTCTAAGCCGTAGAGCAACCAACTGCCGCCGAATAGGAGCCTTGAGTCCTTCCTGAAACTTGATGCATTTCTCGCGCTCCGATGCCACAGCTGATGGAGCAAACCTAGCCAACTCGCTAAACTTTGCCTCGTACTCCCGAACTGAAAGATCACCCTGCTGCAATCTATAAAACTCAGCTGCTTTCTGATCTCTATACCCCTGCGGAAAATACCGATCATAGAACAGATCCTCGAACTTGTCCCAACCGATATCGCCACCGCGCTCCAGACGCTTAGTTTGTTTCCACCAGGTGTTAGCGCCACCCTCGAGCTTATACGCCGCAAACTCCACACGATACTCCTCAGGCACACCAAGGGTATCAAGATGCTTCAAGATCGAATCCAACCAATATTCAGCTAACTGCGGATCCCCATTGCCATCAAAAGTCGGAATAGACGCCCGCCGAAATTCCTTAAAGAAGGCATGCCGACTACCAACACTGGAGTCTTCCGGTCTAGTCCTGGCTGCCATCTGCCGGAAAGCCGCAATCATAGACCTCATCAGGCCCTCATCATTTCCGAACTCGGCGTCAGCTGTCGAACGACGTCTAGGTGCCATTCTCTCACTTCTGAAAACAAAATTTGGACTGTCAGAGGTATTTCATTGTCAAACCTATGTGTGCACAATTCCCAAGGTTCATAACCTTGAGCTCTGATACCATTCTGTCACGCCCCGGAGTACGGGAGGTGACGTGGCGGAATATTTAGATTAATTAAAAGAGAGTTTAATTGAAAACCGAGAGTTTGAGAATCAAATTAAATAAAAATTAAGAAGATTTTCCACCACATTTGATAAAAGAATTTATAAATATTAAGCAAATAACAGTAATTAAATAAAAACCGCGAATATGGGTTCCACAACCCACAACTTGTGCACATACATGGTTCTGACAATATCATAAATACAATTACAGTCCAAGTACAAATAAAGTTAAGTCTTACATGCCTTGATTAACAAATACAGAATGTAAACAAATTCTCCTATTGCTCCTGAGTTCGGTCCGAAGAATCTTCTCCAAACCTAAATGGGAAACCACCTAGAGGGGGGGATTTAAAACAGTAAAACGTGAGCGAAAGGCTCAGTAGGACTAAGTTTTATAAAATAATTTAATGCAAAGAAACATAGCATTATCAGGAGTTATACGGAAAGAAACTCGAATAAATAAATAAATAAATTGAGTAGAGCCGTTCTGACACAGAACAGTCTACTCGTCAATTCAAAACACCAGTTTACATTTACCTAGGCAAACCATGATATCACCACCGTAGTGGCCCAGCTGGGTTTCGGGACCTGCCCCCAAGGTCGATCACGACCCGATCTCTGATATGGCATCATGCCCATGTGGTTATTATCATTATCATTCAAAACCCAATTACCGAGTGTTGTCAATTACATTCATTATGAAATTCATTTCATGTCACGGTATATAAAAATATAACCGATAAAATCATTTTCAAACAACCGTTGAAAACATTTTGATAGAAATCATTTTCAAAGCCAAATCATTTCAAAACCAGGCTACCAAAGAAATAGGATAGAAGTCCTACCTCAGTACTCGTGCCGGTACCCCACACCGTAATCCCGATCCGCTATACGTTAGCTCTACGGAACCACGAACAATCCTAGATACAAACTAAGTCAATCAATATCTAGTTCGAGACATTCTATGTTACCAAATCATTTCATGATGTCCTAGTGTGCCATTTGTATCATTAAAATCATCCTATAAGGTTGGGATTTAAATTAGGGTTCAAAACAGTGAAATCGGGTAAAAATCACAAAATTTTCCATGCCTCGGTCGGCCTGCCGGACGCCCTGCTTCGGCCTGCCGAACTGCACAGTTCGGCCTGCCGGAAACGAGGTTCGGCCTGCCGAACATTTCCCCAGATTCGGCCTGCCGGTCGGAAGAACACCGGCCTGCCGATCATGAACTTCGGCCTGCCGAACATGAACTTCGGCCTGCCGAACTGGGAAGATCCAGAAATCCCAGCCACGGGTTTCTCGATCCCCAAAATCCAAATCTGAATTCCAACCTGTTTTTCTCAAATCCCAGGCATGAAAAACAACTATAGTTGATAGAAAAACATTCTAAAACATGTTTGGAATCATTTAAACAACATTTGAACTCAAAATCTTCAAAAATCCGAAAATGAGAAAAAGAGGAGAAAAATGAAAATCTTGAATCCAATCCGTTTTTCTTCAATCTAGGTTTAGATTCTAGTTGTTCTAAGCTCATTTAACACAAATCCACGGTTTTCTAAGCTAAAACAAACTTAGATTTCAAAAACACACAAAATTGAAAATTTTGAAAAAGTTTAGAAATTTCGAATCTAACCTCGAATCGAAGCTTCAATCCGCGTTCTCGGTCGCCGAATCACGTCCCCGAGCTTCCTCCTTGCTGTTCCGAAGCTTGGATTCGAATGGAAATCAAAAATTTGAGAGAGATTGAGAGAGAGAGAGAGGCTGCCGAGTGAGAGAGAGGGAAGAGAGAGAGAGAGCCCGTGAGAGTGAAGAGAGAGAGAGAGAGAGGAGAGAAATAAATAGAGAAAATCGGTGGGCGGTTTTACTGTGCGAAAACCATGTGCCGCCCACGGTTTTGTAAAACAGAGTATTTTTAACATTTTACAAATTGTTGTGTTTTAAAACTCAAAACATCATTTTAAATCATCAAGGAATCTTTTGAACACATCAATTTAACAAAACAACCAAAAACTAAAAAATCCAACCAAATAATCTAATTAAAGTTAAAACTTTAATTATGGCACACTAATTCATCATTTACATTACATTAACATTAAATAAATTTCGGGACGTTACAATATATAAGTAATATAAATTTATTTAAGTAGATATATAAATTTGAATATCTCATATATTCAAATTTATATACCACACGTACCCTCATAACTCTTTTTACTCACAAAAAAAAAAAAGTTCTGATTTATTTGCGTTGAATGTTCCAAGTATATTCCAAATTTAATTTCCTGCTACGTGTTTAAAGTTTTACTTCTCTATGTCGGGCTAAGCTCAAAATAGTCCCAAAGCTTTAGACTAAATGTCACCAGGCTTTGAAGATTAAAACGTATGAAAACTGACCAATCTATGTTTAAAAAAAAGGGCGAAATAGTGAAAAGAGACGCGTAAGTCGGGCAGGGTGGGAAGCCGGATTATTGAGGCGGATAGTAAATGCCTCTGGAATCTTGGAAGAGACATTATTGAGAGGAAAAAACTTACAGCCGGTTTGGTTTGCAGGCTTGAACGTAGGTTTGAACATAAATTTAAATGTCTTATGAAAGAAAATACTATATCAAAATAGTTTAAATTATAATTCCAACTTATAAAACAAATGGGCCTTCAGTAATCATGCCTAAATGAATTTACCAAAAACAACGTATGGACATCATACCAAACCTTTCTTCAATCAGTTATCTTGTCCTAAAGTCGTTAAAATATTTATTTATCATGAATCAAAGTGAAAGTTGATTTAAAAAATGGGTGGGGAGAAGCTGTGATGAATTTTTTTTAATAAATTTTGAGTTCTTTTTTTCTCTTATAACCAATGCTAAATCAATTACCTATGTTTTTATGTTCCACCAGAGTCTCTTTCTGAACTTTCACATTTCTGTAGATGAAAAAGTGCAAGATGACTTACTTCAAAAAACAAGAAACAAAAACAAACATCCTAGAAGGGAAAAAGGGTAAATTGCTCCAATAATCTTCAAATTTTTACGAAAGTAAACATTTAATCGTCAACATTTTTTTAAATGAATCGACCATAACCTTTTATTTTAGTTGTTAGAGGACCAATTTAACCTGACGGATGTTAAATGTGCGTAATATGAGGAGCACATGGCCATTTTAGTAAGGGTGTTTTAGTAAAATATCTAATATGTTTTAAAGAAATTAAAATAAAAACATATTTCTTTATAAATTAAAATTAAAATTCAAAAAAATTGAAATACGAATTTTCAAAAAAAATTATAATATAGTTTTTGTTGAGGATAGAAAGAGGGAGAGAGAGTTATGGGGGTGAGGGCGATAGCGTAGGGGGCTCCGATGGTCACATTGGGGTATGGGTACGACGGGGAGGGGTCGACAGCGACAAGATGGTGGGTGGGGGCTAGGCTAGGCTAGACGCGATGGGAAATGGGTGCTTCAGTGTCTGGCGCAAACGACTTACTCCGATGGTCGCGTTAGCGTCGCAAGGTGGCAGGTGGGGCTGGGTGCGATGAGGAAGGGGCTCAGCGATGCCAGGGTGGGGCTAGGTTAGACTCAATTTTCAGGGGTGGGGGAGGTGGGGACGATGGAGGACACGAAGGGAAAGGGGTTGACGACGTTTAGGAGGCTCCAGGAGGGGTGATGGGTCGCCGGCTAGGGTTGGGGTGGTTGGGCGCGTAGGTAGGGTTGTCAGCGAGGGAGAGGGGTGGTGGCAAGGGGTGGGCAATGGGGTTTTGTTTTGTTTTTTTGTTTTTTGTTTTTTGTTTTTGTTTTTGTCGATTTTGAATATTTTTGGGTTTTTTGTTGATTTTAAATATTTTTAGGTAAAAATCAAATCAATAGTTGTGATTTGATGTTTTTGAATGGTTGTGATTTACTTTATTTTTTTAATGTATCAATTGTTTTAAAGGGTAATTTAGTAATTTTAATTAACAAATAATATCCAACACTTTTAACGGTCAAAATAATGGTTTAACTGTTAAAATGGTCTCTCAGGAACTTAAATAAAAGATTGGGGACTATTAAATTAAAAAAATTGAGGACCAAAATTATATTTTCATAAACGGTTGGAGACTAACGTAGTAATTTAAAAAAATCTATTATTCACTATTTGTGAAATAGGCCAAGCAAGACTAGCGAAGTGGGCATGGACCGATCCAATCCAAGACCGGTCCATTTTCTTTTAGGCTAATGCTTATTGAGTTTAGTTATTGACATCACTGAGAATCTTTTTGAACCACTTAACAGTAGGACACTCTCTCCATTTCTTGTGCGCTAAATCACATAAAAAATGTGTGTGTATAGCAGTTTCGTTGTACAATCTGAGACCACTTTGAGTTAGCTTATGGACCACAGATAGGTGACTGGAACTGATGAATAGTGTGTTTGGGAACGTTTTTTAATTTATTAATTTTAACTACTACAGAGTGTGTTTGGCAACGTTAAACCAAAAGTTATAATCAATTTACTATAACATGTAAGAGTTTTACATTGTAACATATGAGAACTTTACATTATAGCAGTTTGAACTATATAGTTGAAACAATGTTGTAGTATACTCTCACATGCACAGTGCAAAGCTCTCACATGCCTTAATGTAAAACAAAAGTATGTTACAGTGTAAAACTTTCACATAATACAATATTTTTTACTTTAACTTAGTTCTAACTTCACTCCAAATGTAAAACTTTCACATGATGCAGTATCTTTTACTTTAACTTAGTTCTAACTTTACTCCAAAGGCTAAGTTTTTCCATTTCATATTAATCATGAGAAAATTGTACGTTGGTAAAATATACCGAAATCGCTGCAAAAATATCCAAGAAATCCTCTATCTTTAAAGGGCATAAATATGAACCCACTACTATGGTCCAAATTCTAACATATTGACTTCAAGTTAAGAAAATGTGTTAAATGTGAATCTTAATCTAGATTTTATTTTAATCATCTGTTTAAGCTTCCTATCTTTGCATTATATGGCTAAAGATCAGGTGTCTCACTTTTTGGAGTAATCGTCAAATACATGGAAACTGCAAACCGACCACGCGGTCTAGTCAAAATAATCAGGCATTTTAATTAGCATAATATAATGCATTATGAGTACTTTTTTGTTTTTATTGTTATTTGGTCAATGGAATTTGTGGTTGCCCCACTTTTCTTCAATCCACTGAATTTGAAAAAAAAAGAAAAAAGAAAAAAGAAAAGAGGAGTTATTTGGCTGATTATAATGGACAGCCTTTGAAAATTTTCTTATTTTGATATAAATTAGGCAATATTTCTGGTTGTCCTACAAAACTGTTGGGGATTTTTACCTTGAATAGAACATGATCATTAACAACCTATATTTCATGAATCATGGGTACTATTTTGCAGGTGACACCTTGATTTTTTTTTTGTTTGTTTGTTTTGATATCACTAAACTCCTTGGCCTTTTTCTCAATTTTTTCAGATTAAGGTAAGATTTAAAAAAGGGCTACTTTTTTGTGCTTAATTATTTGTGTTTTGAATTATTCAACAGCCACTAGTAGAAAAGCATTTGATAAACGGATTGAATTAAAAGTAATAATTTGTAAATATCTTGTGGCAAAATTTGCATCCCTAAAGTTGGCCTCAAAGTAATGAATGCTTCCTTGGAAAAATAATAATAATAATAATAATAAAGTTGGCCTCAAAGTTGGCGAATGTCTGTGGTTGCTAGGCCAAAGCATTTTTCTTCCATTAAATTTTCAACAAAAGGAAGCTCTAATATAATATGTGCCCTTCAAGGTATCAACAAGATTCAAGTACACCAAGTTTATATAATGTAGACGTGGGCTGTGGGCAATTACACTGAAAAATTCTCCTCCATCGAAAGGTCACTATTCAATATATCATCAAAGAGAAGACTAGGCACTGCTTTGCCAGTTTCCAACCTCCCCACCAAAAAAATAAAGAAGCCTGTATGTTTAGCCAAGAATGAGGGACCACCATAAGTTCAATTTGCAGTAATTTAGGGACAACCATATGTTCAATTTGGACTTTTTTTTTTAAGAAAAAAATATTAGAGAGAATAACTAAGCTAAATGCATCTTAACCGAGTTGACACGGCCACTAAACAACTTGATGATCTATTAATTCTATATTTATAAGTATAATAAAAAAAAAGGACAAGAAGGCTAAGAAATTCATAATCCAGCCACAAATTAGGGTACGTAATGTGTCCTAAAGAAGGAATTTGTACCGGTGTATCCTGAATTCTTCGTCATTTGAGAATTGGATCCCAAACTTCAATTTTGGCAATTAGATTTATGAATTTGACAATAATATCCTACACTTATGATGCTAATAGAGGACAATAGGGCTCCAAATGCCGAAATGAAAACATTTACTACCCATCTCATCAACTAAGGAAAAATTTTGGGTATATTTTGTTTTGTGTAACCATTATGGGACATATCAATAACTAAGGTCCAATTGTAATAACTTTCAAATTTCAAATTTTTAGAATATCATGCTCAAAATTAAGATTTCATAATTTAATTTCAATGTAAAAAAAAAAAAAAAAAGCTTGAAGAATGTAGGACCCACAAATACATAAAATGTAGGGTACGCAAAAAATGTGTGCATGTAATATTTATGGTGTGGCTTTCGCCCTGTAGGGGCTTTGGAGTTGGACCCAAAAGGCGCCTATCTAGTAATAATCCTCAAAATCCATCCCTTTCTCTTATCTCTTGGAGATGAGGTGAATCTATCGTTGGGATTTCTGGTGCTTTTTTGGCCCTTCGCTAAGATATCTGTGGATAACAATATTTTCCCACCTTCCCTACTCTTGTTATTATTTCCTTCCCTATGATCTTGCTCATCTTATTTTCTTATGTTATTATTCATCATATATAAGCCCTCAAATATCTTTTCCATTCCTGATTCCTCATCATTTCCCACATCTTGCATTTTTCTTTTTTCTTTTTTTTTTGGCTTTTGTTTGTTTTCCCCAGCCCTTGTTTTGTCCAGTTCTAAAGAAGAGAAAAATGTACCATAATCGCCACTTTCAGCTTCGTCCTTGTTTGCATTGCCATCCTCAGAGCTATATTAGAATGGTAAGCTTAATTTATTATTTAGCTCATATACTCTGTCGTCAATAGTACTACTAATGTAAATATCGGTATATACTATGTAGTTAAAAAAAAAAAAGTAATAATATTGCTCATCTTATAATTTTGCATGGAAATAAATTTTTGTTTAAAAACAGGTTCAACATCTCATTGAGAGATGTTTGCTGCTTCACATGAGCCGTGACCAATGCGTCAGAGCCCTAGCTGTTCATGCAAGCATTCGCCCTCTCGTTACTCTTACTGGTCTGTGATCATCTCTCTCTCTCTCTCTCTCTCTCTCTCTCTCTTTCTCTCTCTCTTTCTCTCCAGGAGCTTAATTTTGTGTACAAAATATATATAGTTTGTGTGTGTGTGTATATATATATATGTGTGTGTGTGTGTGTCTGTATGTATATTAGTCTTTGATGAATATCATTTGTTCATTATTTTGACTTTTTTGGTTTCATTTGCTTGAATTTTCTCAGTTTGGAGAGAGCTACAGAAGGAGAATAAGGACTTCTTCCACGCGTATTATTTTTCATGTCATTGCTCCAAGGCCCGTACTAAAGAGTAAGATATAATATAAATCCACCGGACTTTTCTTTTATTTTAAATCAATCTTCTAACCAACATTAATGAATATCCAAATAAAATACAAGTTTAACTGTAGTGCTGCTGTTTCTAAACGTAATTCAATCATATAATTTACAGTCACGTCTTATATTTTCTATAGATATACTCAAATTTCGAATTTTGATCACCGTAATTAATTTTACGATCATTTTAAATGATGATTGTTTGTACGATCATTTTATTGGTCCCACCATTTACCTTAATATTATGAAATATTTTGTCCCTTTGTGTACATTTTTCAGGTAGATCATTTATTCAAAGGGCACCAAGAATAGTAGCAAAAAGGAGACAGTACTATTTGAAACGATCTTATATAAGAGATAATGGAAAAGCCCGTGTGGTGAGCGTAGAAATTAGCTAGGTATAGCTACTTATAATTAAGATTAGATGTAGGATAATATATATATATATATACATATGCAATCATAGATATATATTTGCTCCTAAAGGACTGAGATGATGAGCTATAGTTTAGAAACTAGATATATCTTATATTCGTAGGCATACAGCTGGGAAAAGGGTGCTTAATGTGAAAGGCACTGATATGAACTAAGGCTATGTCAAGAAGAATAGACAAATTTGACCATCTTATTAATGAATGGTGGTAAATAAATTTGTTTAATCTCATGGTCTTTTGTGTCTCTGTGTGTGTATATATGTGGATATATATATATATATATACAATTTTCTTTTCAAGAATACCATGTTATGATTATAGCCTCCACATATGAATATCCATCATGTAACGGTTATATAGACATTGTGGGTCTTGAGAAATATGGAACAAAACTAGTTTTTTCCTTCACTAATTAAATCTACCTTTTTTTTTTCTTGGTAACAAGCTCTTGATAATTACTACTTGCAATACTGAAAATATTTTTGACATTAAAATGAATTGAACCTTAATACCAAGTCTGATCATAAAATTAGCAAGTTTTACTAATTTGCCAACGAATAGATAGTTGATTAATCTAAAAAAAAAAAAATTATTCGGGGCAAAGTACATATAACACCAATATTCTTCAACTTCATTTTGAAAGCTAGAATATCTATCTTATAGTGACTGACAGTACTTTTACAGCATGAAAACTGCAATACATACCCAATTCCCCAGAGCATCTACAGTACTACGTCTATTAAAAAGAAGTAATTGATTAAAGTATCCCAATTTTGATCCTCATGAAACAGTTCATATCAAGCCTCAATATTCAGTAAAAGGGTGTCTTAATTTGCCCATAAATGTAAATTGCCTTCAGGACCTTGTTTTTCACAGAAAACTTAGCCCTCTTCGTGGACCTGAAAATTTTAGCAACAAAAAGTCATGCACCCTATTTCAGTTGCATAAATTACCACAAACACAATAGGGTGAGTTAAAGGGATGTACTCTTTGAATGTCATGCTTGTCAAGTAATAAATTTTCTCATATCTGTGGTAGTTGACGGCAATAAATTAGGATGTGGCAAGTTTTGGACATATGTACATGTGTATATAGCTAACTTGCTGTGAGAAATCAAGGATTAGAGAGCTTTTAATTGGTGAGTGTAGTTGCTACGTTTCAATTAATCCTAGACCCTAGTCAAGTCATGGCCAAAGGAAAGTGAGTGCATTTGCAATCAAGAGGGATAGTTACCTTTTCATATCCTCTATTTAATCTAAAATTATATTTTTGATTTTTAATCTCATCAAATATATACTTTTATTATATATTTATATCTTACTTTAACCATTAGTTGATTTTGACCATTAGTTGATTTTGACATTTGAAATAACCAAAATTATTCTTAAATAAAATGAATAAAATTAAAACTTTTAAAAAATAAAAAAGAAAACAAAAAAAAACATACAAAGCACCTATTTTTAAGAGTACATTATATATTTTTGAAGTCAAAAGCCTTAGTATAAAGTTTTTTTTAAATATATAAAGCTCTCTTCTTTTTCAATTTGAGGGTATTTTGGGTAGTTTTTTAGATCAATTTTGAATATTGATTAGGAAAATGTATAAATTTGTGTATTAAATCTAATCTGAAAGTCTAAATTTGATGAGATCTAAATCCGAAAGCATAGTATTTAAATAAACCAAAAATACAAAGTACAATAAGGTAAATAACCCGCAATATAATATTGGATGTGCATAAACGATACAAGTCCCCTCAATATATATATCTATATGCATAGATGTAGAACATGTGACAAATAAGAAAAGTAGTAGAATTGTGATGATTATATACGCTATATATATGAGTGTAAATTATGTAAATTAGATCTAGTACCACTAATAAAGTCATTATCTTTCAACAAAAATGATACATTCGAATACCAACAATTCAAAATATTATTCATCCAATTTACTTTATATATCGGTTGTATGTTTCCCAGCTACCAATAAAACATACTTTATATTTACACACAAAGTCAAGGCAACGAGCTCTCTTTTTCAAGTTGGTTTAGTGAAAAGTGAAACTGAACAGTCTCAAATTTTTCAATTAGATATTAGACTTGCCTTATTGACATGAGAGTCCCAAGTCTCATTTTCCTTTCCCTGGCTGCAGCTCTCTTCATTTCCTTTGTACTCAATTGGAGGGAAATTGGCCCACTGATATATAGCAAACATATATTATAATAATTAGCTCCTCAATCCTCCTTGTAAAACAAAAGTAGAGATTTCTCTCTATATATATGTATGTATAGCTTTGGCCTTGTTATTATACTATTTGTTCTAAAACTTACATTTCTTGCAGCAGTACTGAACGCTTCCTTGTGAGCCATGTTTGGATTTTCAGTCTTCAGCCTCTTGATCTCTTCTCTGCTTAACATTAATTTATCATTATATAACGCGAAAATTACCAACTTTATAAGAACACCTAATAAGTTGTTTGGACTTAATTACTTCACCTGATAAAGCTGTTGTAGGCTGATGGAGCTCGTTGTCTCTTCTCTGGAGCTACACAAATCAGTTTGAAAATTAATTTTAAACTCAATATATATAATCTAAACTTGTGCCAGTTTAACTTTTACATTGAGAAGGCTTACGTTTGTTAACAATTTGATTCACAGAAACAATATCCCCTTCTTCATTGTCAGAAGAAACCACAGCGCTGCGAATATCGACCGCGTTTTGCGCGTCCACTTCCTCTAATTCTACTTCTTCATTTTTCTATAAAACATATAGAACAGCACAAAAGTGAGAATAGAGTCTCAAAGGGAACATGAAATATCGGAATCAAAAGATGTAACAGGAAATCCCAACTAGGTAGGCACTCCGATAGCACCGCCGTCATCTGCTCATCCCCCAACATATTGTTAATAAATTAGTAGATAAGTAAAAATGAGCCCAACAAATTACAAGTCATTTAGTCTAATTACCCATCTAAGACAATCCGAAAGCATAATAAACTAAATCAAAAGACAAGCGGGAAACAATGCGAACCTCATCTTGGCCGGCAAGGGAAGCTAAGAGGTGCAGTGGAACAAAGGAGGCTTCCATCATGTTGACAGATAGGAGGCCAGTGCAGTGGCCACATCTGACTGTCACCACCATTGATAAGCTGCTGCATGGGACACTTACCTACATTTTCATGTACAAATATATAATATAATAACACGTTAAAAGAAAACAACAAACTATTATAATGTACGTAATCAAGTACCCCAGACTGTTTTTTGCTAATATGATTTTCATAACATACCAGCAAAATAGTGTTGCAGATACCACATTCCACATAACAAATCTGTTCTCTTCCAGAGAGATCAAGAAGATGGTTCAGTGCCGACATATTCAGTACTACTTGCTTGTGTTTTTGTGCTTATGCGGGTGAGAGAGGAAGGTCTTTGACTAGAAGAGAGGCTATTTATAGATGTAAAAGTGATAATTTCTTTTGAAGGGCGTTGGTTAATTACTTAGGGTTGTCTGAATTGTTTGTTATATAGTCAATAGTACAGTACATTAATTATTAAAACTTGCAAAAGTACAATTTATTGAACTTCAAAAAAAAAAAGGCCTCTGAGAAGCGAAATTATGAAATTCTATGAAACAAATATTAGTTTAATTAGTTATTAGTGCCAAACTTCTACTTTTGAGGTTACATAACATTCTGACTCAGTTAGTAAAACAATATTCAAGTGGGTTTCTTGTTTGCTTCGTCTGCACTTTTCTCTTGAATTTGACTCTCTCGTATTTCTGAGCCTTTTTTTGCTCTCAATGTGAAAATGAAAGTGCAGCAAGTTTGCCATGAAAGATTGAGGGGATGGTTCTAGAAGGGTGAGTGAAAAGGGAAAAGAGGCATCTTATAGGATTTGTCTTTCCTGAAAGAAAGCAAGTGTGATTGACACCAGAAGGGCTTTGCCACAGCTTTCTGTGCTACCTTTGTTTAGTAACTTTTCCCAGTCCCTCCAAATTTTGCTCTTCGTCTTAATTATAACATGTATTTTAACCAGTCACACTTTCTCTCATCCCATGTGCTTGCAAAGTTGCAACTCTCAGTTCTAGACAAGGGTCCCCACAGAAGGAAGACAAAAAAATATAACGAAAATAATGCAAAAATGATAGTCACTGTCATGCAAAAATGAGTGCATTCAAACATAGATGACTGTGAACAACTGTGCCTATTGCCTAAGGAACAGTTGTTAAGAACTTGTAGTCCCGTTTTAGCCAGATGAAAGAACCTAATTCAGATGTTAACATCAAATTAAAATATTCTGGTTTACAACATTAGATAATCATTTCTGGGATTACTACCAAGGGGATCACTTGTGATATGTATCAAAGTATTGTACTCCACGGCTTACCACCGATTTTGGTGGCATGATGGTGGGAATGTCCTACTCGGATCTTTAGCTTCTATCCACAAGGTTTGAGTGATGTGGCATGCAAAAGTAATAACAATCCATTTCAATATGGAAGTTCTTTTAAATAATATAGAAGTAAATGGCCTTTTTAAAGGTTTTTTTAAAATAAATGATCTTATCTTTTAAAATTAAACAAAATAGCTATTTTTTATTAATTAAAAGTCAAGATAACAAAAATAACATTTACTATTATTAATCAATTATAGTATTCAGTAATATACTCTGGTACATCAGTAATAAACTTTTAAGCATCAATGATATATTGTTGTACATAAATAATAAACTTAATTACATTGATGAGAGTATGTTAGTGATAAACCATAATATAACAATAATACATAAGTGATAAGCCATAATATAGGTGATAAAAGCCTAGTATATCAATAATAAACCTTAATACATCACTAAAAAGCTTATAAATAACGAACCTTAATTAAAAAAAAAAACCTAAAACTCTCACTTTCTTTCTCTTCGCTCTCTCCCTCTTCTCTCGCTACACAATTTTCAGACACTATCAGCATTGCGCTTCGTCATATCGGCCACCTGGAGCACTGACGAAGGCAAATCATCTTCCTTTCTTCGTCTCTCTCTGGTTTCTCTCAATAGATTGTCCTCTCGACACGACGATGATGATGGCAGAGGTTCTTCTCAACAATGGGGGCCTTCTCCATCGCCAGCGACAAAGCCAAGGTTTGCCAAAGCAATGCCCGTCGTTGTCGCCACCACGTCGTGCTTCTCCACCTTTGGTGTGAGCTAATGCTAGAGAAGACGGCGACGATCTCTACATTTTCATCGGCCTGGTTCTAGGAGTGTTAAACAGACGAAGCCATTGACGATGGAGAAGAGCAAGAGTGGGTAAAAATGGAAGAACAATAAATAGGGCATAAACTGCTGGCCATATCCCTAATTTATAAAGGAATAAAAAAAAATTTATAGGTAGAGAATGGCCATCCAACCTAATTTTCATTCTTTTTAACGTCTATATGTCAGCGTGAGTAAATCATAACCATGTGATTGTAGATATTGTTTAGCAATAATTTTATAAAAAAATAATAGTCATATCCATCAATATATGTTAATATTCAGCATGTACTGACTTGAAATTTTAAACAATTTAATTGTTTCAGAAGGTATTTTGAGAATAATTTTATAAATATAGGGAGTATTTTGGGTATTTATATAATAACAATGATAAAAATAGTATGTAAGCAAAATACAAATTCTTTTTGGGTATTTTCCTGTTGCAGTAAATAAACTTAGAGTGTGTTTGGGAAGTATTTGAATTATAAGTTAGAACTAAAATATTGTGTTTGAGAACGTATTAAACTATAAGTTAGAACCAAAATATTATAATATGTAAGAGTTTTATATTATCACATACGTTTACTTTACACTGTAGCATATAAGAACTTTACATTGTAATATGTAAGAACTTTACATTGTAGCAGTTGAACTTTACATTGTAATACTCATTCTAGCTCATTCAAGCTAGAATGAGCTAGAATGAGTTAGAATGAGCTAGAATGAGTTGAAATTAGCAGTTGAAATTAACATGCTAGAATGGGTATTTTCCTATTGCAGTAAATAAACTTAGAGTGTGTTTGGGAAGTATTTGAATTATAAGTTAGAACTAAAACATTGTGTTTGAGAATGTATTAAACTATAAGTTAGAACAAAAATATTGTAATATGTAAGAGTTTTATATTATCACATACGTTTACTTTACACTGTAGCATATAAGAACTTTACATTGTAGCAGTTAAAATTAACAAGCTAGAATGAGCTTGTAGCATATAAAAACTTTAAATTGTAGTAGTTGAAATTAATAAGTTGGAACGAGCTTGTCGAACGAACCTCTTAGCGGCCAAACATGTACCTCTCACTGGGGCACGTGAGGCCCGTGACGTAAATCCATTCCTGCTAGAAAACACTAAAGCTAAAGGACTACAAGGATGCAAAAACAGCAAAAGAGAGTTTCAAACGACGACAACAGTGGAAAAACGATACAAACTTAGACGGAAGAAAAGAAACAAAAAATGAATAGAAAACGACGAGAAGTTTGAGAAACGAGCATTGCGTAGAGAAACGATTAATCTTGTGAACTGGTTTTAAAAAATGGTTCGGACGTATTTTCAGAAGCATTAATTTCAAACATTTCCCCAAAATTATAGCCTAACAACAACTTGCCCTTCAATTTTCAAAACTCAACATTTGTTTCCTCCAATCCATAACATAATAACTAAAAAACACTCTATCGTAAAATGTGAAGCAAAAAGTTATTGAGAAAATAATTTCAAAAGTTTTTAAAAATTATTACGTTTCTTTTACTTCTATGCAGCTTCACGGGAAGGAGCATTAGAGTAATTGTACACTAAAATTGTTCAACAGACTCTTATTTCTTCACGTGACACTTGTTTTTTCAGTCAAACAAAACACCATTTCTCAGAGTTCGTCTGTGAATCTGTAAAGGTTCAAATCATATTCTAAACGAATTTTCTTGCCCGTTATTTTTTGCCTCTTGCTTTTTATGGAAGAGGTATGGTACTATTTTTTTTCCCCTCGTGGAAAAAGAAACGGAGGATGATAAGCCCCATCCCCATCCATCAACATCTTTAGAACTTGTTTAGGAGGAAAAAGCGGAGGGTAGATAAGGAGATAAATGGACTGCATAGATTTTGGGACTTAAAAGTTGTTTGGCAAGAAGAAAAAGAGCAGAAAATGAATTAAATCCGAGATTTCAAAGTCTTCAAATAAACATCATTTTAAATAGAGAGACTAGCATAAAACATACAAATCAAATACAAGAAGAAAAAGGCCTACTTTCGTCACCTAGATTATACACCTTTCTCTTCTTCCAATTTTCTTCCTCCCGTGACCAAACTTGACCTAATCCCCGATTCCACACGAATGAAATGGAGAAAATCTAATTCACTCCCACCACCACAAACTTCATACAACACAAACCAAAAGCTATGGAGTACCAAAACTCCGGAGGAGCATTCTACACCCATCCGATCGATCCCGATAAACTCGATTTCGGTCATTTCTCTCACTCCAGCAAAACCCACCCTTATTTTTTGGTCTAAATGAATAAAATGATGTTTAGGAATATTCTTTTAAGAAACAAAACTTGGAGGAGGATATTCTACAAAGTAGAAAAACAAAAAAAAATGATTAACAATGCAAGCACCATTTTTTTGGGGTTAAGATTAATTTTTTTTTTTTTGTTGAACAGAACTTAAAATGGAACGGTGCAATTCAAGAACTACCATAACTAATTCTTCTTTCATTTCATTAAAAAAAAAAAAAGTGCGTTAACAAATAAAGAGAAATGTATTGACTTTGAACGAAATTAAAATCCAATGTTTCACTTTTATTGAGTTCACAACATAATTGAGATGACTAGCAAACTCTGTATATTTTAATGGCCTAAACTGCCATACTGCAACTGAACGGAGAATGAACCTAATTTTGTCGTATAATGACCAAACAGGCAACAACATAATGCTATTTTCTCCTTTCCATGCATGAATGGAAGAACACACAGAATAAGTTTACGATTAAAAAAGATGAAATACCAAATAAATTTTATCACGAGCTAGAAATGACCAAAGTGTTTTGAAAATACGAGATCAAAATGCCAATAATATGTCCTTAAATCATGGGCAAAAGGGCTAAACTCCCTTAATTTTCAGACCAAAAAGTACAGGGTTAAAACTAAGAACAAAACATGCTTAAAACGACGCACTCCAGCCAGGCAAAATGATCACTTTTGAGAACAAGAGAAATTAGGCTTTCCTTTCTCTACATTGTTTTAAGGATAATAAATGATTGAACAAATATGCAGATTTGGCATAAAAATACTCAAATTAGCAGAAAGCCGGTTTGCAAAATCATCAAGGTTTACAAAAACCAACGTCTTATGAACATGTTTTAGATGACTTTTAGATATAATCATTCATTATTAAATCCTAAGTACTATCGTAATTATTCAAATCATGAATAGCATAAAACATTTTCCTTTTGGACTTCTTCAAAATCCAAACAACAAAATCTAAAATTCTTTAAAAGAAAATAATAATTGAAAAATATGCCTAAACTATCTGTATAGAAATCAAAACAGAGACAAAAAGATAGATATCTAGGCATTAAGCATCAATCAACCCAAGACAAAGTAAAGTAATATTTCTCAGCAATTCATACCAAATCAAGAACAAACAGTCACAAAATGGCTATAAAATTACCCAAAAAAAAAGATAATACCAGAATTAAAACAAATAGCAAAAATTCGATCACTTCATAAAAACTAAGAGAGGGGGCAAAATCAAAACCCTAATCGCCGCCGGCCTTCTGGTAAACGTAGGTCAATCCGCACTTTCCGCAGTAGTGGCGGTCGAAGTGGTTGGCCATGAAAGTTCCGGCGCCGCACTCGGCGTTAGGGCACTCCTTCCTGAGCCTCTGGACCTTTCCAGAATCATCGACCTTGTAGAACTGGAGAACGGCGAGCTTGACCTTCTTCTTCTTGTGCTTGATCTTCTTGGGCTTGGTGTAGGTCTTCTTCTTGCGCTTCTTGGCTCCTCCCCTGAGGCGGAGGACGAGGTGTAGGGTCGACTCCTTCTGGATGTTGTAGTCGGCGAGGGTTCGGCCGTCCTCGAGCTGCTTGCCGGCGAAGATCAGGCGCTGCTGGTCGGGAGGGATTCCTTCCTTGTCCTGGATCTTCGCCTTCACATTGTCGATGGTGTCGGAGGATTCGACCTCTAGGGTTATGGTCTTACCCGTTAGGGTTTTCACGAAGATCTGCATGGTTGCCGCCGATGCCGATGCTGGTCTTCGCGCTTGGAGGCTGCGGTGTGGGAATGAGAATACCAAGGGTTTGTGCAACGAACGCTTTTATAGCTCTGCTCGGGGGCGATTGGATTTGGGCCTCTGTTTCTCTCGGTTTAGAAACGAGGCATTTTCTGGGCCTCTTCTTGTACTTGTCGGCCCATGACTTTCTATATTTTCTCCACCTAATACTCTTGTCGTTTTTATATTTGATGTCGTTGTTTGAATTTATTGTCGCTTTATTGTGATTTTGGCAAGCTGTCCGGCAAATTTTTTGTTTGAATAAATTATCTTTAAATTTAATAAGTGTTGTAGAGTAAATTTTTAAGAATAAGAAAGCATGTCACGTCACGGAAATATAAGCATTTTCTTCAAAATTTTAACGTCCTTAAATCTATTAAATTCAAAAATAATATACCAAAATTAAAAATTCAACGAGCTAACGTTCCAATACATATTCTCAAATAATCAAGGAAAAAAAAAACATTCCACTTCACATGTGAAAAGCCAAGAATCGTAAATAATATTATTATTTTCATTTTGATACAAGCACGATGATAAAGAATCAACCTTCGGAATCATATTTTGCTTTTGCAGAGTGAAATGTATACTACACTATCATATGAACTCCCTTTACACACCACGATCGTTGATGCGTTTTTGCCTAATTGTTGTCGCTTTTTTGTTGGTGCTGCCGTTTCATGTTATTGTTAATTGTTGTTTTCCTATGTGTCGTTTGTTATGCTGACATCGTTTATCGACGAAATTATTATAGTATCTTTTCTTTGGTTTTTGTCGTTTTTCTTGCTGCTGTAATTTTATCAATTTGGCGTCGTTTTTTGTTGTGCATCGTCCCTTGAAGGTCCTTTAGTTGATGTCGTTTGAGTAAATTGCATTGTTTAACCTTAAATTATTTGTTTTTTGCATGTGTGTTTTAAACTTTTAATTCTAGTAAAATACACCTTAGATTTTGAACTTTTTAATAATTGAAATCCAGTAGTTAACGAGCGTTAAAAGAAATAAAATGATTTTGGTCATGAGCAAAATTGTAAGTTTTTTTTTTTAAGTGTAAAGTTCATCATTTAAAAAAAAAAATTGAAGCTCAATGTATGTATAGAAAAGAGTACTAAACGGAGATTAAACTAACTATTGGATCTTAATTGTCAATGACTTTCAAAGTTTATGGTGTATTTTGTTAATATTGAAAATTTAGAATGCATTATTCAAAAAGTGAATAATTCACGGTGCAATAATGTAAATTATTCCCATCATTTATTATATTATCGTTCTTTTTAGGCTATTGTCATTCACTCATTTAAATTATGTGTCGTTTCCCCATTTCATAGTTATTGTTGTTGTTTTTTCTTTATTTTTTGCTTTGATTTTTTTAATGAATTGTCATTCCTACTTTTGATACGAATGATGGCACCAGAAACAGGACACACAACTTCCTTAGGAAAACGAGAGAAGAAAAATGAAAAATGAAAAAGAATGATTAATCTCATAGATGACCTTAAACTTTAGGGTATTTTTAATTTGCTTTATAAATTTTAAAAACTCTTACTTTTCCTCTTAAATTTTGATTTTAGTAACACTAGACTCTTTTTGCAAAATTATTTATTAAAATCGAACCAGAAAAAAGGGGTGACATAATAACGTGATATTTTTATTAAAAAATATTTTAAAAATAAATTAAAAATAAGTGCCACCTTTAAATTGCTTTTTTTTTTTCAACCTGGTTTTAAAATAAATTCTAACAAAAGAGGTTAAGTGAGATTAACATCAAAATTCAAAGGGCAAAATAAGAAATTTAGAGCCTATTTGTTTTGTATATTTTTTAGACTCAATGAACTCAAATTTGGATTTAAATATCAAGAATCCTTTTTTGATATCTATTTGTTTTTCTCAAAATCTGAATCTTTTGAGTATCAAAAATTCAAGTTTTTAGAGTTCTGAACCCCTAAACTTTTGATACTAGGATATCTTTGCTATAGTAAAGCTGAAATTCTCTCTTCTATATTTGAGGAAAAAAATATAACTTCTTCATTTGATATCCAAATGAGATGATTCTTTTTTCATTATGTTTCTAATGAAGAAATAAATAAATTAAGACCCACATTGCATTAGATTTTATTAGATTTGTCAATAAATGAAAAACTATTTTCACTATCTCTCTAAACACAAATTTTAATTTTATTATTAAAACTTAAATGCACATCCAAACATCAATTCGAATAACAATTTAAATTACTAACTCAAATCATAAACTCAAATCAAATCACTCATTTGAATCCATTTACCAAAAGCATCCTTAAAATTTGAGGGGCAAACTTGGAATAATGTTAAAGTTCAAGAGGTGTTGATAAGATCAACCAAAAAAGAATAATTTAGGACCACACAAGACATAACGTTGAGTTGCAAAGAAATATTTAAGCATTTTACTAAAGTACTTATAGGGTGTTTGAAAAGGTGGTGAAAATCAATAGTGAGAACCACTTTTACTATAACATGTAAAAATTTTACACTATAATATATTTTTTTATTGTTACTGTAGCATATGAGAGTTTTATGCCGTTCATAATTAGTATTTACCAATGACCTTATGCGCAACTTAACACAAAAGATGTAAACTGAAATAAAGGTTTGAATCAGGAAAGATACGGCGCCGTTTTCCAGACACTCAAAAATATCAGTCATCAGACCACCAATAGCTGACTCTCCCTCTCCTGCCATGCCACAGAAAAACCAGAGGAAAAAAAAAAGAAAGAAAAACTTTCAACTTCTTATCCTCTCTTCGCTTCTTCTTCCCAGGAAATCTCAAAATCCAAGCTCTGATTTTTCTTGCAAAATCTCTGGTCTTCAATGGCGATTATAGCATCTCTACAAGGTCTAAACCTCTTCTCCTCCCTCCCTTCAACACCACCCCCAAACGACCAGCCTCCATCATCAACCTCCTCGTCTCCTTCACCTCCCATCACAATCCCCAAATACCCACCTTCTCTCAAATCCCAACGCAGAAAACCCCAAAATTTTCCTCAAAATCCGCCAAAACCACCGCCCAATCCCGGCCTCAAGACCGTCCACCGCCGCTCCAACTATTACAGGCCCGTCAAGGACGGCGTAATATCGTCGGACGGCGACCGTGCTGTCGTCATAGGCGAGTCTGGCGTCTCCTACCTCCTCCCCGACGCGCCGTTCGAGTTCCAGTACAGCTACTCTGAGACACCGAAAGTGAAGCCACTGGCTATTCGTGAGCCGGCGTTCTTGCCGTTCGCGCCGCCGACGATGCCGAGGCCGTGGACCGGGAAGGCTCCGCTGAAGAGCGCGAAGGAGAAGAAGAGGAATCGGAAGATTCCGCTCCTCGATTCGTTCAATCCGCCTCCGCTGGGGACGGAGGGAATGAAGCAGATGCAAATGCCGGGGCCGTTCCCGTTCGGGAAGTATCCGACAGTGAGGAAGACGCGGGAAGAGATTCTCGGAGAGCCTCTGAAGAAATGGGAGATTAAGATGCTTATTAAGCCCCATTTGTCGTCTAATCGCCAGGTTAATCTCGGTAATGCCTTCCAGTTGTTTGTTTGATTTTGTCACTGCTTGCTCTTTCCAAAGTTGGAATCTTTTTTGTGTTTTGGGTAATTGGTTCATGACCATTTACATTACTTTTGTATCATTCATTGTTTAACATAATTGTTATTATTTACACTTTTAGACTGTAGAAGTAGAGAAGTATTTAGTCAGACTTTGGAATTATATATTTTTTGGGAGATTTTAATGGTGCAAGAATGATATTTAAATCAACTCAGTAAATAATAAAAATTACCAAATTAAAGATAATAATGTCATTGAAAATATTTCGTGGTTTTCACTACAAATCTTTGTAGAGGATCAAAACTCTTATATGGATCATCCAAATAACCTCACAAGTAGACCGTGGATTTGAGAGAACCATCTTTTGAACTGGCGTTACATAGATATTATAAACAGTAAGAAGGAAAGGTTTTTCGTGGACAATACAATTGATAATCAAGGACAAAAGTCAAGGACTATAAGCAATGTAAATGCATATTTGGGGACTGAATTTTGAATGTTGGCTAAGTTCAGGGAAGATAAATGTACTTATTTCTTGCTTCTTTAGCGTTTATTCATGGGGTTGGTGATTAGCTTCGTTGTCTGGCTCAGGAAGGGATGGTTTAACACACAACATGTTGGAGCTAATACATTCGCATTGGAAGCGGACGCCTGTGTGCAAAATTCGTTGCAAAGGTGTTCCCACTGTGGATATGGATAATGTTTGCTATCATATTGAGGTATGAACTTTTTAGCTTTGTGGCTTTTAGCGAATTTAAGAAACTCTCTGTATGCATTTTACATCCACTTTGATTGTGTGATAACAGGAAAAAACTGGTGGAAAAATCATTCATCGAGCTGGTGGTGCAGTTTATCTTTTCCGCGGCAGGAATTACAGCTCTGCTACTCATCCACAGTACCCTGTGATGCTGTGGAAACCAGCTGCACCAGTCTATCCCAAACTTATCCAAGAGGCTCCTGGTGGATTGACAAAAGACGAAGCTGATGAGTTGCGGATGAAGGGGAAAAAGCTTTTGCCAATCTGTAAATTAGGTAAAAATTTGCCTCACTGCCTCCGCGCATATTCTTATGCGGTGATGATCTTGTAGATTTCAGTATTTTGGCTCCATGTGCTTTGCTTAGTCATGTTTATGGTAACTGGGTCGATATGATTGCAAACCATCTTTTATTATCCTAAGATTGGTTGTGTGTTGCCATTCTAGAAGGATGACTGAATTTGCGTGCCATTTAATGTTATAATTAGTTGATGGTTGGACTAATACAAGGAAGCTTTTAAAGATCGTTGTACCATATACATGATCTGGATATAGCTCTCTACAAACTACTCCAATCTTTTTCTCAAGTTTTCTTAGTCCTAAACGCTACCAATCCATTGATAATTTGATATTTGCCTTTTCGAGTACAGCCAAAAATGGAGTCTACATCTCCCTGGTGAGAGATGTTAGACATGCTTTTGAAGCAAGTCCCTTAGTGATGATCGATTGCAAGGGGATGCATGCAAGTGACTACAAGAAGTTAGGTGCCAAGCTTAAGGTCTGTAATCATTTATGGTTCACCAACTATTTGACTTAGTGTTATCTGATGCATTGTATATTCCTTAAAAAGCATACCTGAATTAATTTGCAATCTTTTTTTTTATCCAATTGATGACAGGAGTTGGTTCCCTGCGTGCTGCTGTCCTTTGACGATGAACAGATTTTAATGTGGAGGGGATCCGATTGGAAATCAATGTACCGAAATGTTTCTATACCTTCAACTCGGGTGGATGACGTTGTAACTGATTTGGATACTTCAGGTATGCAGTAGGGGGAGTTGGACGAATGCATAGAAATTGTAGGAAACCGTACACCATAACAATTAATAACAGAGGTGGCTAATATGACTGTTTCTAAACTCATACATGATGCACCTTAGCTTCCTTACAAATGACTGGTAGAGCTCGTGATTAAAAATGGCCATAATAGCATATTTATACTATGAACGATACAAGCTTTTTCTTCCCTGTATATATCTTGAACCGAAGTCGAATAGCTTAGAAAACCCACCTGCATCCTCTAATAAACGCAATAGTTGTTTCAAGAAAAATCTGAAAATTAGTTACAAATGCCAACCTTGTTTTGGAAAAATTAAAGAAGGTCCATATCAGAGGTTGGATAAGAAGTTTCCTAGAATTTGATTATGTTACTACTTGTACTCCCTGATTGATTTCATTAACCTGTGGCTCTTACTTGTTGTTTTCATGATAATTTTCAGGCAAGGATGATGGTGATAGTGATAATTCAGACCCTCAAACAGTGAGAACAAGTCCCAAAATGCTGTCCCTGTGGAAGCGTGCACTTGAATCAAACAAAGCAATGCTGTTGGATGAAATCAATCTTCGCCCTGATGCCCTTTTGGAGAAAGTGGAGGAATTTGAGCGCATCTCACAGGCCATAGAGCATTCCTATCCAGCTTCGATCGCGGCAGGCGAAGATGGTGCTAGCACCTCAATGGCAGAGCGTGAAGATGATGATGATATTGATGATGGTGATGATTATGATGAAGAAAATGACGATGTATATTATGATAGCGACTCCTCACTTCCTTTGGGTGCATTACCCGTTGATGTAATTGCCAGAAGGCTCAGCCAGGATTACTGATATGCAATAAATGGCATACGTATTGGATTAGTATACCGTGCTTTAACGTCCTCATTTTTATTTTAGCGCTTACAAAAAACCGTTTTATTAAAATGTTAATCTTGTTTCTAGAAATGGTGGGCCGTATGGTAGTGTTTTTAAAATCAATGAATATTCTCCCGAAAAGACAATATTATGAATTTTCGACCGGGTTATGGCCCAGCTCTCTTAATGGGGTGGGCTTTATCCGATGGGTCTCGTTGTGGGACCCATCGAATGGAGCTTACCCCACTAAAAGGGCCGGGTTATAGTTTGGTGGGAAAAAAAAAGTTTTGCCTCCCGAAAACATGAAACATTAAAAAAAAAAAAAAACAACAACAACTATTAAGCGGTAAGAACTCTAAAATTAACTGGAGAGCCAACTGGACCGGTGAATATCCTCACGAAGACATGAACCTTTTTTTTTTTTAAAGAAAAAAAATGGGTTGAAGAAAGTCAAATCTTTCAAAAAAGGGAAAAAATCAAGTTAAAGATGTCGAAAGAGGAAAAAAATAAGACCAAATCTCTGTGGGATTCCAGGAGTTGGAAGTAAATGATTGGTCTTCAAGTTTGAAGAATATGCTATTTGCGTTTTTTAGTTCATCTTTTATTTTGCCCTCTGAGTGTTTTAAAGTTTATTTATTTTAAAATTTAAGTCACAGTTTAAATTATTTTATTATAATATTTTATTTTATAAAAATTTAAATTTTTATTTAAATATTTTATGTAAATACTCCCACCAAACTTCCTGACAAATAAAATCAGAATCTCGAACTTCACTATCTAAAGGGCGACGGAGCGAGACGTAAGTGCCCCGGCTTCCTCCCCTTTTTTTTTTCTTCGTCATATATATTCTAGTTTCATTCTGATCACCGCCATTTCGGTTCAAAACCAAAAGAAGTCGAAGTGAGTATTATCTGTTTGTTTTCCATTGCGTGCATTTAGACCAACCTTTCTCCGCCCTTTCGACAGGGTCTGTTAACTTTGCTCCTCGCCTGAATTTTTTTTTTTTTCGTTTTAATCTTTTTACACGAAATAATTCGACACTTTGTTTTTTCTCTCTCTTTCTTCTGATTATGTTTGAAATTACGTCAATTTTCTGCCCCTTTCGCGTTCTAAAAAGGTTGATTTGTCTTAACTTTCCGATTTTCCCTGTAATTCAATTACATCAAATGTCGAGTTTCAGTTTTTTTTTTAATAAAAAAAGATTTCTTTTCTGGCATATATATAGCTTTTGGGATGGTGATCACAAAATCTACAGAACATAACAAGAATTGGGTTTCTTTTAAGATAATCTTGACAGAAACTTCAGACCATAGTTGACAGCCAAAGCCAACCATGGCTGCTGACACAACAGCCCCAAGCTACTGGCTGAACTGGAGGTTCCTCATCTGTGCTCTCTGGGTCTTTACCACCATGGCAGTTTCATCTTTCTTGATATGGAAATATGAAGTCTTGAATTTGAAGAAGTCAAGACCTGTTGAGACTGAGAGGAGAGATGAATCAGCAAGTTCTTTGCAAGAGGATGATGAAGCATGGAAAACGTGTCATAAGAGAATAAAGCATCCTGCTTGGCTGCTTGCTTACAGGATCATCGCATTCATGGCACTTTTGTCGGTTCTAATTGCTAATGTCGTTGTGGATGGAGGCGACATCTTCTTCTATTATACCCAGTAAGTGAGTCTCATGTCCTTGTTTTGATCCTTTGTGAACTGTAGTATGACAACAAACTCATTGTGAAAGAAATTTGGTTGGGTTGGTGAGTTGTGGTTCTTGAATTAGGTGCAAACATTTTGGAGAAAGCTCGTTGAACTTTTGAGGCTTTCAATCCATGGGGCGTTTGGTATGCAGTAATTAGCGGGAAGCGTGATAATATGATTATTATGAAGTTTGCAATTTCATAATTGAATGATTGCATATGGGAATCTTCTCTACGTGCCCATGAGTAACGTATGAATTTGTTTGGTTGTGCACAGGGGTGTTGTATATTGTTCACAGTATAACAAAAATGCCCTTTTATATATTGGCATCTTGGTGCTTTAGAGAGAAGTATTGCTTTTATAGCAAAAGGCAAAAGCAAAAGTTTAAACTTAAAATCTAACTTTTCATAATAGCTTTAAGAGTACGATGGTGTTTATTGTCTGCGCAATGTGAAATACTTTTATGCTTTGTTACTAGACACACTACTTGATTTGTGTTATGGCCTCCGAAGGCAACAGATTAGAGTCTGACAATGCTAGAAACTGATCAGCTTCAATTTTGTTATACTGGAGCAACCTTTGCATTTCTAAAATCTTCCTGGAAATTTATACAACGGCTACCTTTATGCAAAAACCATGTATATTTACTATTTAGTATTTATGTATGAGAATGGTTACATGCTTGACTGTCAAAGATGAGCAGTAATGGGCGTGTTTTATTCAAGTTTGATCACTTGGAAAAAGTGTGCTTTGCTAGTATTGTTCTTCATCTTTTCTTTTTCTTCCCCTTATTTTTGTTTTCTACTGTTCTGAACAGGTGGACATTTGCTTTTGTTGCAGTCTATTTTGCGGTATGATCTTCATCTGAGGGATCTTCCTTTCAGTAGACTAGATAAGATCATAATAGTTTTGAAAGTGAATTATTCTTTGTTTGTCAAAATACTCTGTCGGCTATCGTGAAGTTCCGCAGATGAATTCATGTAAATGGAAGATGTTAACGAGGACAAGTTTGCATTTTAGCTCATGGGGGGGACATTAGAGACTGTTGTCTGTTGAATCTGAGCTTTAACGTTCTTTAGTTGCTCATACTTTGATTTCATTTTGCAGTTTGGATCTTTATTTTCCATTTATGGGTGCCATAAATATTGTAATAGACCTAGTGGGGATGCAAAAATCCAAGTGGATGTAGAGCAAGGAACTTGTGTTGCTCATATCCGTGAGGGGAGTTCAGAGACGTTGAATTTGCCAAAAAATTCGGATTCTCCTGAAGAGCATCACGCTCATAACACTTCAGGTGTATGGATCAATATCTTTCAAATTGTTTTCCAGGTAAATTTATCTTTTGATTCCATTCTCCTGGGCTTTTGTCTCATCTATTTCTTATATGCCTTTCTTGTAGTGTCAAGTAGAATGGATTTTTTCTCATTTTTTTTACTCGGCATTCATAACTTAAAAGACTTTCTGGGATGTGCAAAACAGATTTAAAAAAAAGCAGCAGCAAAGCCTCTATTTGAGTCTTTTTTTAATCATTGTTCCCAGAAACTTCTAAATCTTATTTTGCTTCTTCTTTCTAGGTGTCTGCTGGTGCTGTGGTGCTCACTGACTGCGTATTTTGGTTCATTATTTATCCATTCTTAACGCCCAAAGATTACAGACTCGATTTTGTAAGTATTAGAGCAACCGTTGAGGCAAGAGTGGAACTATTTACTCTACTGCACATTAAGTTCAATTCGTTGAGCCTTCTGACTGAGTTTTCACTTCAATTCACTTTAAGGACCGATTTTACTTAAATGCAAATGTCATAGAAAGCATTAAGAAATTGTATATCAGTTTTCACAGGCTCACAGCTAATAAATTACTCATAGAAACCTTAATTTCATCTGACCAACTTGCTCACCACATTTGTAATGCAGCTGACTGTGAGTATGCACTCAATGAATGCTTTTTTCCTACTCGGTGAGACAATATTGAATCGCTTGGTAAGAGTAAATTCCTTCTTGGTGTTATAGGCTCTTCCTCCTCTAGTACCCCATTATGTGATTTTGGAATTATTTCCTCCTCGCAGCGGTTTCCGTTGTTTCGGATTGCATATTTCGTGTTATGGACTGGAATATTTGTCATTGTTCAATGGATCATCCATGCTTGTGTTTCGATGAGGTAAAAAATATGCTTTTTTTAATTGAACTGATTCATTTACTACGGCTTCGTAATAATCGCAATTATTGTTACAGGTGGCCCTATTCGTTCCTCGACTTATCATCCTCATATGCTCCCTTATGGTATGTTCTTGTTAATTGTTATCAATATTTGGTCTGTTTTAGCCCAGAGAAAAAGAGTACTTCTGAGAAATTCAGGTCCGGAAAAGTTGCTCTAAATGAAACTTTTACTACTATACTAAACAAAGTGATTATCCCATTCATGCGTCTGCTCTTTGCGGATTTTGCAGGTACATTGGAGTGGCGGCGATGCATATTCCATGCTATGGAGTTTTTGCTCTCATCATCAGGATTAAAAACATCTTGCTATCGAGATCAACGCCGGAATCTTGTTAGAGTACTAAGCCAATTTCGGTTCAATCTGTTTCTTGGCCTTGATGGAGAAGAGAATGGAGGCAATTAGCGGCTACCTTAAACAAACCTTCTCGTTCTGATGGATAGATTACCCAGTTGACCCAAAAATTGAAAAAAGCTGTACATATCAGTTTTTGCTTTAAAAAAAAAAAAAAAAGCCCCCATTGCCTTTATTGAAATTTGTTTGTCAATTGTAAGTGACGTGAATAATGCAGTTTTTTTTTTTAAATAACCAAATTGTAATTTTTTTGACAAATGAGTAATTTTGAAGATTTATAAAGGAAATAACCGTCGATGAGAAGTCTATATTCCACCTCATTCTTACTTTGAAGTGCTAGGTAAACGGAAAAAAGTTGCTCCATTGTAAAGTTTACACATGTTATAGTTTTTTAATTTAAAGCTTCAATTACAATTGAAATATCGAATGGCTTAATAGTTTAGAAGGGAGGTAATAATTGCCAAAACCACCTATTTTTTAACGTTAGCTACGATCAAAATTGTATTTAAAGTGTTTAGAAACCAAGTTTCAACTGCTATAGCGTAAAACTCTCAACAAAAGTATGTTACAGTATTTGAGTTTCATCTTCAACTTCAAGTTCTGTCCTAATTCCGAAATGCTTTACATTAAAATGAAAACATTTGCAAACTAATAATTGGTAGGATAAAAAAATAGAAATCTTGTTGTAGAAGTGTTTTACACACTGCAAGACTTGTTTAGAAAATATTTTTCATAACAAAAAAAGATTAATTACAAAAATTTCCCATGAATCACAGCATTTGTAACATTTTGTTCTTCAAACTTTAAAACGTAACATCTATTTCTTTGAAGTATGAACTGTTAACAAAAATAATCCTTCTATTATAATTTTAGGCAAATTGATAAATAATTTTAATTTAGGGGTATTTTAGTAATCCTAGTCATAAAAACAACAAAAAGAATTAAAACAATAACAAAAATAATCTTTATTGATGATTAAAAACAAAAAAAAAATCAATTAAGAATATATTACTATTCGGATCTCTCTTTTTTTCAATAAATATTGAAATTTTCTTTAAATTTTTGTTAAATTTTTTCACGCTTAAAAAGCATTTTGAAATTTTCAAAAGAATAAATTTCAATAAAAACTTAAAAAATATAAAAAAAAATTTATTAATACTATCAGAGTTTTTTCTCTTTGAAAATCTTATGTTATATTTTATTGTTATATTGAATATATTTAAGCTATATTCTTTTTCATTTTATTAATATATATAACTTTTGAAATTTCAAAACACTTTTTGGGTGTAAAAAAATAAAATTTTAAAGAAAATTTTGGTATATCAAAAAAGAAGGATTTTAATGATATAATGGTTTTAATTGATTTTTTTTACTTTTAATCATCACTAAAATTACTAAAATACCTCTAATTTTATAATTATTTGTCAATTTTTTGTTAAAATTTTAATAGAGGACTATATTAATTAACAATTCATACTTTAAGAGGAATGGACATTGTTTTAAAGTTTAAAAGATAAAGTATTATAAAAGTTATATTTTTGCAATTAATCTAAAAAATATTTTTTTATATATAAGGTGAGGGGAAATACTACCTATTTTTAAATGAGATTAAATATGACTCGAATACTTAACCTATAGTTAAAATAAAATGACTTATAACTAATTAAATTGTCATTATTTGTCTTTAATTTAAAAAATCTATAAAAATAAGATTTCTTTTTTTATTATTATTATTTTGTTTAAATAAGGCATTGCCAGTGGCCTACGTCACATCCGGAACAAACAAATAACTCAGAAATGCCATTCCTTTTTCCCTTTCTTATCCACGTGGAATAGTTTACTTGGCTACGCTGGTTTCCCCTAGAGCCAATGCGAACACCAATAATTACCGGTAAAAAAAATCATAAAACAAAAAAAATAAAATAAAAGAATGATAAATCGACAGGAAAAGCTTGTTCTGTCTTGTGGAGTGAATATTCTCCAATCCCACAACTGAGAGAAATCAGGAAAAACAAAAGCCCAATTTTCGAGGAAATTTACTGGAAGCCAAGTCAAGAAGCAAAGCATCGTTTTTTGCATTTTTGTAAGTGCCACCACAACAACTTCTTCCTTTTTCTTTGGAACTATAATACCAACGTTTGTATCATCGTTTCAATCTGATCACCATTTTTTTTGGGTTAAAACTTAAAACCCGAATAAAGGCAAGGAATATCTGTTTTATTGCATTTATTTAGAACCTTTTCGGTTCTTTGCCTATGGTGTTTGTTCCTTGCGTGTTCAATCTATTTTTAATAACCCAAATAAATTGAATGTCAAAATTTTTAACTCACTTTATGCTTTGGACTCTCTGTTAGTAGTTTGCCCATCATTTTAAATTTATGCAATTTTTCGAGTGCCTCCATTTTATGAATTTTTCACTTTGTCACTGATTCATTTTTTAGCTTTGAACAAAATGATGTATTTTTCCTCTTAATCTGTTCCATATAACGGGCTTAAATGGAAATTTTGACTTTTGGTTGTGATAATGTGTCTAAGTTCATCAAAACTCTATCTGGGTTTTGACAATCATTTTACTTGTATTCATTGTAGACTTTCTATTTATAACCTTTCAAACGAGACATATATCTTTTGGGGAGTAAATTTATATAGAGAACTTAATTTGGAGAATTAGTTCAATTTAAGTGATGGGTTTCTTAACAGGATCACCAGAGCATTCTTGGCAGCCGACCATGACGGCCGACACCACGGTGCCAAGTTATTGGCTGAATTGGAGGTTCTTCCTTTGTGCTTTATGGGTGTTTACAACTATGGTGGTTGCATCTTACTTAATATGGAAATACGAAGGTCTCAAAAGATCACAGTCCGAGAGAAGAGAGGAAGATGTAGAAACAATAGGATATCTGCATGAGGATGAGGCCTGGAGGACATGTCTCAAGGGTATACATCCCTCTTGGCTGCTTGCTTACAGGATTGTGGCTTTCATTGCGCTCTTTTCGTTGCTCTTCGCCAACGTTGTTCTTGATGGAGGTGCAATTTTCTACTTTTATACTCAGTAAGCCTCCTGTCCTTATTTTGATCCTTTGGGAACAATGTAAAACCTTATTGTGAAGAGAATAGTTGAGGCTGGCTAATAGTCTTCTCTAGCTAGAAGTTTGATTCAGAGAAATCTCCTTAACTTGTATTGCCTTTTAGTGCATAGAAGTGAGGGCATGATGCAACTGGAAAACTTGGGTTTATTAACCTGGAACAGCTTGTGAAGTTCTAAAATCTCAACCTTGTATCAAGCATAAATGATAATTTTGGATCCTAAAGACTGATGGTGGAAAGACCAGAGATATCACTACCTGACTTCCAATTTGTCAATTTGATAACCCCCAAAAATAATAGTAATAACAAAAATGATCCAGCTATATTTACTGATAACCTTTCTTTCTTTCTTTCTTTTTTTCCTTTTTTTACTGTGCTTTACAGGTGGACATTTGCTTTGGTCACTGTCTATTTTGCGGTATGATTATGATCTTGAGATTAGATAGAAATGAAGGTTGAAAACATTCTTTGTTCGTTCTATGGATTGCTTAAACTTTTGTTTAGCTACTGATAAGACCATACCATTAAAGATGTTAAATAGGACAAATTTTCAGTTCACTTGTCCCTCACATTTCTGTGGACTTTGAAGTGAGCTGCAAAATCAGGGCAATTTCTAAAGTTTTAGCGTTTTTTATTTCCATTGTTTTTTAAGTAAATTAAGGTTTGATTTCATTTTTTTTTCCAGCTTGGATCTACACTTTCCGTCTATGGATGTCTCAAATATAATGGTCGACATGATGGGGATGGAAGTGTCAGATTGGACGCAGAACGAGGCACTTACGTAGCTCCTAGCCTTGGTGAGACTTCAGAGATGCCAAATTTGCCAAAAAATTTATATCCCCATGAAGAGCATCACCCTCACCAAACTACAGGTGTATGGAGTTTCATCTTCCAAGTTACCTTTCAGGTAGATTTTTCTTTTGATAACAGCATGTATTTCTTTTTCTTTTTTCTTTACATGATATTTATGACATTTTTTTTTTTTAATTATGGATGTGAATGTGCTTTTCTATCATTATTTTAGAGATTTTTTTCCTTTTCTTTTACCCCCTTCCCCTATCTGCAGGTGTGTGCTGGTGCTGTAGCACTCACTGACAGCGTGTTTTGGCTCATTCTTTATCCATTTTTGATGTCTGAAGATTACAGACTGAATTTTGTAAGTGCGAAAGCAACTATAGACGTAACCATGCATCAAGTTCAAGTGCTTTTCCCATAATCTTCTTTTTCAATGTTGTCACTTGAAAGCCTTGCAGTACTGATTGAACTCGTAAAAGGTTTGGTCAACCGTGTCGTATTTCAGACAGCATTTGTTACAGAGACAATTCTTTTAGTCTTGAAACGAGATATTAGTTTCCAAGCTTATTACTCAATAGATCTTCATTTCCTCTAACCAAATTGTTAACACCTTAATTGTAGATGATTGTCACCTTGCACTCGCTCAATGCTTTCTTCCTGCTTGGTGACACGATGTTGAATTCATTGGTAAGAGTAAAATCATTGTTGGGTTATAGGTTTCTCTTCTTCTAGTTCCTGATGTTGTGATTTCGCAACCACTCCTTTCAGCGGTTTCCGTTGTTTCGGGTTGCCTACTTTGTGCTATGGACAGGAATATTCGTGATCTTTCAGTGGATCATCCATTCTTGCATTTCGATGTGGTAAAAATCATCATATAGATTTTCATTCCATGCTCTTTTATTGAACTATTGCTTCATAACAATGACACTTCTTGTTACAGGTGGCCCTATCCATTCCTTGACCTATCATCCTCATATGCTCCCTTATGGTAAGTTCTTGTTAGTTGTTATTAATCTGTTCTATCCATAGGGAGACAAAACTACTGAGACATTCAGGTCCAGTTACTAGAAATAAAACTTTTACTTTCAAATAAAGTAATTATCCGATTCATGAATTTTGTCTTCATGGACTTCACAGGTACATTGGGGTAGGGCTGATGCATATACCATGCTACGGCATTTTTGCTTTGATTATTAGGATTAAGAACGTCTTGCTGTCAAAATCGTTCCCGGAGTCTTATCAGAGCATGAGGTGAAGAAGTATAGAAGGGGATGCCAAATTCAGTTATTTGTGTCACCAAGGCTGTTGCCGCAATAGCTACACCATTTTTCATGTTAAAGATCAACTAATATCTTCTCTCTTTTTTCCCCATTTCTTATCCAGTTTGAGGAGAAAATTAATAGCCCTATCTGACCCTCTTTACTCTGAGGGTTTTGATCCTTGGTTCACCAAAATCTTTGAGAATATACACATTTTAGTTTTTGCTGTAAGGTGGGGGAAAAGAAATAGTACATATTGCTCGATTATATTTATACCTAAATTTCAACTCGCAAGTTATGTGATGAATAAATGTGTTTTGTTATAAGAGTTACGTGATGAATACATGTCTTTTGTTTACTAAAGGGCTGAACGTCATTAATAGTAGAATAAGTGCTAATATATAGTTTGACACCCCTATAGCATGTGTTGAGATGGCCGAGTTGGTCTAAGGCGCCAGATTAAGGTTCTGGTCCGAAAGGGCGTGGGTTCAAATCCCACTCTCAACATATTTTAGTTTTTAGAGATGGCGACAAATGATTAACGGAGTTCTTTGTTTTTTTCGGTTGAGTTTTTTTTGGTTATACCTTCTTGTTCAGACAATGTAACAAGACAAGGCAAATAAGGCTTATAGGCAATGCTCAAAAAAGCATGAAAACAGAACAATGACGCAGTAAAAGCAATGAACTGGGCTTTAAGCGGTAGAGCATCAAGAAAGTAATGACAATAGTTTCGACTATGAAGCGGCCTCTCACTTGCAAAAACATTAGTTTACATCTCTCTTGTTTCCTCTCGCCTTCACTTTTAAATTCCTCCCCCGCTTTCTGTGGCTTTTTGCTTCCAGAGATCGAGAGGCGGTATCCAAGCAAAGCTCTCAAATCCTACACATTACAATTTAAGGACATTTGGCACAACACCCAACTACGGCCTTACATGCTCCCTAATGAACTGCTCCACCTGAGATATTTCACCGCTTAAACCTGAAGCTTCTGCAACTGTAACTTTGTTATAGCAGTGTGTGAATGAAAATGCTTCACCAGGCACCCCAAGAGTGAACTCATTTGCAATATCGGCGTCAGATATTGCACTTCTTGATGCCCGTAATTTGTCACTGTAGGATAATGGAAGATAAATAGGTCAGTACACTTGTACACACAAAACAAAAATCGTGAATGAAATGTTGAATACACACAAATTACGTATGTAAAATCACAACAAGTTGTAAGCAAATATCTATGGAAGATGATTGATTTTATCAAAATATATCTATTTGTCTTTGAAAATGACCATAATATGGAAAAAAATGGTCAAGTGAGCATAATCAAATGCAGAAACATCTCAGTCGCGAACTTGTAATCCGATAAACATAACAGATGATCAAACCCCATCTATTGGCATAAAACAATGTGCAATTGAAATTAATGTAACAAGAAATAGAAGTTTTACATTTCCTTCTCCATTTGTTTCCGGATAAACTCCTTGGTATGTGCTGTCACTTTGTCAGTCTTGTTGCACAGAATAAGCACTGGAATCTTCTTCTTCACAACACTTGCCTTGGTTAGAAGATCGTAAAGGTACCTTTTGCATAAATGTATCAAATGTTAGAAACTTCATGCCCGTAGGCCACCCATAAGTACACATTCACGCTAGAACACAGCATAGCGTATTGCCAAACAAGAATCTTAATTCTTGCAACCAGTTACATACCACAATTTTGTCACTTCTAGATATGAAAGACCCAAGAGGGTTGCACACATTTTAACAAGATAATAAAATAGCATATAAAAAGAGTAATTATCTTTGAAACTGTATCTCATAGCAAAGGGGAAAAATCATAGAAAGAAGAGAAAAGAAAAGATATATATATATATATATATATATATATCTTACTCTGAAGCAGCACGACAGTTTGGTAAAAATTCCAAAGCATCCACCACAAACACAATCCCAGCTGCTTGAGGCAAAAACTCATCTAGCTTAGGCCGAAGACGAGAATGCCCAGGAACATCAACAAGATGGACAGGCTTTGTCTTTCCATTCTGTTTAGGACACCCAAAAGTGGGAGGCAGCAAAAATTGCTAGTGAGATTTCTTTGTGTAAAAATATACATTTTAAAAAACCCCTAAGAATTAAAGAAAGAATGTTTGCACCTCATATCTTGTCAATACACAAAGTAAACAAATAGTAAAACATGCCTTACTACCACAAAATCAAATTTCTGGGCAAATAAATATCTGTAAACTGAAAACATCGCATTTTAAGTACATCACCTTTGTTTTCTCAGAATGCAGGACAAAGGTGCCCTCGTTTGGCTCCATCGATGTAACAGTGCCATGATGTGACGAGCCATCTCGCAGCTGCCCATAAGCAACAACATCACAAGGTACGAAGAATTGGAACAAATATCAACAAAGCATGACTAGTTCATTGTTCATAACTGTAACTTAGGGTTAGGGCATGAAACCCAAGCATAATGCAGGTGACATAAAAATTAGAATCACTTCTATACCCCAAAAAAAAAAAAAAAAACTCAGAAATAGAATAATAACACCATTATGAAGAATTTAACAACACAAAGCAAACCCAATAGCTTTCTTAAAAAGCATCAATTTTCAAAATTTTAACCCACAAGAACAATTGTATAACATCAACACCCAAAAAAAAAAAAAAAACTAGCGTTGCAATTCAAGTTCAATTACCAATTCTCAACAGATCTAACGAATAAATAAACGCAGAACAACTGTTCAATGGCATACAATTCTACACAGCTAGAACCAAAAAGCAGGAAATTATCCAAATCCAAAGAGAAAAACAAAAAAAAAAAAGCGACAATGCTTACCTGATAGAAAAGAACAGTCTTTCCACTACCACTAAGACCGCTAAGCACAATGGTGTTGGACTTTGTGCGCTTGAACAAACGAACTGCGACGACGAACAGAAAGAAGGAAAATGAAATCCAAACAAACAAATCAGAATTCAAAATCTTCAAGCAAAATCAATTCGCATGCACGAATTTCTCCAGAATCGCCGAGAAAAACGACGGAATAATGGCATACCAAAGAAGAGGAGAAGGATCGTGAAGAAAAGAACTCCGAGAGCGGCGTAGAGCTGATTTGGGGGAATTTGATGAATGTATTGGAGAGCTTGACTCGTCCATTGTTTCGCCTGAGATTTCCACTCTTCGAAACCTTCCATAGTGCTTCTGTGAGGGCTTTCTAGGGTTTCAGATTCTGGGGATTTGCTTTCGTCTCCTCGCAGAGAAGCAGAGACGTTCTGGGGCAAAATTAAGAAGGAATTCGAACTTTTCTGTAAGGCCTCAACATTATAAACCGATGAGTTTTTTTTTATTTTAGGAAACCGACGAGGTCAAATTGAAAAGTTAAAAAAATATAAAAAAAAGGGTGGAAAGAAAGCCTATTAGAAAATGACAGATCATACGAATAAATTAATCGGAAAAATTAAAAAGTGCAAGAGGGAGGGATCTTCTTTGCTTGGAGAAGGGAGAGGAACGGAGAACGGGGTAAAGATAAACGGTCCCATTAAGGGTTTTTTAATGTGTGATATTTTATATCCGTAGTTATTATGATAAACGGTTCGGCTATCCCAGTTTCTTGTTTTATTGGCTATTTTACTATTATTTATTTATTGTATCATCTAAATTTAATAATCTAACTACATAATTAAAAATAAGATATTAAAAATACTTAAGTAATTTATGAGGTGACAAAACTTAAATAGAGAGCCAACTAACAAGACAAAAAAATAAAACAGTAAATATTGATTCTAAAATTTAGCTTCTCAGTTTCAACTTTTTTCTATTAAAAATAAAATTACCATTTGGTCTATTCACGGTTCAAATTATAAATTACAATTTACAGGCTATTTGGCTGAGTGGTGAAAACCACAGTTTCTGCTACAAACTCAGTTATAAACAGTATAAAGCTCTCACATACTACAGTAACAATAAAAAATTGCTAGTGTAAAGCTGTCATATGTTACAATAAAAGTGGTTCTAACCAACGGTTTCTACTACCTTTCCAAACACCCTCTTAATCTTTTTTTTTTGTTCAAATTAGAGCTGTGCAGAAAAACCGACAAACCGAACCAATCTGAGGTGATTGGAGCGTTAGAAAGATCTGGTTTGAAACTGTTTTTTAACGGTCTGGTTCAATTTGAAATTTTGGAACCAGCTGTTTAGACTGGACTGGATCATTTGTATATCTATATAATAAAAAATTAAACATTAAAAACACCCTCCCCATCCAAAAAAAAAACCTTCCTCAGTTAAAAATGATACGGTCTTATCAAAACGCTATTCCTCTTTTTTTCACACCCTTCACTTCACACTTTAGCCACGCATATGTATTTTGGATGACTATATTATTTATTTTTGGATTAATTACAAAAATTCTTCCTAAATTATAACCTTTGTAACATTTTACCCCGAAACTTCAAAACTCACATCTATTCCCCTTGAAGTATGAATTGTTGACAAAAATTGTCATTTTGTTAAATTTTAACAAAAAATTGACAAATGACTGTAAAGTTATAGGTATTTTAATAATTGTGGTTATAAACAATAGCCCTAAAAATCAAAACTATAATAAAAATAATTTTTATTGATGATTAAAAAATAATTAAAACTATTATATCATTGGAATCTTTTTATATACCACAATTTTTTTCAAAATTTTATTAAATTTTTCACACCAAAAATTATTTTAAAATTTTAAAAGTTATATATATTAGTGAATGAAAAAAGAATATAACACAAAATTCTTAAAGAGAAAAAAAAAACTGATAGTATTGATAAAATTTCTTTCTATTTTTAAAGTTTACATTGGTATTTATACATTTTAAAATTACAAAACACTTTTTGAGTGTGAAAAAAAGTTAATAAAACTTTAAATAAAATTTTGGTTTACCAACAAAAGAAAGAGATCTAGATAGTAGTATGTTTTTAATTATTTTTTTTGTTTTTAATTATCAATAAAGACAATTTTTAGTATAATTTTAAATTTTTTGGTTATTTTATAAATAAGATTACCAAAATACCCCTAATTTTAAAATTGTTTATTAATTTGCTATTAAAATTCTAACAAAAAGACTATTTTTGTTAACAGTTCATACCTCGAGGGAAACGAATTTTAATTTCGAAGTTCGAGGGATAAAGTGATAAAAAGACTATAGTTTAGAAGGAATTTTTGTAATTAATCCTTTATATTTTCCTTTGGATTGTTTTATTTTGTGTTTGATTTTTGTTGCTTGTTATTTCTCTTTTTTTAGGATGCTTGTTTTACGGTTTAGATATTTAGAGTTTTAGAAGTACAAAAGCTAGTTTAAAAAATCACTAAAAAAAAGTTCCAACCCAAGGTTCAAACCAGATTGGACAGTTGTAAAATAGTATAATCCGGTCCTAATAGCTAAAACGGTTTAGTGTGGTCCAGTCTCAAATTTTACTAAACCGCCAAAACAGTCTAGTCCTAAAAACCTGAGAGTTCAGGACCTGACCTTACACAACTCTAGTTCAAACCAACTAAAACTAACATTTTTTACGAACTTATCAAACACAAATTTAAATTATAAATTATGGTTTAAACTTATTTTGTGGTTCTAACTGCTCTCCCAACAAGAGACTAAAACAAATTGAAGAAGATGATTTTTTTTCTTTAACTCTTATATGTAAAATCATATGAAAGCAATAATCCTCTATTTTCACTCTAAATCACCCGGTGGATTTAACGGAAAACATTACAAGGGGACTAACAATTGCCAAAAACATAGAATTTGGGACCCAATTAGCGAGATTTTTAAAATACAGGATCCAAGTAATAAGAAAATGAGGGCTTAGAAATTCATTTGTCTGACTTTTCAAAATAAGAACCAAAGTACAAAAAGATCAAAAAGTTTGAGGGCTTCAAGTAGGAAAACCCAAAAACTAATAACAGGGTTAGCATTGGGGTAATAATTCTATTTTTTATGATATTATTAAAAATTATATTTTTTAAAAAAATTTATGCTAAAAAATAAAAATCTATTTAACAATTGATTGTTTTCTTCGGCAATACTAATTATTACAAACAATCATAAAATTATTATTATATTTATTTTTTATTATTATATTCTAATACATAACTCATACAAAATAAATAAATAAAGTCAAATTATCTTTGCAATATTTTTTTTAATACTGTAAAAAATGCAATGCACCTATCTGCTTCTTTTTTTTTACAATTCTCTCTCTTAGGTTAATAGATAAATAGAAAAAAGTAACATAAATATTTTAGTATTAAGAAATTATATATATTTTTTTATTTCTCTCTAGAAGTTATTCCTATCGATTTTTCAAAAATTATTCCGGCTGACATTTACTCATCATGGGAACCTCATAATTGAAAAAAACCTAAGCTTTTTAGCTAATGAAGCACTTTTCAGAGAAAACAAAGAAAAGCAAGAACACTTACACACCCAACAAGTTAAACATCAATTATGAAACAAATTATCATCTAATTAATGGCAAAAATCCAGGAATATAAAAACAAATGCTTGATCGTATATGTGTGTGTGTGTGTAAATATATATTTTGAAAGCCACAACTTTTTTTGACAGTAAAATCACATCTTACATAAAAAGCACATTTATGATAACAACATAATCTTCGTCCAGATGTTATGCTTTTGTGAGATTTTATGAATAAGAAAACAAGATCTTGTTCAAACTCGCAAACAAGTATTATTATATGTAGTAAACTTGACTTTCTCAGAGATTCTTGGCACCCAAACAACATGGAACTCGTTTTTACGAGATAAAACAATGCAACATAAGAGAAAAAAAAGAGACTCACCGTGTGTACGGAAGGTTGAATTACCGGAGAAGAAGAGACGAAGAGCCACAGAAAATCCCAAGAGGCAAAGGAAGGCACTTTTATAGGCTTTGATAAGATGTTCAATTTGTTTGGAAAATAGCTTTTGATCACCCCCCTTGAAGGAAAGATTTGATGATAAATCTTAAAAGTATTAAGAATTGGTGGGCGTTTATGGAAAAAAAAAATTTGTAAAAATTGTTGATTTGAGAGAAATAAACAAAAAATTTAAATCTGAAACTGAAGAAAACAACTAAAATGAGCTAAGAGAAGAATGAAACCATAAAATAAACGACAAAACCAATGACGACAGTAAGAAAGAAAAACGACAGAAACTTGAAAAACGACAGCACGGATATCAGCATTACTACCATCGAAAGAATCAGGAAAAGGAAAGAGAAAAATACTTGTAAGAACGACATCAACTCAAGTGACAACTGATCTTGAAAAACGACAATAAAAATAAAGTAGAAATGATAACCTAGAGAGAAGCGACAGTAACCTGAAACGGGTAACAGAATGAAACGACAATAAATCAAAGAACGACCTTACAATTAGAAACAACATGTACCTGTATATAAAACCAATGAAAGAACTTAAACGTTGTAGAGAAGAATACTATATGAAAACGACAATATTCCAATAAAACGACGATAACCCAAGAAAACGACATACAATAAAAAACGACAACATCCTTTAAATAAAATTAACCGGAAACAAATATAAAACAAAATCGATCGGAAAGAGGGTAAAGATGACAGAGAGAGAAAGAGGAATAGAAAGAGGGAGACCGCAATATGGAAAAAGCCAAAATAAAATTAACAATGCCCTGAAGAACTGGAGATCAGCCATTGAAAACAACGAATGAAGGGTGAACACAAGATGAAAAACAGCAATGACCTAAAGAAGCGACGAAATATGAGAACAATAGCAGAAAAAACTAGAATGTTTTAAAAACAACAACGTAAGAAATAACGAGAATAAGCAATAAAAACGACTACAATCAAAGAAAGGAGACTATCTCCAAAACGACATCAACATAAGACGACGGTAAATCAAAAACGACAACCACCTCAAGAAATGAACTAGTGGGGAATTTAAAAAAAAAAAAAAAACTTGGAGCATTTGGTTCTAACTCGCATATGATGATAGAGAGAGAGCAACCAAGAAGATAGAAAATAAAAATAAAATAAAATAAATCTCTAGAGAGAGAAAGAGAAAGAGAGAACAACCGAGAAGATAAAAAAAAATCTCTCTCTCCATCATATTCAAGAAAATTAAAAAAAAAGACTATTTTTGTTTTTAGACTTTAGACTTCTGCAGTCCCCGCCATCCAAAAGGTGAAAAAATGTAGTACTGTATCCCTTTTGATACGATGTCTTTATTATCTCTTTTCCCCACCTCAAAATTAAAAGCTTTCGCTCTGTTTTTTCTTTTCTTTTCTTTTCTTTTTTTCTCCCTGCGTTGTTCTTTTCGTTTACTTTCAAAGAAAGATAGACCTTTTTTTTTTTCCTTCCCTGGAACGAAAAGTTAGAGATGATGAAATCTTTGTTTTCAAAATAATGCTCTTTGGTCGGAGCATGTTTTACAGCATTAGTTGAGGTTGGTAGAAAATTTAACATGTGTGTAGTGCCTTTATAACAATCAAGTAATGCGAAAGTAGTCTTTCTTTAGCTTGAGTAAAAAAAAAGGATAGATTTCTTTGCTAAAAAGATCATGCTTTTAATAATGGAGTTTTCTTAGGATAGGTTTGTTTTGTAGTTTGAATTACGGTTTGAATTATTTTGTTATAGTATTTTCTCTCACAAAAATTTAAATCTTCATTCAAATACTCTATTTAAATACTCGAACCAAACGGGCTCTTAGTCTTCTATAAAAAGTAGTACATGTATTTAAATATTAGATTTGGTCAAAATCTAATCAACAAATACAAATAAAAAGAAGCGTAAAAATCTAACATAAATTTAATACTGTCTTGTAGGGCATTTGACAAAGTTAGTTAAAGCTAATTTTTTGCTTAAGAAATAGTGTAAAACTCTCACATATTATATTAAAAGATAAAAAATTACTACAGTATAAAATTCTCACATGTTATAATACTTTAAATCAAGAAGTTAATTTTAACCAATTTTACGAAACACCCTATTAAATTTTTGAATAAGAAAAGCCTGTTTGGTTCGAGTATTTGAATAGAGTATTTGAATAAAGATTTAAATTTTTGTGAGAGAAAATACTGTAGCAAAATGATTCAAACCGTGATTCAAACCACGAAACAAACGGGCTCAGTGTCCCAATTTCGGACAGTGAACACAGTCACACAGACTCCGCTTTATGACTCAAGTTTTTTGAATGAAAAGCCGCATTGGTGCAGAAGAGTACTTGCAATATCAATAAATTTTGGGATTCAGCTAGGATCTACAAAAGAAAATTCAGACAAGAAGAAAACTATGTTCATTTGAGAGACCAATATGAAGATGACCGGTCGAGGGAGCTGTCCCTAAGGCTGAGACTCCATCATTGTTTGCATTCCCTTACACCATGAACAACGATTTTCTATCTAACAAGAAGTTTAGAAATATAGTTAAAACTGAAAGTTAAAACAAAACGTAACATAACGATAATTTTTTATCTAACAGGACGTTTAAAAATATAGTTAAAACTAAAAGTTAAAACAAAATATAGTCTAATATATAGGATAAAATAACTATAAAAAAGTTCATTTTACAATTTCAACCGTATTTTCAAACACTGAGCAATGCTATATGTCACCATCACAAGTTAAATCCCAATTATAAAATCCACTGCCTATAAAAACATAGTGCCCTATACAATTTTATATTTTGTATGTTAATTTATTAACGGATTAAAAAGCTATTAGTGATGATGTGACACCCGTTATTCTCCTAACGGGTATTGAGGTAATTAAATTAATTTTTAATGTATAAAAAAAATTGCTTCATTTAAATTTATTTTATAATATTTATTTTTATCTATTTTTAAGTTTTCTAAAATTCTCCTATATTTATTTAGTATGATTACTAAAAAGCCTTAGAACTTCTAATAAATCTCAAAAATGTTATATTGGCATTATGTGTGTTAAAGTCTTTAGATGAGACATAAGGATATCTTTTCCAACTACTCTTGACCCTCATTTTCTTTATTTCCTCCGTGACATGCTTCAACATGTCTCCTCTATAATTGTTTCTATCACTTCTCTTCAAAGACTTCATCTTTTCTTCCTTTCTCTTCCACGGTTCCCACACTCTTCTTCTCATTTCTTTGCTGAAGCAAAATACTTAGAGAACTTCTTCAAGGCAGCCATAAAAATCAGCCACCATCACCTCCATTTGAGCAAGAATTTCAGTCATACCGAACTAAAGGAACCTGTTTTGAAGCCATTTCAAGCTTCCAACTAACCATAATCCGAGGTTAGAATCTTATGAACAAATTTAGTCTTTCATTTATAAATTTCCTTTTATACTAAAGGATTATTCAAATTTGCGTTCTTAAACCTAAGTATATGTTTGTTGCTATTTTGGAGCATATGTATGAAGTCTAAGTGTATATGCCCTAGACAGAAAATTTATATTGTTAAACTTTATAATACCTCTATGGGCAGTGGTTATTTCTTGAAATTCTAAGATTAAATTAAAATAAATTTTATGAATGTAGTTGTATGTTGTGCTTTAGTTTTAATTGTCCTTATGCACGCCTTAGGATCAAGGGAGTATGGAGCTAACGTTAATTGATTCCAGGATTAAGAGACTGTTGATAAGCTTAAAAGGTAGGGATTCTATTACTCATCTTTTGTGAGGTTTTTATAGAATTAAAATTGATTGTTTTGCTGCAATATATATATATCTATGTTGAACTGATATTATATGTGTATCACATATGAAACTATGACATGGACTCGTCTTGTATTGTACGGCGAGGAACATAATGAATTGACACATGTTATAAATTGAGAAGCATGGTTAGGAAAACTAACTCTATTGATAATGATTCAATATAGAGAAATTGTGAGACATGAAGAGGGCGACGGTTACGTCCTTGGGCATGAATACCCTAAAAGGTAAAATAGGGGGAAGGCGATGACGCTTCCTTGGGTTGAAAGTCCCAGAACACACTGTACAGGAATCGATTTGGTGAGGACTCGGGGCTTGATGTCCCCTCACCGGAACACCCTTGGAATGTTTATAGGGTGATCAAGTGCGCCCATTTGGGTTTCGATGAGTTGAGTGATACTCAATTTAACATGGATACCTAGGAACAATGATGATTGGTAATATTTGTATAAATGTGTAATTATGACACTTGGTAATGATTAACTACGGTATCCATAAGATGTGATCATAATAAACCTCATAATCTGGAATATGATGTAACCTACTAACCATGCAGATTTTAATGTGGTAATGATAAAAACCTAAAGGTGAGTAATGGCTTTCTCTACTGAGCATAGTGTTGCTCATTCCCTTATGTTTATATCTTTTCAGGACTCACTAAGTGTGAGGTGGCTACGAGAAATATAGTTGAGGAAGCGATGTAACTATATTACATTGGGACTGCTCAATTGTAAAGAATGTTCTTCATGATAATGTAAGCATCAATTGTTACTTTCTGTGACTGTAATTATAATGTGTTGAGGGTTAAAATGATGATGACAACAGTTTATATTATTAAATTTAAGGTGCTACATTAAAACTGTGGTTTATTTGTCGTTTATATTTTTATTTTTGAGTTGAGAGTTTTCATTTAAGTCCCGGGCAAATTTTATTTTTAAGGTTTTACTTTTATTATTTATTTTTATTTTATCTCATTAAAAACTGTTAACCCCCACATAGGGGCGTTACAGATGGTGATCGCTTGAGGTAAAAGGAATGTTAAAGAATATAAAGTATAAAAAAAAGGACTACCGTATTTGCAAGTATTTACTGCAACGATAGATCAACGTCCCAAAGTTTGGCTTCTCTATAAAATTAAAAAGTAAAGCATGATGGTTTTTTTTTTTTTAGAAAAAGTAATTCTTAATTTTTTTTTCCGGAGTAAATGTAATTCTTGATAGTTAATACTTTGTTAAAACTTGTATGATCACTTATTTTGAGATTTTCATCATTCCTTCACTATCTTCGCAACAGTACTTTTTAGCTCAAAAAAAATTTCACACACACATTGAAATTTGTATACGGTGAAATGGAGTAAAATAAAAGAGGAAATTCAAATAGGATCTATAAGATTTAGGAAATTGGAAAATTATTATGCAAATTTTTGAATTTGTGTAGGACTGATCTAATTTCCTAAATACAAGAGACGGGTTTGTACACACACATACACAAACAATGGAGAGAGAGATAGAGAGATAAATTGAGATTTTTTTAATATCTCCTCTCTCTCTCTCTAATTAAATCGACGTTTCCATCTCCGACTCTAGTGCTGATGATTTTGATTTTGGTTTGAGAGGAAGAAAATTTAAAGTTGAGGTAGGTTCAAATGGAGGAAGATACTCATGTCGCTCGCCAAATGTTTTGAAAAGTCTCCAGTGAAAGCATTTTCTCTCTCTTCTTTGCTGGAGAAGATAAACATATAAACACAAACATCCACACACAATGGTTATACATACATATTTAAACACATATGATATATATTTCGATGTAGCTTCTCTCTCTCTCTCTGTGGAAACCGGTTCTCTTTGTTACTAAATGAGGGGGAAGAAATATTATATGCTGGACAAATTTATTTATTTATTTACTTTACGGTAAAATTTAGACAAAAGTCAATTACAAAGTATTTTTTAATAATAATGGAAACAAGACGGGTTTGGTGCAACTCGTGCCCTACACTGCCGCTTTTCGGCTTTTTGGATGGTTCTTGACCCACACTATATGGCAACCCATGAAGTGCTAGTGAAACTTGCCCTTAGGGGTGGGCCGGGTTAGGGCACTATTTACCTTGTCCCATTGACAGACCTAATTTTTCGTCTGAGAGAGTGCATGTAAAAGAGATTTTAATATGTTTTTAATGTGTTATAAGATCAAAGACATAAAACAGAATATAAAAATACAGCTTTTAGTGTATTTAGCATCAGCGTATAACGTCGCGATGCTGAGAATTAAAACTGAGCAATCATATTTAATCCTATTGGGTTACAACCTTGCTACTAACAAACAGTGAGTCTCAGTTTAAAAGTACATTACATATTAGACGGGGCCTACAATTTTGTGACTAATGAGGTTTTAACCTGGTGGGAATGAAAAAGGGTTTTCCATTGAAGCCAAGGCTCTAGAAATAGGTGTAAGAATTTTTAGGATAAAGAACCTAGCACCTAGGCACTGGCTGGTGCTGCAACGTTGGCTCGAAAAGTGCTAATATTAAGCTTTGTGTGATTTGAATCGTTTGAAACTGATATGTTGTTTGGTTGTATGTTTTCACACAAATCTAAATATCTATTACCAACAGACATATTTATTATATTAGATATAATGTTACATAAAGAAATGCTTTTATAAAAAAAAAGGTACCTTTATATGTAAAAGGTCACATAAGTTGATTTGGTAGCAACGATTTATGAATTGGCTTCTTTGTGTGTTATTAAATCTTCAAAAATTACAGGTTTCAATTTTGTTCCAAAACACAATATTATTGTTAAATATTATATTCAAGAGTTTGTTATATCTTAGGGGTAGTTTGCCATCAAAACCTGTTAGCAAACTTTGTAGTGTGAGCAAATAAAACTTAAAAATAAAAAAAAAAATAAAAAAAAATAAACTCCAATACGCCTCAATCTTTTCTTAATTTCATAGCCTCTATTTCTTATTCTACCCACAAATCCTCGAACAGCGTAAGGTGTGGCTAGTTGGATCAATGAAGTTATGGAGATGGATGTTCTTTGTAGTATTTTTTTTACTATACGGATATTGCCCCACTAATGTAGAGAAAGATGGCTTTCTGTCGCTAAAACAAAAGAGAGGCCGGATAGGAGACTTGTTTGGGACCATAGGTAAAAGTTTGGTTGATGCCATTTTTGGGGGTAAAATCCTTGATGTGATTATTATTTTTTTATTAGCTTGGTCGATTAATTTGACTCTTGTGTCCAGGACTTCAATACAATAGAGATTTATAGAATGTTTGATAGGGTAGTTAGAACTGTTTTTACTGTAGCATGTGAGAGCTTTACACTATAATGATTTTTTTATTGTTACTGTAGCATGTGAGAGCTTTACACTGTTTGTAACTGAGAAAGTAGTTTAGATTACTAATGCCGAACACACTATTAGTTCTAATACCATATAAGAGTTAGGGAGTTGAAAAACAATGGTATAACTTTTCCATTGATGAAAGGTAATAGCAATACAAGAGATAAATTTAATTAAATCTTCAGATTTAAATTCAAGCTAATAATAACGTATCAATCATCCTTGTGAAAATCGAGGTCATAAGAAAATTTTCATACTAACACCAAGGAACTTATTTGAAGGAAGGGATGTAAACGACATGCAACAGGTCAATATTCAGCTGCCCAAGTGATTGCCTCCTTATTCAGATGGGATTCAAATCCTCCATGAAATCTTGATATGCCAAATGATGTCCAACTAATCATGCTATGACACTTTATTTAAAAAATTTAAAATAATATTTAATCAATTTTTATGGTTTTTTTATTAAACCACATGTTATACCATAATTGATTGTATACTATTTGAGACTCCAAATATTATTCTGACGATTTAAGTCCATTCAAATAAACTCAGCACCATGACAACTACAATTGATTCTCTCAAAAAGTAAAACCAAAACCGAAAAAACAAACGACTTGTGACTGTGTCTGTGAAGGTTCCCATGTTTTACGGCACACGTAAATATATTTTTTTCCATATATTTTCATATTGTTTACCAACCAATAAATTATATATTCAGTTAAAAATATAAATAAATCAAACATATAATAAGTTATAAAAAAAACCCATCTCCTGAATCCCCATTTTTGTGCAGGTTTACGAGCACTACCAAATCCCATTTTGTCTTATTCTTCTTGTTTTCATTTTTTTAAAATTTGTTGATTTTTCATTTTTCCTCACTATAATAAACAAACATACACAGAACCCAAAACTCACATCGATGATGGAATGATTGGAAGGAAAATCAAACGAGTGTAGAGGCTTTTCCTAAAGAGCAAAGCCAAATGCACTTATATGCATCCAACAAGAGGCGGTGCCAAACACTGAGGAAAAGGTCGCCATGTGGCTTTCTTTTTCATTGTTATACATAAAATTTTATAAAAATTATATTCTTGTTCCTTCTAAAATTATACTCCACTCATTTCTAAAATTATGTTTCATTTTTTTTAAAGTTTTATATTTCTTTTTATTTAATTTTTTTTGATAATATTAAGACACGTTTCATCTCTCTTGACTAATTTTTTGGCTCTATTCTACATCCCACCAAAGTTATAGGAAAGAAAACTAAGGCAGAATTATATATATATATATATATTTAAAATCTTTGTTGTCCTTGCACTAACTAAATGAGCACTATGAATGATTGTTATGGCAAATTGAGAAATTATGTTATGGAGAACTGAGTAATCAAGTTTGGCAATTGTGTTGACTCTTGACTACATGAAGACAGAATTTAGAGTATTCTCTAAAAAAAATGTGGCTATGGATAATGTCAACTCCTTTAATCAGGCTGGGGTTGGTATTGTTGCAATTGCTAATCAGAACATCTATAAATTAGGCCTCTTGGAACCCAGTTAGGGGGAAAAAGTTACAAGAAAATAACCCAACTAAAAAAATAAAAATAGCTAGCCATTTTCAAAAGGCATCACATATAATAATAATAATAATAATCACATCTAAAGTTTGGTTCTTTTCGTGTGTTGACTTGCTTTCCATGCAACAGATAATTTATTATGCATGGCCTACTTGTTCGTCTAAAAAGTCAAATATAGCAGGCAAATTATTAATAGTATATAATCGACAAAAACATCAAATGCACTCAATCTGACTACACGTCTCTACAGTACATTTGAAACCATTAATTTGCTGAAAAGGACTATGATGTGTAATATTAAACATGATGGAATGCCCAATTATGAGTGACTATTAATTAACTTTTTTTTTTTTTAATGAATGAGTGCTCTAACAGCTAAAGAATACTACATGGTGGAAAATATCACGAATTATATTATTTTGGCATTAATTTATGTTTTCCCCAGTTAGAATCAAACTCAGTAAGATCTGCACTTTTGCAGTTCAAAGTATAACAACTAATGTACTCATATATATCATTCCAGATACCAATTTTATGAAGCTTTAATTACCTATTATGTGTTACGGACTTTCCGTTAAAGAAACGATGAATTGGAACTGAAAATGAGACTTTGTCAGCAAAGATACCAATAGTAAATATTTATAAACTATAAGTATTTCTCAAAGCTAGTTTGAAAACCTAGGTTCAAACCAACAAAAAAAGAACCGATTTTTTTTTTTTTTTCATAAAATTTGAATTGTTTCAATGTTTTTAGTTTAGATCTTTGGTTCAAATCTATGTTCCTGAACCTACTCTAAGTTAGTAATAAATTTGTGCAGTTCAACGGTACTCCATCTTTCAGGCTTTAACTATGTTCATGTCATTATGAGACTTGCTTAACAACTTTCATGTTACACGTTTTGTTCAGAGACAAACAATATTATATTTCGTGAACTTGACTGACAAGTACATATGAGGGACATTAATACATCTCGTTTCATACCAACACTATTTTCCCTCGCCATATCATCATGAATTTATGTGCTTAGCAAGTCAATTATACAGGCTTGTATTACATATTACATAGCAATTTGATTTAATTTCATAGGGTTATAATCACGTTATTAATAAAATAATAAAACCTTATCTAAAAAAATACACTACATACTAGACTAAGGTTTATGATTTTGTGAGTAGGGATTTTTCTTATTACTATAGAAGGTTATTGCACCAAAAGGGGCAAAAAAAAAAAAAAGAACTTTTCCTATACCTAACTGCTAGCCAGGACTTCATATATTTTTTTAAAAACGAAATTAAGTTACCAAAATGTTCAAAACTTTGGTCCTTGTTGTAATTTTAACCATTGTGCTCTCGAAAGGAAAAAGAAATACATATTAATTGATGTGGCGGCACTCTTATTTTGACAATATAACACAAACTGAGCGACCAAGATACAATTTTTTACTTTCCCATCCCAAGAGAATAGACCAACACTTAATGTTTAAAAAGTACCAACTTAGCATGCCTGTTAAGTACCCCTTTGTGGACCATCAATCGCAAAACGAACAACCCAAAAGAAAAGAAAGTACAACAAACGGAGGGTGATGCTAACTACCATCAAATTGGTTACACCAAAAAAAAAAAAAAAGGATTGTATTTGTACTGAACCATGGTGCGCTACTACCATGGCATAGTTAATGATAGAAGGCAGGTCTCATTTGTAGAAGTCTTTTTATCCGTGGTGCTTAACATTATTCGTGTTTCTCTTTTTACAATGCTAATCTAAAAAAAGACCAGTGACATCCTTGCGTGCTCATTTAACGCTTGTAAAAGAAATTAATTTAAACCACACGTGGAATGTTAAAAGTTTGATCACAACTTAAGTCATATCACCAGAGTCCTCGAAAATAAAATTGCAGCCTCAAGGACAAGAGGAGTCGATCTTGAAATAATAAAAGAGAGAATCCCTATTAATAATTTAGGACCTGTTTGTTTTGATACTTGAATCACAATTTGAATTATTTTGCTACAGTATTTTCTCTTATAAAAATTTAAATCTTCATTCAAATATTATATTTAAATACTCAAATTAAACAGGCTCTTATTTACCGCCATGTTATTACCATCGGTAGAAAATTACTGCCTGTCTCACTATTATTTTATGGGGCAGATCCATGCTAAGAAATCCACATGGGACCCACGGGTGCCTCCTCAAATTAGTATTTCTCGCTCGTATGGTTGAAGCGTTGGTATAACGGGGTCGGTACGTGCCACGTGCGTCCAGTAGCTAAGGAGTTCGCGCTTTGGAATATGATTTTCCCAACAAACTCTTTTTCTGTTGGAAATATTAAACAAAAAAAATCATATTTTCTATCAACTATAAATACAGGTAGTAGACAGGCAACGGGTTCAGCGTTTTCAGGCGCGGTGCTATTTTCTTTTTCCATCTTCCTCTCTCAGAGAACTAAACCAAACTCTTCGGATTCTCTCTCTCTAAAAGGTGATTTCCATCTCTCGAGCTGCTATTTTTGTTGTTTCAGATCGTTGTTTTCGTTTTCCGTTTCTGTGTTTTTGTGGATCGAGTTTTCGTTAGTTTGAGTTCAAATTTGTTTGCGAAATGAGAATGGTTGAGCGGTTCGGTTTGGATCTGAAACGAGATTTTTGGTTATGGTGGAAAAATGTTCAGGTTGTGAAATGGCGCGCAAGAAGATCAGAGAGTATGATTCGAAGAGATTGTTGAAGGAGCATTTCAAGAGGCTCTCTGGCCGCGAATTGCCGATCAAATCCGCCCAGGTTAGTCTTAATTTTTCTCTTCTTTTTTTTCCAAAATTTTGTTTTTATAGATCTTGAGCGTTAAGTTCAATGCAAGTAGGTTATGGTGACTTTCATGGCGATTTGATCTGCACTTTAATAGTCAGGATTTAATTAATCTGTTTCTGTTTGTGTGATTCTTCGTTGTGAACTTAATTTTCTGCGATGTATTTAGGATTAGGAAGTTATAGTGAAACCTAGTCAGAGTTAGAATGTAGACTTTGGATTTCGATTACCGTTAACGGGATTCTTTTTTCCCCCCAAATTTTAAAAGAAGAATTTTTCCGGATTGGTATTTTGGTGTCTAGCTTTGCTGATTAAATGGCGATATTTTGTGTTATGCCGTAGATCACAGAATCAACTGATCTCGAGGAGTTAGCAAACAATGAGCCGTGGCTTTCGTCTTCCAAACTGGTTGTGAAACCCGACATGTTGTTTGGAAAACGTGGGAAGAGTGGTTTGGTTGCTTTGAATCTCGACTACGCTCAAGTTGCCACTTTTGTCAAGGAGCGACTTGGCAAAGAGGTATTAAGTTTTCCGTCTCTTTTAATTCATGTTTCGCTCGTTAGATCCTTTCGGCAGTTACAGTTTGTAGCTTGCTTGTTCTTTGATCCTCTTTTGGTTCATAGGTTGAGATGGGTGGATGCGAAGGACCAATCACAACGTTTATTGTTGAACCCTTCATCCCTCACAATGAAGAGTTCTACCTTAACATTGTCTCAGAGCGACTTGGGAACAGCATAAGCTTTTCCGAGTGCGGAGGAATTGAAATTGAGGAGAACTGGGATAAGGTAATTTTGAATCGTATGAATATATTACTTGATTTTCGTTCAAAAAACTTCCTTTATTGTGATATGCATTTTGTTAAGGCCTCGTTACTTTATCTTGCCTCGATACAGGTCAAAACCATTTTTGTTCCAACGGGAGCTTCTTTTACATCAGAAGTTTGTGCTCCTCTTGTTGCAACCCTTCCCCTGGAGGTAACTACTGTATACGCAATTATATAGTAAAGTGACTTTCTTTCCTTTTCTATGTGGTTTTGCAAGAATCAATTGTTTGAGGTCATATGAGCACTGCAAACTTTTCCTGATTATCTCCAACCTGGAAAGAGAAATTTCATTCTCTTATTTGGAGGGTGTTCGGATCCTTAACTTTTGCTACAATATTTTCTCTTATAAAATTTGAATTCCTTACAGTGTTTTCAATGCCAACTCATTCAAATGGCCTATTGGTCTTATATCTCGTGAAGTCTTATGTTTATTTCTCTCATTTGAGTTGGAAATTGTTGACAAAACGTTTGTTCTTTAATCCAGATCAAAGGAGAAATTGAGGAGTTCATTAAAGTTGTGTTTGCTCTGTTCCAAGGTGTGCAAAATTCTTTAACAGTCTTCCAGAATAAATGTGATTGGCAAATTCTTCATTATATTAGACTAGTGAAGACAAATTCATCAACTTTTTCTGCAATTTGAAATTAACTTCTTTTGTTCTCATTGTCAGATCTGGACTTCACTTTCCTAGAGATGAATCCCTTCACATTGGTTGATGGAAAGCCATATCCTTTGGATATGAGAGGCGAGCTGGATGACACGGCTGCTTTCAAGAATTTCAAGAAGTGCGTCTTATTTCTATATTTGTGGTTTATTTAAGCCAAACAAATTTCTGGATTTAGTGTTTCTAAAACTCGGCTTTTCCTTCAGTTTGTTTGACACACTTCTGTTGTTGCAGGTGGGGCAGCATTGAATTTCCAATGCCATTTGGAAGAGTCATGAGCCCAACTGAAAGCTTTATCCATGGGTTAGATGAAAAGGTAATCACAGATGTCTTGGCCTGATAATGAGATTATGTTTTTACCAAGTAATAGTTGTTAAAATTTTGCCTGCAGAAACTTCAATTCACTTTAATTTATTTCTGAATTTCAGACCAGCGCATCGTTGAAATTCACAGTTCTTAATCCAAAGGGAAGAATTTGGACCATGGTAGCTGGAGGAGGTGCTAGTGTCATCTATGCAGACACTGTAGGATTCTGGTCCTAAGAATTTTAACTGGATTAGTAACAATTGCTCCCATTACTATGCCCTGAACTAGTCGTTATTTTCTCAGGTTGGAGACCTCGGCTATGCTTCTGAACTTGGAAACTATGCCGAATACAGTGGAGCACCCAACGAAGAGGAGGTCTTGCAGTATGCCAGGGTTGTAATCGATGTAAGGGTTCCTCTTTTCATCTTTGAATTACTCGATCATGTCATATACTAGACGTAAAAGTTTTTGTTAAATCGAAAGTTAAACCATTTTTATTTAAGCACCACAAATGTCTAAATTTTTCTCCTTTGGCTTCACCAATGATGTAATTGTTTCTCTATAGTGTGCAACTGCTGATCCTGATGGCCAGAAGAGAGCCCTTGTAATTGGAGGAGGCATTGCCAACTTTACTGATGTAGCTGCCACATTTAACGGCATAATCCGAGCCCTGAAAGAGAAGGTAAGCTTAATTAGATTCAAGAACAAATTTCAGCTTACGCCTGTCCGTTGATGTGTGAAGACTGACATTGGTGGCGTCATTTCTCAGGAATCAAAACTTAAAGCGGCAAGGATGCACATTTATGTGAGAAGAGGAGGTCCCAACTACCAGAGAGGTCTTGCAAAGATGCGAGCACTTGGTGACGAAATTGGCATTCCTATCGAGGTTCCAATATTTTGATCCATCTCAATGCTTAAATCTTGTAATCTTTATAAATACGCACAAAGGCTGGACTAATATTTGTTTTTCTTTATATTGTTCCCGTATAGGTTTATGGACCTGAAGCAACGATGACTGGTATCTGCAAAGAGGCAATTCAGTTCATCACTGCTGCTGCATGAGTTACCAATTCAAAGAGATCTATCTACATTTTTTTCCTTTTTTCTTTCCCTTGCAACTTTTTCTTCCCCTTCTTTGGGGCAAGTTATTCTGTTGAAATTTTGTACCATTTTATTTCTGCTTAAACGTTAGGGTTAATAAGACATGTAGCCTTTTTTATTTGTAGAATTTAAATATGTGTTCAGTTTATAAATATTCGTTATATGTCATAATGCATATATATAAAGACATTAGTGACCATAATAATGATATTGTGAGTTTTAATTATTTTTTTAGAATAACTATAATATACATATTTAAGATTTTAAACTAATTATGATATCATTATATTTTAAAAAAATCCCTAGAATTAGGGTGTTTGTTACTTAAATTTAAATTTGTATCTAAAATAATGATTTTCAAATTCCCTAAAAAAATGGAATGTTTTTATCGACAAGTTGGATTTATCGACAAATTGAAATTAGAGTGTTATAATTAAATTAATGATATAGTTTTACTGACAAATTAAAATTAGAGTGTTGTAATTAAATTAATGACACGGTATTATTAAGTCTTTTTATACGTCTTACTGGCCATATAATTGATATACCATTAAGTTAATGATATGTAATGATAATGATACACATTAACATTCATTTCTTAAGACTTTAAGTGTGATATTTTCTTTTTTTATGATGTGTAATTAAATTAATGATATAATATTTATTAAGTTTTTTTGTGTATCTTATAGTTTAATGATATAGTATATAATTGTTATATTATTAAGTTAATGATACTTAATGATATTCATTTTATTTTTTTAAGACTTCAAATGATAATGATAATGCACCAATGTAATATGTTAAAACAAGAAATATACGTTTATATTTTTTTCCTAATTTAACTATTCAAAAAATAAAGAAATTTGTTATAAAAATTTAAATACATAATAATTTTAGGGTTTTGAATATATAAAATTTTAAAAAAAGAACAAATAAGTGATATTTATATAACAAAAATAAATATTAATTCACTCTTTAAAAAATGAATAAATTGTATAATTTTTACTAAATAAGCGTTAAACCTTAGGAAAATTCGAATGCAGTTTTACACATTCATGGGCCACGGTTACTAGAGGCCCAGGATGCGATGTGATAGCTATATTTGCACCCCAAAAATTTATAGATGTCCTAATATTTAATGCTCCTCTAATAAAGATTTTAAAAATCAATCCTTTTATAGATATTATTTTCATAATACCCAATTTAAACTTGCATACACTCATTCTATTTCAATCTTGATTTATTTTGGATATATTAAATGACGTTATTCTTTCTATGGAACTAAATCTTAACCAAAAAAGATTTTAAGAAAAAAAAATTGATAAAGCTTCTTTCCAGCCAAAAAAAAATAACTACTCAAATAAACAAAATAGCAACCACGCTTGTATAGAAGGCACTAGATGAATGCCCATAAAATATTTGATTAATTGGGCACAATAAATATTTGAGAACAAATTGTAAATAAGAAATCATAGACTGTCGACATCAAAAGTTTATTTTGTGGCAACTTTACTTCCTACCAACTCACGAAACACTTTGACACGAGCTACATAAGAACTTGCTCATCTATATGCACAACTATGGTGATGCGTACTGCACTTTCTGGCAATGGGTGGTAAAGGACAGCCAAGAAACATAAAGACCTGCACAAGATAACCAAATTATAGATTTATATCTTCCATCATAGACCCCAGTAATTCAATATCATGGAATGCAAGTAAGAGAACCACATAGGTTATTGTTTCTGGACTATTCAAGAGACATTTTTTTTTTATTTTATTTCAACATGAACCTTCATTGAAATTTTCAAAGGCTTTGATGGAAAAAAATTCCAGGTTTATAAAAATAAAAGATGTAGGGGTATTTTTTTTTTTTTTTGGTTGTCTTGAAAAATACTTTCTAATTACAGTTAATATGAGTGTATGCTTTTTTATTACATTAGTGAGTTCTAATGTAATTTTAATGCAGGATACAATTGTAATAAGCATAAATTATGATTTGGTTAGAACATTAATAAATTTAATGGTTGCACATAATCTATGTATCTTTTAGGTGACCTCTTCGCTATATCACGGCAATAAAAGTTAAAGTGGGCATTCATTTGGGTCATGGGTCATTAGTAGAGTGTTTGGGCCAGGGAAGGGTCGAAGGTGGGGGAGAGATGAATTATTGGTGTAGATGGCTTGGCTGGTGCCTGGTAGTTAGTTTCATTTCTTTCTTCTTTTTCTCGTTCTATCTTTCATTTTCCGGTGATGTCAGAGTGATGGTCAACCTTTTATTTCACGTGGTGCACTTTGGGGGCCTACCCGGAGTGTTTCATTTAATGGGAATAATGGTACCTTATAAGTAAAGGTAATATTAATTTTCTTTTTCTTTTTGTTTGGCAAAACTTTTTTGATTTTTGTTAGTTGGGTGTCCATTTTATGAATGTGTACAGCTAATACTATGGTATTTGGTAAAATAAGTTAGACTCAAACAGTAAAAAATTTTCACTAGTAAAAAGTAAATAGTTATAGCGTAAAGCTTTTACATAATATAATATTTTTAACTAAAATTAGTTCTAATTATAGTTCTAACTTACATTGTCAAACATCTATGTATCTAAACTCTTATTTTATTTTCTTGAAAATTTAGTTTTTATTTTGAAAGTAATTAAATTCCCAAACTCATTTTCTTGATGCTTAGTCCCTATTTTGGAGATTTGATAACTGGCTCCCCAAACTCTCACGAGTTATTCATAAAATCTTATTAAACTCCATAACATATATTCTCTCGAGTGATTGGTATTTGTAGAATATTAATGTTAATATTTTAGAGTTTTCAAATATTATTTTACTATTTTTAGCTTATAAAATTTATTTTTGTTTTTTACTTTTGTAGTTATTTTGAATATAAAATAATACTCGATAATAAAACTTAAGTGAAGACTTTAGGTGATAAGTATGAGAGTATAAATGTGTTATACTTGAGATTTACAATTATTTGCAAGGATGAATCAATGGAAAAAAAAAATATCTCGTGAGTGATTCAACATCCTCGATGTATAAAGTAATATTTTTTTTTCTCTTTACCATTTGCCTATTTTTTGTTTTTCTTTTTGTTTTCTCTCTACCATTTGCCTATTTTGTATCTTACCTTTTCTCATCTTCATTAAACATGATTTTAAAGAGCTAGTATTTTGATAAATCGATCGTATACCTATATATAATGAAATTATCATCATAATATGCCAACAAAAAAAAAAGAACATAATGATTAGTATCAAAGACAACGAGTTTATTTTAAAGTTTTGGGACTCAGTTGTGAAAATTTTGAGAACTTTTTTTTTTTTTTTTTTGGCATGGAAACCTTTTAAACTTTATGCTTTTGGCAATTCATCCCCTACAATTAACTTCTTAAACTTTAAAATTTGTCACGTAATAGGTCTAATTAATATCAGGGACCAAATCAAAAAATAACAACCAAAATATACCTTTTCAAAAAATCTAAACATTAAAAAAAAACAGCCATCAACATTTGCACTTTGCAGCCTTTCTTCATGCTCAATGCCAAGGTCGGCACCGGCTCGCTCTCTCTCTCTCTCTCTCTCTCTCTCTCTCGGTGGGACCTCAGAACAAAATATGAAAATGGCTGTTCCCTTTTGCATCTTCATTTTCTCATCTCTTTCTCTGCTTAAACTCATGATCAACACCTCACCGTCACTGACAAGTTTCTTGGACATGGTCTTTTTCTTTCCTCTCCTTCCTTTTCCTTTTTTTTTTTTTTCATATTGTTGGACATTTGCCCTCTTTTTTTCTTGCTAGAAAAAGGATTTTGATATAATAGTTTTGTTACAACTTATTACTACTATATATTTAGGCTCATTTTGAGGAGAAGAATAAAAAAGTATGAGAGATTAAAAAAAAAAAGGTAATTTTTATGTTGTTGATAAGGAAGGGGAAGAGTTGAAAATGATGCAATGACTTTTCTTGTAATGTATTCATTGTTATTTAAAAAAAAAAAAAAAACTTTTCTCTTGTTTTTAATTTTATTATTTTTCTTCTTCTTTTTTTTTAGGTAAGAGAAGACGTTTGACAGCATGATTTTGTTGTGCAATATTTTTGTTAACAAAAAACATTGCACGCCAACGAGATGAGACGTACGCCAGGATCGGGTTAACAGCCTTTAGATATCTGCTTGGGTCAAGAAAATGGGCCAGGACCAGTGTCATGATAAGCTTGGTTTGGGCGGAAATATGTTGTAGTGTCAAATTTAACACTAAGACCATCCTCTAATGTAATTAACGTGTCAATAAGAAATTTAATATTTAAGTGTAAAAAATACTTTTTAATATAATATTATTTTTAATATTAAATTTTTTATATATTAAATTTTATGATAAATTTGTCATAAAGTTTAACATATAACAATTTGGTGGACTTTTATTGGTTGGTAGATTGATTTTTTTACTTTAATAATTACAATTTTCTCATTTTTTTAATTATTTATATATTAAAAGTTTACTTTTACAAATTTTAATGTTTAATAATTATGACAAAGGCACATATGACATTCTAAATAGTACTATGCATTAGAGTCTAAAATAAAATAACATATCAAATATGTTATTTTTATACTTTTTGATAGCAAATAAAACATTGATATTGACATTTGTATTAGATATGGTATTAAAAATAACTTGCACTGGAGGACAATTTTCTACTCAAACACATGGAAAAACATAAGGTTGTTGTAGAAACAGGTTTTTTTTTTTGTGTATTTCATTGGTCAGAATGCTATACAAGTCATCAAATAGATTTCTATGATTATAAGGTATCTAAATTAAGTTGAGTATTACTTTTAAAATATTGTTTTCTCACACGTGCTTTAGGGTTAAATATTCTACATTTTGAGTATGTTTGTATCCCAACTATCCAAAAGTGGATTCTTCCAATTTACTCCCATTGAATTGTTTATCATCAAATATCATTGAGTAATTTACCATGCTCTAAAGAATATTATTACTTTTAGAAGAAAAAAGAGTGGAATATAATCCATAAGGTTAGTGGTTCCTTGTAATGACCAAAGAAAATTCATTAACAAAATTTAATATTTAATTGGGTTTAATTAATAAATTTACCTTTGTAAATCGTATTTTTGTAAAAATTACGATAATGTATAATTAATGCTATTGATAGAAAATATTACTATAGATTTGATGCGATGATGGATATAGTCCAAATACAGATTTTGTGAGCATAAATGCTCGAAAATTTGTAAAAAATAGCCATAAAATGAATTTTTATATCACAATTAAAGACGGTATTGTGATATAAGTTAATAGATGATAAAGGTGTAGATAAGATAGAAAGGCATGCCAAAACCCTAAAACAACGTAAAAGGGGTTTAACGCAGTGTAAGTACACTACTAAGGTAAAAACCAGATACAGAAAATACTGTGTTTTGACTCCAAAATTGGACTAAAGAATAGGTAGGATATTCTATACAGTATAAGAATATGTTTTCCAATGGTTTCACTCTAACAGTATAAGAGAAATACTGCGTAGTGAAAAATTATACTATGTAAAATTTTAGAGGCCCACAAAGTGAACACCCAATAGATTGTGACTGGGACACTATATCATGAAATATGGCCCAATCACAATTAGCCACCTATAAACCATAATCATGAATATGTGTGATGACTCACCATTAAAAAAAAAAAAACAAATGATAAGTCTTAATTAAAGACTTAAACATCACATATTGTTTTCTTTACTCTTCCTCCCATGTTCCGCAGCTCCTACTCTCCCCTCTCAAAATAAATTTTGCACAAACAACACAATTTTAAGCAAAGTTTCAATCAAGACCAAGAGCAAGGTTCAAGTTTTTCAAACTTTCAAGGTAAAATCCAAACTTTTCTCGAGTTTTCCTAGTATTTTTATTGGTCTAAGGGGGGGAATTTGACCTAAGATTTGCTCATGTGAAACATACTTAGGAAATTGCAAAGAAGCCCTTGGAAGGTCTAGGGTCATAAATTTTTCTTTTGGTAAGTTCAATTTTTTCAAATCTAAAGTTTATTTGATTTTTTTTTGTTTTAGTTTTGTTGTTTCAAAAAGGCATGTAATCTTTTATGTAAGTTGTGGTTTGATTTTTTTAATTCCATGGTTTATGTTGAGGTTTGTTGTTGAAATTTGGGTTTGAAAGTGAAAATTGGTATTTGGTGTAAAATAGGATAATTTTGTAAATTTTGATGTTAGGTTTTTTAGGAATTGTGATTTAGCATGAAAACCAATTGGGAAAGTCTTGAAATTGCATGAACAGTAGCTGGAATGCTGTCTTAAACGAATTTTTGCAAAAATTATCCCAGGGACTAAATTGTAAAGAAATTTGTTTTCTCGATAGAATTAAAAAAAGGCCAAAAAGGCCCCTGTACAATGAGAATTTTGAAAAAATTTAAACACGAAAGTTGTAGATCTCAACAAAACTATTAGAAATCATAGACAGTTTGTCAAAAATCGCCTTCGTTTGCGAGTTGTGGATTTTACAAAATTTGTTAAAATTGTGAAAAAAAATTTAAGGGGGCAAAAAAATCTTTTTGCAAAAAGAATTTTGGTAGGTTACTTTAAGAAAATTTGATCCTTTTGAAAAATGGGGACTAATGGTTTAAAAATATTGTTTTTGGTCCCGAGGGACAAAATCGTCAAAAACTTCAAATTAGGAATAAAATTGCAAAGTTTTGATAAACTTGGGTTTTCACTGAAAATAAGCAACCTGATGCCTTGAACCTTTGTTTCCATGTTAATAAGTGGCGTTTTAAATTAAATTAGCCAAAACGGACCTAGGAATTCAAAGTGGCCCATCGAGGACAAAAATGTCATTTTTCATAAAATGGTTAGTGTGGACCCAGAACCGCTCAAGATAAAGGAAAACAACCCTAATAAGAATTTCTTTCTTTTTTTAGAAACTACCAAATAGAAGGAAACGAGAGGGCGGTCGAACTTTATGAAATCGGAATAGTAATATGAATTAGTAACCAATAAGTATACCTTATCGATATATAGTTAAGCGGTGATGATTTGGCTAATAATGATAAAATTGGCCAAACAGGTCACTAGAAGTGAAACAAAGAACCCGAAGACAGTCTTTGTAGCAGCAAAAACAAGTAAGTTCCAAACCCATCTACAGTATGAAATAATAGGTTTAAGGGTTTAGTATACACATGCAAATATACCTGTGTTATCCAACTAAGAAAAGTGCATAGGTTTTGCACTTAGAAAATAAGTGTTCTGATATGCATGGTATGATGACCACAATAAAAGGACTAGTAAATATATCAAAAAAATAAAAAAAAAATGTCGTACCAGCTCCCGAAGAAAAAGGGGTTCAAAGTTGAAGTTATGATACTGTCTTGGTATTACGAAGACCAATGCGCACTTATGGTACAAGCACTTGGGCCATAATTAAAGATAAAGTATGACAAGAATAAAGAATATTCATAAGAAAGCATAAATGGATCATGCATACTAGCATTTGATGCACGTGGACTATATTTAGACTTACTGGGCATAAGCTCACATAGTCATTTCATGCTATAAGAATTCCCACTAGGAGGTCAGATTGATCGCATTGATGAGCTGGCAGTAGAATATGAGCGATGTGCATATCAAGGTATGAATACTGCTACAGTAACGCTTCCGTTGTTATGTATATTAAGTAATTTCGAAACTTGATGTATATAAAGAAGTAGTACAGTTAAGTAAGACAAATCTTTTTTTGGATATGTTAAGTATATGACTTTATGAAAAGAAAGTTTGATTATATATATATATATATATATACATAATAACAATAAGACGTTTGAATTTATATGTATGATCTATTATTGTTTAAAAAAAACTTTAAGAATTACATATATACGTAAGTAAGAAGGAATGAAAGCATGGCTCATAACAAGGCGGGTTGTGAGATTCATTATGCCTTTAGATGGTATAATTAAAATTATAAGTACTATAGCATGTGGGAGCTTTACATTATAACTTATTTTTATTTTATAGGGTTAATGATTCATTGCAAATAATATTATTTTTAGGGAAATTCTTATGGTCAATGAGGTAATTTTGTTCCATCAATAGAGCATAGTATTTTAGCCATCAAATTAACTTTTTAAAGATATGATATGCAACTGGAAACAGTCCTACATCATATACCATAAACTTTTAATATAAATAATTGTATATTATACTATTAAAAAGTTTAGCCAATAACTAAAATATCATTATATAAAAGTGGAGCAAAATTGTCTTCCCACGATAAAAATTCCTTACTTCTAGAAGGGGCAAAAAGGGAATACAATTGATGATGTTAGTTGTGGTTTTGGAAGCTCATCCACAACACAAAAAGTATCTTCCTACAATTCCATTTCCACTTCCACCCAAATTGTGAGACCTTTCAGAGGCGTATTAGTAGGTCAGACGGCTCATCTAATCAACCAATGTTTTACATTTTGCGGCAAAAGTTAATCAACGAATAAACGTTTGGTAGAGGATAGTCTGATGGAGACGTGAAGACAACTCAACACCCCCTCATACCTTATTTGGGATTCAAATTTTTTCTTTTAGTTTGGGTGTCCTGAACGATGTTCAACCGATCATATTATGACATATCATTTAAAAAATTTAAAATATATTTAATTAATTTTTACATATTTTTTATTAAATAACGTGTCATTGTATAGTCAGTTAGATACTATTTAATATAACAAAATTAAATCGAGGATTTGAGTCCCTATTTACTGCACATAATAAATTTTTGGGTTGATGTCAATAAATATTTGAATAAGAAACCAACAGATATTTCAGGGGACAATAGACATTTTATTTATTACACATGATGGACAAACATCCAAATTATAAAATATAAAATTTATAGGCTTTCGTATTAAGTGCGTCCCAACATTCCGATCCACAAGCTTTAAAGATCTCTTTTATTAACTACATGGGTATACACACACATTCTATATACAGGGCCGTGGGGGCACGTAAAGAAATGAAAAATCAAGATATATGCGACAATTTTTTTTTTTTATTTTAAATATGCTCCACGGGTGCCCCCATTGATCTAATGTTAGGCTTCTTCATTCATCTTCAGTTTTGGGCTCTGCACCTTCAGCAAAAAAAGTTTGGGGCTACTGTACATCAATCTATAACTTCAAGAATCAAAATTTTTGCTTTTTCTTTTTTGTTTTAATAGTACAATGTCAAGCATTTTTTGTTGTATTTTTTATACAACTTTTTTTTGGTTTAATTAGACTCTTGTTATATTTTATTTTTTAAGGAAATATTCTTATAGTTTATGATTCTCTTTTATTTGGTGTGTTATGGAGAAACTATGAATTTTTTAATTTTAGGAGTTTAGTTTTAATGTTTATATTTATATTTTATTTTATATACTGTGAATATGAATAATAAAGCTAAAGGCATGGACTATTGTCTGTCGTGAAAGTTGGGAAAAATATTAGAGGTTAATAGAGATAAATGATAATATAATTGTTTAAGAAAAATATTTTTAATACTCAATAAGGTTATTATATAACGATCTCAAAGTATAAAAAAAAACCGTCGAAAATAATTATAATGTGTTGCTTATGCAAATTTTTTTTATTATTTTAGTTTATAAATTTTGTTTTTATTTGTGCTCCCACTCAGTTCAAACTCTGAATCCGTCACTGCATGTGTGTGTGTGTATATATATTATATTATATGTATCATGTATGTATGTTTGTCTGTTTGCGTTTGTTTTATTTTTTTTTTACTTTTTTTCCTGGGAATTTACAGTTGCCCACGTTATCTTATTCCCCAAACTAATTTATTCATGCAGACAAGCTTAGGCTTTTTTTTTTTACCATAAACTTTGTGGTTACACATGAATATTCAACTCTTATGCTTTTTTTATTTTTATTTTTCTTGGACATCAGTCTTTTTCTTTTCTTTCCTTTCCTTTTTTTTTTTTTGATATTATTGCACATATGTCCTTTTTTTTCCTTGCTAAAAAAAACTTTGATACAATAGTTTTGTTATAACTTACAACTACTATAAATTTAGGCTTCATTTGGCGGAACAGGGACGGAGAGAGTTGGGAAGAATAAGAAACATGAAAGATGAAAAAAAATTATGATAATTTTTTATGTTGTTGGTGGGAAGAAGGAAGAGTTGAAAACGATACAATGATCTTCGTTGTAACGTTTTTATTTTTAATTTTTTTTTAAAAAAAAATTCTCTTGCTTTTATTTTCATTTTTTAAAGTTTGATAAGAAAACAAGTTTGACAGCAAGAGATTTGTCATGCATTGTTTTTGTTTAACAAAAAAGCACTGCGCGTCGATGAGATGAGACATCGGCAGGTTCGTGCTGACACGCCTGAGACAACTGCTTAGGTCAAAGATGATGGGGCGCAGACTAATAATGCCAAGATAAGCGGTTGGGTTGGGCCACTAAAAATGGTTTACATTGGAGTATTGTTTTCTTACTCAAATAGAGAAATTCGACGGTTTAATTTGACATTTTACCCCATGTTTAGTTGAGTTGTAGAAACTTAACATTTTACCCTATGTTTAGTTGAGTGGGTTTTCATCATAAACTCAGTTATGAACAGTATAAAGCTCTCATATGTTACAGTAACAATAAAATAAATTACTATGGTGTAAAACTCTCACATCCTACAGTAAAAATGGTTCTAACTACTAGTTTCCACTATCTTTTCAAACACCCTCAAATTTGAGATGCTCTAATGTAACATTCCCAAATCTAGTGAACTACAAGTATCTATTTAGTGCATGTATATCTAAAGAAAGTGAAGTGAGAAGAATATGTATTTAGAGGTAGTATAATTGCTCTTATGAAAAGAGCTAGAAGAAGAAAGAGAAAGGTATTCGAAGCAAAATTAAGGGAAGGCATGGAAAGAGAAGAAAATTGGAGACGATCAAGGTTAAAAAGTGCGGTTGGTGGCGGTCTTGTTACATAGCCACTTTCATCATCAATAATTAACGACATAATATGTTTTTCAGAGGAAAAAAAAAGACATAAAATGTGTTTCCTTTTTTTTTTTTTTTTCCTTTTGTTGTTTTTGATAAGCATAATGTGTTTCCTATTGTTTGGAAAAAGCGTCCCGGTTTCCTTAATTGTTTGGTGTAGAAATGGTTTTTTTTTTTTTCATTGGATCAGAAAGCTAGACAAGTCAGCACATAGATTTCTATGATTATGAAGTATCTAAATTAAGTTGAGCATTTCACATGTGCTTTAGGGCTAAATATTCTACATAAAACAGTATTTTCTATATCACAATCCTCAAAAGTGGATTTTTCCTATTCACTACGTTGAATTGTTTATGCCTCGTCACAAGTCATTGACTAATTTACCGTCCTCTAAAGATAATATTACTTCTAGAAGAAAAAAAGAGTAGAATATAATCTATACGGTTTGTGGTAAATAATATTTAGGGCGTTATAAAACATATAGACAGAATTATAAGTTAGTTATAAAACATATAGACAGAATTATAAGTTAGAATTGAAAGAATTTTATACTATAACATATATAATTATATTGTAACACGAGGAAGTTTTTATAAAAGTTTGTCAAACAAATTCATTATTTGTAGAAGGAAAAAAAAAAGTGGAATATAATATATAGAGTTAGTGATTTATTGTGAAGAATAAAACTTCTAGAAGGAAAAGAAGTGGAATACAATCGATGATGTTAGTTGTGGTTTTGGAAGCTTATCCACAATACACAAAATGTCCTCCTACAATTCCATTTCCATTTCCACCCAAAATGTGAGAACTTTCAGAGGTTGTATTTAGGTAGGACAGCCCATCTAATCAATTACACCCTTTCCTTTTGTGGCTAAAATTAATAAACCAATTTACGTTTGGTGGGGAATAGTTTGATAGAGACATGAGCACTATAAAAATTCGGATATCTTATTTGCTACGTATAATAAATTTAGGGTTGATGTCACTAAAATATTTGAATAAGAAACAAACAGATAGTTTCTGGTGACAATAGACATTTAATTTATAATTATATGATGGACAAACATCCAAATTATAAATATGAAACTTAACAGGCTTTCGTATTAAGTGCCTCCCAATATTCCGATCCACAAGTTATAAAGATCCCTTTTATTAGCTGCATCTATAATCCACATTTTGAAAATGGGGGTTAATGGGTTTTGGTTGAACTTGAAAATGAAATTGAATAAGTAAACAATTGAATTGAATTCAGTTGGATGTTTGTTACCAACGAAATCGAGTGCTACCGCCGCCCATTTCTTAATTGAATTAACCGATCAACTTAACTTACTTTGCTATCCAACATTTATTTTTGATTTCAATAATTTTTCGCAAAAAATTTCAACATATTTTTTTATGAGAATAAATCCTACTACTTCTAGTCCTGGGGTTCCTGCGCTTGAAAAAAAAAATATGGGGCGTATTGCTCAAATCATTGGTCCGGTACTGGATGTAGCTTTTCCGCCGGGCAAGATGCCTAATATTTACAACGCTCTAGTAGTTAAGGGTCGAGATACTGTTGGTCAACCGTCAGATTTATATTAAATTGCTAATAGTAATAGTATCCATTGAAAACATGACCATTGAAACGACCATTAAAACTATACCATCATGTATATATGTATGATGTATGTGTCTGTTTTCCTAATAATTTACGGTTGCCCACGTTATCTTATTCCCCAAACTAATTTATTACTGCAGACAAGCTGAGGCAATTTTTTTTTTTCAAAAACTTTGTGGTTACATATGGATTCAACTCTTATGTATTATTTTTCTTTTTGTATTCAGAGGTATCTTATGTGAAATTTTAACTGGCAATATAATATTTTATTTTGTCTATATGGTTATAATATTATAGGACGGAATGACACACATTATTATTTTATATACCAAAAGCTAAAAACTGATTCAGCATGCACGACCATTCTAGAAATAAGGAAAAACAAACGTCACTAAACTTTGATTCTTATATTTGGATCAACAAAGCGATCTCATTAAGCACGAACGTGATCCCAGACAGCGATAACAATCGTCACTATTATGACTTTTGTAGGCAATAGTACTGTCGTTTTGCTTAACTAAACTGCTTTATGTAGTAATTGGAATGGATTGCAATACGTTGGAATCGTCAATGTTTGACATTGAATTTGAAAAGTTTTTTCTGAGACCCATTTTGAATAATCTACAGCAATTCTTCTTGAGCGTCAAATGGACTGCTTTTACGTAAAACAAAGAAAGAAAGTGTCGAGTAGATGAATTATTAAAATATACCAATCTTTTCTTCTTTATTCTAAATAAATCAAGAAATTCTTCCCAACGGCTTGAATTATTATTATTATTATTATTATTATTATTATTATTATTATTATTATTTTCGCTTTGCCCTCTTTATTAATTTTGTAAACTATCATTCACTCCCCCAAAACATAATCAATATATATTTGCACCTTTGTCCTCTCCATCACTTAAATGAACGGAAAAGCTAAGGTGATACCAAATTCGAAAGCACAAATTTTACCAATTCCCTCAAACTTAGGACATTTTTTTCACTTTACCCCTTGTATTGGAAAGTATGACTGTAATCGCTCCTTTTGAACTTTAAAAAGGTTGTTTCACCACTTAAATAATTGAGAAGCTAACTAATTTTGAAAGATCGACTTAAAAAGGTATTTGGCAAATGTGGTCAAAACTGAAACACTTAAACTTAAAATTATAGCATGTGAGAGCTTTACATTGTAGCTTACTTTTTCTTATCTTTATAGCATGTACTAAGTTTACACTATAGCAACTAAAAAATTTTGTGATAACTAATTTTGTCACACACCTTTTATTTTAAGTTAAAAGCTCCAATAATAATAATAATAATAATAAAAGATAGAAATAGAGTGCGTCATAGAGGCTTGGTGAGTGCATCTGCTAGTTGACCTGCAAAAGAGACATGAGCCACTCTAAGAGCATCACTCTGAACTTGTTTACGAATGAAGTGATAATTTAGAGCGACATGTTTCATGCGAGAGAGGAAATTGGATTGGAGCACAAATTTGTCAGTCGGGGCTGGCCTTTTTACCAGCTTGATGTCAATAACGCTATTCTTCAGGTACTTTCTCTATGGATGTTTTTATGACTTAATCACTAGGCTTCATTAATTAGGATCATCCTCAACATGTATGTAAACTTCGCAAGGCTATTTATGGCCTCAAACAAGCTCCTCCCTCGCATACCATATAGAGTTTTAGAGAGAGAAAATATGGCCTGATTTCTTATTGATCAAACATAAATTTATAGAGCTTACAATATTCCAGAAAGTAAAAAGATAAATTTAAAAGATTGAGACACAAAAATACAATGTGAAAACTAACCAATACTATCTAAAACGGTAATTACCAAATTTAAAGAAAGGATTAAATCAAATTAATTTAAATTAAATAATGACACGAAATTGAGATTTCCGTTATCAATCACAACGGAGGAAGGAAGGATTGGTTCACAAAGGCAAAGGAGCTCCAAAAAGAGGGTTTGGGTGGATGGGGGTGTTTGCGACCCTCTGGTTGCTGTGGCCCTTCCTCCATGAAGTTCGAACCCGGCTGCTTTTTGTTGAAAGCAACAATTGTTAATATTTTAAATTTTAGCAAAGCGAACAATATAATTTTCAAAAATTTAGGAGGCAAGTAAAACGTAACCTAAACTCAAAAAAATGTACAAAATAACATGTTTGTATACATCAGTTAAACCAATGCATTTTAATTCAAACCAATTTTTTACAATTTTTTGTTGTAAAATTTGAATAATTTGAATTATAAATTGTTTATCGTTCAAACTAGTGATGCAACGGGTTATGTGCTTGTTTTTTGAGACTTTTTTTTTGTCTATATATGTGACGAAGGGGGGCAAAAAGTGTCATGAGTCTGAGAGAACGGAAATCAAAAATCTAAATTTGCAGTGCCAGTCAAACAAAGAAATAACCTAGTTAATATGAAATTTGTCCAGAATTCTTAAATGGTATTGGAGTATAAAAATCCGAAATGGCTGCTGTTTCTAAGCCGCCACAAACGGTGTTGACCTGGCAGATAACGCCGTGATATATGGGGAACATTGGTTCCACGTGGGCAAACTTATCATTTGTGACGCGTTTGATTCGAGTATTTAAATAGAGTATTTGAATGAAAATTTAAATTTTTGTGAGAGAAAATACTGTAGCAAAATGATTCGAACCGTGATTCAAGTATCCAAACAAACTGGCCCTTAATCTTGCTCCACTAAGCATTTCTGGAATTCCGGTTTGTGTCCGTCGTTAAGACTCCACAATAATTTTTCCATTAAACTAGTCCCGCATGTATATTTATTCATCTTCTAGAACACCTTGCTAGCAGGACAGCACCAGAAATATCTGATAAAACTGGAAGAAACTGATAAAGCTACTAAATTGTGAACCCAATTTTTCTTTTCTTTTTTTTCTTTTGTTTTTTTTTAAGAACGGAAAATGTAGAACCGGTTTAAAAACACAGGTACTAACTGAAAAATTATAACTCAAATTATAAAATTTATAAGTCTTTTGAAAAATAAAGTGATATTAAAAACACTGTAACATGTGAAAAAAAATTAAAATAATGATTCAAACTTGAAACCGACGGGTTATGCCGCAGCCTTCAAGCAAGTAGTTGAATTGTTACGGGGTGTTTTAGTTTTAATCTTTGAATTTAGACCTTCATTTACGTTGACTTCATGCTCTATATCACGTGAGTCCTTATCCGTTGCTTTAGGGCGATTCTATTCACCATTTGTGGACGGAACAGCCTTTTACTTTTCCCTTCCGAAATATACCCGCATACGTGTTCATCATTTGACAATAAGCCTAAGAAAAACAAGAGGAAGTAGCAACACATGTTCTTGGAAAGGAGAAATGTTCGACATTTGGATTCATCGACTCAATTCAAATTAGAAGAAAGGGCGTTTCCAATTAATGTGAATAATAGATTTTAGTATTTAAGTATGAAAGTTATTCTCTAATCATGTGATATTTGTAGCATTAAATTTGACTTATTTTGTAAGTTAATTTAATATCATATATTATATGTCAAATTTTAGCACATGAATGTTATTGGTTGATATATCAACATTTTAATTTAATTAAGGGCGTTCATTGGTTTTTAGCTAACTATTTTGGCTGGTTTGATTGGTGATTTTTAAAAAGTGAAGACCACTAACCCGATGTTTGGTTGTCGATCAACGGTATTAGCGACGGGGCAAAAGGTTGAACTTGGATGGTTGCAAGTACAACTATAACGGAGTGAGATGGGGAAATCTAAAGTTGAGTCTCAACTTGAGAAATTGAGAGAGGAAGATAGAGGTATGTGGATTTGAGCAAGATATGAGAGATTTTAGAGTTAGATAAGAGATTATGGGGGATGTGTAGATCTAGATAAGAGGCGGCATGGACTCGGTTGGTTTTGGTATCATTTCCACTCCCACAATCAAGCATCAAAGCGTCCTGACATGTTGACAGTTTTCTTGAACAATCTTACATTTTAATTATATAATATTATTATTTTAAAGTTAAAAGTATTAGAACACAAAATAAAATTGCCTATCAAATATGGGGTTTTTATTTTTTTATGTTAAATATAATATTAGTATCGCATTTATATAATAAAGATTTAAGAGAGCAAAAAAAGATTGTTTTATTGAAAAGGTGCAAAAACAAAAATATTTTATCTTAATAGACATTTGGATCGCACCTTACGCCCGCCTCAGTTTCAATGATGGTTGGGGGGTGAGGTAGGGGTGACGATATTGGTGAGGAGTTGATTTTTAAGGGCTTTTTTTTTTCCCCTCTTTTTATATGAATATATGTGGATCAATGATTATTATTTTTCGAGGAGAGGATTTCTGATATCTAGTGCTATAGAAACGTAGAAGGAAAAATGAATAATTGTGTGTTGGGGGGGATGGATCTTTGTTTTTTTTTTTTTTTCGAGGAGAGGATTTCTAATATTTAGTGGTATAGAACGTAGAAGGAAAAATGAATAATTAATGTTGTAATTAGATATTAAATCAGGTAGATTCTATTTTAATTCAGTACTCTATTGTTTTTATGGACTGATTAGATTCCAAGAGCTGCACAAAGTCACACACTACTGATGGAGGACCAAAACAAACAAATGAAACCCCACAAAAAGGTAATTTTTTTCAATGGAACAAAAAAAGATAGTCACTAATAAATATTTATCTTTTTAAGTGTTAAATTTATCTCCAAAAAAAATGATTTTATAACATTTAATTGTTTTTAATCAAAAACTGTCGGGATGGTTCGGTGGAAAACCCCACCAGATAAATCCACAATAAATAAATAAATAAAATAAAATAAAAAGTAAAGGCGCGCCGCTTCTCGTCAACAGTCACGTCGCTACGCTACATGGGTTTCTATATAAACGGCCACAAAGCTACACTAATTATAACTCCCAACATACAACATTTTTCTTAAAGCACAAAAAAAAAAAAAAAAAAAAAAACCTTTGTCTGGTTTTTCTTCTTTCGTTAGTAATGGCTGAAGAGAGAAAAGTTAAAGAAGACAACGATCGACAAGAAGAAGCTCCAATCTATGGCGACATCCTAGAAGCCGTTCTGTCGCACGTGCCTCTTTTCGACCTTCTCTCCGCTTCTCTAGTCTCCAGGGCCTGGAACGTCGCCGTTTCGTCGTCGCTCCGTCACCGGAAGACGATCATGCCCTGGCTCATCGTCCACACTCAGAGCACAAGGCCTCCCTACGCCACGACGGCTCACGCGTACGATCCACGCTCCGGCGACTGGATCCGCATACACAACCGACCGCCGATCGAGTACGTCTCCGCCCTCCGATCCTCCCACTCCACTCTCCTCTACATGCTCTCCCCCTCCAAGTTCGCCTTCTCCTCCGACCCCCTCCGCCTGACGTGGCACACCGGCAAGGCGCCGGCCGTCTGGCGTAGGGACCCGATCGTCGCGAACGTCGGCGGCCTCTTCGTCGTCGCCGCCGGAACGTGCGAATACGAGGACGATCCGCTCGCCGTCGAGGTCTACGATCCGAAAACCCGCGTGTGGAGCGTGTGCGAGTCGATGCCGGAGATGCTGAAGGACTCCGCCGCGGCGGCGTCGCTCTCCGCCGCCGTGTACGGAGGCGAGATGTACGTGGCCGAGAAATGCTCGGGCCTGACCTGCTCGTTCGATCCGGACTCCAAGACCTGGCGCGGGCCGTACGATCTCCATCCCGAGCGGGGAGTTTTCTGCACGGTGATCGAGGTCGCCGGCGGGAATCTGATCGCGGTGGGACTTATAGGGAGTCCGGAGAGTATCACAACCGTAAAAATGTGGAAGTTCAGTGGCGAATCGCTCGAGGACGTCGAGGTCCTCGGACAGATGCCAAGGGAGATGGTGGAGATGCTGAAGGGCGAAGACGTGTGCATGTCGTCGATCGCGGTGGCAGCGAGTGGCAATTTCGTATTTATACACAACCCCTCGGAGCCTGGGGAGGTGATCCAGTGCGAGATCGGGAGTGGAGAGTGCAGGTGGGGAAACGTTCGGAACGCGGTGGCCAATGATAGCACTCGGATGCGGAGGATGGTGGTGGGATGTTCCGACGTGGCGTTAGCTGATTTGCGGAGGGCCATGGCGATGGAGAGCCTGACATTCGCCGCCAAATGCTTCGAATGAAGCTAACTTTTGTCTGAAACGTGATGCCTTAGTGGCGCGATATTATTGGCGCAATTTGAGTATTTTCTATTCTTGTCTTTAGAAAGATCCTTTTTCACAGAGTATAATCACACCAGTCATAACAGTGTGACTGTAAAGTAGTATCTACTACACTATTTAGACCGCTATTTATTTTTGTTAGCAGTGAGATTTTAGCTTACGAGTTTAAATAAGATTTGCTCTTTTTTTTTTTTTTGGCAGCTAAAATTATGGTTTTTGTGAGAAGTTTGTAACATAAATAATAACATGATGAGATTTCTTTGTAAAACTTGAAAAAAAAAAAAGAGTTATTAGTGAGCTTATGTTTTTTTATAAAATTATTTATGAATGAAATTGAAACTTGAAGCTAAAATTTTAATATGAGAGTATTACAATATAATTTTTATTTTATATTATAATATCTTAGTAGCTTTATATTGTAATAGTTGAAACTTGATTCTCAAATATTCTCTAGATTTGTATTAAACAAAATATCTTTTGTATGTTTTTTTTTAATATGATTTGGACCAGATTCAATGGTTGAAAACACATTATCTGTTTGAAGTTCTACTGTAATGATCCAGTTTTGTTGCACTAATGTTTCCAATACTTTCTTAATTCCTCTTGAACTCGGTGTTTCCTTTAGTTAGAATTTCGGTAGTAATGCTCTTCACGGTGAGGCATGTTGGAGGGTATTTTTGTATAATAAAAAAAGAAGTAACTGATGTCTTATCTTGTCCACGCTTGATCAGGGATCCTACTAGAGCCCATGCTTGGCAATCTCCTAATTAGTTCATACTTGACCAACCTCTTTAGCCCATGCTCAGCCAACTTCATAAGCTCATGCTCCGTCCAAGGATGGAGGGTTAAGCGTTACTAGGAAATGTAACTATTGGTTTTTAATTACTTTTACTAAATGAGGATTAAAGTCTAGTAATTAGATCATTGGTTAATCCTTAAGAAAAGGTGAATGGTTTCATTGTAATAAAGGAAAAAAAAAACTTTAATAAATTAATGAGACGGTTAATATGATTTCTGCTCTTTTGTTGTTTTTAAAGTTTTGATCTGTTCTCTTAAGTTTTGCATAATATTATTAACTAATTTGCGCGTTTAATTTTAACGTCTTGTTAAAATATAGGTATTTATATGCTATAGAAAATGTTATATACGTACTTATTATATGAATAATTAGTTAATTCCTTTAAAAAATGTTTTAAAAAAATTAGCATTAGAATTAAGGTGGTGTTTGGAAGGTGGTGGGAATCACTTTTACTGTAGCATGTGAGAACTTTACACTGTAGTAATTTTTTTTACTGTTATTATAGTATGTGAGAATTTTACACTGTTTATAATTAAATCTGTGGTGAAAGCCGATAAGTTTATTTATTGTTTTTGGGCTTCTGTAAGCACATATTCTAGAAGCATAGTAAGTGGCACATTTGCTTTTCAAAACGGACAGGTTCTTTTATTTTTAAATAAGAGAGAAAATTTTCTAAGCGAGAGACAGATCAGAAAATCAGACAGGTTTTGTCTCGGCCTTTTATGTCAAAACAAGCAGCTATTAATTGAATGACATGATAATGTGTAAATGAAGATTTTCCGGTAGGTGTTTTTCTGTAACACAAAGTTCCTAATTAATGTTGAAATAGATCAAACTCCCTCGTTTAAATGAAAACGTACGCAACGCTAGCATGATGGTATTGCCATTACTTTTGTATTTGTTAAAATTTTTTTGCGGCAAGTTTTTTGTAATTCGGATTTATGCAATGTTTTGTTACCTTTTTTTGTAGATTCTTACGTGACATTATATTAATTAATTTGCTTGCCCACAAAATTATTAACTACGTTATATATATATAAATATGTATACAGATCATATATATATATATATATATATAGTGGATACGCATGCAGTGTTCAAAGGTTAAAATTAACATAACCAGTCTCTTTTCTTAACTCATGTTTGGTGGATGAGAATCTTTACAGTTGGCTTGTATGATCATTTCTGTTTAGTTCTTAACTTAGTCTAATTAAAGAATATTCAAAATGGCTCTCACGATCATGTGCATCTACGTCACAGTTGGGACGGATGGACCATGCACCATACTTACAAAGAAGACCATCCTTCTAGTTTTATTTTTTAAAATTCAAAATACAAGTTCTCGTTATCCTTATCCATACGAGTGGTTCTAGCAAGAGAGGGAAACCAATAATAATAAGAAAACAAAGGATAGACTTTAGAGAGAAAGAGAATTGCAATGTCTCTGTGAAGAGGGTAGAGAGTTTCTCATGAGTTACTTCGGGACAAATTTGCAGAATTGACGTTGGAGGCTGTCAGAAAGAGAGACATCCCTAGGGTATTTGTGGCTAAAAAATGTTAATAAGTGGGCAAGGCAATTTTTCCCATAGGAACAGGAAAAAAAAAAAGTGTAATATATTTGTGGGTATTTGTCTTTCGGATCTACATAAAAAAGTGATTTTAATCATATCAAACGGTTAAAAAAAATTACACTATTAATAAAAGTCCCCACCAAAGTAATCCCCTAAATATAATAAAAAATTAGCATATACCGAAACTGTACTGTTCTCGGTGATGATGTTGCCCTTCGGAATACTGCAAGGTAAGTTTTCTGAAAGAGAGTCCTTGCCCGTTTCACTTTTGAAGCTTACAACATTGGCAATAAACCAGTTGATTCTTACTAATCCATATGAAGTTAGGTTAATGCAACTACGTACTTATATCATTATCATTATTATTATTTTTTGGATTGTGAATTGATATCATTTTTTTAATAAAGTTAGGTTAATGCAACTACGCACTTATATCATTATTGTTGTTATTATTTGGATTGTAAATTGATATCATTTTCTTACCTCATTCAGAGTTCGAGTTGCATTGTGTAAATATCGTTATTTTTTATTGTAGCAAAATTTATAGGAAATTGTTTTTTAAGATTACGTGTATCTTTGCATGAAATGTATGAAATGACGTCAAAGTGTATGTAGAACGTAAAGACTAATTGAATTTTCAATCCTAAAACTTAAAACTAACGCATGATAACCACCACATTTGAAAGTATCTTAATTTACCTTGTAATTTACACCCGTTCTAGTTAAGTACTTGTATTATATTATATTGACTTTGTAAAATACAGAGATTGTTTAAGTAACAGTATATAACAAGACAACAAATACAATTTTTGGGCAATCGATCAGTTATATATACAAGATATAGCGTCAGGTATGAGTAAATATTTATAGACAATGTAGAGTCAAGCTTCTCCAAGCACCAATCATCTTATCTCATTTTGACCTACTTGTTATTGACGATCATGTTTGTATTTGTCTACACAAATTTCAAAACAATTAGGCATATTAATGGTCGGTTTGGAAATAAAATCCTCCAAATAAATTAAAAAATATATAATTAATTTTTGGTCGATTTGATATTTTAAAACAAAATTAAATCAAAACCAAAGTCGGTTTTGGCTCAAGCTTATTGATCCTAAAAGTTTACAAGACATTTAACAGATATGCAAGATTCTTCATATTAATTCAAAACTTTTCATTTAACTCTAACATAAATATTTAAGTATTGTAAAATGTTTCATCTGCTAAGGGAATATTTGAAAGTATATAGTGTTGTAGGGTACACTTTACACTTTTACTATATACAACAAATATAAAACATAACCCATGTCGATTTGTGACATGCGGCTTAATTTTCTCTTTTGGTAAAAGAAAAATTTAAACAAGTAGCATAGTCTTACCAATCATCAGTCATGTTGAAACATAAAAAAAAAGTAAATTATTTTACAAATAGCAAGAATTAAGACATTCTAATAATTATTGTATAATTTTATAGTATGAAAATTGAAAATAATTATAATCACTAAGACGTTATTATGCTATTTCTAAAATATTTCAAAAAATTACTATTTTTCAATTTCATTCTTGTAAACATGATTGGGTGTGATTTTTACTTGTGTAAATTAGGTTGAATGCTACTTCTAAATCACGTGTACTAAACTATTAGAAATATAAAGGGAAAGGTAATAAGATTAAAAAGGTAAGTAAAGCGATAGGAACGATGATCATTTATTCTCTTTTTAGTATTTTATATATTTTATAGTGCAATAAGAAACAATTTAATTGCGTTTCTAGTGATTTACTAAACTTGGGAAGGTATTTCTATCAATAAAATCATTAAGTAACATGTAAATTTGGGTATTTATGTAAATAGGTAGTCATCAAAGCGAGTTAATTGCGAGGAGATGTAAGGGATTGACGTTTCTTTGGTTTCATTTCATATATGGTGCACCCACAAACTTTAATTACTGGTTTTGTAAGTAAATATACTATTAAATAAGAAAGAAAATCACTCTTTGTTTTCTCTTTCCTTCTGATCCAAAGTAAACACTTCCTTGTAGTAGAATTTTTAACATACCACTTTAATGCAAAATCTAGGCTTTTATATATATATATTATAAAAGTGGGCGTGTGTGTTCAACTTTTTATAGAATTGGGTATCTTGAGAAAATTACTTGTTATTCTACAATTTAAAAAAATGTATTTATTTATGCTACATTTATATGCGTCACACCATCACTTTATATGTATAAATTATGTATTTAGAGAGTGTTGGAGAACTAAGTTGGAACTTAAATACTATAGCATGCGAGTGTGAGAGCTTTATATTCTAACATGCTTTTACTTTATACTGCAATATATGAGAGTTTTATACTATAGCAGTTAAAAGTTTGATGTTAAAACTTAGTTCTAAACGCGTTAAACATGTGAGATATTTATGAAAAATAAGTTTCAAAATGGCATTACGAAAATTCCTCAAGTAATATAAGGAGGAGGGCCATTAAAGATGCCATGTCCAAACCCAAGTCGCTAATATGTTTAGTACTCGAAAGAATGAGCCCAAGACCTTGAATGGATTGGGCCCATATCACAGATACCAAGAGACGGCAGAGTTCTAAAAGAGAAATTTAGATAGAATGCCCATGCTCCCCCTCCTTTTATTAAAACTTCCCTTCTATTTTTATGTTTTTATAATTGTATATGTTCTTCTATTTTTATAATTCTATTTTGCTATTTACTCTTTTTTTGTTGTTTTGCTACAAAAACATAAAGAAAAAAAAATCTGGCGGGTTCTCTTATGAAGGAGGGAGAAGAGAGGGTCACTTAGAATATTAATAAATCATGAATTTTTAATAAAAGGGTAGTTTCAATAGGTAATTTGTCGGAAGATATTTTTAATAAGTTGGGATATTTAAAGGTATTTTTATAAGTCGCCCTATTCTACACTTTTATGACCAACCCAAAGATTTGCCAGTCTTATGTCCAAGTTGACCTTTACCTAACAAAGACATACGATCACATACAAATATTCGGAGCCGTCCGATGTGCTGATAGGTGATGATCCTAAGGTATCTAATTGATCATCATTATAAAGCTATTTATTTCCACTCAAGTAACAACCGTCGCTATCAAAAATAAATAAGTAAATAAATAAAAGAAATCAACGGTTGGTCGCAGCAGGATCTTTAGATTAGTTGGAAGAAATCATATGCAAGAAATGAGAAAAATGAACGAAAGAACGAGGAATGTGGGCCAACTGGATCATGGCAGTTCAGTCCACTGCAATATTGGACATGCAGAGTCCAAAAGGGACCCACTACTCAGACATGGGCCCAAGTGCCCAATTATTTTCCCTCTTTTTATTTGTCGCACATTGAAAAATCTCAAATCCATTGATGCTGTTTTTTCTCCAAGGATTGTGCAACTTTTTCAGAGAACCTGAACATTGTTATGAAAATGCCCTTGTCTTTTACATGTATTTTCTTTCTCCAAAACATAATTCTCTGCTCTCTCTAATCCTTTATGTCACTGAAACAGTTACTTTTAATCCGTATGCTCTTAGAAATGGGAAAATTGCAAGCTTATTATTGCGAACCACCATTTCAATCCTAAACATTTGGGGTGTGTTTGTTTAGGCGTTTCACTGGTTTTAAACTCACAAGTTTTAGGTTGAGCAGGTGTTTGGAAGCAAAAAACACAGTCCTTTCTCAAACGTTGATATGATAGATTGAGTCAAAAAAGTAAGGTGGATTCGGATTTTACCCTCTTGATTTCAAGAAATTCAAATTCATATTAACAATTTTTTATCCAAGTTTTGAACATTTTTTTAATAAGAGTCTTTTAAATCCAAATACAATTTCAGATTTTATTATCTTTTCAAATCTAAAATGAGTTAACATCCAAACGTGTGTTCGGATTTCATGCCACACTTTTTAAACTTTTTATCTCCAACAAAAAATTTCAAACCACCATATTTCAATCCCATGAATCAAACTAACCCTTGGTAATTTAAGCTTTTTGTTGAGCAGTGTATGTTTCCAAATATTAGGCATTGTCCAAATTACATTAAAATAAAAAACAAATATATAAAATTGAGGGAATCTATATTAATGTGACAATTCAAAATAGAACACTGTTACCCTCCATAATTACATATTAAATTAATTTTACTCTGTTAGGTTAGCAACTAGCATAGAGTATGTGCCATTAGATAGAAGTTTAAATAGAAACCAAAGATTAGTTACGTCTAAAGCTAACTTTCCTTTTTATAATCCCTTTTTGCAAGAACAAGTAAACACAATTTGATTTTGAAAGTTTCCACTATGACTGTCTAGTATTCTTTCTTAAAGTTCTTTGTCATAATTTGGAGATATCTCCTTTTTCCCATCCTTTCTTTTATCTTTTTTATGAAGGAAAAGTTTAAAGGGCAAGACCAAATCATGGTTAGTTTTTATCTCTCTCGATTAGCTATTATACAGATCAATGAATAGCGTATACTAGCTAAAAAAGTCGCACGTTGCAATGGAAAATACTATTATGTTATACAAAAAATTAATAATTGTTGCAATGGAAATTATATTAATATGTATATTTATGTAGTAGTATTGATTTATTAAATTTATTTGCTGTATAAAAGTAGTATATATATATACACACACATAGAGTTTATTAAGATTGTATTAATATGTATATTTATGCAACGATTTTGATTTATTAATTTTACTTATAGTATAATTACAGTTGGAAATTTTAGTACTATATATATTATAGTTAATATGTTTAAAATGTATTAAAGAATAATTAATTTAAAATATATGGGCCTGATTGAAATTTTATAAGCTTTAAGTCGATTAAGAATAGTTGATTCGGTTCATGTCAGCCTAGTCCCTCTTTTTACTCGTGTATTTGACACATGTTTAATACGGTATCCTATGATATTATAAATTTTGTTACTTGCATCAGAGATCTAATTTCTGGGCTTTCTCTCTTTATATTTTTTTCTTTTTCTAGTTTTGAAATTCTCTTCCTTCTCTCTAAAATTTTGTCCCTCTCTAAAATTTGTAGCTTTTTTTTGTCTTCTTAGTTTTCCATTTTTTTTCTTGCTTCTTTTTAAGGACTTGAATCTTATCTACAACCTTTCAGTTTTTTTTTTTCGTTGAATTATTAATTTGTTTTGGTTTTTTTTTTTTCTTTGTTTTTTATGAATTCAAAATATCACCACTTCAAAAATATTTTCCACCATTTTTTCAGAAGGTTCTTAGGCCGAAATATAAGACTAGAATTACTTATGGACTTTTATGCATTTTGGTATTTCCAGTGATGTGAAAATGTTGATTGAAAGTAAAATTCGTCCGAGTAATTTTAATCACAATGTTGGTCTTTCAGGTATGGTATGGGTATTAGTTATAGTTCTATGGGAAGAATATCTCATGCTATTGGGTCCAAATGTAATAAATGTGGGTGACAGATTTGTGAGGGCAAGCATTATTCATTTGGATTTGTGTCAGTAAATAGAAAGGATAAAATTCATTTATGCAAATATGATCTTTATAAAGAGAACTTAGATGATCTCTAAGTTACTCTTTAGAGTCATCCTAGGAAATATGTTTAAGGTACAATTTATAAACTTTGGCCTAAATTTTGTACATAAAGACAGCACATTAAGAATCTGGCTTTTAAAATCGATTTGTAAGGAAATTGGATGGGGATTAAATCAGTATCTATAGTTGTTGTTTGTCAATACTTTTTAACATTAGAAGAGTTTTAAACATGTTGGTCTAAGTAAGTTAAAAGTTTTTATTGGTATAAAAACATATAATTCTATGATATGAATGGAATTTCTTAACAAAAGATCAAAAGTATAAATAAAAAACCTTTTTATAAGTGCTCTTTTCATAAGCACTTTCGTCTTAATTTCTCCTATAAGTGCTCATAAAAACCATAAGTTGACTGCAAAAGACTATCCAAACAGTCCCAAAAGTGCTAAGCCAAAAGTAGTTTAAAAAAGCCAATCTAAACAGGCTCTAAATAGTCGTTGAAGTTGTGTGCGTTTAGCAATGCAGTTAGAACCAAAAGTTAAAACAAATTTACTATACCATGTGAAAACTTTATATCATAGCATACCTTTATTTTACATCGTAGTATGTGAGAATTTTACACTTTAATAATTTAAATGATATTTTTTTAATTACGTTCCAAACGCTCTCAACAAGTTGAATGGACCCTTACCATCTAACCTATGGTCTTAGACTACCGCTTATCCTTGTATAGTATTTGTCATATATATATATATATATATATGTATGTATATGTAGTATTTGATTGGGTTGATCGTTAAGAAGTCATTGTGGTGGTTAAGGGGATGGTATCATCATTTTCTAATGTTGGGCAACAAACAAAGACTTACGTGAATTTTCTTCCCTTACTTTTATAGTGGGCATCAACATTCAACCATGACTTCTCAACTCTTTAACGTGGAATGAAGACATAGCCATGTCACATTCACTTGTGATCCCAACCAGAAAATGGACCTCAACATTATTCAAAATACTACAGTGGAAGTGATAAAAAGAAGAGACCATATGGATCTTAAAATATAAAACGTTGAATTGTTCTTGATGCAAGTCTTAATGCAAATAAAGCTTGGCAAGAATAATAATCGGATAAAATTGTCACAGTTTAATTAGTGAGCCATGGAAGTGGGGTTTTTTTTTTTTTTGGTTTGTTTAGATGAAAGAACCTTCCGTTATCTAGCAATGCAAAACGTTGAAGTGATCACGACTGTGGGATTTATTTACGGTGCACAGTGTAGAGGGTTGGATAGTGTTATGAGAATAACTTTGCACAACACAATTCTGAATTTGTCTAAAAAATTCTATAAAAGTTATAGATATGTTCCTATTTTGGTTGAAAAAAAAATATGACGGTGCTCCTAACTAAATAATTAAAATATGTTGTTGTGTCATTATTTATAAGAAAAATTATGACTCTTTGTCTACTAAATACTTGAAATATATATAACTATGTCTCTATTAAATGGAATATCATATCTAATTTTTTGTATTATGCCCCTGCTAAAAAATTTTAGAGCTTCATCATTGTTTACTAACATTGTTTAATTTAAATTTATGGTGTGATACTCCTTTTATAAAATACCCCAAAAGAAATCATATAGGAAAAAGGATAATTTCATAACCATTTGGCTTAATTTTACAACTTAAATTGTATCACATTGAAAAATAACTGTAATTATGTGACACAAAATTAAAAATTATCTCGTATTATACAACCTCATATAAAATAAATTATAAAAACTAAATTTTTTTACGATATATTATAATATTTTTTGTATTTAATTTCAGTACTACATTTCCAGACCTATATGATTAAACCTCATGGTAACAATTATTGACCCTACAAGATACGGTGATGGAAAAAAAATATAAACAAAATAAATATTTCTATTTTAAATGAAAATATATAAACAAAAATCAAAGTGGAACTTGCATCTTATATTGAGGGAGGAGGCTTCTATTTGTCCAAGGCAACAAAAATACCCTTTGGATAATTTCGAAATCTCGAGTCTGCTTATCCACGCTATTTTTATGTCGTCAAGAAAGATCATCAGCGAACAGACATAGAGTTATAATTGCAATAGATTTAGGGAATATTTCAGTCTTCCCAACGCGACAAAAATGCTCTTGGGGTTTGGACTTCTGGATTAGACCACATCAAGGTACCATATTCACATTTTTTATTTGTTAAACAATAAACAATTAATCCCTCGCCGTAACGTTTACATATTGTAGCCCAATATTGTTGTCAATTTTGCCCCCACCCCTGTACTATTTGACAAGGTGAGTTAAAATTGGAAGTACTTACGAGAGCTTTATATTATAATAATACATTTATTTTATATCGTAGTATATAAAAGCCTTATATTATGAGTGTGTTTAATAATCTTGTTGGAATTTAAAAATTATAATATATGAGAGTTTTACGTTATAGTAAACTTTTGCTTTATACTAAAACATGTGAGAGCTTTAGACTGTAACGGTTGAAATTTTTGTGTTAACATAGAGTTCCCAAACAATGTTTATTTGAGTTGAAACTAATAAGTTAAAACTAAGTTTACCAAACACCCTATTTATAGTATCGGGAAAACATTTTTTTCACTGTTGGGGAAGAAACTAATAAGATGTTTATGAAGTATAGTTATAATTGTAACTTTTAAATTGAAAATTGTACTATATGAGAGAGCTTTACATTATAACTTATTTTTTCTGATCATTGTAGCATGTTAGAACTTTATAGTGTAACAACTAAAAATTTTAGTTAGAACTGATTTTGTCAAATATCTTTAAAATTACAAACTTCTTTTGGTATTAGTCCCAAGATTTTAACAAAACGATGGACATTTTCTTTTTCTTTTTTTTTTTGAAAGATACAATAGGTATTTAAAGGTTACAAGTATAGTCAAACAATAAACCTATACCCAATTTCACTTAAATATAAAAAGTTTGAAGTCTCCACTTTAAAAGTTCAATATATATATAAATATATAGATATAAATATATATATATATATATGGGCATTTAAACCGTGTGACAAAAAAGAGTGGGCGTTTTAGAAACGAGATAGACATAGAGTTAAGGGCATTTTAGAGATTTCATCATTTATTCACGCTTCACGCCACCCAACAAGGAATAAAATTACATTTAGTCCTCGCACGACACCCCACAACAAGTGTGTTTTGGTCTTTTCGCTCCATTAAAAAAAAATCCCACTTATATTCCAGGAAATAGTAAGATAAAATATCATATAAATAACAATAAAATAAAAAAACAAGAAACAAAAAAGAAAAGAAAAGCAGTGGTGTTGCTGAACTCACATGCCCAATTGCTGTGGTCACGTAGCATCTGGCCCCCACAAAAACAATACATGACTTATCGGATAAATCAAATCAAAAGTTGATGGAGGTCGATCGATCTTTTCCATCCACCTATCCGATCAGATTTCAGTTATTTTTTTTTTGCATTTATGAATTTAATTTCTTAATTAGTAATTTCCTCTATTGTCCAAATAGGTTGTTTTGTTGCTCACTAATATAATTTAGGAGAATTTTACCATAAGATATTGTTTATCCTGCTGTCAGACTCAGTCTTAAACTATGAGATTTGTATCGCAATTTATCGTTTTTACTTATTTTTATATTACAATATGAGCTTGATCAAATCAAATATTTAAAAACATGTCCCATCATTTGATACATCTTATAATTTTGACAAAATATTTCATTTTTTTTAATAAAAAATTGAATGTCTAGATAGTAAAATATAATTATAATATGTCATATTATGGTAAAAAACTTAAAAAATGATAATACATGACCAAATTATTGTTATGAAATTAAAATTCAACACAATATTTAAAATATCTTAAAAATATACTTAATTACATAGTAATTATTCTAATCATATAAAATTATAATTTGCCATATTATAGTAAAATACTTAAAAAATGACAATATACAACCAAACTATTTTTATGAAATTAAAATTCAATATAATATTTAAAATATTTTAAAAACATCTTTAATTATATAGTAATTATTTCAACGATTTTATTTTGACACAGATAGAAAATATTTATAAACTGGAGTGGTGTTTTAATTAAATCATTGGTCATCTTTTAGTTGACAATATGAAACGAAGATAATTATCCTTTATTTCATTTTCACATCCATATCAAAGTGAAGAGGATTGCAACCATACAAATATGATGCTGAACCAGCCAACTACTGAAACCTCTTAAAAATATATATATATTAAAGCTAGTATTCTTTTTTCTTTTTTAAGTAGCAAGTAGCAAGTTTGCCTATCAGACTTTGTAAGTTGTAACGAACTGACCATCACAATTTCTGTGGTAAAAGGACCTATGAATGGTACATGATAGTCATACTTATGCAAGTAATCCAGAGCTTTAAAAAAACATTTTTCGTCACCTTTATACTACTTTAATGGTCCTGTCACAATCCTAGTGATAATGTTTGTTGCCCCAATTATTAACTTTATAATATATTCTTCTGCTAATTTTTTTCTTTTTTAGGTGTTGAAACTCAAATACACTGTCTGTTGAATTTGTTTAGTTAACTCGAACAATGATTGGGAACAAAATAAAATATAAAGGAGAAATTTGTGGTGGGAATAAATAAATTGTATGGCTTAAAATTTTATAGTTAAAATAATGTGGTTTAAATGGTAGTTTTAAACTGGTGTCTGGAATGTAAAAATTTAAAACAAAAATAAAAACATCACATCAAGTTTAAAACAATAATTGTTTATGGAAACTATGACTTATGAAAAAAAAGAGAAAGTAAATGATTTTTATTGTAAAAAATGATTCAAAACCGTGTGAACTTGAGGAGGGTAAAGTTTAGATTTTGAGTGTTTTGGTCGGTTTAAAACCGACTCTATAGTTTGGACTGGCCTTAATTGTTAATCTATCAACCAGTATGAACCACTTTCATAGTTTAAACTGGCTTAAACTGTCATAAACCTATGCACCGAACGGATTATAAATTGCCATATTTGTTAGTCTAGTGTAATTTTAATGATATTTGTTCTCAAAATTAAAAGGCTGCAAGTAACTTGTGCCCCATAAAGTTTAAAAGGTTATTAAAATTATCCTATTTGTTTTATTTATAGGGTGTTTGAAACTGTAACACCCGTATTTTTAACGGGCATAATTTTGTAAAATTTAATGAATAAAATGTGACTATTTAAAATTACTAAGTTGTTTACGATCATTTAAAAAAAAATACCATTTTAGTATTTTCTTACCAAGTCTTCCTAAGAAACATTCAAAACTTACCAACACTTACTTCTACCAATCTTGTCTCCCTAAATTATTGCTCAATTATATAGACTTCTTCTCATTTTGCTAAAGGTATCCGAAGGGGACATTGAATTATTTTCCGTCAATTCATAGAAGACATGGAGATATTTTCTCAACCACCTAATTAATTATTTCCTTATCTTCTTCTATAATTCACTCCAATTATCCCCTCAATTATGTTGGCATTATTTGCTAAAAGTCTTCATGGGAGACAAGATGATATTTTCCTTTAAGACTCTTTTGTTTCTTCTTACAACTTTTCCCCGTAAACATCCCATTCCTCTTAAGCATTTTGATATCTTTTTATTTAACTATCACCACCTTCTTCTCTAGTTCTCATTCTCTCCCTTCTCACTTCAAATTTCTAACTAAAGACATAGAGCACAAAGCTCTCTTTGTGGCCAAGACAATTATAATTCCCAACGATGATCGAGGCGGTTTTAAAGTTAATTCAAGCTTGATTGATAACCCAAACTTTGGTGCTTTTCAAAGAAGTTTTGAGGTAGGTTTTCTTTAATCTAAACTTAGTTTTTAGTATGCATTTTCTCCATGTTTAATGCATAAAAATACTTTAATGGCACTAGTAGACGGGTTTACACATAACTCACTTATAAATGTGATTATACGTTGTGCTTTAGTTTTAATTGTCCTTATGCATGCCTTAGGGTCAAGGATGTGTGGAGCTAACGTTAATTGATTCCAGGATTAAAAGATTGTTGATAAGCTTGAAAGGTAGGGATTCTATTACTCATCTTTTGTGAGGTTTTTATAGAATTAAAATTGATTGTTTTGCCGCAATATATATATATCTATGTTGAACTGATATTATATGATTATCACATATGAAACTATGACATGGACTCGTCTTGTATTGTACGGCGAGGAACATAATGAATTGACACATGTTATAAATTGAGAAGCATGGTTAGGAAAACTGACTCTATTAATAATGATTTAATATAGAGAAATGGTGAGACATGAAGAGGGCGGCGGTTACGTCCTTGGGCATGAATACCCAAAAAGGTAAAATAGGGGGAAGGTGATGACGCTTCCTTGGGTTGAAAGTCCCAAAACACACTGTACAGGAATTGATTTGGTGAGGACTCGGGGCTTGATGTCCCCTCACCGGAACACCCTTGGAATGTTTATGGGGTGATCAAGTGCGCCCATTTGGGTTTCGATGAGTTGAGTGATACTCAATTTAACATGGATACCTAGGAACAATGATGATTGGTAATATTTGTATAAATGTGTAATTATGACACTTGGTAATGATTAACTACGGTATCCATAAGATGTGATCATAATAAACCTCATAATCTGGAATATGATGTAACCTACTAACCATGCAGTTTTTAATGTGGTAATGGATAAACCATAAGGTGAGTCATGATTTCCCTACTGGGCATGTCGATGCTCATCCCTATCATATCTTCATATCTCAGGTGGAACTCAGTGCAACATATTTGAAGAGGAATAAGCGAAAACAATCCTGCTGTTTTCGTGTTAGAAGACCCTGTTTAATTACAACTTATCTACAACATGTAAGAGTTGTATTATTTTTTTTATGGCTGTGTTAAGTTATTTGGGAATTGTACTATGGTGATGATGACTGTAATTATATATATTTGGTGCTACACTAAAAACTGTGGTTTGTATTTAAAACGTTTATTTTTATTTTTCTTGTTGTTTAAAGACCCATGGGCATTGTTTAATTGATTTAAATAATATAAAATTTAAAATTATTTTTATTTATTTAAAACTGTTAAAGAATTTTTGGTATCAGAGCCTAGGTTCGATTAACCTAGGGGGTATAGCACCACCTTAAAAATTAATCTTTGGGAATGGTTTTAAAGTTAGGTGTTAATGTCATCATCATTTGGTACTGATCCTAGTTAAATTTTCGCAGCCAGTAGAAACTATGCCACCAAGACGTCAAATGCAATCGTCTGAGCTGTCACAACCGGTTGAGCATGCTCAAGAAGTTGAGCAACCGGAACCGATGGAACAAGCTCAAGAAGATGAGCAACTACGACATGCAACACAATCCCCGCCAGCTGCACCAGAAGTAAATAATTTAGGACAAATTCTTCAAGCATTACAAATTGTGCAAAGACCTGTGGAGGTTCGTGATCCTGAACAACGACATCTAACTCTGTTGAAGGAGTTTATGAAGCAGAAACCACCCACATTTAGTGGAGAACCTAACCCGGTCATAGCAGAACAATGGCTAAAGGCAGTCAAAAAGAAGTTGGACACCTTGAGGATTCCACGGGAGTATTGGGTTAGCTTTTCAACATATATATTTGAGGGTAAAGCCGAAGAATGGTGGGATCTTCAGAAAGACGACTATGACGTGCCGAATCTTACATGGGAGCAGTTCGAAACCATTTTTCGCAACACCTATATTCCTCAGAGCCATAGGCAAGCAATGATGCGAGAATTTGAAAACCTGGTGCAGGGAGATACAACAGTTGCTGAATACCATGCTCGATTTATAGAATTGTCTCGCTACAATCCCGGGGCTGTATCGGATCCAATGGCGAGATGCGAAAAATTTAGAAATAACCTGAGGCCGAAAATCAGACAAATGATAGCTGCTGTTCCATCAACAGATTTTCTTGATCTTGTAGCTGCGGCACAGCGGGCAGAGACAGAACTAAATAACTCCTATGGAGAGTATAAGGGTTCTGGTGGGCGTCAAAGGAAAATAAGTAAGAAAGAGAAGTCACAAGGGCAAGTCATTCAGCATAGTGGAGTGACTATTGGTGGTGGATCTTCTGGCAGTGGTCGTTTCCAACCGTATGCTTGTCATAACTGTGGACAAGTGGGACATCTGAGGAGAAATTGCCCTAACCGCCCTACACAATCATCCTTTGCACCAAGGCCACAAGGAAGTCATTTTGGCTCCACTGTTTGGGGAGGGAGTCAAAATCGTGGAGCGCCTCAGCAAAACACTCCAGCTTCCCAAGTCTCAGTAACTCAACCTCGAGGGTTCCAGCCTCAGTACAACTATCAACAGCGGCCACAGGGTTCCAATTTTTATGCTAATCAGAACTTCCAACCGACTCCACAAGGCTCAGTGAATCAAAGGCCATATTTTTCTGGGAGAAATAATAATAAGGCTAGCAGTAGCCAAGGAAACCGAGGAAAAAGTGATAAAGGAAAAGCACCAGCACAAGCTTATGCAATTACGGCTACAACTGGACAAGGAAAACAGGCTGATCACTCAGTTGTAGACGGTATGATTCACGTGTCTCATTCTTGGGCTCATGTATTATTTGACACTGGTGCCACTCATTCATTTATATCTATGTTATTTGCTTCCGTACTACAATTAGAAACTGAGACATGTAGTTCATCATTAACCCTTAGTACACCAATGGGCGGGATAGCTGAAGTATCCATAATTTGTAAATCAGTGTGTATTGTTATAGGAGAACATAAACTATCGGCTGACCTATATGTAATAACTATGACAGAGTTTGATGTAATCTTAGGAATGGATTGGCTAACTAAATACCAGGCAATAGTAGATTGTCATAGGAAACGTGTCTCTTTATTCACCAAGAATGGACAAGTCATCGAATTTCAGGCAAAAACAGGAACAGTGACGCCAGCCCCGGTGCTAAAGGCTTGTATTGGAGGACGAAGGAATTTCACCAATCTTGGGACGATCTTTGCTTCAGATGGAGAACTAAAGAAGAGTGACCTATCCTCTCACACTCCTGTGGTGGACGAATTTTCAGATGTTTTTCCAGATGAATTGCCCGGACTTCCGCCTGATAGAGAAATTGAGTTTGTCATCGACTTAACTCAAGGAGCAGCGCCTGTTTCTATTGCCCCGTATCGAATGGCACCTGCTGAGAAAGTGGAATTGAGGAAGCAGTTGGACGAATTACTGGAAAAAGGATTTATTCGACCAAGTACATCACCTTGGGGAGCTCCAGTACTTTTTGTGAAGAAACATGACGGATCGTTGAGGCTCTGTGTCGATTATCGCCAGCTTAATCGATTGACTATCAAGAACAAGTACCCTCTACCCCGAATTGATGAGTTGTTCGATCAGTTAGGAGGATCTTGCTATTTCTCAAAGATTGACTTACGATCCGGATATCACCAACTGAAGATAAGAGCAGAGGACATTCCAAAGACAGCTTTTCGGACTCGCTACGGTCATTTTGAGTTTCTTGTCATGCCTTTCGGGTTGACTAATGCACCAGCGGCTTTCATGGACTTGATGAACCGTGTCTTTCGACCGTACTTAGATCAATTTATCATTGTTTTCATAGATGATATCTTGATCTATTCTAAAAACGAAGAAGAACATGCTGAGCATTTGAGGATCGCTCTACAAACGTTGAGAGAACATGGTCTTTATGCAAAAAGAGAAAAATGTGATTTCTGGATAACGAAGGTCAAGTTCCTTGGACACGTTGTCTCTGAAGAAGGCATCTCAGTGGACCCCTCCAAAATTGAAGCAGTGCTAAATTGGGAACGACCAAAGAACGTGTCAGAGATTCGAAGTTTCCTCGGACTAGCTGGATACTATCGACGCTTCGTAGAGAATTTTTCAAAGATTGCTTCTCCATTAACAAAACTCACAAGGAAGAATGTCAAGTTCGTGTGGGATGATAAATGTGAAGAAGCATTTGAGGAACTGAAACGAAGACTCACTAGTGCACCTGTGCTGATCATACCTAACAACGAGGAGCCTTACACAGTATACACTGATGCCTCAGGAAACGGTTTGGGTTGTGTGTTAATGCAGCATGGACGAGTAGTTGCCTACGCCTCACGCCAGTTGAAACCCCATGAGAGGAACTACCCCACACATGATCTTGAGTTAGCTGCTGTGGTTTTCGCACTCAAAATTTGGAGATGTTATCTATATGGCGCAAAGTTCGAGCTATATTCAGATCATCAAAGTCTGAAATATTTGTTTACTCAAAAGGATCTCAATCTAAGGCAACGAAGATGGACTGAGTACATGGTGGACTATGACTTTAGTATCCAATATCATCCTGGAAAAGCGAATGCCGTGGCAGATGCTCTAAGTCGTAAGAACAACGGACGTATAGCCAGTTTAGCATTGGAAGATTGGAGACGAGTCACTATCGCCGACTTCAACTTGCAATATTATGAAGATAACGAGAGAGCTTTCTTATTCAATGTGATAGCAACTCCTACGTTAATTCAGAAAGTAAAACAAGGACAATGGCACGATGAAGGATTACGTAGGGTTTGGAAACAAATACAAAATGGAGAACAACTGGATGGATGGCAGATTGAGCCAGAAGGATTTTTACTTTACAAAGGAAGATTAGTTGTTCCAGAGGATCCATATCTCAGGCATGCGGTGCTAGATGAGGCTCACCGTTCAAAGTTTGCTATTCATCCTGGAAGCACAAAAATGTATATGGATCTAAAACGACAATACTGGTGGCGAGGAATGAAACGAGATGTAGCAACCTTTGTCTCTAAGTGCATGACGTGCCAACAGGTTAAAGCGGAACATCAAAAGCCTGGAGGCGAGTTGAGGAGCTTACCTATTCCAGAATGGAAGTGGGATCATGTGACAATGGACTTTGTTACTGGATTTCCTAAGACTCAAATAGGGCATGACGCCGTTTGGGTAATTGTAGATCGTTTAACTAAGACAGCCCACTTCATCCCAATCAGAACTAATTATAGTGTCTCAAAATTATGTCAATTGTACGTGGAAAAGGTAGTGACATTGCATGGAGTGCCAATGTCAATAGTTTCCGATAGAGATACACGTTTCACGTCAAAATTTTGGAGAGGATTGCAGAGGGCCTTGGGAACTCAATTGAATTTTAGTACAGCTTTTCATCCTCAAACAGATGGACAATCTGAACGTGTCATTCAGATTCTCGAGGATATGCTTCGGGCTTGTGTGCTGGACTTTGGAACAAATTGGGCTGCACAGCTGCCATATGTTGAATTCGCATATAACAACAGTTACCAAGCAAGTATTAGAATGGCTCCATATGAGGCCTTATATGGTAGACCTTGTAGATCTCCATTGTGTTGGGCTGAAAAGGAAGAGCGTCTTGAACTTGGGCCTCAGTTTATCAGAGAAACAACGGACAAGATCCAGATTATTCGCGAACGTCTTCAGACAGCTCAAAGTCGACAAAAGAGTTATGCAGATAAGAGGAGGCGACCTTTAGAGTTCATGATCGGAGACTTTGTGTTCTTAAAAGTGAAACCAAAACGAGGTGTATCTCGATTTGGTGTTAAAGGAAAGTTAGCACCAAGGTATACAGGACCGTTTGAGATTGTGGAACGCATTGGAACGTTGGCATACCGTTTAGACCTACCACCACAATTGTCTCATGTACATAATGTGTTTCATGTATCGATGTTGAGAAAGTATGAACCCGACCCTTCACATGTGATCATGTGGACAGATGTGCCAATTCAAGGAGATACGAATTATGAAGAAATTCCAGTTCAAATACTGGATCATGAAATAAAATTATTACGTCGTCGTGGAATTCCTCTGGTGAAAGTGATGTGGCAACACCATGATGTGGAGGAAGCCACATGGGAACTTGAATCTGAAATGAGAGAAAAGTACCCACATTTGTTTTAACATTGTAATCAATGTACGAAATTTCGAGGACGAAATTTTTATAGGAGGGGAGAGCTGTAACACCCGTATTTTTAACGGGCATAATTTTGTAAAATTTAATGAATAAAATGTGACTATTTAAAATTACTAAGTTGTTTACGATCATTTAAAAAAAAATACCATTTTAGTATTTTCTTACCAAGTCTTCCTAAGAAACATTCAAAACTTACCAACACTTACTTCTACCAATCTTGTCTCCCTAAATTATTGCTCAATTATATAGACTTCTTCTCATTTTGCTAAAGGTATCCGAAGGGGACATTGAATTATTTTCCGTCAATTCATAGAAGACATGGAGATATTTTCTCAACCACCTAATTAATTATTTCCTTATCTTCTTCTATAATTCACTCCAATTATCCCCTCAATTATGTTGGCATTATTTGCTAAAAGTCTTCATGGGAGACAAGATGATATTTTCCTTTAAGACTCTTTTGTTTCTTCTTACAACTTTTCCCCGTAAACATCCCATTCCTCTTAAGCATTTTGATATCTTTTTATTTAACTATCACCACCTTCTTCTCTAGTTCTCATTCTCTCCCTTCTCACTTCAAATTTCTAACTAAAGACATAGAGCACAAAGCTCTCTTTGTGGCCAAGACAATTATAATTCCCAACGATGATCGAGGCGGTTTTAAAGTTAATTCAAGCTTGATTGATAACCCAAACTTTGGTGCTTTTCAAAGAAGTTTTGAGGTAGGTTTTCTTTAATCTAAACTTAGTTTTTAGTATGCATTTTCTCCATGTTTAATGCATAAAAATACTTTAATGGCACTAGTAGACGGGTTTACACATAACTCACTTATAAATGTGATTATACGTTGTGCTTTAGTTTTAATTGTCCTTATGCATGCCTTAGGGTCAAGGATGTGTGGAGCTAACGTTAATTGATTCCAGGATTAAAAGATTGTTGATAAGCTTGAAAGGTAGGGATTCTATTACTCATCTTTTGTGAGGTTTTTATAGAATTAAAATTGATTGTTTTGCCGCAATATATATATATCTATGTTGAACTGATATTATATGATTATCACATATGAAACTATGACATGGACTCGTCTTGTATTGTACGGCGAGGAACATAATGAATTGACACATGTTATAAATTGAGAAGCATGGTTAGGAAAACTGACTCTATTAATAATGATTTAATATAGAGAAATGGTGAGACATGAAGAGGGCGGCGGTTACGTCCTTGGGCATGAATACCCAAAAAGGTAAAATAGGGGGAAGGTGATGACGCTTCCTTGGGTTGAAAGTCCCAAAACACACTGTACAGGAATTGATTTGGTGAGGACTCGGGGCTTGATGTCCCCTCACCGGAACACCCTTGGAATGTTTATGGGGTGATCAAGTGCGCCCATTTGGGTTTCGATGAGTTGAGTGATACTCAATTTAACATGGATACCTAGGAACAATGATGATTGGTAATATTTGTATAAATGTGTAATTATGACACTTGGTAATGATTAACTACGGTATCCATAAGATGTGATCATAATAAACCTCATAATCTGGAATATGATGTAACCTACTAACCATGCAGTTTTTAATGTGGTAATGGATAAACCATAAGGTGAGTCATGATTTCCCTACTGGGCATGTCGATGCTCATCCCTATCATATCTTCATATCTCAGGTGGAACTCAGTGCAACATATTTGAAGAGGAATAAGCGAAAACAATCCTGCTGTTTTCGTGTTAGAAGACCCTGTTTAATTACAACTTATCTACAACATGTAAGAGTTGTATTATTTTTTTTTATGGCTGTGTTAAGTTATTTGGGAATTGTACTATGGTGATGATGACTGTAATTATATATATTTGGTGCTACACTAAAAACTGTGGTTTGTATTTAAAACGTTTATTTTTATTTTTCTTGTTGTTTAAAGACCCATGGGCATTGTTTAATTGATTTAAATAATATAAAATTTAAAATTATTTTTATTTATTTAAAACTGTTAACCCCCACATAGGGGTGTTACAGAAACATCAGTTTTAATACATCAGTTACAATTATAAACAGTGTAAAGCTCTTAATAGTTAGTATAAAAAGCAAAAAAATGTTACGATGTAAAGCTCTTAAATGCTATGATTTTAAAACCTAAAACGTCAATTATAATCGAAGCTTCCTTACTCCATTTCTTCCACAGGGTTGGATCAAACAATTCAATTGAATTGAGTATGATTGTTAGGGCAGCCTGTCTTAAAAAAAAAAAAAAAAAAGATTAGGAGTGGATATCTTGGCATCGGGAGATACAGGCGTAGTACATGTAGGATGGATGAGAGTATATTTTGTTTGAGTTAGTCAAAGTTCAGAGGTGGACTGATATACCTCCAATGGAAGCTTAGGTGGACGAAAAATTTGACACATACTAATAGAGCGTTTAAAAAGTGTAGTCATATCTCATTCTCGTAATAAACACAGTTACAGACTTATTTCATTATAATAATGAAAAAAATTATAATCATATGTATATATATATATTTTACTATCCTATTTTAATAATAATAAAGTTTATTATATATAATTATGAATTTACAAATTTTTATGACAACGAATATAATTATAGCTCTAGTTTATTATCATAAAGATACAATTATTATGTTTTTATCATTGATGATCATTTGTTATATATATTGGGGTTCAGTATTAATAACGAAGATAAACATATTTATAATGAAAAAAATTATAACATATATATATGTATATATTTTGTTATCCTACTTAAGTAATAATAAAGGTTGTCATATATGATTATAAAGTTATAAATTTTTATGATAATGAATATAATTATTGTTCTGGTTCATTATCATAAAAACACAGTCATTATGCTATTACGTTTGTATGATTGGTGGTTATATATATATATATATCAGTGCTCAATATTAATAATGAAAACAATCATAATTATAAATGCCCCGTTTGTTTTTGTTCATAGAATTTTTGAAAATATTTTTGCATGTTTTTCGATACAAAAATTTTAAAAACACTCATAGCACAATTCCTAAAAAATTTTTATTTTTTAAAATAAAAATATTTTCACCTATTTTGAAAATAATACCAAACGGCCCCAAAATTAGAAATCTTTATAATAATAAATGAATGAATTTATAAATTAATTTTATTATGATAATAAAAAACTATATTCTTATTTTACGATAAAAAAATACAATAATATATATTAGTTTATTATATAAAAGTTAATTATTTTCTATTACAATTTAAGGTTATAATGGTTTTCATATATATATATATGTAATGGTAGATAGTTTGGTAATTGAAATAGTTTACGGATAATTTTAAATTCAAGGTGCTATAAGTAGATATTTATATAAATCATCACTTTATTTATTATATATATATTTTTAGTTGTGTGTTGAAAAGAAGATAACAAAATAAAATAAAATAAAATACCAAGCCAAAATCGTACAAACGCCAAGACAATCTAAGCACGTGACCTGCCAAATTTAACTTTCTTAAAACCTGCGTTTTCTTTTTCTTTATTTTTTATTTTTATTTTTATTTTATTATTATTTTTTACTTTCATAAAAGACATCCCAAAAATTGTTCTTTCTTTCTTACTTTCCTTCTTTTTCTCTCTGATGATACTAGCCTCTGTTCAATCCCACGCATCCATCCCTTCGGTCCAATCACCGAATTTTGTTGTTTGTTTTTTTTCACTTGGGTATTTTTCTTTTTGTAAAAAAATAAAAATCCTTTTTTTTGGATTTTTAGTTGCTGAGGTGGGGGTTCTGGTTGCATCTGTATTTGTGTCTCAAGTTTTGGCATTTTGTTTTGGCCTTTATCTTTTGCTATCTTTTTCTTCCTTTCTTCTTCTTCGCTATTTTTTTTTCTTTTTTCTGTGTGCGTACCCTTTTGTTTTGTCTCTCTGAAAGAAAGAAAGAAATGAACGAATGAAAATGGTGAAGTGGGAATCACAGAGGACCAAGAGAAACAGAGCAGAGTTGTTAAAAAAAAAAAGGGAATTTGTGGGGATCGTCCAAAACATATAGAAAATGAGTCTAGTTATTCTCAGATCTCTAGGATCTCAGAATTTCAGGCTCGGTGCTTGCTTGTCTCTCGAGAAAATCCTCATCTTTTTGCTCCTTGTCTGAGCTCCCATGGTGCCCATTTGACTTGGTTTGATTCCAATTCTCCGTTTCCAAGCTACACAACTTGGTTCTTTGAATAGAAAAAAAGCAAAAAGCAAAAAGCAAAAAGCAAAAAGAAGTACTTTTTCTGTCTTTGGAGAAGAATTTTGTGTTTTCTTTTTTTGGAATAAGGCGATGTGGAGATAGCTTCGTGTGAGAACTGAGAATGGCCAGTTTGCTTCTTCTTCTTGTTTCATGTAGTGGTCTTCCTCAGTGGGTACTGGTTGAACAAAGAAAGTAATGGTTCTGAACAAAGAAAAGAGAATAACAATGGGAAAAAGCGGTGCTGTTTTGTGGAAAGTAGTAGTGGGTGTGCTGGTTTTTTTGGCATTGGTTGAAGCCTCTTCTGCAACTCTTTCTCCAACTGGTATAAACTATGAAGGTCAGTTTCATTTTGATCCTAACTCTTTTTTTTTTTTTCTTTCTTTTTTCCTTCTCTGAGAATTGCAGGATAAATATTGGGCAAGTTTTATTTTAATTTTTCCCTTTTCATGTTCTCGCCTTTGGAGCAAAGCTACCTCTTTTCTTCGATATCTATGAGCTTTTAGAGTTTTTTTTTTCTCTTATATACACAATTTGGTTCTTAAACTTTTTAATCTCTCTCTGTGGGAATGAGCAGTTGTAGCTTTAGTAATGATTAAGAATGCTCTTCATGATCCGCACAATGTATTGGAGAACTGGGACGTTAATTCAGTGGATCCTTGTAGTTGGGGGATGGTAACTTGCTCTGCAGATGGCTATGTCTCTGCTTTGTAAGTTGTTTTACTTCATTTTCAAGTCTTTGCTTATACATTGCAAGATAATTTGATTGGACCAAAAAAAAAAGGAACAGAAGACTTTGGTTGTGAAAAATGGCTTGGCTTTTAAGTTTTATGTTCAAGACTCATTTCTCAGCAAGAGGGTTCTTTTGTAATTAGGGGACTGCCTAGTCAGAGTTTGTCTGGTACCTTATCTCCTTGGATTGGAAATCTCACCAACTTGCAATCTGTGTAAGTTCTCATCTTTTTGCAGTTTTTTGTTACATGTACAAGTTTTTTTCAAAGTCAATTGGGTTGAAAGATTATTGTTCTTTACTTCTTGTGTGTAGTTTGCTTCAAAACAATGCCATTTCGGGTCCGATTCCGGCTTCAATTGGGAAACTAGAGAAGCTTCAGAGACTTGATCTGTCAAACAATACACTCACGGGGGAAATACCTGATTCTTTGGGGAACCTGAAGAACTTGAATTATTTGTAAGATCCAAAAACTTCAGATAGCCACCATAAACATTTTGAACTTCAATACATAGTTCTAATTCTTTGACTTGTCTGTTTTCCTTGTTTTGAGCAAGTCAGGCGATTGAATAACAACAGCCTTACTGGACCCTGCCCTGAATCGCTTTCAACTGTTGAAGGTCTTACCCTTGTGTATGTATCTGAACTTCTTCGCAGACAAATAATGTGTTTTATGTTAATATATTTAAACATGTATGTAATATTCTTCATGACTTAGTGTCTGTGCATCTATCCAGGGACCTTTCTTTCAACAATCTGAGTGGTTCAGTGCCGAAAATATCTGCGAGAACTTTCAAGTAAGCTGTTTGTTTTGTATGACTTCTTAGTGATTGATTTCTTAAATATGTTGTGTATTTTGTTAAGTCCTTGAATTCATTTGACTTGCAGGATTCAAGGTAACCCTTTAATCTGTGGTCCAAAACTTGGTGGCAACTGTTCTGCTGGATACCCGGAGCCACTGTCCTTCCCGCCCGATTCTTTAAAAGGTGCATATTGTATGATGTTTTTCATTTTTTAAGGTTACATTTCCAGGCCACTTTGATGACATTACTTCTATGGATTTATGGTTTTCTTAGGTCAGTCAGACTCTCGGGCAAAACGTCACCGAGTGGCTATTATAGCTGGTGGAAGTTTTGGGGCTACATTTAGCATCATACTACTTATAGTGCTATTTATTTGGTGGCGATATAGACGTAACCAGCAGATTTTCTTTGACGTCAATGGTTAGTTTGCTTATACTTTTTTGTTTCCACTTCGCTTGTTTCAACTTAATTTTTTAAAATTGATTTTTCTAGACTTTTGATGGTCATTTTCATGTTGCTATTACTGTAGTTATAGTCCGCTTCTCTTATTTATTTAACGCGAACGTAATTTCTATGCTTCCAAAGATTGCTATATATTCTGTTTAACTTGCTAAAATGAATTTGCATTCTGAGTTATTGAGTCTTATGTGGCAGATCAATATGACCTGGAAGTTTGCTTAGGCCATTTGAGAAGGTATACATTTAAGGAGCTTTGGGCTGCGACTGACCACTTCAACCCAAAGAATATTTTGGGGAGAGGTGGCTTTGGCATTGTATACAAGGGATGCTTGAACGACAGGACTCTGGTAGCGGTTAAAAGGCTCAAGGACTATAACACAGCTGGAGGGGAAATCCAATTTCAGACAGAAGTCGAGATGATAAGTCTGGCTGTTCATCGGAATCTTCTCAGGCTCTGTGGGTTCTGCTCAACCGAAAATGAACGACTCCTTGTGTACCCTTATATGCCTAATGGAAGTGTTGCATCTCGTTTAAGAGGTTTGCTTCTAGTGTTCTGCTTCTTGTTCTGTTACCGCTAGTGTTCTGCGAACTCCTAATATAAGGACCCAAATTCACAACATATTTGATGACTTGTGGTATGAAATAATTTCTTTTTTGCATGTTGGTTTTCTCGTCAGATCACATCAATGGTAGACCAGCTCTAGACTGGGCAAGGCGAAAGAGAATAGCTTTAGGCACAGCGAGGGGATTAGTTTATTTACATGAGAGTTGTGACCCCAAGATTATACACCGCGATGTGAAGGCAGCAAATATATTGCTAGACGAAGACTTTGAGGCGGTTGTGGGAGATTTTGGGTTAGCAAAGCTTTTGGATCACAGAGACTCTCACGTCACCACAGCCGTGCGTGGCACTGTTGGCCACATAGCCCCCGAGTACCTCTCTACTGGTCAGTCATCGGAGAAGACCGATGTTTTTGGATTTGGGATCTTGCTCCTCGAGCTAATTACTGGCCAGAAGGCTTTGGATTTTGGACGACAAGCAAAACAGAAGGGCGTTATGCTTGATTGGGTACTCTCTCTCTTGCAAGGGATATTTTTACTCCAATGCATTCTCTATTGTTTAACAACATGAAATTAAGGTTTAAATAACTATTAAGTTGAGAATGTGAGGAGTGGTCCACATGGGAGTTAGGGAGTGGGGAGCCTTAAATCTTTATTTTTAATTGCCACCAACTTACATAAGAACTGTTGGCATCCTTGTCGTGTTTCTTGTCTTGTTGGTGCATATGTGGGATCCTTAAAACATTTAAGAAATTAGATTCTCATACTAATTTAAAACTCGCCCTTTATAAAAAGATCTCTTTGTTTAACAAGAAGTCCACCCGTGGTTTAGAGACAGAGAGAGAGGGAAAGAGCGCGATACACCCTCCTTGTTACTCATTTTTTTTGCCTCACTTCTATTTTGTAGGTAAAGAAGCTCCATCAAGAAGGAAAGCTAAATCTCATGGTGGATAAGGATCTTAAGGGCAACTTCGACAGGGTCGAACTGGAAGAGATGGCTCAGGTTGCCCTCTTATGCACTCAATTTAACCCTTCTCACCGCCCAAAAATGTCCGAGGTTTTGAAGATGTTGGAAGGCGATGGTTTAGCGGAGAAATGGGAGGCCTCTCAGAAGGTTGAGACGCCAAGGATCCGAACATGTGAAAACCCGCCTCAAAGGTATTCAGATTTTATAGAAGAATCTTCACTCGTCGTAGAAGCAATGGAGCTCTCTGGCCCAAGATGACCATCGTTTTCGTGTTTTCTTGCATGCCACGACTCCATTTTCGAAACCACGAAATCATGGAAGCTTGAAACAAAATCAAATGTGATTGCTGTTGATAACTTTGTCGAATGCACGTGTGCGCGCCTGCATTTCATCTGTAAACAAAGAAAGATGACAGAGGAAAACAATGTATGATCTGCTTCTTGGGTTATTTCATTGAGTCCATTTAGCGTCATTTTAGAGAAATTTTGGAGATGTTAGAAATTTGTATGTAGTTTCTCAAGTTGTTGTTATAGTTGGTTTGCTGCTGATAAATTTGGTTGTAAGAAAAATGTCAGTTTGCAAAATCTCTTGCCTCAAGTCCTATAACTATATGGAAATGTTGTTAGTTTAGAGTGAAGAATAGTTGGAGAAAGCCCCAACATGGACTCTAAGCTATTTTCTTTTTGTTTATTATTTTTAGTATAAATTAAACCTTAGAGGAATAACTTGATTTCAAATTTAAACATAATTTTAGCATTATTAAGATGGAATGTCTTAAAGTTCATCTATTAATCCTCTTACCCTTGTAATCTCTCTTCCTTTTTCTTTAATTTTTCTTTCCCTATCATACGAGGCCTTTTGGGGGGGACGAAGAAGGGTTTTTTTTTGTTTTTTGGTGATAATTTTAGTCGTGATATTTGACAATATTAAAGTAATATTAAAAGCTCGGTTGTTTCGATACTCGAATCACGATTTGAATCATTTTCTTACAGTATTTTTTCTCATAAAAATTTAAATCTTTATTCAAATATTTTATTCAAATACTCGAACCAAACGAGTCTTAAAATTGTCAATATTTGGTGGTTTCAATAGTCAAATTCAGATGCATAGCTATTGGTAGAGAATGGTATGACTCTGATTTTCTTGGATTACTGGTTGCTTTCATTGTTGACTCATTAATGAATTATGTCTTTCTGTTCTCTGAATTATGTAACTATCTACCATTTTGTCTTCCATTCCATCAAACTCAAATCTAGATGGTTGATCCTTTATGACGCTTTAATTTTGGCCAATGGTTGGAACGTTGTGTTTGTGTGGCTCTCTTTTCTTGTTGTTCTCATGTAAGCGGAATAGAGAAAGAAGAATTTTGATGACCTAACTTAGATGAAGGATGGTATTTATAGTTCCCAAATCCGACTAAAGAAATCCCACAAGAAGGAACCCCCAAATTGAAGACACTCAACTTTTGATCATCAATTTCTTAATATTCACGTCTTGCTATTATAGTTAGCTAATAGGGGTATTTATAGCTCTTTAATAGAACGATAACAAATAGTAACCGTTAAAATAAACAAAATATTAGATAAAGAACAGTAAACAAATAACAAAACAAACGTAAAATATAAAAAGGAGTATTATATCTAAATTCTCCGACACAATACAGGTCCTTAAACTTTCTCCTCTTTTTAAAGTCAGGAGACTAAATTTAAGAAATGAAAAAAGTTCAAAGGCCAAGTTGAAACAATTTTATATAAAAAACTATTTTTAGAAAGAAAAGAAAGTTCAAAACTTGTAGTGAATTTAACCTTTTTTTTTTCCCTCTTTTCCTCTTGGCACAAAACAAACAACCATTTGCCAGTTAGGACCCACCTTTATTAAAGAACAAGAGAAAAAAGAGAAAAGGGTTATTATATTATTTTAAATCCAAATTGGCCCTATTTTTGGTGGTGAGCAAATCTAAAATCCAAGCTGCTGGCCACAAAGTAGGCCCAAGGTTTGCATAGAAAAGTGGGCAGTGGGTGGTGAGCTTTCACTTTATAATTTTCTAAGGTTGATTTTGGCCATTGCATGGTAATTTGATGTACTTGTTAGACCTGAAACAGCTTTAGCTGGGGGAAGAACAAAGTCAGTAAATGAGAAAACCAGAAAAGCACAAGAACAGACAAAGCTTAGCAGGCCTATCAACACCTTGGGCTTGTCAACAACAGTTTACCAGCTATGCTGCTCAACAATCAAGATCTGGTGCCCATTCTGTTCTCAAGGAAAAAAAAACAAAAAAAGAAGAGATCTAGTTCCCATTCCACAGAAACCGTGACTCCTCTTAAACGTACTCTTCACCACTCTCTCTCTCCGTCTCCTTCTTTCCAACCATAAATTTTAGGGTCTTTATCTGTTGGGAACTTCACCACAATAATTTTTTAAATGGTTGAATCTAATTAAATTATTATTTTTTCTTTTTTTATTTAACAAATTTAAGGACTAAAATATAGATTCCTATAGGAATATAACTTTTTCAGTGCCTATATAAAAATTGGCTAAATTTTAATAAGTCCAAAATAGCCGTATTTAAAAAAAAAAAAACTTTAAATGGTGAGATTCCAACTCTAAAATTTTGTGTTAAATAGCAGCTAGATCACACGTATAATCACTTATAATATTGTTACCAGATTGAGTATTTGAATATACAATTTCATTATAATTATAAAAAACTATAACATGTAATATAACAAATTTGATAAAGATTTAACCATTTAAAGTGACAAATCACTTGTAAGAAATTTTCATAAGCACTTTGAATTTATTCGTCCTTGTTGGACCATTAAATGCGCTCGAATAAGTCACTTATTTTTAATTCATTTTATTTTGCATGTCAAGATATTTGTTTTTTAGCTTTATGTAGAAAGATTTGAACCTACACCTTATAATTATTATAAGTGAGATATAAAATTTACACTAAAGTACGCTTGCAACCTTGTCGAGGCTTTTATACGCTAATGGATTCTCAACGTCCTTTTATGGTTCCATCAATTACGATCCTATCACACTATTTTGTTTTTTCTCTCCGTATTTCTCATTTACTCCCCTTCTTCTTCTTTTTTTTAAATTTTAGTTTTTCTATTCGTAGTTATAGTAAAAAATGAAGATGATCCCTGAAAGAAAGTTACTATCATTTTGCTATCACTTGTTTTTAAAGAAACATTATTTTGGTATTTTATTGTTTAGAAAATATCAAAACAATATCTTATAGTTTTCAAAAAGATCATTTTAGTGCTTTAAGTTTGTATTTTTCAACATGAAATTTTCTTTTTACTCTTTTACTAATGAACCCAAAATTAGTTTGAAAAACTATAATAGAAAATCAGAACAAAAAACTAAGCAAAATTTATCAAAGAAAAAAAAAGAAGATTTATTTATCTTTTCGGCATAGTTTATATATATATATTTTTATAGTTTTAATAAAATAATTTAATATTTATTAATTAAATCATACGTTGGAATTTCACTATGGACTCCAAATACTAAAATAATGTTTTAAAAACTATGAGATATTATTTTTATATTTTTCAAACAATATGTTACCAATGTGATTATATTTTTTTAAAATATCATAAAAATCCAAAAAAAAAAAAGATTTACTAAGTCATCCGACGCCGTTTGTCTAAATAGTTAGCGGTGGTGATGTTCTGGTGCTACGCAACCACGTGATCCAGTCACGGGGAAATGATTACTGTAGCCCTTAGTTGTGGTCTGATGAGCTGTCATAATCAGAATGGGGAAGAAGAATTCTGTGTCCCTATTTGATGGTCTGAGGAAGGACAGGATCACATGGCGCACGCGATTTGGGACATCAGCATGGATGTAATGTTGTTGGCCTAGAAATGATGCGCCACGTGTCAAACAGTTTTGTCGGCGGGGCATGAACTTCCAAGTCCCGATCCGATTGTTGTCGGTGATCTTACAGTTAATTTGGGGAGCTCTATTCTTTGGCGATCTGACAAATCTGCCCTCCTACCTTGACATTTCTGCCACTTGTTTAATTACCTTGGTACCCTCCATTGAAATCACCAAAAACCGCCCGCCCGTTCCTCGACTTGATAGTCCTGAGAGGTTTCAGGCTGTTCTTCTTTCGTACCTTGGGCCATTAAGTGTAAGGGACCATCATCATCAGTAAGAGATTCTTCAGATGAAAATTCTTCGAAGGTGGAAGAATTTGAAGAGCTTGATTCATCTTCAGAGGAATCTGTTAAGTCTGAATCAGGAGAGTGATCGGGAGATGAGGAGGGTGTTTGTGGTTGTTGGCGTAAGGCATGGGACAATGGATTTTTTGGTCGTTGTGCCATCAACTGTTGGGGAGGTAGGTCTGTCATCTTAGCTTTGGCCTTCTTCTGTTTCGCCTGTTTTGCCTGGTCTTGTTCGTCTAATATTTGTTTTAGACGCATCATGGAAGAAGAGGCTGGCTTAGATGTTACCAAAGGTTGTGGATCCTTTGGTATAGTAGTAAATCGCCATGGAGTGGTTTCTGCGACTGCAGCTGCGGCTTTTATACTTTCTTGCCGTTGGAGATCTTCATATTGAAGCTTGAGGTTTTTCATTTCAGTTTCTTCTTTTTTTTTTTTTGGTGTGTTTTGAATTTTTTTTTTAGATTGTCTGATAAATAAATTAAAATTCAACAGATTGATTGTTCTAAAGTATTAGTTTAGTTCCTTTACTAATCTAATAAAAAGGTGAAAAGGGTAATTTTCCGAAAGGTTAAAAAAATTTACTATTAGTAATATTCTATTAATAATTTCCAAAACTTTTATTAAATTTGTATATATTTCTTTGGTCAACGTATTATATAATATAAGATAATTATTTATGACCCTACAATTAAGTAACGAGATTTGAACTGTAGTGGAGTTAAATGTGTATTTACCATTATACTAACTTGTAAACACAAAACATTTTTAATTTTTTAAAAGGAATTTAAATTCATGTAGAATGGCACACAAACATTGTAAAAGCGTACATAAAACTACGCATGATCTCATTGTTTCATAATCCCATCATTTATATACATATATATATATATATATATTTTACAGTTACATACATTTGAGGATGTCATATTTTACCAATTAGAAAGATCCGACAGTATAAACGAACAAATTCAACTTGGATAGTTTTTAACGATCCAGACATTTTTATTGACAGATAAAACAAAGCGATCACACGACAGCGTATACCACCACAGAAGCTTCAAGCAAAATATTCAATGCTTTTACTCGTCAATTTTCCGCATAGAAATCCACATTAAAAAAAACAAAAAAAAATCATAATTCCCTTCTTTCATAAGGTACTTAAGAATATTGGTTTGAACTAATCCTTTTGTTAAAAACACTGCAGTAATAGAGTGCTTTTATACTATTTAAGTTTGAACTAAAAGAATTCATAGGGTAAATGCAATTTTGCTCTACGATATTTTAGTTATCGGATTAACTTTTTAACGGTTTGATTTATAATTGGAAGCAGTTTTATGTTATATGTTATAAATTTTTAACATGTACACCTGTAGCTCAAACTTGTAAAATTTTAATTCAACGGCTAAAATACGTTGTTTTATTGGAAGGAAAAAATTACATTCTCAATTGGAAAAATTCCCTGAAACTAATTGGTTTCAAGCAGCCGTCGAGTGCATGTTTGAAAGAGATAAAAGATACAATTTAAAAATGTTGTTTTCTTCGTCATTAAATGCATAAGAATTATCAAGGTCACAATCATCATCAAAAGAGAGAAGAAATCGCACCATGGGGGCAAAATAGTACTTTCATTGAGCGGAGATAATCTCGGCCGTTCCCACTCTGTATTAACTTTCACCTCTCCAGATTTCTCTCTGCACGCAAATTTCCAACCACAGTCGTCACTCTCAAGACCACAAGGCTTTTCTTTTCTTTTTCTTCCTCAAAGCAAAAGACAGAATGGAATATGATTTCTCATTTCCACGCTCCATTTTTATGATTCACTAAATACTTATCCCACACTCACCCAAATCTCTCAGAACTCTTCTCTTCCACATTCTCTCCAAAAGCACAGAATCTTAAATGCTTAAGCATTTTCTTCAGCCATGGATTTAAAGAAGAAACTGGCTTTATCTGAGCAGTTTTTGTGGCCTAGAAGAAAGGTACTTTCTGGGTTCGGTTTGGTAGTTTCTTTCCTTGTTCTGGCCGTTCTTTTGCTTAGCCACTTTCTAAAGGGTCCTTCTGTGCAAGGTTTTCTGAGTGTTACTGTGAATAACTCTCACACTTCAACTTCTTCTAATGTAAATGTAAATGTTGATGATGAGAAAGGTCCGGTTTTGGTGAATACCCAGTTGTCGAATTTCACCGAAGAGGTTAAAAATGGAAGCTTTATTGTGGAACAAGGAAGATTTGAAGAGAAAAAAGGCATTGGAAGGAATGAAAGTTTTTCTGTCAAAGAAGATGCGGTTATTGAGAAAACTATTGCATCTACTTCTTTGGGTTACTTTGGTAGTGAGGACAATATTGGCAAACAAAACAATAATAATAGTACGGCAAATGTTTTTGATAAGGAACAAGAAAAGGCCAATTTTGAGGCTGGTCCTGGAGGAAATTCGAGTGAAGGAAACAGTTTAAGTATTGTGAAAGTTACCACTACTGAGCCTGAGAAATTTCAGAGTGATTCTTATGAGGAATGTGATATATTTGATGGTGAATGGGTTCGAGATGATTCAAAGCCTTTTTATCCTGGTGGTTCTTGTCCTTACATTGACAGGGATTTTGATTGTCATCTAAACCAGAGGCCTGATGACGGATATGTAAAGTGGAAATGGAAGCCAAATGGGTGTGATATCCCAAGGTAAGATCTATATACATATATATGGTCAATTATAAATCTTGAATTGTAATTTGTTTTTGGGCTTCACTCATTATGCTGCTTTTGGTATTATGAGTATTTAAAGTAATTAGTGGACAGGCTAATTCGATGTTACAACAAAAATAGCTACTTTTTTCCTACTAGAAGAAAAAAAAAAAATGCCAAGTTGGCTCTACTTTTTTTTGCCCCATATTTAGAAACATTTCATTGGAACTAATTTTAGTGGTTTTTTTATGTGTGTCATTAAATAACAAATAAGCTTTATCTTATTAGTACCTTTAGACTTTTAGTTCATGATTAGTATGAATACTTCTTTTAACATATGTGTGTGTATGGAATTATCATTGCGTGTTTGAGGTTAAATGCATGATCAAATCCTTATCTTATATGTTTGTTTGTTGGTGAATTTTTCAAGTCTTAATGCGACTGATTTTCTGGAGAGACTAAGAGGAAAGAAGTTGGTGTTTGTGGGGGATTCATTGAACAGAAACATGTGGGAATCCCTAGTGTGTATCCTTCGTCAAAGCGTAAAAAACAAGAAGAGAGTTTATGAGATTTCCGGAAAGACTGAATTCAAGAAGAAAGGTTTTTATGCGTTCAGATTTGAGGCAAGTATCCTCTATATTCGTTCTTGCTATTTTTGCATTAAAAAAGGTTATAACTTCAGACATCTTGAATTTGAGTGGCACTAGTGGGATCTTGGATTTTTCGACTAGTGAGACTTACAAGTAGTTTCAATGTTCTTGGGTTTCTCTTTCTTGTAGGACTATAATTGCACTGTAGATTTTGTTGGTTCTCCATTTCTTGTTAGAGAATCGTCGTTCAGCAGCAAGAACGGATCTTTTGAGACGCTGAGAATAGATTTGATGGATCGGACTACTTCATTGTACGATGATGCTGATATCATAGTCTTCAATACAGGCCATTGGTGGACACATGAAAAAACATCAAGAGGGTGTGTGCGCTGTCGTTTGATCTCTCATGTGATTTTATGTTCTTCCTTGATACGGACGTAGACCAATTTTAGGAACATTCTATGGAAGGCTATCTTTACCACTAATGCCTGTTTCCAAACATTAGATCACATCAGAATTAAAGTAAAGAAGTATACAAATTTGACCGAACTTGTTGAAGTTTTGATGTTCAAAGCAATGCATACAATTTTTTTAGATAGAAATTAGTAGTTTTGCTTTTTGTTAAATCACCTACTAATCAGAAATAAACTCACATTCTTCTGATTGATATTTTCAATGTGCAATTTGTGGTTTAACAGAGAAGATTACTACCAAGAAGGCAACTATGTGCATCCAAGATTGAAGGTGCTAGAAGCATACAAGAGAGCACTTAAAACTTGGGCCAAATGGGTTGACAAGAACATTGACACAACTAGGACTAAAGTCTTCTTCAGAGGATATTCAGTTACCCATTTCAAGTAATGAGACATTTTTCCTAGAAAGATCTTTGGGCAGGATATGTTGACTATTGGTTATCTAATGTTTGACTTTTGTCTTTTTGGGCAGAGGAGGGCAGTGGAATTCAGGAGGACAATGCCACAAGGAAACAGAGCCAATTTTTAACGAGACTTATTTAGGAAAATACACTTCAAAGATGAGAGCTTTTGATAATGTGCTTAGAGATATGAAGACCCCAGTGATATATCTCAACATAAGCAGGTTAACAGATTACAGGAAAGATGGTCACCCATCAATTTACAGAATGAAATACAAATCAGAAGAAGAAAAAATTGCGGCTGTGACATCTCAAGATTGCAGCCATTGGTGCTTGCCTGGAGTCCCAGATACTTGGAACGAATTGTTATATGCTTCTTTATTGAAAGCCAAGTGGGGTTCTTTGGAAAAATGAATCAATATTTCCTATATACTAAATTAAACCGCACGTCGTTTTCATGTAAATTTAGTATATTCTTTTTTTACTATTTGATTTTGTCTCGGATGATGTTGTGTATTCTTAGTTTTTTAAAAGGGATTAATGTCGTTTGTTGACCAGGATAACAAAATGTAGGGTATACCCATCATCCCATGCCAATCGATATATACAGATATTTAAAATTTATTTTAATGATTGAACCGATGTCATGAAATTCGTTTATGCTGAAGGCAAAGTTGAAGTATGAAAGATTTTTCGAAGAAAGACGTGTCGTTTGGCCCCAGTGGTGGTCTTAGCTAACCAATAAAGATGTGTCCCTTGATCCCCAGTGGTCGTTTTAACCAGATGCTCTCTCCATTTAAAAGAAAAAATGAGAGAAGTAGAAATATTTCTGCTCTTCTCGTCGTCTTCCAACCCAACTGTCACTAAGGATAATTGTTGTGAAGAAGATTGTCTAAATGTGAAGAATATATATATGTGTGTATATATATATATATATATAGACACGTGTGTGTATGCATATACCCCTACAACAGAGTGGTTCCAAAGCTTTCTACAACATACATATATCTGACCTTATCGCAGATAACACACGTGTGCCTGAGCATAACACGTGCAGGCACATGCTTCTTGGAGAGATCATGAGAACTGAAGCGGGAAAAACAGTCTGAGCAAAAGAATTTTAGCTAAAAAACACAAGCATTTTTTATTATTACATTAATCTCAAAGGAAACAATCTATCCAAGACATCATAACAAAACACAACAAAAGATCGGATGCAATTGGTAATAGCCAGAAAGGGACTCCGTACGTGACAGAGTCAGTATTAGTTACTGTAGGGAAAAAAGTTTTTTTTTTTTTTTTGGCCACCATATTCAAGTGGGGTTCAAGGTGAAGGTGCTACCAAGAAGGCAAGAAGGCAACTATGTGCATCCAAGATTGAAGGTGCTAGAAGCATACAAGAGGGTACTTAAAAATTGGGCCAAATGGGTTGATAAGAACATTGATAACTAAGACTGAAGTCTTCTTCGTAGGACATTCCATGATCCATTTCCAGTAATGATTCACTTCTCCTCTTTATCTCCCCTTTTCTTGTTCCATTCTATTTCTCACTTTCCCATTTTTCTAGAAACATCTATTGGCACAACATTGTTAGGGTGTTTGACAAATAGATTTTAACTCAAAGAATGAGTTTAAACACGGTAGTATTTGATAACTTTACATAACAGCACAGTTTAGCTTTATATTATAACATATAAAAACTTTACATTATGAATGGTTTAAACTTGTAAGTTTAAATTCATTTGCCAAACAAAAGAGTTAACTTTTGGCATAATGCTGACTTCTTTCTTTTCTTTTTTTTTTGTTGGTGGCAGAGGAGGACAGTGGAACTCAGGAGGACAATGCCACAAGGAAACAGAGCCAATTTTTAACAAGTCTTGCTTAGAAAATTACGCTTTAAAGATAAAAGCTTTTGATAGTGTGCCAAGAAATTTGAAGACCCCAGTGATGTATCTCAACATAAGCACGGTCACCCATCAGTATACAGAATGACATGCAATTCAGAAGAAGAAAAAATTGCTACTTTGACATCTCAAGATTGCAGTCATGGGTGCCTGCCTGGAGTTCCAGATACTTGGAACGAATTGTTATATGCTTCTTTATTAAAGGCCAAGTGGGGTTCTTTTGAAAAATAATCTAATTCCTATGTACTAATAAAAATTAAACCACACGCTGTCTTCATGCAAATTTAGTATTCTTTGTCCTAGTATTTGATTTTTCGGCTGGTGTGCAAGTCATAAGTTGTTTTTTTTTAATTATTATTATGTTTTTATTTTTTTAATGTCTTTTGTTGACCCCGCATGACAAATGCTGGGTACCTACCGCTTGCCATGCAAATCAAATATCTACAAATATATACACTTTTCTCTATGAGATACAAAAAAGTAGGTTAATTATAGTAGTTGTCTCTCTCTGACCATTAAATTTTTAATTGATAGACTAACGGTTCTTGAGTTTCTAAATGTTATGATAATAGAACCTCTATAACACAAACATTATAAATATGACAAAGCTCATAGCGTGGGTGGGGACAATCTTGTAAAACATTCCTTTTGGTTAGTTTGATTTACGAGGGTGTTTTGCCCGATCATCTTATAAAATATGTCACTTTTTAACGCTTGTATTATAGAAGTACTACTAGCGTAGTACTTGGAAGGCTCGAGAATTATTAGTTCTTCAGTTGAAAATTTAGGTGTTAAAAGTGAGAAAACCCATACTATTCGAGAGTCAAAGTGAAGTTAACCCAAAAAGATTGGTCATGAAATTTGTTTTGCTGAAAGAAAAGTTGTTGTTTGAAAGATTTTTCTACGACAATAAATATGTGTCGTTTTGTCCCAATTGTCGTTGTAATTAACCACTAGAGATGCGTCATTTGGTCCCCAATGGTCGTTTTAACAATTGTTTTATTCTATTTTATATTATTTTTGGTTTCAGTGATTTACATTTTATAATAATAAAATTATGTGTTTGACATGAGCAAAGTAAACCCACGAAGTGCTCTCTCCATTTACAAGAAAAAAAAGAGAGAGAAGTGGAAGCATTTCCACTCTTCTCTTCCTCCTTCCAAGGATAATTGATGTGAAGAATACTGTCTGACTGTAAATGAACATCATACACATACATACATATATATATATATATATATGCATATATGTATATGTGCGTGTGTGTGCTCAGACTGGTTCCAAAGCCTTCTACAGCACACACATACTCTCAAAACTCTGACCTTATCGCAGACGACACACGTGTGCCTGAGAAAAACACGTGCAGGCACATGTTTCGTCAGAGAGAAAGACAGACGAGAAGTTTGCTATATGCGGTAGAAGTAAATTTCCAGAAATAGATTAAACAATCGAATTTTAGCTCCAAAAAACACACCTTTTATTATTGCATATCAATCTCAAAGGAAACAAAACTAAGCTAAGACATCATAATAAAAGCACAACAAAAGATGGGATGAAATGAAACTGGATATAATAGCCGAAAAGGGACTCTGTAACGTGACAGATTCCATTGCCGTTTTTGTGACTTGCCGGTTCGCTAAGCCCTTTTTTTCCAAAAGCCAAAAAACAAGCCTCTTCTTCATCATTCTTCGTGATTAAACTGAGATCCAAATGGCTAAAAGAAAGAAAGACTCGGACAAACTGTTAGAAATCTGGAGGAGGATTTTAGCCACTATAGGGAAATGGCTCCCAATTCTCTCCGTTTTTTCTGTATTAAAAAAAGCCCATTAAAGGGTTCTTCCCAGAAATCTGATTCCATGGCCTGAAATCAGATTCAAGAATCAAGAATCAAGAATCTGATAGGTTGGTATTTTTATTTGGAAAATGGTATATATGTAATTATATACCCATGGGCTTCTCTCAAACACAGCTAAGTGGAGAAATTACTCTTTGGCTTGTAGGCCCTTTTATAGAGGATGAATATGAATGAGCAAAAGAAAGTATACAGTAGTGATCTGTAGCAGGAGGACTTGGTGATCAGCCATCAGTTTATTGTCCAAGTCACCTTTTCTTTTCTTTTCTCTTTTCTTTTAATCTTCACCGTCAAAAGTTGCACAGACAAAAGCTCCAGAAGAAATTGAACAACTTGTTGATCTTCCCATATGACCATCTTGCCCTTCAGCCAATTTTTTTATAGGTATTTTTTCTCATGCAAAAGTGAATCTCACTTTTGATTTAAACCGTGTGTTGTAAAGCTTGGGCATGCTTATGAGCCGACAAAAATACCTCAGAAGTAGATAAACCATGGGAACTTTTACCACACTAAACTGCCCTTTTTCATTAAGAGTAAGTACTGTTATTGTTGTTTTTTAATTAAAGGAATGTTTGGCGGTTGTAATTTAAATCATTTTTTTTAGTTATAAATAATATAAAATTTTTACATGTTACAATAACAATTACAATTAAAAAAATTACTATAATATAAAACGTTTATGTGCTATAATAAAAACGATTATAACCAATAACTCTAACTACCATATTAAACACTCTATGACTTTTACCAATATAATTTGTAAAAGCTTGTGTCGAAACTTTGTTCTGCACAATACAAAATTGCTCATTCGCATATAAAACGGTTAAAAACTAATATCATGATTAAAAAAAATTCTTATAGGGTGTTTAGAAAGGTGGTGGGAACCACTTTTACTGTAGCAGCGTGAGAGTTTTATATTGCAGCATATTTTTTTATTGTTACTGTAGCATATGAGAGCTTTATACTGTTTATAACTGAGATTGTTGTGGGAACTGAGTGGTTCCCACCACTGCCAAACACCCCCTTACTAGTACTAAAAAAACATGTCTTGTAGTAAGTTCTCATAATCTATTTTTACTGGCTTAAAAGATTATTTTATAATGATTACAGATATAACATAACAATAAATTACTATTTTGAAGCAAGATTTCAAACCCCACATCAAGTTAAAAAAAAGGGTATGAGTTGTGATTTAATTATATAATTCTTCCATGGGAAATTGAATTTTTCTAGAATTTGGAGGTAATGAAAGGATGCTACTGTCAATACAATATAAAAGAGATCCAAATTGCTTTTTGGTTGTGCATGACTTTTGATTATTGGAGTTTTCCTACTTTTTTTATGTTGCATCGGTGGATCCACTAACTCATGCTCATCTACTCCTTTTTCCAACTCAAACCCTTTAATGATCTCCACTAATCAATAATAACCACCCTCCTTTACTTATTTTTTAAATAATAAGATGGCAGTCAAGCCAACTTTCGCTTATCAAAACCATTGATGGCTAACTAGCCGGACCAAATGTCTAATTTTTTATATTAAGCAAATCCCTAATGTACCTCCAAATCACAATCTTTTTTTGTGTCTCTATCTTGGAGTTGTCAACAAGCAATTTTTTTTTTTTAAATTTCAGCAAGCAATAGTGGATAGTGTCACTACTGTTTGTGGAAGTGGCGGTTTATATGGGTTAAGTAGAAACTGTTTTTTGTTTTTTTGACAATGTTGACCGACTTTTTCTTGTTAATAATTTAATTCATAAATATCTTTGATCATCTTCTTCTTCTCCTTGAAGAATTTACAAAGAATTAGTGGATCTCCTCCTCTGAATTGCATCAAGTACTAACAGTTAGACAATCCACTCAAACTTTTTTTCTTTGCCTTTTTCTTTTCCAAAACAAAACAAATGTGACCCATGACTTCATGTTTTTTGCAAGAGAATCCCACTTTACTTGACTGTTTCATCTCTCTTTTGTTTGGCTTTTTATTTGTTGATCCCCAACATGACGAAATTAGTCTAATTATATGTAGTAAATTAGGACACCTAGGATGTCTTCTGGATGATTTCTATGGACATATATATTATTACCTAGGTAATTTAGGTAAGTTAGGGCAAAGGTGAGAATTTAGAAGCAAAAATTCAACTTAGTCACGTGAATAGACATAAGTACTAATTTATCTCATTAAGATTATTGGTTGGTGACTGTAGTTTAAGAAAGCCAACTTTAGTTTTAATTTGAGAGTCTTTTTGAATAGTTACTCTTCTTAGTTGTCACCATTTTTTATCATTATTTTGCCAATTCACTCCCATTAATTGGCCGTAGCAAAATACCTTAGACAGATGATACATGGAGCCATAGTCTCCACAAACTGATTTTCATAATGGGAATCAAAATTTGTGGGCCTCCCATTTCCATAATCTCATTGAAAGTAACGTCTAATTCTGAGGCTTCCCTAGATATTGCGTCGAAGGGGCAATTGTTAGTGAATGACCAACTCCATGCCTGACGACGAAATTCTATGATTTTCACACCATGAATCAAATCTTCGATTCCCCAGTATATAAAGTTCATAATATTATCTTCATGACCTCACTTTCCCTTCCCCATAGTTGTTTCAGTCGCTTGAATAGAAAGTTTGATAAAATAGCTAGTGCTCTAAAAAAGGGCATGAAAATGGTAGTGATGCTGCAACTCGGTATTTCTCTTCCGCACTACAAGAAAAACTACATTTAACGACATATTATTTACGATATGTAGTTTTTAAATGTCGTTGAAACGTATATATAACGACATCTCTAACAAACATGTCGTTAATAACATTTGAAACAATAATTAACGACATCTATATAGATGTCGTATTAAAGGCCTCCTTTTAACGACAATAGTTTAGCATCGTTAAATTATTTAACGACAAGTAGTAAATGTCGTTAAAGCCTTGGAGATTCCACGACACCCCTTATAGATGACATCTTGACCAATGTCGTCTATAAGGGGTGTCATAGAATCTTCAAGGCTTTGATGACATCTCATACTTGTCGTTAAATAATTTAACGATACTAAACTATTGTCGTTAAAAGGAGACATTTAATACGACATCTATATAGATATCTTTAATTATTGTTTCAAATGTTGTTAATGACATCGTTGTTGAAGATGTCGTTATATGTATTTTTTAACGACATTCAAAAACTACATGTCGTAACTAATATGTCATTAAATGTAATTTTTCTTGTAGTGTCATTACCTAACATACACGTGCTTTTTTGCCTTTTTAGTTTAATTTTTTGGCGCTATCCTCAAAACATATCATATCGTAAAAAATGACCACCTCTTCAAGCATATGTACATGGTCCGGTCTAGTTCTAAATCGTTAGGCTTTTTAGACCAAGCTATTTTGTCAGTTTAGAAAAAACGAGACCAGACCATTTTTGTAAGGAGACCAAGTTCCAACAATTTGGTCCCAATTGAACTGTGCAAATGACTTGGAATTGTTTTATTGGAGTTTTTGGTGACTTTTTTATGTGATTATTTTTATAAACATTTTAAGCTATTTAAAACTTAAAATTTGAAAACATGAAAAAAAAAAAAAAAGATGATCTTTTATACATTTACATATATATTATGAAAATAAAAGATACATATGTATGAATCTAAATACAGTTCATTAAAAAAATCTAAACATGATCTGGTTTGATTTAGATCATTTGTCAAATTTTACAAACTAGACCGGACTGTTTTTTAATGGTCCAATCTAGTCTCAAACCGTTAAAACCTGCTTATGACGTAATACTGGATTGGCTATCGAAAAACTGCCGAATTGATTTAGTTTGGCAGTTTTGTGTTTTTTCTGTATACCCCTCTATATTATATATATGATATATATATATATATATATATATATATATATATATAAACTAAAGACCACATATGATTGGAGCAACACCATGTCCATGTCCGTAGATCTCTCTATTATATTCTCTCCTGGCACGATGAGAATAAATCAAGCATGAAAGAACAATTTAATTTTGTTTCTGGCCACAATCGAGAATAAAGTGATACTACACTAAATTCCACCAGTTATAGGTAATTCTAATTAAGACATCTTATTATCAGAAAAAATCAACATTTGTAAATAACTATAGCAATGTATTTTCAGCATAAAAATCTCAAGATTTTGGGATAGTAGATTTAATAACGTTCCGTAGATTTAACAACTTTTTGTAACTTATTCGATTTTGTAATTGTAATTTGTATTTATATCAAACTTATAAACAACGCTCAATACTAGCGAATTTTCTCTCCCTCTTATTTTCTTCTTTAATCTTTAAGAAAAATATTATTTGATATCATTGACAATAGAAAAGAAGAAACTTATTAGTTACCCAAAAAAATTGCTAGAAACTCCAACTGGTTCACCGTCACAACCAAGTAAATAAAAATCAGTTACTGCTGTTTCAATTGAATGATCAAGCTTTTCGATTCCTCGGGCAGCCTAGCCTCCTCTATAAAATAAAGGCGTTTAAGCTTCAGAGGTAGGTGAGCCAGGGCTTCCTAACTGGGGAAAAAAAAGGTTCATTTTTTAAAGATATTCTTGGAAACAGATCTAGTAGAAACGGAATAGAAACTGTAGCTTAGGAACTGTAGCTTAGAGGATTAGAGTACGTAGCTACAAAACTACGGTATTGGAGGTTCAAGTCCCTCCTCGCCCATAATGGCATAACCAAATAATTGTTTAGCTAATGATAGATTTTCGTGCTACAGAATCAATTAAAGAACTAAACGAACTATGAGATCAGCATCTCAGTATGGCGCTCGTTCAGAACTCCTTGAAACAGCGCCCGACAGAATGTTTGCAGATGATCAGTATTCATAGCCCATTTACGTAATCGCAGGTAGAATTGCTTGTTGCCCATGGCCATTTAACTGGGCTTAATTTGATTCTTGAACTGAAAAGGTCTGCCATTTGACTCCATATTTAATGAACAATTCCTTAAATTATTCAATAGAATTAGCGACCCCGTTATGCTTATATGATGAACTATTTTTTTTTTAATTTGGCAAGATGTTTGACAAGTATAATTAACATCAATTTTTTAATTTAAAATACTATATTATACAAAAACTTTACATCACAAATTTACCTTTTAATGTAACTTATGAAAGCTTTACATTATCTCTTAAACAAAAAGTTAGTTTTATCCAACCTTGCCAAACTCTTTAAACCTCCACAAAATTAACTCAACCGGTCTGGACTTATTTGTTGCCCTAAAACCATAGCCTCATTTTATATTTACTCACAATTCTTAATGTTTTCAACACGATATAAAAGCTAATTTCAATTTTATTCCCTGTTTAGATTTTACACTTACAAAGGCTTAATTTGAATTGCGTTTAAAGAATAGTTTAAAATTTACAATTCAGGACCAACAGGTTTAAAACTACATAATTCAAACTAGCAAATCCAAAAGGGACCTGAGAGGCTTATAAATCCTACCTCTCCTCTAGAAAGAGGGAAAAAAAAGATTTAAAAAAAAAAGCGCAAGCTTGTCATTCTATGTAAATACAAACGGAAAAACTTCCCCAAGATGTCTAGATGGTTTTTCATTACAAGCACTACAAGCACTACAAGCACTTGCAAAAAATTAATAAACATGTATTTCCAAACAACCACCGATCCACATGTATACATCACAATCAGCCAAATCACTATGGAAATATGTAAGCATTTCATTATCAATATTAATTGGCCAAATTCCGGAATATACACTAAAACAAAATTACAATTATTTCCCCCCCCTTTTTTCTTTTCTTCCCGGAAAAGAAGCAATTCAATGTCAGTAAAGTACGCATTTCAGCATGTACATCTTGAAGCTGGCATATACATACATACATACATAGATACATACATACATACATACGTACATATATATATAAGCATCTTAATTAATAGTTTTTATAATCATCAGGATCAACATGATTTTAAGAATGTACATTACATTTTCACCTCAGTCATCCCTGTAAAATTGTCCTGAAAGATTATCCATCACCGCGAATTGCATGTTATCCGACGGCTTCCAATGGCGCTTTCTTTGGTTTATAAACCAATTGTTAATTTGCTTCTGATCTAGGCCTGTCGTTTCAGCCAGTGCATTCTTATCTGCTTCCTGGATTGTTAAAGAAAACAAAACTGTTATTGATTAATAATCCCATTAATCTTTCTTAATATATCCAAAAACATGTAATCCATGCTTTTACTATCAAATATAATGAGGAATAGTTCGTTTACCGTTGGGTAAGGCCATTTAAGGTGAACATTCCACCAATCAAGGAGGATTTGTCTTGCTTCTCTAGGTAGCTTTCCTTTCTTTTTCTTCTTAGAGAACTCAAGCTTTAAGGTACTAATATGGCCCCCAAACTTACGTAAAAGCCTATCTTTGAGGTCTCGGTCTTCGCTTCTAAGTTGTGGCTCTTGCCCTTCTATCTCCCCGCCGCTCAACTCCTCCTCCGACGATACAGCACCATCGTCTGCCCATCAGATCAATGTCACAAATTTTCAACGCAAAAGAATAAAGCATATAATAGATTTCTGACTAAAATAATACATGCTATCAAAAGATAGCCGGGAATAAATGTCATCTGAGAGATTCTGGAACCAGAAAATCAACTAGACACAAATTATAAACGTACTCAAAATAACAGCGTAGTAAATTTTGAGCAATGTCTAGTTTTTCTGACGACCATGAATTGCCAAAAGCCTAGAAACACATGTTGGAACAATATAGCGTACAAATAAAATTGTTTTCTTCTATTCAATTTTTGGTATCCCAAATGATGCCTTAACAAATAGCATCATGCCACATCATTTAAAAAATTGAAAATGCTTTTCAAGATTTAACATGTTTTAATACCTGGATCCACCGATCGACGTAACATAATGATATAATTCGAGACACTAAAATTGAATAGTAGATCTGAGTCTTCCAAACACATGGCTCTATGGCTTACCGTTAGCCAGATAGTAGTAACGACATGGTGTATTAACTCAATTAATGGAATCAATTTAAACTAAATTTCTTAGATATATAACTTTAATCGGTATTGGCGAGTCAATTCATAAAATCACCAAAAATAGGAACTGCTGTGTCTTATAGTAATTTGATTATCATATAATAAACTATATATCCAAATATCATTTTGTGACAATTAACAAATGAAATTGATCCACTGGTTTGTCCAAACGAATCATAATGTTTTATTCCTGACATGTAAGGGTGATTACAAACAATGTTCTTATATCGTAACACGAATCTTGGTAAATCAAAACCTATATATTAAAGCTCCCAACAATTAGTCATTTTAATTCATAATTGAGATTGATTCACATCAAACCAAGGATAAATGCTATTCCAGCTCCCAAAAAATAAAAAAAAAACACCAAGGAAAATAAATAAATAATTAGTAGATAATAGATGACGGATAAAAAAAAAAGAGATTCCTTACAAACAGCTGTAAAGAAAATTCAACCTCCATATATGTGTATTAAACTCCCCTTTGCCCAGCAAACCCAAAAGGGGGAAAGCAAAAAAAAAAAAAAAAAAAAGAACGCATCTACACGCGTACATACATGTATTATGTATTTACTATGAGTGTACTCACATAACATATAAACGGAGAAAAGTACCATGACATATATCCTATGTACTGGAAGTATTGAAAAGGTACGATGACAGCATAAAAAAATTTATAAATTTTAGTAAACCGATTTGAATTGGTAAGACGATTTCAACCACTATATATAAAAGTATACATGAAAGTTTATATTGTAGTTATTTTTTACTTTACGTCGCTTTTTACTTTACACCATAGGCGGCCTAACCAGCGTGACAAACGCACGGTTAATTATCCGTATACTATTGTTGCACCTTTACAACTGTTGTACTACCTTGAATCAACGTCTTCTTACGTGTCTCACTCATTTATATTACTCCACAGTCGACACCATAGACAAGTCATACACATGTAATAACAATGATCTAAAATTACACAGAATAAGGCTATAGTTTTTGTTGTACTTGGGACTGATTTGATGATGAAATATTAGCATAGCAAAGCAAAACAAAGCAAAGCAATGAATCTCCCATTGGAGCCTGGTACTTGACATTTGTGACCAGCATAAACACAATTCACAAAGCACGCAAAGGACGGCCCCTCAACATTAAAAGCCGGTTTAAGAGAGAGACACCCGGTAAAAAGAGGGACCCACCAGCCATGCTCTTAAGAGACGAGGATTTTGGCGCCAAAAGATAGGCTGAACTCTCAACTTCAAAGCCCGGACACTAGAGAGAGAGGAGAGAGAGAGAGGGTTAACTTGGGGGGCTTTGGGGGAGAAAGCACTTGATCTCTCCCAGTGTCTGGTCGCGTCATTTGTCAAGTCAGAGTGAAAGTGAGAGTGAGGGTAGGAGTGAAAGAGACACTCTTTAGTCAGAGTAGACAAGACTGTACGGCCATCAAATCAAATCATAACTCAGAACAGAAAGCTAGATAGAGAGAGAGAGAGAGAGAGAGAGAGATAATTTAGCTGGAGAGGGAGATAAAGAGACCGGGCGTGATCCTAAGGGCACGTTCCCCACAGCAAAGTGAACCCTCAACACCAAACACCTACCAATCACAGTCACTATACCCCTCCCTACTATTATACACATATATAACTAGGACAGTTTATCATCCTAAAAAAAACGTAATTTTTTTGAAAACGTATTTTTTTTTGTCAAAAAAACAAAAATATTTCTTCGATTGAAAATTTCTTTTTTACCCTTTTTTTCAAATTCTTCCTATATATATATATACATATCTTCTTCTAATATTTACAAAGTATATCCAAATAATGTTTCCCCTCTAACTTTCATTTATGATCTATTTACTTTTAAATATTTTTAATTTTTTGTTTGGTTTCCTACTTTTGGATAAACTGTTTTATGCTCGTCTGGTGTTTGGGCGTTTTTCTACTTCGGAATATTCTAATACAGTTTTGGGTGTTAAAGCAGAGAATCCAAGCGAGATAACGCACGAAGCAAAACAAAACAACGCTGCTTAAGCACGCGTTGGCATATATATACCAATATACAATATAGACGGCAAAGCAATTCCTATATATATATATATATATATATAAACCTATATTTTAATGTTGAAGAACGTAGTCAGAACCGTAGCTTAGAACCAAAAACACCATAGTATATCAAAGAAAACACTAATTGGACAAGCACGTAACTCAACCAAGAGAGAGACTGAGGAAATAGAAAGAAATAGTTGGTTTTGTGGGTTTTTTTTTTTTTTCCTTTAAGGGATAGTCAGAGACTATAAGAAAAGAGGACCAGGAAAAGCAAAACTCCAAGCTAGGTGACAGACACGTGCACGCAATCATGACGCGAGAAGACCCACAACAGGAAGTGATAAATATTGTGCAGTTGTTGTTGGTGGCATATGGAAATGACAAGCACTAACTAGGCCAGTGCGTTTGGGGTTTTTGGGTTGGATTGGGGAAATGAAGTGAGCCAGCGAGTGAGAAGAGGGGATGAGAGAGAAGTAGAAGACTTCATTCCTTCATTCATTTAAGTAATTGTTAAGTAGATAGATATACATAGAGAGAGAGAGAGAGAGAGAGAGAGCGAGACCCTCGCACTAATCAAAAAGCTGGTTTCGCAGCGAAAACTGCGGGAGTCCATGTGAAGGCTGGTGCGAGGTGAAGTGAACACACACAACTTGAGACCACCCGCTCAACACGGGGCTTTTCTATAAAGTTGAAAATTACTTCACTTCTGAAACATTTATTATAATATTTTATATTATGTTATTCCCCCTCTGTTTTTGCCCATAATGCCCCTATAAGTACTCGCATGTTTCCCGTGATCTAATTTTTCCCACATTCAGTAATAGACCTTCTTCATGGATAGCTGTAACCTAATTGGTACGTCAATCATGAACAATACACGGAGAAACCTCTACAGAGATAGGATGTTCATCCACGTGTTTAGTCATAACTTCAATCTTCTTGTCGTACCCAAAAAAATAAAAAATTATAAAAATGACTAGCTAGCAAATGGTAATTCGGATGTATTATATCAGATCACATACTTTGTTACTACGTACATTATTTTATGAGTATGTACAGTAAAATCCTATAGAACACGATACCAAACATACCAAACAGAGGGAAGTCCAAAATCGGCGCAGGTTTAACACACCTAGGGTTCGTTAAACAAAGAATGAACTATCTGGGGTAACAAGAATTTTGAGTTCTGTCAATGGAGAAAACATTCAGATGCCACTAGATAAACCTCGTAAAATATAAATAACAAAATAGTATTCAATAAATTATCATTCTTGGAGAAATTAATGAATACTCTACCACTACTCCTCTCCTTTAATTCTACCTGAAAAGTAAAAAGAAGTTTTACTCATTCATTAACTACTCTTTCGTCTGCTTTCAACTTTGCCCCCTCTATATCAAGCATTATGTCTGACTAAATATTGTCGTTTATCATTTATAATCCGTTATTACTATGAAAAAAGGGGCGTGAGAAAGAATGCAAGCAGCAAATATAGCATCATATAAGCACTACAAAAACAGAAAGATGAATTCCCATTCTGAGTTTCTAACCACATCAAAAAAAATGCGTAGACATAGTAATAAAAATATGTCTAATATACGGTACATGCACGTGCTTGCTATATGCCTACATAGGAATGATCTTTGTGTGCAGATCAAAACGACAAAACTTGCTTGTCCAAAAAGTTGGTTTTTAGCTTGGAAAGATGGGACACGACTTCAACCATGGCTTCTTTTGTGAAAAAAACGGTGGACAAGATGACGCCCCAAAAACAGTTTCCTATGAATCCACATTAAACTCGTTGAAGTTACCAGTAAATTCTAGCTAGGTAAAATGACTCCTAAATCATAGAACCCCACGCATTCATTGTAACATAGTATAGTATTCGACACAGTATGGGACAATTAGGTTTACCCTCCGTTTGGCATAACAATTCAAACCAACCGCCTACAGTGTAAAGCTTTAAAAACAACTACAAAGTGAAGCTCTCTACAATGTTTTGAACCAAAAAGGGTTCAAGCCAATAGTTTGAGCTCTTCTCCCAAACACCTTATCATTAACTTCATAATATATATATATAATGAAGTTGCATAGGATGATAGGACCTAAAAATGAATTTTTTTTGTGTGTGTGTGTGTGTATAGATTTGGCAACATTCAAAGAAATGGAAGAATCGATATTCATATCATGCAAGATTACACAGGAATATAACAATGACTTTTCCTATGAGAAGACCAACATTTTCTTAGCTACATGATGATATGTAAGCGGAGAGGAAAGCAATAGAATAAAGAGGGTACAAGCCACCAGACAATGGCTTAATAATTAATTAGAAGAAGGATTAAGAACGCAGCAAGTAGGGAATATGCAAGCGCCAAACAGTCCTCAAAGAGACGCAAAAAAGTTTTTTCACAAACAAACAGATCGGCAAATAGCTAGACACCCTTGTACAACAACCAAGCATGTGAATATATGCCAATTTAGTGTCCCACTGGACCTGTGTAATGGTCGCGGGTATAAGAATGTCTCTCTTTTTCTTTTCCTCTTTCTTAAACATTATTATTTTAATAATCGAATCTTAGCTTTACTAGAGAAGATTAAGCAAAACCCACTTAAAGATTTATGCAAACAAACACAATTAGGCCAGTTAAAAAGAACAAAAAAAGTGTGAACCACATAGCCTTGAAAAGGTAATTTGTACTTCCACGCATAAAAAAATATTAGTTGCCAACCGTAAACAACCAGATTAGAGTGATCTATAATCCTTCTGCTAACTACTGTTATTTTCTTTTTACTAATCATCACCACTTAGAACTTTTAAAGCTGCAATTCTTTTTTTAATTGCATTTCACAGTTATCAAATGGAAACAACAACAGCTTTTTCTCTGATAGAGATGCCTAAAAAAATGCACAAATCTTTGCTATAATAATAAAAGTAAAAGAAACAACAAAAGCAACTGTACTTAAGCCTTAATATATGCGATTTGTTATAACAAGTCGATCTTACAAGGAAGTGGATAGAAAAGCCATAAAAAGTGTTAAAAAAAAGGATGATATGACTTATAAATTGGCACAAGATCAAAAGTACTGGATATTGAAGAAACGAAAAATCAGAACACCATGATCAGAAGCCAACATGATTACTTTAAGAAAGCCACTTTGACAAAACCCTCATGTGATTGGTAAGACTCGCACGATAAGTAATTCTCTAGCTAGTCATGATATTCAAGCTAATTAATCCAAAAGTGAAATGCATTTGGCATAACTGTATAGTAGCTAAATATATATATATATATATATATATACATGCGTTTCATATACAGCCCATGATACCAAAGACAACATTGAAAAATATTAGCTGTATCATTAGTTTAGCTACAAACAACAAGTCACCAATTTCCAATGCCAATTTTTTTAATTACCTATAGCTCCCACCATATCTTATCTTTACACCCATACGCTCCATTGGAACTTGAGACGACATAAAGAGACTGACCAGACATCATTGCACGCCATTACCATAAAAGATTAATACTAGTCAGGAGACTCCTGGATGGATTATATTCTATTCACTCAAAATATCATTTGATGGATTATTTGAAAATTTTGCTTTAACTTGTTAGCCTCACTTTCTTATTGAGCGTTCATCATAGAATTAGGCGACACTTTCCAATTATCAAGTCTCTCAAAAAATTTAATAATCAACCTATTTTGTAGCCGTTTAAATTTTGCAAGAGTAAACACAGTAATAAAGTTAGTTTGAATTAAAACTTTTCACTTCAAACCATATTTGCAAACGGGTGTAAGTAGTTCTTAAAACTAATTAAATGTTGGAAAAGCAGATAAATAAAAGTAAAACTGATTACTTACAATGCACCAGAATAATAGGTGACCTCACTCGGCTTCATAGACAAGCAAACGTTTGAATTGACATCATGCAATCAGCAGCAACAAACCAAATGTTTCTCCGTTATACAAATATATATTTTTCTTTCTTTTTATGGGGATAAATGAGAAAGAACACATACCACCGGTATGACTACATTTTGGAAGTTCTTTAAGAATGTCATCTAGTAAAACAAGACATGCATTAACAAATCGTTCGTGGATGAATTTCAAATTTCATCCAAACTGATACATAAAAAAGGAACTTTATAAGTGAATTGAAATCAAAAAAAGATCACCACGACCACAAGAATGAAAAACAAGAAACACAAGGAAAAAATAATAGTAATAATTGTATAAAATATTATTTTTTCTCCATAACAGGAAAGTGATCAAGGAAAAAAAAAACATTTGAAGAGTGCCGAAGTATTGAAAGCTGCAGTGACAAGGATTCTTAGGGAAAAGGGGAAATAAAAGAAATAAAATTAACCGTCACTGTGTTCCAACACTCGGATTACTATTTGAGATGTCACCACGGATCTCTGAAACGTCAAAATCAGAATCTCCAATGCAAAAAAAGTTTGGCGCGTTTCAGATGAAAAATAATACCAATAAAAAAAAACTATCAAAAAAATAACAACAATAAAGCTACAGGAGAAGAGGGATGGCAAAGGCAAAGGCAAACAAACAGAAAAAACAAGATGTGGGTATTTGCAAAAAAGATCAGAATACATAAACCCAAGTCCTAATCAAACAAATGCAAGATCAAAAAGAAAGTATAAAGAAAATTTTTCTCTCAACACTGTTTCGAAAGGTGCATCCATCAATGCACATAAGTACACTTTAAAGCTTTCTTGTATGGACAATGAAGGAAGAGGGACGGGACATGCAATGACAAATATAGATTATCGATCCCACACACATGTAAAGAAAACTGTACGCATTTTTCTTTTTACTGAAAGCTAAAGAAAGAAATTACACAACTAATAAATCCATAATTATAATGATGATGATGACCATACGCATAAATATACACATATATACACACACACAGAGATAAATAAATTATAAGAATATAAACAAGAAAGAAAATAGTTAGACAATGAATATAGACCTGAGTGGGAGAGAGAGTTGTTTCGTTTCTAGGGTTTTTCGCCGTTTATTTTTGTCATATAAGAAAATCGAAATATATATCAGGTAATTCTGCGAATATTATTTATTGAACAGGAAAAAGATAGGTTTATCAATGACCGCCTCGTGTTACTCATGATCAGGTCCTGGGTATTATGTTCATGGATGTATCGTGAACAAAAATTAATCACACGCTAACGTGCAGAGTTCCAGAAGATCACAAAAATAAAAGATTATTATACTCATATGTATGTAAATATACAAATACACGTGTGTATTTGATGGTTCTTTTGTCTGTAAGCGAGCACAGTGATAATGAAAAGAAAACTAAACAAAGAGAACATAACAAACCATCAATATTCGTAGAGAGAGAAAGAAGGAACTGACCGGAAAGGCCTCTGGTATTGGTGGCACCGGTGCAGAGATTGCTCAGTTGCGTTTCGATATTGTTCAGGAAAGTGGTCGCCTCATCAAAAGGCCTCGCGAGATCCGATTTATACTTCACCAACATGTCACAATAGGTTTCCTATTTTCACAAAAAAATCCAAATTAATTTTAAAAAAATTTATATATGTTACTTCAAAACTTTTTTTAATTATTAATATTATTGCAGACAAAGAAATTGAAGAGTTTGCTAGCAGTCGTAGTAGTTGAGAGACTTAAGTCATGAAGACCAATTTTTCTTTTTTCTTTTTTTGTTTTTTCTTTTTTTTTTTTTGGGTGTAGAAAGCGGCAAATTAAAGAAATTATTTTCGTAGAAAGAGTGAGAGAAGTTGAAAGTTAAGCGGGGGGACCATGAACTCGTCAAGCTCGGGATCGGCTCCTAAGCACGTGGAGATTATGGAATCGCGCTTATAAAGATCGTTTTTTCTGCGGATTTCGTCCAAAAAACTCGCTATTTCCGGAGGCGCACCAACCTATATATACATAAATATACATATATACACACGATCATGTATTAGCAACAACAAACAAACAAATTAACATACAAATCATGATCATCTTTTTCAATTGACGGCAATTTCGGCGCAAATTGATTGAGAGAAGAAAAAGTTATCGGACCTTTTGGCAATCGATGTAAGCTTGGAGGAGGCGAGGATAGGAAGGGTGAGAGGCGATTTTGGCCTTGATGAGCCTGGAGACGTCTTCTTCGTGGTTGAAATCGGGAGTCATGGAGGCGGCTTCGGAGATGGCAGATGCGGCGGAGAGGAACTCGTCGGACCCAAAAATCGGGAGGCGATCGCGGAAGCCGGACGAGGAAAGAAGCGCCTCGTACTCCGAAGGATGGATCAGATTCTCCGGCGACATCAGAGCCTTGTCCGAGTAATCCGTCGCCGTCGTGGCCGCCGTCGTCGGTTGGAGGCCATACATTTCGTCCATATTCACTGCAAGCTTATCTTCGTCTTCTTCGTTTTTCTTATCTTTCTTCTAGAAGACGGAGAGAAAAGAGAGCAACCAAATTGTGGATGATAAATTACTGCTTCTTAACAGTACAGAGAAATTAAAAAGAAAGAGGAAAAAAAGAAATTCTTTTTGTTATAAAATTTGGAGTTGAATTTTTTTAAAAAAAACTGAGAGATTGGATTTGCAGAGGGTAACTGGAAGTAGTAGTGTTCTTGGAGAGTGTGTTGAGTTTATGGAAGAATGGAGATGCTTGAGACCGAGGCTGTCAAGCTGAGCTTCTTGTTTTCTTTTTCTTTTCTTTTTTTATAATTAAAATAAATAATTTTTTCCTAAAAAAATAAAGAAATTCCTTTTTTTTTAATCAGAAAAATTCTTGCTCATTAGTCTTCGTGTGTTCTTTTTTCTTTTTCTTTTTCTTTTTTCTCTTTTTGGGGTTAATTACAGCACTACTGAATTCTCAAAGGAGTAGAAAAAACCCCACATGTCTATGAGCTAAGTCATATTGACCTCAAAAACTGGCAGAGCAGCCTTTTTAAATGCCAATAGTGACCTTCCCTAATTTAACATGTTAAATTTCCGAGGTATTTTTATTATGTTTGATAATTAAACATTGTTTAATATGACAGCGTTAATCATTAATTATAACTATTTTTTTAATAATATATTAAAATTTTATATTATTTATAATTAAAATCACTTTTTTATCAAAGAGCATGTTATTACCTTCACTTTCTCCATTTTTCTACCAGTAAAATATTAAAGCAAGTTGCTTGCTGTCTATAACTAGCTAGAATCTTTTCTCCTTTTTCTTCTCGAGTAAATAGAGGGGGCCTTTCAAGTCTAAAGGCTCCTATGAAAGGAAAGGTAACAAACTATCAAGTGTTCTTGGAGGGACACAAATTTAATTACAATGTTTAATGTATAATAGTATTACACTATTATGCCGAACTTTTGTATATATTGATTCCTATGTGATTCTTCATTAAAATGGTGTTTGACAAAGAATAATTATAATCATTATCTTAGTTATAAACAGTATAAAGTTTTTACCTGTTATAGTAAAAAAAAAATAGCTAAAGTATAAAGTTTTCACGTGCTACAATAAAAAATAGTTATAACTAATAGTTCCCACCACTATACTAAATACCCTAAAAAAAAAAAAAAACATGTACCTAGTGGTTTCAAAACAAGTCTTATATATGTGTAAAATGGTGCTACCTAATCTTTGAGTATTATTAGTTTCAATTAAAACTTTTGATTGTTACAGTATAAAATATTTACATAATACAATATAAAAAAATAAACTACAACATAAAATTCTTATATGTTATAATTTTTTTAACCAAAAATAGTCAAACCACTTAACCAACAAGGCAAGGCTCCCAAACCGAGTGTAAGTTAATACGTTAATTTGTCATGCGTTTTAATATGTATAGGAAAATAAGCTTTTGATGGGACTGTGGACTGTACAGAATAGTACAAGAAAAATATTCCATTGATAATTTAAGAATCATTAAATTATAAACTAATGCTAATTATATATATTGGCTCTTGTATTGATTTTTCAATGCAATTCGATGCAATAAGTGAGTTTTCACAATTCAATTAGATGCTATGATTTCATTTATAGAAATATATAATATTTCAGCCAACAAAATGTGACAAGTAACTTACAACATCCATTGAATCTATAAATTTATAAGGAGAATTTTTTAGCAGGGTATGTATTAAAAAACATTGTTTTACGATATTTTTATCAGTTTTTTGTTTTGCATATTTTTTCATTTTGACGTAATTTAACTAGATTTAACATGTTAAACACATATACTACCAATAGAAACAGTGTAAAAAGCTCTATCCTAGTAGACATACAATAGACAATATAAACTAGTCCTTTTATCCAGTACTATTGGGCGTGGAGGAACAAGCTCACCTTTAATTCTACAGAAGGATGGAAAAATCGTATGTCATGCATAACATGATTACATAACAAATCCGTGAGAAACTCCTGGCCAATAAGAACAAAAGATGAGTCTGTTCAACTGCTAAATTGCTTTATCAAGATGGAACTAATTAATAGCGGCTGCACGGGAGGAAAATAAATAGGTTCACCCGTATCATATGGCATTTGACAACTTTGGTTGATGTCCAATTTCTTTTACCATCCGTATCTATTGCACATCTAGCCATAACGTATAAACAGTAGGAGTAACTTGGTCGGTCTATGTCTAATAGGATCGTCGGGAACAACCCATTTTTTTACATTTTTTTTCTTATTAATTACGGTATTTTTTCGTTTTAATTTGTAGTTTTAACTATGTTCTTAAACACTTGTAAAAAAACTCTTCATTTCTCATTTCAATTTAACAAATAAGTAACATATACAATGTTTGACAACCGTAGTTAAAATGAATAGTTTCAATTTGAGCAGTTTAAAACTCTCATATATTATGATGTAAAACAAAAATGAACTACAGTATAATATTTTCAATTCAAACTATCAATTTCAACTTATTTCTCAAACGCGTTATAAATCATTCTATGTTTGCAAATGAAAGATGTTGGTTGCAAAAACTCAAGATCTTTTCTATGACTACAATTTTGATGCTCTTTAAGAATATTATCCATAAGTCGACATCGATGAACTCAACAAAGAGTATTGGGACCCACTCAGATATGGGATTTATACGAGTATAATACAATTGACATCTTATGAACGCAAATTCGTCCCGATTATGCTCAATAAAGAGGAACCAAACTTGAAAGTTGAAAGAGAAATTTGTTTTTTAAAAAAAAAGAATGGAATATGTGATGCAAGGTAGTGGGGTATAAAAATTTTTTCGAGTGTAAACTGACTTTGTACTCTTTAGTGAGCTTATTCTTATGAAGCCGGCAAGAAGAAACTGATCATTGTGAATTTGTGCGATACTAGTTGTAACGCCCCTATATGGGGGTTAACAGTTTTTAATGAGATAAAATAAAAATAAATAATAAAAGTAAAACCTTAAAAATAAAATTTGCCCGGGACTTAAATGAAAACTCTCAACTCAAAAATAAAAATATAAACGATAAATAAACCACAGTTTTAATGTAGCACCTTAAATTTAATAATATAAACTGTTGTCATCATCATTTTAACCCTCAACACATTATAATTACAGTCACAGAAAGTAACAATTGATGCTTACATTATCATGAAGAACATTCTTTACAATTGAGCAGTCCCAATGTAATATAGTTACATCGCTTCCTCAACTATATTTCTCGTAGCCACCTCACACTTAGTGAGTCCTGAAAAGATATAAACATAAGGGAATGAGCGACACTATGCTCAGTAGAGAAAGCCATTACTCACCTTTAGGTTTTTATCATTACCACATTAAAATCTGCATGGTCAATAAGTCACATCATATTCCAGATTATGAGGTTTATTATGATCACATCTTATGGATACCGTAGTTAATCATTACCAAGTGTCATAATTACACATTTATACAAATATTACCAATCATCATTGTTCCTAGGTATCCATGTTAAATTGAGTATCACTCAACTCATCGAAACCCAAATGGGCGCACTTGATCACCCTATAAACATTCCAAGGGTGTTCCGGTGAGGGGACATCAAGCCCCGAGTCCTCACCAAATCGATTCCTGTACAGTGTGTTCTGGGACTTTCAACCCAAGGAAGCGTCATCGCCTTCCCCCTATTTTACCTTTTAGGGTATTCATGCCCAAGGACGTAACCGTCGCCCTCTTCATGTCTCACAATTTCTCTATATTGAATCATTATCAATAGAGTTAGTTTTCCTAACCATGCTTCTCAATTTATAACATGTGTCAATTCATTATGTTCCTCGCCGTACAATACAAGACGAGTCCATGTCATAGTTTCATATGTGATACACATATAATATCAGTTCAACATAGATATATATATATTGCAGCAAAACAATCAATTTTAATTCTATAAAAACCTCACAAAAGATGAGTAATAGAATCCCTACCTTTCAAGCTTATCAACAATCTTTTAATCCTGGAATCAGTTAACGTTAGCTCCATACTCCCTTGATCCTAAGGCGTGCATAAGGACAATTAAAACTAAAGCACAACATACAACTACATTCATAAAATTTATTTTAATTTAATCTTAGAATTTCAAGAAATAACCACTGCCCATAGAGGTATTATAAAGTTTAACAATATAAATTTTCTGTCTAGGGCATATACACTTAGACTTCATACATATGCTCCAAAATAGCAACAAACATATACTTAGGTTTAAGAACGCAAATTTGAATAATCCTTTAGTATAAAAGAAAATTTATAAATGAAAGACTAAATTTGTTCATAAGATTCTAACCTCAGATTATGGTTAGTTGGAAGCTTAAAATGGCTTCAAAACAGGTTCCTTTACTTCGGTATGACTGAAATTCTTGCTCAAATGGAGGTGATGGTGGCTGATTTTTATGGCTGCCTTGAAGAAGTTCTCTAAGTATTTTGCTTCAGCAAAGAAATGAGAAGAAGAGTGTGGGAACCGTGGAAGAGAAAGGAAGAAAAGATGAAGTCTTTGAAGAGAAGTGATGGAAACAATTATAGAGGAGACATGTTGAAGCATGTCACGGAGGAAATAAAGAAAATGAGGGTCAAGAGTAGTTGGAAAAGATATCCTTATGTCTCATCTAAAGACTTTAACACATATAATGCCAATATGACATTTTTGAGATTTATTAGAAGTTCTAAGGCTTTTTAGTAATCATACTAAATAAATATAGGAGAATTTTAGAAAATTTAAAAATAGATAAAAATAAATATTATAAAATAAATTTAAATGAAGCAATTTTTTTTTATACATTAAAAATTAATTTAATTACCTCAATACCCGTTAGGAGAATAACGGGTGTCACAGCTCTACCCCCCTTAAAGAAATTTCGTCCTCGAAATTTCAATTCTAGCAATACTAGTAAAAATTATGATTCCACTATGATTCCAATTCTGAGTCTAAACCGTTAATGTTGTTTGTCCTCTAAATTTAAGTTATCGTATTTCCACTTATTTACTTGCATAATAAATCTTACTCCTAAATCCCTCAATAAGAGTATTTCTGACAAGTTTCAACTTATAACACCGTATAATAGTCTAAGAATCTGATCAGGCATACATATTGACCATATCATGATTCCGGTCCTTCATTGTCCATGGACTGTGATTTACAATCACATTTAAGGAGATTGCCAGAGAAATTTTATATACTTAATCTTTAGGTTCCTTTCCCTTTTTAAGTAAGGAAAAGTCAAATATATTTGATTTTATACCTCAACTAATAAACTAAAACATAATCATAAAACATATATCACAAACACTTATATTCAAAACCATACATTAAACTTATTCATAGAGATATTAAACGGAATCTCTGGTTGCAAACATACCCGACATATTTTTCATTAAACAGCTATCCTCATGACACAAACATTCAACCCAAATAATATACTCATATTTCATATGGAATATCCCCATAACTGACTCTGGTACTTCCACATAATATTAACAGAATATTACACATTACAAACATAATACGGATACGTTTCGAGAGTACAAGGCACTCCGTATACCAGCTATCCATATCATGCATGCTTAGAGGATACAAAAACATCGATAAACAAAAGATCGGACCTTAAGAAGGATGCGTTTCGAGAGCATCAAGTACTCCGTATCCAGCCATCCCGGCATTAGGCTCAATGAATCTAAAAGATTTAACAACGACGTACCACAAGAAACACATAATACAAGGCAAACGGTTATTCGTAACACACGAAATACGGACACACATGCCTACATGCCAAAGATAAAACAAAAAGATTACAGATGGAGATTCAAATCAATTGGCCGCTCCCGGCTTTCCCTTTCCCATTCAAGCTTGGATGTTGCAGTGTCGGATTCTGGATGTATGATTTGCATTTTATCTATCAATTCCTCAGCTGTTGAAGCAGTGACAAAGATTTGTCTCTCCGATTCTGTAGTGATGTTTTCTTCCACAGCGTAATCTAGAAATTTCAAAAGACCGTCATAAAAACCCTTTACGTTCAGCAGTCCCAAAGGTTTGGAATAAAAGCCCAACAATTGCCCACAAGCAACTATAAATATTTCCTCAAGAGTACCTAGACCACCAGGTAATGCTATAAAAGCATCAGAATTATAGATTATGTCTTTAAAATTTTTAGGGATACTCCTGACTCCTTCTCCCTTACCTATGGCTTCCTTACAAAGGTTTCCTTCAACTGGAATATGAGGCCAAATTCTTACATCAGTAGCGTCGCTAGACCTAGCTGCTAGTGCCATATTTACCATCATTTTTATACTACCACCCCCATAGATTATGTTAATCTTCTTGTGTGCTAGGACTTGCCCTAAGTGATTTGCAGCTTCTAAATAAGCTTTATCTTTTCCAAAGCTGGAACCACAAAAGACACAGACATTCTTTATTTTCTTCGTGGACTGGGAGGTAGACATATTTGGTTTATAGAAGTGGTTGCTTAATGTCTGCTCCACTTAGACTTCGGGTTCTACATGAGTTTTTAAAGATGAGAAATATACAAAAAGGGCTAAAGAGATAGACGAGTAGGTAATGAAAAGGTAATCCAAAGATTTAAACAAAATCTTGTGCGGATAAGAAAGTAAGATAAGGTGATTGATAGTTTACAGAAAATCTGATTCACTTTTTGAAAAAGATTAGACTCTAATTGTATAACTTTTGACAATTGAGAACAATTTGACAGAAGACCCTCATGACACAACTGTAGACTTTTTGACAAATATACACAAAGTCTAGAAATTTAATATAAACGACAAATACTGTAGAACTTTTGAAATTTGAGACACAAATCTTGAAATATCTGGATAAGCTTTTCAAAATTCAAACATATTACTGTACCGTATGTAACGTGTCTGATAAGATAATATATTTTATTATATATATATTTAAGAAAATCATAAATTAAATAAGATATTAACACTTACTGTATCAATCTAATAATCACAATTATTTCAAACACAAAAGCAAATATTCTGAGTAAAAGAAAAACACAAACTGTTGAACATCAGCTAAAACTGCTTCAAATAAGTAAAGACTAAATAACCTTTATAGAGCGATGACTTATTTCCCATCCAGTTTTCTTATGGCTTGGCAAACAGGATCTAGAAATACCATATTCCTGAGGCGTTGTCTTTCTGTATAAAATTTAGGCCAGAGTTTAAAAATAGCTCCTTGAACATATCCACTAGGGTGACCGTGGAGAGGAGGATGGATGCTATCCAAGTTCTCCTTTGAAAGTCCATCCCTACAAAACCTTATTTTATCCTCTCTATTCGTAGACATATAACCAGGTGAAGTACATTTACCGTTACAATTTTGTCTTCCACATTTGTTACAAGTGACCACGATAGCACGAGCTCTTCTTTTCATTGCACTACGACTGGTACCCGTTCCTGGTAAACCGACATCTTGACTAAAGTCACTCGGACGGATTTTCCCCTCTATCAACATTCTCACATCACAAGGGATGCCAAAATGCATAAGAATCCACAACCGAGTAATTCTAGCCTTGTATTTCTTTCTGAGAATCTTTTGGGAGAGTGATGGGAAATACTTTCTCAGATGTTGGTACTTTGGGTCCATGATGAGATGAAAGAAGAGTAAATAGAAAGGAAAAATTAAGATAGTAAATTGCAGAATCCTAGAATTCCTTCTTCTTTTGGAGGAAAAGAAGAATTTTTAATGAAAAAGAAGAGGATTTGCGATTTAGAGAAAATAACAAATTAAGAGAGAAAAAGTGAACTCGGAGAAATAAGCTCCTATGCACAGTAAACGTATTTGTAAACATTAATTAAACCACTGTATATGACACGTATAGAGACCACGTGGGAGAGACAGTATGAATCAAACTGATTTAGGATTTAAACTAGGCCCAAATGTTCTTAGTTGAAAATGGTCAGGTTGTTTCGGGCCTTAACACATTTAGAACGAGTTAAATAACAAACATAAAATTGAAAACCAATTTGTATAAATCTTAAACCCAATTCAAAGTCCACTATAGATAAAGTTAACTATAAACAACAAATCTAATTTAACGACAACAAGGATCTTCCTGAATGATCCAGCAACTCAAATAATTTTGTTTTAATCAAAACCTTATTGAACAATGCATACACCCATATATTATTCCTAATACTCAACATCTATCAATGGATTCATCATCATTGCTACCAAGGGTTTAGAATATGACTAACCTTGAAATCAATACGATTTACGCCTTTCAACGTAGACCATATCAATGAACAAAGACACTAGATGTTACTACTTAAGAACATCTACAATCCCCACAATTCTACTCATACAATATATAATTTCCTCATATAACAAAACCTTAGGTAACCAAAAGATTCACTGATACACTTAAATACAATGTACGTAACAAAATATTCCAATTTTGAGATTCATGCATTCTAGACTTTACACAGTCTCAACAGACCAAAAGTCTAACATTTATCTCTCTCAAGATTCAATACCATGATTCCCAACTTATATCATATTCCTCAAATATATAGAACTTTTAAGAAAAGACATTGACACTTATGTGCTCCATCGAATCCACACATAATCATTACTTAGGTTTGAATCAATTACGAAAAAATTTGGCATATCTATGTCAAACTTTAAAATCAATAAATCAAGCCTTATATTTCTTATTGTTTTTCACGAGACAAAAGGCTTTTAAATCCTCGTATCTATACGAATTTCTCATCGTTTATACGAATTAGATATGCTTATAGATCCAAATATTATACGAATCTCTCATAAGCATTCTACTTATAAACTCATTCCATATAATTATCATTCCCTTATAACTATTAATACTTTCCTTCTATATAATTATTGTACTCATATAACTATTGATATTTTCATTCTATGGCCTTTCCATGTTACATCCTTCTAGACTGTATAAATCAATGTGAAGGTTCATTTTGATGATGACAATGAAAATTCAGCTTCAAAACCATCTCAAAAATATATTTTTTTAAAGTGGTGCTACACTCCCTAGGTTAACCGAACCTAGGCTCTGATACCAAAAATTCTGTAACGCCCCTATATGGGGGTTAACAGTTTTTAATGAGATAAAATAAAAATAAATAATAAAAGTAAAACCTTAAAAATAAAATTTGCCCGGGACTTAAATGAAAACTCTCAACTCAAAAATAAAAATATAAACGATAAATAAACCACAGTTTTAATGTAGCACCTTAAATTTAATAATATAAACTGTTGTCATCATCATTTTAACCCTCAACACATTATAATTACAGTCACAGAAAGTAACAATTGATGCTTACATTATCATGAAGAACATTCTTTACAATTGAGCAGTCCCAATGTAATATAGTTACATCGCTTCCTCAACTATATTTCTCGTAGCCACCTCACACTTAGTGAGTCCTGAAAAGATATAAACATAAGGGAATGAGCGACACTATGCTCAGTAGAGAAAGCCATTACTCACCTTTAGGTTTTTATCATTACCACATTAAAATCTGCATGGTCAATAAGTCACATCATATTCCAGATTATGAGGTTTATTATGATCACATCTTATGGATACCGTAGTTAATCATTACCAAGTGTCATAATTACACATTTATACAAATATTACCAATCATCATTGTTCCTAGGTATCCATGTTAAATTGAGTATCACTCAACTCATCGAAACCCAAATGGGCGCACTTGATCACCCTATAAACATTCCAAGGGTGTTCCGGTGAGGGGACATCAAGCCCCGAGTCCTCACCAAATCGATTCCTGTACAGTGTGTTCTGGGACTTTCAACCCAAGGAAGCGTCATCGCCTTCCCCCTATTTTACCTTTTAGGGTATTCATGCCCAAGGACGTAACCGTCGCCCTCTTCATGTCTCACAATTTCTCTATATTGAATCATTATCAATAGAGTTAGTTTTCCTAACCATGCTTCTCAATTTATAACATGTGTCAATTCATTATGTTCCTCGCCGTACAATACAAGACGAGTCCATGTCATAGTTTCATATGTGATACACATATAATATCAGTTCAACATAGATATATATATATTGCAGCAAAACAATCAATTTTAATTCTATAAAAACCTCACAAAAGATGAGTAATAGAATCCCTACCTTTCAAGCTTATCAACAATCTTTTAATCCTGGAATCAGTTAACGTTAGCTCCATACTCCCTTGATCCTAAGGCGTGCATAAGGACAATTAAAACTAAAGCACAACATACAACTACATTCATAAAATTTATTTTAATTTAATCTTAGAATTTCAAGAAATAACCACTGCCCATAGAGGTATTATAAAGTTTAACAATATAAATTTTCTGTCTAGGGCATATACACTTAGACTTCATACATATGCTCCAAAATAGCAACAAACATATACTTAGGTTTAAGAACGCAAATTTGAATAATCCTTTAGTATAAAAGAAAATTTATAAATGAAAGACTAAATTTGTTCATAAGATTCTAACCTCAGATTATGGTTAGTTGGAAGCTTAAAATGGCTTCAAAACAGGTTCCTTTACTTCGGTATGACTGAAATTCTTGCTCAAATGGAGGTGATGGTGGCTGATTTTTATGGCTGCCTTGAAGAAGTTCTCTAAGTATTTTGCTTCAGCAAAGAAATGAGAAGAAGAGTGTGGGAACCGTGGAAGAGAAAGGAAGAAAAGATGAAGTCTTTGAAGAGAAGTGATGGAAACAATTATAGAGGAGACATGTTGAAGCATGTCACGGAGGAAATAAAGAAAATGAGGGTCAAGAGTAGTTGGAAAAGATATCCTTATGTCTCATCTAAAGACTTTAACACATATAATGCCAATATGACATTTTTGAGATTTATTAGAAGTTCTAAGGCTTTTTAGTAATCATACTAAATAAATATAGGAGAATTTTAGAAAATTTAAAAATAGATAAAAATAAATATTATAAAATAAATTTAAATGAAGCAATTTTTTTTTATACATTAAAAATTAATTTAATTACCTCAATACCCGTTAGGAGAATAACGGGTGTCACACTAGTATAGAGTATTCTATTTGCCGAGCAAAAGAAAGAAAAAGAGTATTCTACTTACTGTGATAACCAATTTTAACTTACAATTCATATCTCAAAGTATTCGTAATGATCTTATATCCACCAAATCATATGAAGATTAGTCCGAAAGATAAAGAAGAGTTAAAAGAAGATTTATCAATATGTTTGTTGAGAGTCTTCTGCTAATTACTAATTACCAATATGAAAATTAAACCAGAGTTTATATTTGTGTTTGTTTATAATCTCACATATGTGAGTTTTATAAGCCCCACGTCATAGAAAGACCATAAAAGAAGAGTACTAATCTTTCTTCGTCCAAAGAAATGAATTTTAAATTTATGTAAATACCCTTAAAATTCACATGTTACAATTTAATAATTATATAATTATGTAAAATGATATTTTCATGATTACGTTAATAAGGTTATAATTCTTAATCTTAATGAAGTCTAAACATAAATTAGATTGTTTTTCGTAATACCATCTAATAAACAAGCAAACAATGAAAAATTTGTTTTCTTTATTTTCCTTTTCAAACTCAATACTTTTCTATCAGGGTGTTTGACAGAAAGTGGTCTAGTCTATTTTCTCAGTTATAGACAATGTAAAACTCTCATATATTACAGTAATAATGAAAAATAGTTACAATATAAAACTTTCAAAAGCTATAGTAAAAACAGTTCTAACCAACTATCCAAATTATTTTGTCAAACACTCTATGCCATATTAAACGCGCCATTATGTTTCCAATGCTAAAGTCATTTTTTTCATACATGGAATAGAAACCTAGCAGACTAGGCATAGGTCATTTAAATGTAAGTTAGGCAGATAGTATCAGTATTAATCAAGAAGATCTAATTACAAACCAATCATTTCTTTTCACTCCTCCATTATTAGTTTTCAACTGTAATTCGGAAATAGTGGAAACCACAGTCGTAAACAGAGACTAGCTAAAACCTAAATGCGGTACATACCAGAAATTCTCTAGCATTGGAAAAGGTTATAATCTGACACGTAAAAGGATAGTTTGAAAAAAATGCCCTTCAATCTAGCTTGGATTTAGATTTGAATTTGACTTTTTTTGCGCATCACAATTTTTTTTCAAAGGCTTTTGAGATTTGATTTGAATTTTTCGTACAGTCGAAAATCCAAGATAAAGCTGTTCATGACAATTCCTTTTAATTAATACAACACTAATATTATTGATTATTACTATATTTATTCTTAATTTTTATGAACAATATTTATACGTTAATAAAAAAGATATTGTTTTTGATAAACAAGTTTTTAATTGTTACATTTCTAATAAGAATATAATTTACAACAACCGATAAAAATAACGTTGAAAAATTCAATGTAACGCCCCTATATGGGGGTTAACAGTTTTTAATGAGATAAAATAAAAATAAATAATAAAAGTAAAACCTTAAAAATAAAATTTTTAAGGGACTTAAATGAAAACTCTCAACTCAAAAATAAAAATATAAACGACAAATAAACCACAGTTTTAATGTAGCACCTTAAATTTAATAATATAAACTGTTGTCGTCATCATTTTAACCCTCAACACATTATAATACAGTCACAGAAAGTAACAATTGATGCTTACATTATCATGAAGAACATTCTCAACGATTGAAGCAGTCCCAATGTAATATAGTTACATCACTTCCTCAACTATATTTCTCGTAGCCACCTCACACTTAGTGAGTCCTGAAAAGATATAAACATAAGGGAATGAGCAACACTATGCTCAGTAGAGAAAGCCATTACTCACCTTTAAGTTTTTATCATTACCACATTAAAATCTGCATGGTCAGTAAGTCACATCATATTCCAGATTATGAGGTTTATTATGATCACATCTTATGGATACCGTAGTTAATCATTACCAAGTGTCATAATTACACATTTATACAAATATTACCAATCATCATTGTTCCTAGGTATCCATGTTAAATTGAGTATCACTCAACTCATCGAAACCCAAATGGGCGCACTTGATCACCCTATAAACATTCCAAGGGTGTTCCGGTGAGGGGACATCAAGCCCCGAGTCCTCACCAAATCGATTCCTGTACAGTGTGTTCTGGGACTTTCAACCCAAGGAAGCGTCATCGCCTTCCCCCTACTTTACCTTTTAGGGTATTCATGCCCAAGGACGTAACCGTCGCCCTTTTCATGTCTCACAATTTCTCTATATTAAATCATTATTAATAGAGTTAATTTTCCTAACCATGCTTCTCAATTTATAACATGTGTCAATTCATTATGTTCCTCGCCGTACAATACAAGACGAGTCCATGTCATAGTTTCATATGTGATACACATATAATATCAGTTCAACATAGATATATATATATTGCGGCAAAACAATCAATTTTAATTCTATAAAAACCTCACAAAAGATGAGTAATAGAATCCCTACCTTTCAAGCTTATCAACAGTCTCTTAATCCTGGAATCAATTAACGTTAGCTCCATACTTCCTTGATCCTAAGGCGTGCATAAGGACAATTAAAACTAAAGCACAACATACAACTACATTCATAAAATTTATTTTAATTTAATCTTAGAATTTCAAGAAATAACCACTGCCCATAGAGGTATTATAAAGTTTAACAATATAAATTTTCTGTCTAGGGCATATACACTTAGACTTCATACATATGCTCCAAAATAGCAACAAACATATACTTAGGTTTAAGAACGCAAATTTGAATAATCCTTTAGTATAAAAGAAAATTTATAAATGAAAGACTAAATTTGTTCATAAGATTCTAACCTCGGATTATGGTTAGTTGGAAGCTTGAAATGGCTTCAAAACAGGTTCCTTTAGTTCGGTATGACTGAAATTCTTGCTCAAATGGAGGTGATGGTGGCTGATTTTTATGGCTGCCTTGAAGAAGTTCTCTAAGTATTTTGCTTCAGCAAAGAAATAAGAAGAAGAGTGTGGGAACCGTGGAAGAGAAAGGAAGAAAAGATGAAGTCTTTGAAGAGAAGTGATAGAAACAATTATAGAGGAGACATGTTAAAGCATGTCACGGAGGAAATAAAGAAAATGAGGGTCAAGAGTAGTTGGAAAAGATATCCTTATGTCTCATCTAAAGACTTTAACACACATAATGCCAATATGACATTTCTGAGATTTATTAGAAGTTCTAAGGCTTTTTAGTAATCATACTAAATAAATATAGGAGAATTTTAGAAAATTTAAAAATAGATAAAAATAAATATTATAAAATAAATTTAAATGAAGCAATTTTTTTTTTATACATTAAAAATTAATTTAATTACCTCAATACCCGTTAGGAGAATAACGGGTGTCACAGCTCTACCCCCCTTAAAGAAATTTCGTCCTCGAAATTTCAATTCTAGCAATACTAGTAAAAATTATGATTCCACTATGATTCCAATTCTGAGTCTAAACCGTTAATGTTCTTTGTCCTCCAAATTTAAGTTATCGTAACTCCACTTATTTACTTGCATAATAAATCTTACTCTAAATTCTAAATCCCTCAATGAGAGTATTTCTGACAAGTTTCAACTTGTAACACCGTATAATAGTCTAAGAATCTGATCAGGCATACATATTGACCATACCATGATTCCAGTCCTTCATTGTCCATGGACTGTGATTTACAATCACATTTAAGGAGATTGCCAGAGAAATTTTATATACTTCATCTTTAGGTTCCTTTTCCTTTTTGAGTAAGGAAAAGTCAAATATATTTGATTTCATACCTCAACTAATAAACTAAAACATAATCATAAAACATATATCACAAACACTTTTATTCAAAACTATACATTAAACTTACTCATAGAGATATTAAACGGAATCTCAGAGTTGCAAACATACCCGACATATTTTTCATTAAACAGCTATCCTCATGACACAAACATTCAACCCAAATACTATACTCAGATTTCATATGGAATATCCCCATAACTGACTCTGGTACTTCCACATAATATTAACAGAATATTACACATTACAAACATAATACGGATACGTTTCGAGAGTACAAGGCACTCCGTATACCAGCTATCCATATCATGCATGCTTAGAGGATACAAAAACATCGATAAACAAAAGATCAGACCTTAAGAAGGATGCGTTTCGAGAGCATCAAGTACTCCGTATCCAGCCATCCCGGCATTAGGCTCAATGAATCTAAAAGATTGAACAACAACGTACCACAAGAAACACAGAATACAAGGTAAACGGTTATTCGTAACACACGAAATACGGACACACATGCCTACATGCCAAAGATAAAACAAAAAGATTACAGATGGAGATTCAAATCAATTGGCCGCTCCCGGCTTTCCCTTTCCCATTCAAGCTTGGATGTTGCAGTGTCGGATTCTGGATGTATGATTTGCATTTTATCTATCAATTCCTCAGCTGTTGAAGCAGTAACAAAGATTTGTCTCTCCGATTCTGTAGTGATGTTTTCTTCCACAGCGTAATCTAGAAATTTCAAAAGACCGTCATAAAAACCCTTTACGTTCAGCAGTCCCAAAGGTTTGGAATAAAAGCCCAACAATTGCCCACAAGCAACTATAAATATTTCCTCAAGAGTACCTAGACCACCAGGTAATGCTATAAAAGCATCAGAATTATAGATTATGTCTTTAAAATTTTTTAGGGATACTCCTGACTCCTTCTCCTTTACCTATGGCTTCCTTACAAAGGTTTCCTTCAACTGGAATATGAGGCCAAATTCTTACATCAGTAGCGTCGCTAGACCTAGCTGCTAGTGCCATATTTACCATCATTTTTATACTACCACCCCCATAGATTATGTTAATCTTCTTGCGTGCTAGGACTTGCCCTAAGTGATTTGCAGCTTCTAAATAAGCTTTATCTTTTCCAAGGCTGGAACCACAAAAGACACAGACATTCTTTATTTTCTTCGTGGACTGGGAGGTAGACATATTTGGTTTATAGAAGTGGTTGCTTAATGTCTGCTCCACTTAGACTTCGGGTTCTACATGAGATTTTAAAGATGAGAAATATACAAAAAAGGCTAAAGAGATAGACGAGTAGGTAATGAAAAGGTAATCCAAAGATTTAAACAAAATCTTGTGCGAATAAGAAAGTAAGATAAGGTGATTGATAGTTTACAGAAAATCTGATTCACTTTTTGAAAAAGATTAGACTCTAATTGTATAACTTTTGACAATTGAGAACAATTCGACAGAAGACCCTCATGATACAACTGTAGACTTTTTGACAAATATACACCAAGTCTAGAAATTTAATATAAACGACAAATACTGTAGAACTTTTGAAATTTGAGACACAAATCTTGAAATATCTGGATAAGCTTTTCAAAATTCAGACATATTACTGTATCGTATGTAACGTGTCTGATAAGATAATATATTTTATTATATATATATATTTAAGAAAATCATAAATTAAATAAGATATTAACACTTACTGTATCAATCTAATAATCACAATTATTTCAAACACAAAAGCAAATATTCTGAGTAAAAGAAAAACACAAACTGTTGAACATCAGCTAAAACTGCTTTAAATAAGTAAAGACTAAATAACCTTTATAGAGCGATGACTTATTCCCCATCCAATTTTCTTATGGCTTGACAAACAGGATCTAGAAATACCATATTCCTGAGGCGTTGTCTTTCTGTATAAAATTTAGGCCAGAGTTTAAAAATAGCTCCTTGAACATATCCACTAGGGTGACCGTGGAGAGGAGGATGGATGCTATCCAAGTTCTCCTTTGAAAGTCAATTCCTACAAAACCTTATTTTATCCTCTCTATTCGTAGACATATAACCAGGTGAAGTACATTTACCGTTACAATTTTGTCTTCCACATTTGTTACAAGTGACCACGATGGCACGAGCTCTTCTTTTCATTGCACTACAACTGGTACCTGTTCCTGGTAAACCGACATCTTGACTAAAGTCACTCGGACGGATTTTCCCCTCTATTAACATTCTCACATCACAAGGGATGCCAAAACGCATAAGAATCCACAACCGAGTAATTCTAGCCTTGTATTTCTTTCTAAGAATCTTTTGGGAGAGTGATGGGAAATACTTTCTCAGGTGTTGGTACTTTGGGTCCATGATGAGATGAAAGAAGAGTAAATAGAAAGGAAAAATTAAGATAGTAAATTGCAGAATCCTAGAATTCCTTCTTCTTTTTGAGGAAAAGAAGAATTTTTAATGAAAAAGAAGAGGATTTGCGATTTAGAGAGAAAATAACAAATTAAGAGAGAAAAAGTGAACTCGGAGAAATAAGCTCTTATGCACAGTAAACGTATTTGTAAACAATAATTAAACCACTTATATGACACGTATAGAGACCACGTGGGAGAGACAGTGTGCATCAAACTGATTTAAGATTTAAACTAGGCCCAAATGTTCTTAGTTGAAAATGGTCAGGTTGTTTCGGCCTTAACACATTTAGAACGAGTTAAATAACAAACATAAAATTGAAAACCAATTCGTATGAATCTTAAACCCAATTCAAAGCCCACTATAGATAAAGTTAACTATAAATAACAAATCTAATTTAACGACAACAAGGATCTTCCTGAATGATCCAGCAACTCAAATAATTTTGTTTTAATCAAAACCTTATTGAACAATGCATACACCCATATGTTATTGATAATACTTAACATCTATCAATGGATTCATCATCATTACTACCAAGGGTTTAGAATGCGACTAACTTTGAAATCAATACGATTTACGTCTTTTAACATAGACCATATCAATGAACAAAGACACTAGATGTTACTACTTAAAAACATCTACAATCCCCACAATTCTACTCATACAATATATAATTTCCTCATATAACAAAACCTTAGGTAACCAAAAGATTCACTGATACACTTAAATACAATGTACGTAACGAAATATTCCAATTTTGAGATTCATGCATTCTAGACTTTACACAGTCTCAACAGACCAAAAGTCTAACATTTATCTCTCTCAAGATTCAATACCATGATTCCCAACTTATATCATATTCCTCAAATAAATAGAACTTTCAAGAAAAGTTATTGACACTTATGTGCTCCATCGAATCCACACATAATCATTACTTAGGTTTGAATCAATTACGAAAAATTTGGCATATCTATGCCAAACTTTGAAATCAATAAATCAAGCCTTATATTTCTTATTGTTTTTCACGAGACAAAAGGCTTTTAAATCCTCGTATCTACACGAATTTCTCATCGTTTATACGAATTAGATATGCTTATAGATCCAAATATTATACGAATCTCTCATAAGCAATCTACTTATAAACTCATTCCATATAATTATCATTCCCTTATAACTATTAATACTTTCCTTCTATATAATTATTGTACTCATATAACTATTAATATTTTCATTCTATGGCCTTTCCATGTTACATCCTTCTAGACTGTATAAATCAATGTGAAGGTTCATTTTGATGATGACAATGAAAATTCAGCTTCAAAACCATCTCAAAAATATATTTTTTAAAGTGGTGCTACACTCCCTAGGTTAACCGAACCTAGGCTCTGATACCAAAAATTCTGTAACGCCCCTATATGGGGGTTAACAGTTTTTAATGAGATAAAATAAAAATAAATAATAAAAGTAAAACCTTAAAAATAAAATTTTTAAGGGACTTAAATGAAAACTCTCAACTCAAAAATAAAAATATAAACGACAAATAAACCACAGTTTTAATGTAGCACCTTAAATTTAATAATATAAACTGTTGTCGTCATCATTTTAACCCTCAACACATTATAATACAGTCACAGAAAGTAACAATTGATGCTTACATTATCATGAAGAACATTCTCAACGATTGAAGCAGTCCCAATGTAATATAGTTACATCACTTCCTCAACTATATTTCTCGTAGCCACCTCACACTTAGTGAGTCCTGAAAAGATATAAACATAAGGGAATGAGCAACACTATGCTCAGTAGAGAAAGCCATTACTCACCTTTAAGTTTTTATCATTACCACATTAAAATCTGCATGGTCAGTAAGTCACATCATATTCCAGATTATGAGGTTTATTATGATCACATCTTATGGATACCGTAGTTAATCATTACCAAGTGTCATAATTACACATTTATACAAATATTACCAATCATCATTGTTCCTAGGTATCCATGTTAAATTGAGTATCACTCAACTCATCGAAACCCAAATGGGCGCACTTGATCACCCTATAAACATTCCAAGGGTGTTCCGGTGAGGGGACATCAAGCCCCGAGTCCTCACCAAATCGATTCCTGTACAGTGTGTTCTGGGACTTTCAACCCAAGGAAGCGTCATCGCCTTCCCCCTACTTTACCTTTTAGGGTATTCATGCCCAAGGACGTAACCGTCGCCCTTTTCATGTCTCACAATTTCTCTATATTAAATCATTATTAATAGAGTTAATTTTCCTAACCATGCTTCTCAATTTATAACATGTGTCAATTCATTATGTTCCTCGCCGTACAATACAAGACGAGTCCATGTCATAGTTTCATATGTGATACACATATAATATCAGTTCAACATAGATATATATATATTGCGGCAAAACAATCAATTTTAATTCTATAAAAACCTCACAAAAGATGAGTAATAGAATCCCTACCTTTCAAGCTTATCAACAGTCTCTTAATCCTGGAATCAATTAACGTTAGCTCCATACTTCCTTGATCCTAAGGCGTGCATAAGGACAATTAAAACTAAAGCACAACATACAACTACATTCATAAAATTTATTTTAATTTAATCTTAGAATTTCAAGAAATAACCACTGCCCATAGAGGTATTATAAAGTTTAACAATATAAATTTTCTGTCTAGGGCATATACACTTAGACTTCATACATATGCTCCAAAATAGCAACAAACATATACTTAGGTTTAAGAACGCAAATTTGAATAATCCTTTAGTATAAAAGAAAATTTATAAATGAAAGACTAAATTTGTTCATAAGATTCTAACCTCGGATTATGGTTAGTTGGAAGCTTGAAATGGCTTCAAAACAGGTTCCTTTAGTTCGGTATGACTGAAATTCTTGCTCAAATGGAGGTGATGGTGGCTGATTTTTATGGCTGCCTTGAAGAAGTTCTCTAAGTATTTTGCTTCAGCAAAGAAATAAGAAGAAGAGTGTGGGAACCGTGGAAGAGAAAGGAAGAAAAGATGAAGTCTTTGAAGAGAAGTGATAGAAACAATTATAGAGGAGACATGTTAAAGCATGTCACGGAGGAAATAAAGAAAATGAGGGTCAAGAGTAGTTGGAAAAGATATCCTTATGTCTCATCTAAAGACTTTAACACACATAATGCCAATATGACATTTCTGAGATTTATTAGAAGTTCTAAGGCTTTTTAGTAATCATACTAAATAAATATAGGAGAATTTTAGAAAATTTAAAAATAGATAAAAATAAATATTATAAAATAAATTTAAATGAAGCAATTTTTTTTTTATACATTAAAAATTAATTTAATTACCTCAATACCCGTTAGGAGAATAACGGGTGTCACATTCAATTATGTCAATTATAATATTTTTTGTATTAGCTAGTTGACATATATATATATATATATATATATATATATATATATTTTGTTTTGAAGGGTGAGTAGAATTGATAAAATTCATGATTAAAGATGGCCAGCATGATTCTGGCTGTCCGATAGGTGGGACAAATTTTGATCCAATAAAACAGAATTCACTAATTAAACTTGTATATTGAGTAACAAATATGCCCACCTAATGTAACATTGCATTAAACTTCTGGTAAGTTTCTGAGCTTTCTGGTAGGTCTATGTCGGAATGGGGGCGCAAAACCTTGTCAATAATTCTGGGTCGTTATGTCTTAATTACATAATACTTTATGTTATCAAAGGCTCTAGAAATTTTCAAAAAAAAAAAAAAAAGCTCTGGAAGTTTGTTCTTTGTTTTTTTCTTTATTTTTTATGTTTTCGTTGCTTCTTTATTATGTTATTAATTGTCAATCTATTGTTATTGCATGTGTGACCTAGCAAAAATTCCAAATATTATTTCACATCCAACTCCACTTTTAAAGTTTTTTTTTTGTCACTCTATTTTTTAAAAATGTTGATTTGTCAAGGCAATATATAAGGTATTTAAAAGTGCTTGTTTAAACTAATTAGTTCAAAATAATATAACATATAAAAACTTTATATTGTAATATATAAAAATTTTATATTATTTGAGTCCAAACTAATGCATCAAACACTCTAATAATAAGATATCTTGGAGTGCAGTTGTATATGGATGTGGATATGGAAAGTGTGATGGACACCAGCTTCCCATGGAACAGAAGTTTAATTCATTTTGCCAAGAATCACTTTGCATTTCTTTTTTCGTTACAATTATCTTATTGTTTTTTTGCTAATGCACTTTCTATTTGTTTTTACTAGAGAGAATAGTGGCTGTCGGGAAAAAAATATAAACAATGCTAGTGGAGAATATTTACCATGGCAAAGTACATTCCACGGGATCAAAACTTGATGTTTTTGCTTTACCGGGGGGGAAAAGAAGATATTTTTGGGTGTCATTTTTATTGTAATATTAACAAAACATTTCTTTAATAATATTGGTTTTGATTTTTTTTTTCACTCCCAAACTTACTGTTTTGTTAAATTTACAAAGAAATTTACTGTTTTGTTTTGATTTCTAAATTAAAGCGATCAATTTCATTCCCAAACTTGTTCAATTTCAACCTTGCTCATATGTTTTTCTTAAAGATGTTACTATCATGTGTGTGAATAATGTGTCTGGAATATTAGTTAGAACTAATTCAGTATAAAGCTCTCATAAACTATAATAAAAAGTAAAAAATTGTTATAATATAAAACTCTTATGTACAATAATTCTTAAACTTAAAATTTTACATATCGTTTGACATAGTAATTAAACTATTAGTTAAAATTTTACAATATATAACTAAAAAATTGATTAAAATTAATAAATTTTAAACAGACTAGTTTTAAGCAACTTGTCAAACTACTTATTAAAATAGACAATATATGATACACCTAGTTTACATAAATATATTCAAATAAAAGAATATGTGTGTTGGAAGGATAGAAAAACCATTAATTACTTGACAGCTAACACCCCTTTTTAGTTAGCCGACCATCTCAATACAGTTAGGAAGTTATAAACCAGCTTAATACATGGCTCTCAGTCGTTCTTTATTTGAGCTAGATCTTACCTAGAATTACTTTTGTGTATAACATGACAAAAAAAAGGATAATAAAATAAATAAATTTTAAAGTATTATCTTAAGGAAAATAAATTTCAACTCTGATAGCTGGCAATAATTAATAGCTACTAATAAGACGCCCACAAAATATCTTAAACAGAAAAATTCAAAACTACTGCTAAACAAATTGCAATATTTAAATATTATTTCACTGGAATCTTGCTTAGCGGCATGTTTATCCGCATTCAGGTCAGTTTAAGATTGGCCAAAGTTACAAACACGTCAGACCAATTTCCCGAAAGGGAAAGTCATTTTTATTAGAAAAAGTTGCAACTGAACAAACAGACACTGGTGTGGAGAACATGGAAAACGTCTCTGTTTTGCTCTTCATAACTTTTTTCCTTTGCGTTTTCAATTGGAAAGCGAATCACGCGGTAATAGAAACTGTTCGGGTCATCATTAGGATTTTGTGCTAGGCCATTAAAAAATAAATAAAAAATAAAAAAATAAAAAACTGTCAAGGAGACGCATGGTGCTTAGCCATCACATTAATATTAATATTTAATATTAATATGATGTTTGACAAACGATCTGACCCAATTGGTATAAGAGCGATGCTATTTATTTATCTCTAGATTTTCAACCTTCAATCATGACTTCAAACCGAAGATCTGAGCCTTCTTTTCCATCTACTTCGTTGTCCTTACCTCTTGCTTCCATTTACTGTAAATCTACTTCTTCCAAATTAGACTTTTTATATGAAATTTCATACATCCCTAATGAAAGAAAAATCACTTCTGAATCTCTTCCCCTTATAAATCTATACCATGCCTTCACCAAGTCAACTAGTTATTTTACCTGCTCTATAAAAGCACTCATTCATCCCTCATATAAACCCCCAAAGGAATATGTTCAAGCCTTAAAATTTAGCCAGTGTCAACTCCCGATAGTTTCTCATGAACAGCTGGTGACTCTCCAAATCCCAGACGAGATACCTTTTCAATGGATATCCCAAGAGTAATCCCATATTCACTTTGGTGTTATTGGACTTGCACTAACCTATCATGCTCGAAAAAGATTACCAATTTCTGCACGAATCGGACTTACCAATTTCTGCACGAATCGGACTTTTTGACACCCGACTGAAGAAATACCAGCAGGTCAGCATCGCAACAATCAAGACTACGTTGAACACAAGAACAGTGATCGTTACGTTGTTTCTCAATTTTAACATGTCCTTACAAGACAAACGCTTCCTTGACGCACTTAAAGTCCAGGTCCAAATCGTCGGCATCGATCAAGATCCAAATTCCATCGGCTCAACTCTTCATTATCAGATGGCACATCGACTGCAAGATCACGCACTCGACTTAGCTCTTCCTATGACGGCTGATGCATTAATGATCAAGGTTGATTCTGATCAAATTCCTACCTGTACCTATATTCCCCGGCAAATCCCTATAGAAGAATTGTACAAAATACTTCCAAGTTCATGGATTACAAATTATAAAAAGATGCAACAGACTCCTCCTCTCATTCATATGAAGGAGCCTCATTACAAGTGCCTTGCAAACGGAAGCACTGAGATCACTTTTGATCACAAGGAAGATTCCTTCTCCTCCAGTTATTTTACCACTCAATATATGATGACCAGCCTCCCCACTCCGCCTATTGATGTAGAGTCCTTTGACTCGCAAGGCAACCCAATTTATGCATTCAAAACTCCTGATAATCATTGTTACTGGGATGTTTGTTCTTGTTCAATTTGCCTTACCACACCAGATGACTTGACATCAGTACAGCAGCCCCAACGAATTAAAAAAACCTAGTATGGGAAAAAAGTTGAAATAAAGGTTTCTCCAGGCTGATCCTACTGTTGGTCCCCACGGACAACCCTCTGAAAAATTTGATTATTTAGTCAAATATTCAGCTCCAGAACATTACGGTCAACCACTTCCATCACCAACCAGCTGAAATGATTCCCCTTCAGACTTCACTGACCCTCCTCCAGGATCTCCTCCTGTCCAAAGGTCCCAAAAGTCTTCCCAAAGGTCTTCATCACCTCCTGCAATCCTCCCAGGTTACAAGAAAGCTCAACAGTGGTTCCAACGTCATGAAAGACCTACCCCCACTCCAAAGCTTGCATAAGCCTATATGATGAGCCCTTCGTCTTCAACATACGAGATGAATTTCCACCCATAAATGAGTTTCATACCCATAATGGCACAATCATCCACCAACCCAAGATTGCCAATCTAACCATAAGAGAAACTGATGGCCCTACTAAACGAGTCTCTCCAGCCGAAGCCACTTTAAACTGGCAAACAGAGAATTCGATCTCTCAAAACAAGGTGCTTAAAAGGATCGAAACTCAGACAGCACAACTCACGGCTGATGTTCACTAATCCCAAAAATTCATTATCAAAGAATTATCGGCAAAAATTCAACAAGTTCATGACGAGTTGATACTTTTCATCAAAACATCCACTGTCCCAATACATATCTTCACCGCCAAGGAAGAAGAAATGAAAACCTCAAGGTCCAGTATGAGGATCTTCAACGACAAGAAAAGCTCAAAGCTGTTGCCGATGAGACCACACCATGGCATTTTACAACCATGACAAAAGAGCCCCAACCATTGATCAAGCCTAAACCAGTGGCATCATCAATGCTCAGACTCAAACAAATATTAGATGAACAAGATCAGCTAAAGCATCAGAAAGCTAAAGCTACAGCACCTGCTCCACCAAAAGACCCCATAAGAGCAGAGAACCAACTTATGGTTCAATGGACTCAAAACCCACTTTCTCAAGTCTTGTACAAACAATGACATGTTAAGCCAACCTAACCTGATTCTTCATCAGACCCTGCTCAATCTCCTGATTCTTCTGAATCTCTCACTGAATATGACACCTCCTCGAAGTCTTCTTCAACCTCTGGCTTAGTTCGTATAGATGAACATTTGACAGATGATGAAGCCAATCCACTTCATTTTATGGCTCAAGAAGCTGACGAGCAATCTGAAACTACACATGCCTACAATGTTGAAGAACAAGATGAATCCTCTCCTAAAGATCGCCCAACTCGACCTTCCAAATTTCAGGTCTTCACCCTTGATGACATTCCTCCTCACAAATGGCACACTCGGTTCCAAGAGTTTAAGGCTTGGCTTCTACTAGAAACCCAAAAGCCCCGGATGCAAACTAAAGCAGTCTTGCTAAGCTTTGCCTTATGATTTACTGGTATCCTCCAAGAGTGGTGGAAAAGTCTTGGAGATTATAGGCAACTACAATTCCTTCAGCTCGAAAACATTGAAGAAGCTCTATCAATTGTTTATAATGAATTTTGCGGCCAAGACAACCAAACCACAGAAAGACTTCACGTTGAATTCTTCAAGATGAAGTATTGCTTGACGGAAAAGAAAGATTTAGAAAAGCACTTTAAGAGGATCTCCTAACGGTTCTACCAAATTCATGGCATCAACAATCCTAATCTAAAGCAAGCTTATCTTTGTTCTATTCCAGACCTACTCGGCGAAGAAACTACTAGACTCCTCACCCAAGTAGGCAAAGACTTACGTAACACTACTCTTGGCGAACTTTACCAACTAACCATTCGAGCCCTCAAGAAGATGTGTTTTCATAACAAATTCCTGCAAGAGTATTTGAAACAATCCAAACAACTTGATCGAGTCTGCTCTCGAAAAGATATGGTAATCAAATGTCCCAGCCATCAAAGTGTTTTTTTATCCATCAAAGGCCCGAAAAAAGCACAAGCAATTCATTTCGAAACCGTAGAAAACCCAAAAGCACAAACAACAACGTTTTGTCAAATTCCTTCAGAAAAAGATGAAGTTTGGTAAGACTACTAATCGCTACTACAAATGTGGAAAGAAGGGTCACTTCGCAAAGAACTGTCCTCAAGGCAAAACGACTAAGTTCATCACTCATATCAAAAACCTCACAGGCGTATCTTTATCTGATAATGATATTGAGTCTGTTTTCTCCCTCGATGATGAGCCCACATCTGATTCTCTCTATGCATTTGAACAAATTGAAACACCCCAACAATACCAGATGCATTCCTTCTATCTCACTCAACCAGTTCCAGTAATCTCCATCCATATTGTTCCCTCAAAGTACTCTCGGCCTATCAAGGTTGCCGCATTCTTCGACACAAGAACCTCTTATACTATGATGAATCCTGACATTCTTCCTCCACAATATTGGTAAGAAAAGAAGCAATTCTTCCAGGCAGCCAACAATGCTGTCTTCCGAACAAATCTCATAAGCAAACCCATAAAGCTTCAATTCTTTCCTGATTGCTCCATTAATCACCAGGTTATCGGTTCAAAGCTTCCTGGTAAAGAACTTATAATTGGTTTTCATTTTTACACCAAGAAACCAGGTCTGAGAATTTTGCCAACTGGATTAGCCTACAAATCCTATTTCAAAGCTTAGGAATCCATTCCTAATTTCTTCCAAGTCTCAGAAGATGTCATCCAACCCATCAAAGAAAGGCTAGTTCAAAACTCCTGTGCAACAACACATGCTAAGTTTCTTACCAAATGCTCTCATCCTCTTTGGACTCGAAAGGAATTTTTTATTTCTCTCCCTTTCAAACAAAATGAAGATGTAAATCCTACCAAAGCAAGCTACCCTGGCATGAATTTAGAGCATCAAAAACGGCCATTGCTGAATGTCAAGAGCTGCAAAAACAAGGACTCATTAAACCTACCACTTCACCATGGGCATGCTATGCCTTTTATGTCAACAAACGATTAGAACAAGTTTGAGAAAAACAACAATTAGTTATCAATTACAAACCATTAAATAATTTTTTGGCTGATGACAAATTCCCTTTCCCAAATAGAAACACCCTATTTTCTAATCTCACCCATGCCAAAATCTTTTCAAAGTTTGACCTCAAAGCAGGTTTTTGGTAACTCGATATTAAACCTGAAGACCAACCCAAAACTGCATTCTCAATTCCAAACCATCATTTTCAATGGACAGTAATGTCCTTTGGACTCAAAACTGCCCCCTCTCTATTCCAAAAGACTATAACCCATATCTACGGCCCAATTTTACACAATGCCCTTATCTACATAGATGACATCCTCCTTTTCTCCCCCAATCACCTGGCCCATCTCGAACTTTTAGCCCAATTTGCCCAAATTACTAAAGACCATGGTATTATGCTTTCAGAAAAGAAAATGCTCATTGGGCAAACTTAAATTGATTTCCTTGAAATGACTTTCCAAGATGGTTGTTATCAAGTCCAACCCCACATTGCCCAAGAATTACAGAAATTCCCTTATAAGAATTTCACAAAACTCCAAACCCAACAATTCTTAGGCATCTTGAATTACCTCTGAGATTTTGTTCCCAAAATCTCAAGATTCGTGCATCCACTATCTCAACTTTTGAAAAAGGAACCTCCACCATGGACAAATCAGCACACCACGGCTGTCATGCAATTAAAACAAGTGATGTGACACTTACCACCACTTTAGATTCCCTTAGATGAGAAATGTGTCCTCCAGACCGATGCTAGTGACCAACATTATGGTGCTATCCTTCTTGAGGAAGGAACGAATAAAGTCAGAAAAATATGTGGATACAAAAATGAAAGCTTTAAGGAGTCACAGCGCAACTATCATTCTGCGTTCAAAGAACTCCTTACCATCAAATATGGAATTACAAAGTTCGAGTTTCATCTTATCGACCATCATTTTCTAGTCGAAACAAACTCAGCAGTAGCCACAAGAATGATCAAGCTTAAAGCTAATAAAACCATAAAGGCTCAACTAATCAGGTTAGCAGTATAGTTTGGTCAATTTTTTTTTAATATTAAACACATCAGAGGAAAAGACAATGTAATCCCTGACTACCTTTATAGACCCTCTATAAATCTCATTGCCCAAAGATCTAAACAAACCACATCCATTCTTTACATCTTCCTAATGGAACCCTCCTCTTCCCAATCAGGATTAAGGCCACAAGCTCTCTTTCCCAGAGATACCCCCATCATCCCCCAAGAGAAAAATCCTAAAGAAAAGGCCATAAAACATGCACTGTTTATACAAAACCAAATCATTAAAAAATATGGCCCTTCAATGTACCATGATCTCGATATACATCCAGAATACCCATTTTCAAAGGTCATTCCTTTTAGAGACATCCTATTTATGGGCCTCTAGCCTATTTTTTTTTATACTTGCCTAGCGTGTTCACAATTGTTGTATAAATTCAAGCCATTGCCATATGCACATCAATTTGTGCCTATCTAGACAGAGATGACTTTGAAGTAGCATACAAGACTCAGATGCAGGTCTTACAATGGTTCGCCCCCCTTGAACAATGGGACGCCATCCTCACTACTGAATGGGAAAAAATAAAAGGATCCAGACAAGCATTCCTATACCCATGCAAGCCCAAAGACGCCCAGGCAATCATTCCTCTCCATTGCTACACAGTTCTGTTCATAACCCTCGCAGGAAAGCTCACTTCAGAAGGTACCATCATGACTAATCCATCCATTAAAGTTTTGCTTCTAGTGAAGAACCCCTCGAATGCACCAGTAGTGTCTGTTTATCAAGAACCAGTTCATTCCTGACCAGATCTGGCCCACAGCAGACCAAGATGCTTCTTGAGAACAATTTCCTCCAGTATATGCTGAAAAATTGAAAAAGCTTTAAAAATATATTCTAGCACTATCATAGATAAGGATGACCCTACCCAGCACAGCCCAACTCTTTACACTCCAACTGACACTGAAGGTGTCCTGCTTTACAAAAATCCAGCTTTTCAGGATTCCCAAGATCCTTATCTTCTCAGTGAGCCCCACCTCTTTGACAACTTGCCTGCCACTCAACCCTCAACTCAACAACTTCTTTGGTCTTGCTATGAAGCGTGTCCTCCCATGGATGAGGATGAAATCGATGAAGCCCTATGTAAGCTGGCAAAGGAAAACTCTTGGCTGAATGACAGCTGCGACACTGACTAAGCTTTACTACTTTTAGAAAAGTTTGTAAGGACCACTAGTCCACTTTGTTTTCAATGTGATTTTATTTTGTAACTTTACTTTTGCTTTCGGCGTGTAATCTTATCTAGAATGGACCACATGTCCACTAGGTTTTCTGCTTTTATAGTCTATTTAAGCGATCCCTCTTCGGAAGGAAGAGGCAGAACCTAGACTCTCATCTCTTGTAAGAAATCTCTCCAATAAATAAAATCTCCAGTTTGCAAGAATAATTTTCTAAACTCTATTTCTGAAAGTCTAGAGTCATTCAAATACGTGGTCATCAGCTTTCATATTTGTTAGTCCCTTAAGTTTAGAAAGATCGAGTTAAGGTGTGTCATAAATTTGTGATAATATCGTAAACCTCTAAGAATGCTAGTGAGGGCGAGAGAAAGAGTAGACCCCTGTCTTAGAAATACGAACCTTTTCTTGAATCTTTCTGGATCCTTAGGTGGATCTAATCCAGTTGGGCTACAGTGTAAAGTAAAAGTATGCAATAATGTAAAGCTTTTACATACTATAGTACTTTCAGTTCAAATTCTCAGTTCCAACTCACTTCCCAACCACCCACCGTATAAGAGTTCATTTTTTATGTAAGTTGAACCATATTTTATACATATTTGTTATAGTATTTCTCTCAAAATTAAACTTTTGTTTGTCTATAATCAACTAGGCTATAAGATTATTTGGCATTGCTATGCTTTTCCTGGATGTATACTACTTCTATTCTCTGTTGTGACTTTTTTGTCTACATAACACCTACGTAAAATCACGAAATTTAGTTATTTGATACTGTTGTTATTCATTTTTGAATGTTAGTATTATGTTAAATGTATTTAAGTTATGTTTTCGACTCTTATATGTGAGGTGGGAGTGAAGACGGTAGCAAAACTTAAATTTATACAAGATGATATGATATCATATGGTTGTAAAAAATCCGTGAATCTGTTAAATTGGATTAGGTTGGGAGGCATTTTGAATTGGTAACCAGATTGAGCTTTTCTCAACTCAAAAAATTCATGAGCCAAAAATACATACATATATAGACATAGTATGTTATACACATATGTATGTATATAGATGACTCCACTTTGAGCTTTATTGAATCTAGATTGTCAATTATGATTGGATTATAACAAATTAATTTTTATTGAACTATTTTATTATTATATGTTTATTGCGTGTTTAATGGTGAAAATAGTGGACATTTAGTAGTTTCAATTTAATCCGTGAAATTCATTCCTTAAAATCTGATAGTTTTGGGTTAGATTTAATTGGGTTGAATGAGTTTTTGAATTAGCAATAGATTGATTTTTTATAGTTGAATGATTTTGATTATATTGTGAATTGACCCTGCTTTGTAACATTTAATTCTCCATGTGTGGATCGACTCTGTAATATGCCTAGTTGCCTACAGCCACACAGTTGAACAATATTTCATCTATTGATAAGATTTTTCTTATAAATACTTTTTTTTTATCTGTTCTTAATCAAATCTTTTGTTTTTATGTTTTCTTGCCTTCTTTTTTTTTTCTTTTTTTTTTTTTTGCTCTATGGCCCTCTCAAAATTTTTTGGTATATTTCTCCTAAATAATATATTCTATCTAGCTTGCTCACTAAAATCTTTTTTTTTTTTTTTATGCTTGTCTAAACATATACAATATGGAAAAACATTTTTGATTGAGACTTGTATTTGAGTCAATCTTGTTTTTTCCATTTATTTTTAAAATATTTTTCAGGTTTTGTTTTCTGTTTTATTTTTATTTTTTTATTGTACCTCATTCAAATACCTATTCTCAAATTTGCCTCTATTAAAATATTTTTTAATCAAATATATCCCGCTTAAGTGTATTTTTTATGTAACCCTTTAAACTTTTTTCTATAGCGTGGCATTTCTTTTATCACAATACAAAACAAACAATACTCATAAGGTATTTCTTTACCTAAAAAAAGGTAAACACACACAGATATATGTATATATCATGTTTGAATTTAGAGACTATAGGCAGAACCTGCGTACCTTTTGATTCTTGAAGCTTCTAGAGACTGGAGCAAAGCATCAGCCACTTGCTCGAATCTCCAATCAGAGAATGCCATTGGAACTTGCAATTCATTTTAACATATACAAGACCATATGATTAAATTTGGTTAATTATCTTTTCAAAAGGTTGATACGTAATTAATCAATAAATTAAGCCACACTTTAGAGTTTAGGTAGGAATAGTGAGTGAACTTTACCTGCGCAGGAGCTGATCAGTAGTTGCTTGACTGAACTGAAGTGACAATCGTAAACTCATCCTAGAAAATGAAAAGATTGGGAATTGTATCTGTAACTTTGGCTAATTGGGCCGTCGGTTCTTTTTTTTTTTTTTTTTTTTTTTGGTGTTTCACTAGTAGTACTACAACTCATGAATTATTTATCTACAGTCAAACGAGTAATAAAGTGGCATGTTTTTGGACAAACGGAGAAGCAAAACACACAGCAATATTGAGAACAAGAAGGACATTAAGATGGGCATTTTTTGCTTCTTCAAGGTCTGGGAACTCTTTTTCGGTTCCTTATTTATGCATAGCTTTCTAGAAACCCAAAAAAGCTATACGGGTGGCTCTGCTAATTGGAAATATACTTTTATAGAAATGGGATATCTATATCTATATCCTATATATATGCTTTTGAAGTCAAAACTTGAACTTTCGAGATAAGAAACTTGATTTGTTAATTAATTAAGTTATCATGGAGAATCTATATTGTCCTTGTGTTCCCTTTTGAAATATTTATATGATGGGGAATCCACATTGAGTTGGATTTTATTTTCTAAATTTGAGAGGGGTTTAATCCTCATTGCTAAATTTGTTGCAGAGATAAAATATAACCAAGGTATATCTTTTTTATTAGAGGTTGAATCAATCATCAAAAAAAAATTATGGGAAAATAAAACTTCCATCGAAAAGAAGCAAACGAAAGGATTTAATGAAAATTCTCGTAGAATCAAGAATGAAATTTTCATTCTATGCATGTCAGATCATGAATTAATAATTGTATATAATCTCAAAAAAAATCCCAGAATAGGATTAAAACTTATTTCATGTTATTTACATGAGATTCTTCTTTCTTCTTCTTAAAGAAGTTCCCAAGAGGACTTAAATAATCCATGATTTATAATTTATGTATTCTGATTTTACAACAATACATCAAAAAAATTACTCGAATGGGAGAAAAAAGAGTTTAACGAGTCATTAGAACTTTTAGTTGTATGTGATCTATATTAAATTAAAAACTCAGGTTTTAATTAAAAAAAGCACTTTATAAAAGTAAAAGGAGAATACAGTAGCATATGAAAAAAAAAATATATCCATAATCAAACTATCATATTACATGAAAAACAATAAATAAGAAAAAAATAACACTATTAGGTATTTAGCAACACCCTTGAAACTGTAAAATTGTGGATTCAACCAACCTTTTTACATTGTTTTATCTTAAATAATACAGTAATTTTTTTTCTAATTTGTTTTCAAACACATACGATCATTCAAAGTTGTGTCTAAAAACACTCTCTTAAGCACACGTCAAAAAATATTATTATAAGGCCAATTTATAATAAAGTCGCCTACGTAGGAGCACAATTATCTCAAGTGTGCACGTGCCGTGTAGTTCTTGGGAATCCCATTAAGTGTACGTATGTATCTGTCTGGGGTTCAATTATATGAGAAAAGATGGCCATGATAATTCACTTGACAATGAGATGTGGTCCATGAATCTTCTTTCTTCTTTCACGATAAAACATATGAAATTATTAATATTAATGCATACTAGTCCAGATTTTCGATAAAAGGTACTGCCTTTGCCTTTGTAGTTTAGGCGAACGTAAATGCCATATGCAATTGTGGTCCACGATTCCTTATCATCGTTTTGCTTTAACTACTTTATTTAAAACATAAATTAAAAAAAAAAACTTTAGGTTGCTGCAAAACAACGTTCATTTCTTCTCGTTTTCAAGCTCATAAAGTACGTAGTTTTTAGTAATTCCAGCTATTCTAAAAATAAAAAATAAAAAATAAAAAAAAATCTCCATTTGAAAGTAAGAAAAAAAGAAGAAAGAGTTTCTTTGAAGTTTAATTACACTGATACTTTCTATAATTTGCAAAAATAATCAGAGATATTGTAAAGCTAATTACATCAACCCTAACTTTTTAAAATTACAGAGACAGCTTTTTTTATTAGCTAACCGTAAAAAATGACCAAAATTTGAGTTAAACTTTCTTTAATGCAAAAAATACCTCTCTATGCATGCAAAAAAAAAAAAAAAGTTTTAGCAACATATCTTAATGATGTTTTTATGCTAATTAGCATAAAAAAGGGTTTAGTTGATTTATCTACACTTGTAACGATAATTTTCATTCTACAAAAAAAAATTATAAGCCCAAGGGCTAAGATTTAGACTATTCAGTGCCAAATTAATTGATGCATTATTGTCAAATTGCATTTAAAGTTACCATGATTAAGCTTAGGGGGTGTTATTTTTTTATTAAGAGGTATCCTTGTTGTTTCGATAAAGCATATAAAATGTCTACATAATTATCCTTTTTTTTAATAAAACATCATTTTTTTTTAACTTTTAACTTGAGAATGGAAGACTTCGAATTCTTAGAGGGTGTTTGGCAGTTGTGGGAACCACTCAGTTCCTACCACAATTTCAGTTATGAACAGTGTAAAATTTTCACATGTTACAGTAACAATAAAAAAAATATGCTATAGTATAAAACTCTCACATGCTACAGTAAAAGTGGTTTCTACAATTGGTTCCCATCACCTTTCTAAACACCTTATTAATCTTTCGGTGGAGTTAGGTATGGTTTTATTAATAAGCTATCACTGCAACCACAATAAATTATAAGATTAAATGTAAAGAAAATTATATTCAAATAATTATTTGAAATTTGAAATATATATAATACAAATCTAACTTTTAAAAATAAAGATAGGATCTTACCATATCATAAAATTATAAAAAATTAAAGTAAAAGAAAGTGAAAAGTAAAGATGTCCTCGGACAACTCTTCTTAGTGGATCAATTAAAGCGCAAACGCAACCAAATTGATCAAAACCTCAACGAACTTGGAGACATAATCAACAAAATGTAGTAATAGACCAACGACACGTGTTCTTAACGACACCATAATTAGTGAAAGAGAATCTTTCCACATTTTGACACCTTTTTATCATCATTCGTTAAAAACAGTACTTCAAACGAGCAACAGTATTACGTTGTGAAATTATTGTTAATTTGCTCAAGTAAAGCACAAACCCCAACCTTTTTAGAGGTGCTAATTAGAGAAGGCTGTACTCGGTTTATATTTATTATTTACCCCTTACAATAAAGGTCCAAATGAAAAAATAAAAAAAAATTAAAAAAAAGGACGTGGAGTATTATATTGCTTCAAATCCCTTATGACAGCTTGACCATGAGTCATTTTCAATAGATACCATTGTAAAGATCAAAGAATTATATATGCAACCTATATTTTTTTATAATAATTGACTTTCAATGCGATTGCACATAGCACGATTAGCCACAAGCCACGTTAAAATCAAAAGGGCGACATCTTAATTAGAAAGTTAATTTGCCCAAAAGGGGATATCAACATCTTATCAAGATTTATGATGCCCCTAAGGAAGAATTAGCCCACCAAAGCGTTTGAGACTAATATTTTTTTCTTAATTAATCAAAAGTTTCCGTACGTGTTACGTTCTGATCGGCTAATGAGTACGTGTTATGTTCTGATCGGCTAGTGAGGCCACGTAAAACTGATTTGTAGTAATAGACAAGCTCCGTAATTACCGTCCAATATGAATTTTCTTGTCCCCTCCGATCTTGGAATTATGCAAATTCCAGACACAAGACCATATCATTGAATTTGGAGATCATGATATTGTGGAGTGAATTAACTTTTTTATGCTTTTTAAGCGAATTCGTCCATATACTATAAGGCATATGGAACAAAGAAAATGCTATATGATATATCGTGCATGTCTCTTGGCTTTTGTATTGTTTTTAGTTTTGAGCAAGTCAAAAAGGAATTTTTGCTTGGTGGAGAATTAGACAGAGGCTTTTGGATGATCAGAGGAGGATCTATACTGGTCAAAACGAAAGAACAAAATGAAAAAAAGGAGGAGGAGGATAATATATTATTTATACGTCTCGAGTGTTTAGATAGCATTTGTTTTATTTAATTTTTCGATAAAAGTTTGGCTTTTTTCTCTTTTTGCTCAATTAAAACGTTTGGCTTTCTTCCATGCTGTTTTTAATATTGTTTTTGCCTACATAATTAGCTAGCACTATGTTATAGTCATGATCTTTTCTCTCTTTTTTTCATAAAAACCCCAATGATTAAAGAAAAACAATATTCGTTTACTTTGTTAATGTATACTTTATAGCCGCGCACGAGAGAGAGAGAGAGAGAGAGAGAGGGATCTACGTACTTAAGGTGAAATTCTAATCGTAAGAACTCACTTCTCTTTACAATTAGACAAATGTTTGATAAATTTTGATCGGACTTTTATATATTTCTGGTAAGACAAGTGATAAAGAGTACTTTCACTTTTTGCAAGAAACGTGTACTATGCTCAATATTTAGATTTCAGCTCTAACAAGAGATTTGCGACAGATTTTTTTTTTTTTTTTTTTTGAAGTGAAACTGTCTAATATTATTACTAACCAGATTGTTGTCTATATGGCGACTGATAAAAGACGGTAAAAAATACATGCGATGAATCTGATCATATACACACACACGTAGACATACATACATGTACAAATATATATAACAATATAATACGCGCGCGCATATATATAATTCATGATCATATATGTACGCACACGTTGACATACATACATATATAAATATTATATAACAATACGGTAGCATATATATATATATGTATATTATGACATGAAGGAGTGTGCTGTATGCATGGACGGCCAAAGCCAGCTTAATTGCCATGTTAGAAGGGAAGTGTTGCTGGTCAAAAGAAGCCAAGATTCTCTTAACCATTTCGGGCCAAAGTAATGTTTTTTCTAAGGCGTATTGGAAGACAAAGATGGAGCAGCCTTCAATTTGAAGATTTTTTGTTAGTGGAGAAATCCTAATCAAATATAAAGACTAAAAAATTCGGATTATCTTTTTACGTACCCTTTCCAAAGATATAATTCTTTAGTTAATAAAGAATATTGCCACATTGATTTCAGATAAATTTAGAGAACGTCACCTTTTTCCTAATAAAGTTCATAAAAATGATATTTTTTCTCGACTTATCTTATTGGTTAGCGTTGCTGAAATCATTTTATTAGTTGCTAGAGTCACCTGATAGGTGATTATCAGTTTACAGCTGCCGAAAGAGCCATATATATATATATATTATTTATTTTTATAGGAGGATCGAACCTCCGTCCCCCCCAACACCCACCCTACCCCAACCTCCCTCATGCCACTAGACCAACATGTTTTGGGCACAAGCTATATATAAATAATAATAATTTTGTGACAGATACTCTATAAATTTCAGTGAAACGTGACAAAAAAAAGGCAAATGCAAATTCTTTATTAGAGATTATATATATAAGTGTGTGTGTATATATATTATAATACTCGAAGCACTTTTACTGATATATTATGCAATCCTGTACTGCTATATTTTTATAATTAAAATTTTTTTTTTAACTTTTTAACTTTCGTACAAGTCTCATATGATCTCAAAGTTTTATTAAATTATTTTTTAAGGACACATAAAAGGTAAATATCAAATATCAATGTTAATGTTTTTTTATAATAAAAAAATAAATTTTTGGTGGGCCAATGTATAATGTTATTTCAAATAATAAGTCAAACATAATCAATAAGCCTTTAACACAAATAAATAAATAAACGAACAAGGAGCAATGAAAGAACAAAAATTCAACACATGATACATCGGTTGCTAAAGTTAGCATTAAATATAGGATATGTTGATAATATCATTAAGAGTAACATTTTATTGAACAATGATTTGCTTACTCAAATACAAAACTTTGACATGAATATAATAATTTGACATTGTAACATTAATATCATATTATTGGTGCCAATTGACAAATCAAATTGGACTAGGGTTTTTTGTAGATTAGTAACAGGTGATTTTCGTTGATTCAGTTATGGAGCATGCTGGCAGTGTTGGTTTCCAAAAATTGACCCCAAACATCCACGAAAAAGAAAAAGCAAGGAACCAGGCAGTCGTCAATCGATTGACCACCAGCTTCACGGACTACAAGTGTGGGTCGGCACCCTAAAATGTTTTTTTTTTCCAACAATTAGGGTTGGTTCCGGCCCTAAATTTCTCGGACAATCCAACACAACCTCATACGTCTCTAATATGAATTGATTTGACAAATGTAATCAAAGAGGAGAAAGACGAAATTAATTTGGACTTTGGAAGAGGTGTGACATGTTTCAGTAGAGGGTAAAAGTGACTTTTTGGTTGTCCTTCAACATAAAGAAATCTATACAAGTGCATAACGGGCCTTTAAAAGTGTATTGGGCCTAATTATTGTGATGCAAGCCCATCAAATAATTAGACTTTCTAAAAAAGAGTAAAGTAGGTACCGAGTTCCATCACTTTTTTTTTATTCTATCATTTCTCGTAACCTAAAAGATCAAAATATTTTTAGATCACACGTGTTTGCCCAAATATAACCCCTTATGATCTATAATATTTTTATATTTTTTAAAAATAGTATGTTTTAAACTTTCTTATAAGAGTGATAAATTTAAAAAACAATAGGCTCTTTACAGATATGTCATAAATGTTGAGCTTTGATTGATTTAGACTACTAAAAAACATAATTGCAAAGAATGTTACAACTACATTATCACATTATATTTGGAATACCATATATATCATTGAGATATATTTGGTGTCTAACGTGATATCGGCTTGTCGGTTGTAGATCAGGTGGAGCCCTCTGAAGTGATATCAGAGGGGAGATTCGTAGATCTTCACGCACAGGGAGGAGATCGCACCTCTGATCTCTACGTGATCACTTGATATACACCGTCCTTACCCAAACACAACTCATGAGACCACGCCGACATCAAAGCCTCGCCTCGAGACCACCACGTCATCGCAGCTTTGATGTTGATTTGTAGAAAAGATCGAAGCAAGATGAAAGAGATCTAAGGATCCACGCCTGATTGAACCGCATCAGAAGTTTGGAAGGAAGAGATCGGTTGGTCAAAGGGATGGTGTCGTCGTGGTTGTCAGCTAGGTGTGAGAAGCGACAGTCGCAAGGGCAGCTAAAGAAAGAGAAAGGAAGAGAGAACATTAGAAAACATTTGAAAATTGGATAAATCTTAAGAAGCAAAATTATCTATGTAATTAGATATTTGAATCTAAGAGTTCAGATTTGCTGTCTCAATTGCTATTCTTCCAATATTTATTTACCAGATCATCTAAATTTAGGAATATGGCTACATAAATAGAAACAAGACACTAAAAATACTTAAGCAATTCAGAAGGTGTCAAAATCTAAATAAAAGTATAGTCAATGAGACATAAAAATAGAACAATATATCTTAATTCATGTTTCGTAGATTTGTTAAGAGTTTTTATGTATGTAGCATATGTCAATCTTCTTTTCTTTTAGTGGCACAGAGCATGATCCCTTCAAAAAGGATAAGAAAAAATTATATAATTTGTCAATTTTTTAAGAAGTGAATTAATATCTATCTTCATTATGCAAATATCACTTATATGTTAATGTTTTAAATTTTCATTTATTCAAAACCTTAAAATACCCTCCAACTAAATATTATCATGTATTCAAATTTTTATAACATTTTCTTGTTTTTTGAATAGTTAAATTAGGGAAAAAATATACACATATATTTCTTATTTTAACATATTACATTGATGCATTATCATTATCATTTAAAGTCTTAAAAAAATGAAATAAATATCATTGAGTATCATTATTATTATGTATCATTAATTTAATGATATAACAATTATATAACCTATAAGATACACAAATGCTTAATAAATACTATATCATTAATTTAATTACATATCACAAAAAAAGAAAATATCATTCACTTGAAGTTTTAAAAAATAAATGTCATTGCGTTTAATTATTATTACATATCATTAACTTAATGATATATCAATTATATAACTATTAAGACACATACCTAATAATACTGTATCATTAATTTAATTATAATACCTCAATTTTAAATTGTCAGTAAAACTATATCATTAATTTAATTACAAAACCCTAATTCCAAATTGTCGGTAAATCCAACTCGTCGATTAAAAAATATTATATTTTTTAAGAAATTTTAAAATCGTTATTTTAGATACCAATATGAATTTAAACAATAAACACCTTAATTTTAGGGATTTTTTTTAAATACAATGATATCATAATTTGTTTGAAATCTTAAATACACATATTATAATTATTCTAAAAAAATAAATTAAAATTAATAATATCATTATTATAGTCATTAATATCTTTATATATTTATATTGAGACATATAAAAAATATTTATTAACTATATACATATTTTAATTTTACAAACAAAAAGTCACGTATCTCCTTAACCCAATGGATAATACGGTAATGACCCCTTTTCAAAGATCTACATAAGGGCCCATTCACGAAGAAAGCCCAATATACTAGTCTACCCATGAAACTGTACATAACAAACCAGCGACAAGTGTTGCAGTGTGGTAACCGGGCGTAATAAACGGATTAAAAAAATGTCAAGTACTGCCGTACTTTCTCTTCCGTTGTCGTCCGGTCGGCCGACTTTTCAGGCTCACCGGCCGGTTCGATGCTCTTTAGAACGACAGGCTCTCTTTAACCGCATTGCTCCTGTTTACGATAACGTCTCTGCTTCTCCTAAATTTATATTCTTTCTTCTTCTTTAAGCTAAGCCCAATTTCCTCTTTTTCATACTTTGTTATTTTTTATAAAAAAAAAAAAAAATTGAAAATTTTCAGCTGAATGACTTGCTGAGCTTGGGTCAGCACCGGATATGGAAAAGAATGGCAGTCTCATGGAGTGGGTATGTAATTTTTTATTTTTATTTATTTTTGTTATTTGTTTTAATTATTAGCGATTTGATAGATTAATATTTGATTTGTTTATTTTCGAATTATGGGATAGAGCGAAAATGGGAGATTCTGTGTTGGATTTGTGTTGTGGAAGTGGAGATTTGACGTTTCTCCTGGCTGAGAAAGTTGGATCCAATGGCAAGGTTTGTTCTTTCTCATAAAATGTCTGAAATTTCATTAATTTTGGTGGAAAATATTTCTGTGAATTATATAGGACTGAGTGATGAAACCGGGAGATTTCAGTTTGGTTTTTTGGGATTTTCTCCAAAATTTTCATTTTATTGTCACGATTTGCAGGTGACTGGTCTTGATTTCTCAAAGGAGCAGTTGTCTATTGCTGCATCAAGGCAGCAATTGCTCACTAAGAAATGTTACAAGAATATCGAGTGAGCACTGGTAAATCTTGTTGGTTAATCAACCGAATATAGAATTTGTGTATCTTTCAATTATGGCTATAATTATTCCAAAAGGATTCATAATTTGTTACCATATATATGCTAATTTAATCAATACCATAATTAGCAAATTTACATTGTTTTTAAAGGTGGGTTGAAGGTGATGCCCTTAATTTGCTATTTCCCGACGGTTACTTTGATGCCATCACTATGGGTTATGGGCTGCGGAATGTAGTGGATAAGCGTCAAGCTATGCAAGAGATCTATAGAGTCCTCAAAGCGGGTATTTTGATCTCTCCCTTTCTCTCTTGAAAGCTATAAGATAAGAAATTTGTGCGATTTTTGAGCGGTAACTTGTTTAAGTTTCTTAAACATGCTGAAATTTTCAGGTTCTAGAGCATCTATTCTCGATTTCAATAAAAGCTCCCTACCAGTTACTACCTTAATTCAGGTATCTTAGGTTATTCTGGACCCCATTGTGTTTTGTACGATACTGTTGAGATTGCTTGATGCGTTTTTGATAGAAATGCAAAAAATGTGGTCTTATCATTCGTTTACGTTGGTGCTGGACATGGAATCTGAAATCTGGTTTTAGATATTCAAATGTCATTCCAGGGCTATGGTACGGCTGTTACAAGCATTAGATGTTTGACAAGTTTTGGATGTTTTTGTTTTTGCTAGGATTGGATGATTGACAATGTTGTTGTCCCGGTTGCGACTAGCTATGGCCTTGAAGAGGAGTACAGATATTTGAAAAGCTCAATCAGAGAATTTTTAACAGGTTTTCTTTTCTCTTGGTAACTTATCTTGCGTTACCATTTTTAATTTTTTCCATTTGGATTGGTCGATCATACAAGGGTTTTAGATTTGTCTTTTAGAATTCTATTGTGAGCTGATTTTCATTCTCAGAAAATGTTTTTTTTCCCCTCCTGCATTGGTTTGAGTTGGTTAATTAGAAGTTGTTTTTATGTATAGGTAAGGAGTTGGAGCATCTTGCATTGGAAGTAGGTTTCTCTAAAGGGAGACATTACGAGATTGGTGGAGGCCTAATGGGAAACTTAGTCGCCATTCGTTAAGCTTATGTTTGTCAAGTTATCACTTTTTTTGGAGGGAAAAACAAGATATTATTTGAGGAAGGAAACACCTTGAGCTTGTTGTAGTCTGTTCTTCATTAAGCTTATGTGAAACAAGGCTTGCAATTTGGTAGTAGAAAATGACTGGAAAATTTTAAATCTCAGTTTGGGTCTCGTTTCATGTCTTTACTATCCTCTCTACTCTTCTTCAAAAACTGGAAACTTGAAGTAAATACTCTGGAAGAAACTACAATTACTTAGCTCTCTAACAAATAGAAAGACTAATAAGTCAGTCCAACTAAGTACATTCTCACAGGGTTATGTTACATAACTTACGTACTACCCCCTCAAATCTATCAGAACTTGGAGGCTGGATAGGCTCCCCTCATTGCCGAATATCTACATATTCTTGGAAGCCCCCGTTGCACTTTATTCACCTCCTCGAAATCTTCCCATCACAGGATGGCTGCAAAATGCCTGCAAGAGGCCAAAGTAAGACCATGTTTGATTTCTGGAGTTAAAAATCGCTGAAAATGAAGTCCTCTCTTTCGGCTCTTGACTTTCACCGGGGATAGAAAGAACTGTGGGTGATATTGGCAACAGAACCGGTATCATCTCCATTGAGGGGGTAAGATGTGTCCTCGAGTGTGTCGTTAAATTCCATAGTCCCTTCGTCTATAAAAGGTGGATTTGTGGGTGCAGGAAGTTGCTCCTCTTTCTTTGTTAGCATCTGCAATGCCTTTGACATTGTTGGTCTCAACGACGCAATCTCTTGCGTGCACAGAAGTCCTACATGCACCACTCTTGATATCTGGTTCTTTATTTGATTTTGACTGTCTCTGTAATTATGCAACATGAGATTTGGATCGTATAGTTCCTCGGTTGTGCGGGATTGAAAATGCTTCCATGTCTATTTAGCACATGAGACAACAGCATCAATAAGGAAAAAGATGTTAAAGAGTGAATCTTTCACATCTAAGGAACTTTTTATGGAGTAGTTTGGAACTTATGCACATGATAGTGTATAATTGATGGAAAAAGCTTAACCAATATCCATGAGACTTACAATTGTGACTAGGCTGTCTGTATATTCTGAAGCTTTGCTCCTGTTGTTCTGCCTTCCATTGACAATCTCTAATAAGAGCACACCAAAGCTATAAACGTCTACTTTCTCTGTTAATTGGCCATGAGCTAGGTACTCTGGAGCCATGTATCCCCTGCAAATCCATCGAAAGAAATCAGAACAAGGACCAAAAATAGGTTCAGTTCAAGAAATCAAATCTGTCATCTTCTGCCAAAATGGCAGAAATGAACTAGAAAACGAATACTTACAATGTCCCTGCAATGGCGGTGCTAATATGACTCTTGTCCTCTTGGAACGACCTGGCCAACCCAAAATCAGCAATTTTAGCGCGGAGCCTTGAATCCAACAGGATGTTGCTGGCTTTGATGTCCCTGTGAATGATCCTGATGTTGGAGTTCTCATGAAGGTAAACTAAACCTTCTGCAGTGCCAAGAATGATCTCATATCTCTTCTCCCAGTTCAGACCTTTACCTTTATTTTGATCTGCCATGCATAAAAGTGAAAGGAAAATTGAAATCTAAGCCCATAATAACATCAATACTTATGGATTCACTTCAAAGTTTAAGGCCATCATTTTCATATGTTTGTCATGTGTAAATTTGAGGCGGTACCGAAGATGAAGCGGTCGAGACTCTTGTTCGGGAGGAATTCATAGACGAGAAGGCTTTCAGGGCCTGAACAACTGCAACCAAGTAACCTTACCAAGTTTTTGTGCTCCACACTGCTTATAATGTTGACTTCATTGTAAAAGTCTGCTGCTCTATGTTTGTTGTTGAAGAAAAGCCTCTTCACAGCAATCTCTCTTCCATCAGGTAGAACTCCCTGTGGTGGAGAAAATCTAGTCAATATCCCACAAATATATAACCAACATCTTGAAAAGAACTCCACTATAGTAATATGCATAGATAAAGAGAAAGTACCTTATAAACTGATCCAAAGCCTCCTTGGCCAAGTTTGTTCTGGTCATCAAAAGATCCAGTAGCCTTCTCTAGCGTTGCGTACTTGAAATTCAAGCTACTATCGTTCAAGATTTTTGCCATTTTCTTTGCATCACCTGAACCTGCAACATCACAAATTACGAGGTCTAGTTTTAGGATTATATCAAGCTTTATGTGTTTGCTTGTTGCACGTCGTTTTGTTGCTTAAGCTGCTGGAAATGTTAAAGAAAACGTAAAATGTGAATGGCATGTCGTTGGTATCGATAAACGAAAGTAAAATTTATAGTAAGCAAGCCATGTCGTTTCAGATCTTTTAAAAGACGTCAAAATTAAGAATTATTTGCAAAACAAACGACAGCAAAAATACACTTCGTTTTAGTACTTATACCTTGAACGACTTAGAGCTTAAACACTCGGACCACATGTTGCGTAGGTTAAAAACAGGGGTCTGTCTTAGAACGACGCATAAAACTACATTCGCTATAACAAACAAATTTAAACTAAACGCCGTGTCGTTTTTCCACCTAGAGGAACCAAACTTCTGACAACTAACTGCCCGTCGTTTTGGACATAGATTGGAGACGACCTTTAAAACACAAACGACATGGCATTCTCTTTGAACGATATGAATCTGCTTGTTGCGCTTCAACCAAAAAAAAAAAAAAAAAAGAAAAGCCATTTTCGCACCTAAACGACAATAATTTTTTAGGGAAGACGGCAATAAATTTAAGATGATAAGTGAAATTAAATTATATATGGTCAACGACACGTGGTTTCTTAAACGACCAATAACACACACATATATATATAATAATATAATAAGCTTTTACCGTCTGACATGATAATCATCCTGTTGTTTTCCACTTTAATTTGAGTCCTTTCAGAGGAAAAATGACAACTACGGACATCATGTATTTTTTTTTAAAACAAAAAAAATGCCATCTCATAATATTTTCTACTAATTTCGATATAAACATTTTACTTTTTCTTTTCTTTTCTTATTCTTTTTTTTTAAGAGGAATTTGTCATGAACAAAATAGTTGGCATGAATTTCTTACCTCTTCGTTTCTTTTGTATGTATCTCCTCTTCCATATATGACGTCCAATAGCCAATCCAACCACCAAAACGACAACGGAACTAACAACAGAGACTATAATCACTATCATGGTTCCTGCAAAAGATGAAAATAAAATAAAATCCAAAAAATCATGTCAAGTTGATTCCCATTATCTTTATCTTCCCAATGCTAAAACCTTTACCTTAATCCGCAATCCATCATCAAGCAATTGCACTTTAATCATGAAGAAAACAAAAAACGACACATAAATTTCTCACCTCTTGAACTCCCACTCCCACTTTTCTTATTGAGAAAGTCCTTGTCCGAGTACCTCATGAAGCAGCCAGTATTCAACGCCCTTCCTTCCGACCAAGGCAAACACTTGGTTATAGAACTAGAAGCATTGTCCAGACACTTTCTACAAGAGCTTTGGTTCAAGCTCCTCCAACAATCAGCCAGCACATAAGCGGTCCCATTATCAACACCCACCTTAGCCTTGGCATAACCTCCACCCTTCGGCGCGCTCGCCGCCTCCACCGCCTGCGCCACGGCCTGCCTCGCCGACACCCCGAACGCCGAACTCTTCCTAGTTGTGTTCCCACACACCGCCTTGTCCTCAGGCCCTTCGTACTCCCCAAAGAAGCTGTAGTTCTCCGCCCTCATGAAGCAGCCGTCTAGGAAAATGCGGCCGCTATTGTAAGGGTAGCATTGGGGGAGCACAGTGCGCGCCTCGGCATAGCACAACACGCAGTCCAGGAGCGAGAGATCGCCGTAGCATTGCGCCATGCCGTAGTTGGTGTCGGGTCCGGTACCAACCACGGCCTTTCCGAAGCCGGATATTCGCATCTGGTCACTGATTTCCTCCATCACGGCGACAAAGTTCTGGACGAAGATCGTGCTGTTGTGTTCCAGGACCTTCCCGCAGGAGAACTCAACAATCTGCGCTCTTGGATCCGCCCAGACTGGTTGCAGTAACATCAGAAAGTTGAGGAGCAGTATTGAACGAAAAAGAAACAACGGAATATCCATTCCTTTACTCATCGTCATCTGCATTAGAACAAATCGAAAACAAAGAAACTTCCAATCAAATATTCCATGTCTTTTGCAATTATCATTGAAAAATGGTCAAATATTGCTTTGATAGCGTTCAAATTTAGGTACCGGCTCTGAAAGTGGTTTGAGTTTCTAAGATCCAAAGTCAAGAGAAAGGAAGCATTAAACAGCAAAAGATCATGATCTTTTGGTTGATATCAATCGAAATCCAACGGCAAAAACAACCGTTTAAAAGAAAAAGGTTACTTCTGATCGAAAGAGAGCTTTTTTTCCAATAACGAAACGACACTAGCATGACTGATAACCACCTAAGACTCACAATTAGGTGAGGAAATAAAGATGTTTTGTTTGCCTTGTCACACCACTTTTTTTTATTATTTATTTTATTTTTGTTAGCATCTCAATCAAGTTCTTTGGGATCGAGGCAAAGCTCAACCCAAACAATCGGAGGCCCGCCACGGGCCCTGAATCAATGCGCGTGTGGACCCACCTTAAAATTTCTCGAATATTTTATTTAAAATTTTTTGAAATAAGTGAGTGTAAAGATTTATGCTTTTATTTTTATTTTTTTATTATTATTTTTATGAAAACATGCTTTTATTACTCACACTATAAAATTTTAAAATTTTTAGGGAGAATGAAATTTTAACACGAGCACAAATTTAATTAGGTGACTTAAAATTTCTCGAATTCTTTTATCAAAAATTTTCTAAATAATCAGCGAGTATAAAGATCTAACCTTTTTTTTAATTTGCACACTATTAAGTCTATAAGTTTTAGGTAGAATTATTTTATATGCAAAAAATCAATTATCAAAAAGGAAGAAAGGGGATAGAATTTTAAGACGAGCACAAAATCAACGAGGTGATTTAAAATTTCTCCAATACTTTATTAAAAAAATTTCGAAATAATAACCGAGTCTAAAGATTAATGCTTTTATATGTTTACACACTATATTTATAATTTTAGGCAGAACTGTTTATATGCAAAAAAAAATGATAAAAAGGATAGAATTTTAAGAAAGCACAAACTTAAAATGGAGAATTATGTGACACATATCTAATTACTCATTTATTATTATTATTATCGTTCTAGAAACGAGGCGTGGGCGTTGAATTTTCAATTATTGATGCTTCACCAGCACGAAATACTGTACTTATGACGACTACAATTAAGTGGGAAGCTTAAAAAAAAGCAAAAAAAAAAAACACTATACCAAACCCACCATCTAATGGCCCATAATTCTTGACTAAATATAGGAGAAATGGAATTTGACATGTGAAAACTGAGAAAATTGCATTTCTGGGAAATTCTTAATTCTAGCTAGGTTTGAACTGAGACAGGGACCTGGTTTTTCTGCTTTCTTCTTGAAAGCTTCTAGATGAATGACCTTTTGTTCATATCTTCTTTAAAGGGAGACCAATTCTTCTTCTTTTTTTTTTCCCTTTCAAAATCATCTTTCCTTTCATAGATTGAGAATCACAGAAAAATACTGATAATTGGATACAGAATACTGGGCAAGGATAAAGTTCTTCTCTTTCTGAGTTTTTAAACCAAATATCTGTAAATAACAATCAAATTCTGCAAATTCAATACCGTATATTAAGATTAGAAAAAGTTTAAGCTTTATGGATTAGAAATTCAAATCTGCAGCGTATTAGAATTATAATTGAAAAGATGAAGAGATTGGATTAGAAATATCATGTACCTGTTGGTTTTGCAAAATGGGATTGAGAGAGTTGAATGGGATGATCAAACCTTTTTTGGCTTCTGTTCTGCCAATGAAAACAAAAGCTGCTCAAAACTTTATATTAAAGCTTGGAAGATGTCTGTCAAAAAGCTGGTTTTTTTCCTTTTTTTTTTTTTTTTCTGTTTCTAGAAGTCAGATTGGGTGTGGCAGTAGATTTTCCACAGGCTTCAACCTCAAGCATCTTTTTCACCGCTAAACACGGTTTTGAATTTTTTAAAAAAAACAAAAGAAAGTCAACATCACTAATTACAAGTTACAACCGTACATCGAGAGCAGTTGGCACTTTGTTTAGAAATATGGTTCTAATTGTATAATATAAAACTTTTATATTATAGTATAAAGTTAAATAAGTTATAATATAAAATTTTTATACGTAATAATATAAAGTTATAAAATTTTTATATTTTATAATAAAAATCATTTTAACTTATAATTTTAATTTTGTTATCAAACGTATTTATTAACTTAAAATATTTAAGAAAGATATCATAAAAAAACCCAGTGGATTGAATTTTGTAATACTTAAAGAAGTCTTACATTTACTGTCATGTGTTTATATAAAATTACTTGTTAGACAATTATGCCTTCTTGATTAACAAGTATTTCAATAAAAAAACCGTAGAGTTTAATTGACATGAATCATAAAACTTAAGAATATATTTTGTATTTTCAATATATTATGTGACACTTTTTATAAATATTTTTCTTGTGGCACAAATCAATTCTAAGTCTAAAATTTGTGGTACTGTAAAGACCTCCGTTAACTTTACCTGCCAATAAAACTACCTTTTTTATTTTTATTTTTTTTTTGGGTTTTATTTTGCTTTCGTCCATTCTCTGGGGTACTTTTTGTGCCAATCCGAAGAAACAAATATTCTATAATCACATGTGTAGCGTTTATTTTACCAGAAATAAGTTGTTGTTGTTTTTTTTTTTTTTTTTTTTTGGTGTGGCAGGAAAACGGCAACAACATGTTCCATGTGAACGGAATTGCGTGTGTTAATTATCAAAATGAATGCAATATTGCTTACGATATGATTGCTATTTTGAAAAGTTCAAGTAAGAGCACGTTTAAAAGCAACAGTTGGAATGATTTTGTTAACGGGAGATCTTTATGCTAAATCATAATTTTCTTTTATACTGCAACGTATAATAACTTTACGTATAATAATTTTATACTATAACAATTAAAAAAAATTTTCTTTACGATATTTGCCAAACACTCTGTAAATATTTAATAGGGAGTGAAGAAAATAGAAACAATATAGAAAGTTTAAATGTTGTTTCATAAGCTTTTTAAATCAAATCCAACTGAATTTGAATCACTATATTTTAACATACGTCCGTCCCTTCTAACTTTTAGAAAAAAGGAAGACTGAAGACATATTTAAAGAGTGACCTATTCTTATTCAACAACCAATTTTAGGTGTCATTGAATATATGTAGACGACTAAAATATGGATAAGTTCTAAAATCATGAATTTTTATATAATTGTGTTTATTTTCCAAAAAAATATTGCAGTTTTTTTCTGTCACCATCATCATCTCATTAATTAAACCAAGTTGGCCTCCAAAACATAAACAAATGGAACAAGTTGATGTTTCAACATTTAGAAGAAAAGCCTAAGAAAGGGCAGCATTATTTTTTTCCTCAAAAGTCAGTAGTTTAATATTTTAATATGCTAGAAGCTTCTCTCTCTTTTTTCCCTTGGTTTTTCTTTTGCCAAATTCTTTATGAAAATTTAAGTAAATCTATATATATATTTTTTTGCCGATATATCTTTTCTCATCTGAGTATATCATTCCACGAAACTTGTATAATCGAAACAACAAATTTCCAACCAAAAAATTGTCACTTAAATATATGTGATCTATGTTGGTTTATTTGGCATATAAATAATATTTTAAAACCCTTTTTATCGTAAAACCCTATTGCTTATAAAATTATAGACCTCATTTTAATATATGGTATATTTTTTAATTAAAATCTACTGTTTTATAAATGACGGGTTATAACCGCAGTTAAATAAGATTGCACATAATATTTGGCTCCGCTCATAATATTTAGCTCCTATTCCAAAGAAGTTGAGAAGCTATCTGCAGATTTAAAAGCAACGCGTTGCTTGAAAATGGTATATCTGCCTCCAGCATTTGCCCAGTGCCGATTAAATCTGTAAACTTTCCGCAATCTTCCTGTTGCATTTCGTGGGTTATTATGACTTTCAAGTCGTCTTTATTTCCTTTAAAAAATAGAAATAGATGAATAATTCTATTTCTGTGACACAAGTCAACAGTCAGTTGCTTGGCTTTGTTTAGCCATTTTTTGCATTGGCCCGTTCATGTGACCAAAATCTGTTCAAAATCTTCTCTCTCTTTTTATCCTTTAATCTATACGTTTTTGCCTTTTTAAATTGCAATACAACCAAAAGGGGCTAGCGAATTTTCAACCGTAGTTGTTAAGTCAAGCGCATGCATTGAAAATAAGTACAAGCCTCCACTGCAAAACTTGATTTAATACAATTTAATAGAAACAAAATTTCGAGGAAATTAAAGAAATGTTGCTGTGTTTTTTTTTTTTTTTGGTGCAGGCTTCCAAGAAGTGCATTATAAAAAATCTTGGCAATATTTTTCAGTCTGTGTGTTAGGCAGGTAGGGAGAATATAATGCTTGCTTCCAGCTAGCGAGGTCTATAATTATCAATCAGAGGGCTGAGGGCTTTTAGAACTTTACCATTGCATGTCAAATTATCCCAGAATTTTTACTTTTGACAATGAACCTTCTAATCTTGTCAAATCGTTGCAATAAGATCCAAATTTATAGTGTCATTAGAATTGGTCATAGGAAAAAAGTAAAAAAAAAAAAACATAGACTAATTGCAAAAATTAAAAATTTAAGGGCAATTTGTGAAAGGATTAAGGGAGTAGAGTGTTAAAAACATTAAAAAAATATGAGGTGTATGTTGGAAAAAACAATGTGAGGTGCGCAGCAGGAATTTTAAAAATTTTATCATCAGAGTATTTTTTTCAAAACACAAGTTTGACATGCTTTACGTATAAATTAAACAGATCTTACTAACCTTTGTGTATCGAAGAACCTCCGCAACCTGTGAAGAGAAGTAACGTTTCAGAAGAGCCTCAACAAACTGGTCTTCTTTGCTATTCTCTATCCACAACCGGAGTGAGTGTGGGCTCACACGTACAGCTCTTCCACCGGTGACTCTCATTCCAACCAATCGAGAGAACCTAAAGCTAGTATTCGTGATTTGTAAACAAAAGCTCTCAGGGAGTTTTCAGATGCTCACCAGAAGAGTATCACTCTTAATCTCTCAATTGATCTGAGTAACGCATGAGACTTATTCCCTTTATATAGCGATTGGTCCTGGGGTCAGTCCTTATCAGATTACGTGTCAAAAACTTAAAACAGAATCAAGTTCGGATCAATATCTGATAAGATCCGCGTGAAAATGCGTAATCTTATCTCTCGCTGATCGGCAGGCCGAACTGCCGCGTAAATATCTCTGCGAATCTTTTATTTTCAACCCAAGATTCTATAGGATAAGTCTCAGTTTTGATTCAAATAACTCAATAGAGAAGTTATCTGATCAAAACAAACTTTATCAAGATAATCTCTAAGAAAATAAATCAATTCACAATAATTCTACAAGTTTATCTTGATTTAATTTATCCAATTAAATCAACCGATAAACAGACAAGAATTATCCGATCTCAATAATTCAACAAGTTTATCTCAAATTAATTTTATTACAAAATTAATTCAACCAATAAACAGGCATGAATTATTTGATTTTTTCAAATTTTAAACCAATCTGATAAATCCGACATAAGTCATCAATTATTGAAAAAACACACCGTATCGTTACAGGATTTTGTGAGCTAGCAAAGGGGACCAAAATGGACCTATAAAGTTCAAGCTCACGATAATTATGAAACCCAATATCCTAGATATTCATTTTATAATTATCAACTCCAACGCTACTCCACTAAAAGCTTGGAGCTGCACTCTCGAACTTTAAAGAATTACGAAGCCCGTATAGTTAAGTCTCTACTACATATCAAAGTGTATCGTATCCCCATATGATAATCCATAATCGGCTTAAGGACAAGTTCTGTCTTACCTTCTCGATTATTTTTATCTTACGTTCCATTGTCTCACCATTAGAAAACTTACCATCCAAAGATAGTATACCATTCGGTTATACCTATGTATCCAAATGGTTGAGTGCTTCAGTTTTCTAATTACAGGATAACGCATATAAGAGGATATCATTACTCCTAAAAAGGAGCCATGGATTCCATATTTATGAATAACAAGTCTACCTCATCAAGAGTCATGCCTCCAATGTACCGACATGCATACCACTATTGAGATGTGGGAGTCACCCTTTGGTACATCAAAAGACACAAGTCGAGACAACGGGCCCACTATCCATCTCAGGATTAAGATACAATACAAATGATCGTCTAAAGTGAATTGATGTGCCAAGACAGAATTATTAATCCAAATCAATTCACTTTGTGTTCCGATCCAACACATCGTCACCTATGACAACGTGCCAATGTTTCTATTCACGGAGTCCAACTCCGATGGTCAAGACAAACCATCTCCCAATAGGGATATAAACAACATAACAATCTTTGCATAAATAAAGTGCCCAACTTTATTCCTTCGATTGCGGATCATACGTTTTAGACCGTCACCTTAAGAATCGTGTCTTCCGCATAATCAGTCCATCATATGCCCAATTCTTAAAGGTTTAGACCGACAGTCTCAAACTACTGTTTGCTTAACATACATTCAACAAATATGAACGTAAAGAGGACAAGATTTGGTATATATAAATGAATAAATTCTTCATTGATAAAAATGTCTCAAAAAACGTATTACATTTTTACTCCTTAGGGCATACATATCTAACAACTCCCACTTGCACTAAGTGAGTAAATACAGCAAATCTAGCATCCCCATAGCTTCCACATGTTTCTTGAAGACTCTCCCTGTAAGTATCTTTGTAAATGGATCAGCTAAATTGTCCTTTGACGCGATCTTGCACACCGTGACATGCTCGCTCTCAACGAAGTCCTTTATCACATGATACTTTCGATCAATGTGCTTACTCTTCTTGTGAAATCTTGGTTTCTTAGCATTAGCTACCGCCGCACTGTTATCACAGTACAGTGATACCGCCATATCCATACCAGGAGCTACCTCAAGATCTCCAAGGAATTTGCGGAGCCACACTGCTTCTTTCGAAGCATCACTAGCTGCCACATACTTAGCCTCCATCGTTGAAACCGAAGTGCAATCTTGCTTCGCACTTCTCCAATTGATGACACCCCCACCCAGAGTAAACACAAACCCCAAAGTTGATTTCCTGGAATCTAGACAGGATTGAAAATCTAAATCAATATATCCTAGAAGAGTTAGGTCCCCACCCGAATATACAAGCATATACCCTCGAGTCCTTCTCAGGTACTTGAAAATATGCTTTACCGCAACCCAGTGGTTTGGTCCTAGATCTGCCTAAAATCGACTTACAATCCCGACCATATAACTTATATCCGATAGTGTGCAAAGTATGACATACATGAGACTACCCACTACCGAAGCATAAGGCACCTTCTTCATGTATTCTCTTTCTTCATAAGACTTTGGGGAGTCTTTCTTAGAAAGAGTAATTCCAGACCTAAATGGTTGCCCACCTTTCTTAGAATCCTGCATTGCAAATCTCCTGAGAATTTTATCTACGTAGCCAGCCTGAGACAAAGCTATCATTTTGTTCTTCCTATCTCGAAAGATCTGGATACCGAGAACAAAATTAGCCTCACCTAAGTCCTTCATGTCAAACTGCTTGGTCAACCATAATTTGACCAATGACAACGCCCCAACGTCATTACCAATTAGCAGAATGTCATCCACATAGAGTATTAGAAAAACCACATTCTCATCCTTAATGTGTTTGTAAATACATGGTTCATCCACATTTTGTGAGAACCTATAAGTCTTGATCACCTGATCAAATCTTATGTTCCAAGAACGAGAAGCCTGCTTAAATCTATAAAATGACTTTAGCAGCTTACAAACCTTACCCTCTTGACCCGTGACCTTGAACCCGTCTGGTTGTTCCATATAAATGGACTCATCAAGATAGCCATTTAGAAAAGCCGTCTTGACATCCATCTACCAAATCTTATAGTCGAGAGCGACAGCTATAGATAAGAGAATCCGGATGGACTTAAGCATGGCTACAGGCAAAAAAGTTTCCTCATAATCGATTTCTTCCTTTTGTGTATAACCCTTAGCTACCAGTCTAGCCTTAAAGGTTTCGACCTTTCCATCCACTCCTCTTTTCCTCTTGTAGATCCACTTACACCCTATGGGTTTTACCCCTTCGGGAAGATTCACAAGCTCCCAGACCTGATTAGTCTCTATAGACTTTATCTCTATGTTCATGGCCTCTGTCTAGAGTTTTGAATCAACATCCTCTATAGCTTCTGTGTAAGTATAAGGATCCCTGTCATGTTCATCCGGTTCAGCCAAGAAGACCTCCCCATTGAACATATACCTTTCAGGCTGACGCCCGATCCTCCCACTATGCCAAAGCCCCTAAGATTGTTGTTCAAGTTTGTTTGGTTTTTCTACACTGATCGGAACGGTTTCATTCAGAACCTTCAAAGTGATCTGATCACTCCTTAACTCCTCAAGCACTACTTTGCTTCGAGGTTTAAAGTCGTCCATGTAACTCTCCTCAAGGAAAGTTGCATTAGCAGAAACCACGACTTTATTTTCTTTTGAGTTGTAAAAATAACCCCCTTTAGTCCCTTTTGGATATCCTGCAAACACGTAAACTTCCAAATGTGCTTTCAACTTATTCGGATCCTTAAACAGAACATGAGCTGGACATCCCCGAATGCAAATATGGTTTAAGGATGTCTTCCTTCTTGTCCACAACTCGTGAGGAGTTTTAGGGACCGATTTTGAAGGCACATTGTTTAAAAGATAACATGCAGTTTGTAGTGCATATCCCCAAAAGGATAAAGGTAATGATGAATAACTCATCATGGACCTGACCATGTCCAACAAAGTCCTATTTCTTCTCTCCGCTACGCCATTCTGCTGCGGAGTGCCCGGCGCAGTCAAATGGGATAAAATCTTATTCTCTAACAAGTAACCTAAGAACTCATCAGAATGGTATTCTCTACCTCGATCGAATTGAAGTGCCTTTATGGGTCTACCCAATTGCTTTTCCACTTCAGCCCGAAACTCCCTGAACTTATCAAAAGTTTCGCTTTTGTGGTGCATCAGGCACACATACCCATATCTTGAGTAATCTTTAATAAAAGTGACGAAGTACTCATACCCTCCTCGTGCCTGGATGTTCATCGGTCCGCAAACATCACTATGCACAAGTTCTAGAACCACTTCGGCCCTATTGCCCTTAGACCCGTATGGTCTTTTAGTCATTTTACCCTCCAAACAAGATTCACATTGAGGTATAGATTCTACCTTTAAGTGACTTAAAGGTCCATCCCTTACTAACCTTTGAATCCTATTCAGGTTAATGTGACCAAGGCGCAAATGCCAAAGATAAGTCTTATTAGAGTGAGAAGTTTTAAGTCTTTTAGAGTTATTGTCATTCATCTCAGCATTAAGCAATAAGTCCATCTTAGGTTTGATAAAATATAGATTATTTTACATCCATCCAAAATAGATAAAAGATTTATTTTTACGAATCACCACTTTTTCATTAAAAGATACCACGTATGAGTCTTTAAATAAACAAGATACAGAAATTAAATTCCTTTTAAATTTAGGAACATAAAAACAATCTTGCAAAAATAAATTCTTATATTTGTCAAAGTAAAGATGGACATCTCCCACAGCTTCCACTGAGACCAAGGATCCATCGCCCATCCGAAGTGTGAAGTCTTCATGTAGCAGACTTCTCGTTTCTTTGAACCCCTGCAGAGAAACACAAACATGATTAGTTGCACCAGAATCTATGACCCAAATGTCAGTGGATTCCTCAACCAAACAAGTTTCTAAATACAGAAGATTACACCTACCTCCTTTGGAAAGGAAGTCATTGCAATGCTTCTTAATATGCCCGACCTTTCCACAAAAGAAGCACTTAAGCTTCTTTGGGTTCTTCTTCTTGCTCTTGGTGTTAGCAGGAACAAAAGACTTCCTATTCTTGGCCCATTACTTCTTTCCATTCCTAGAGTTAGGGTTGGAACCAGAATCAGCTACCATATTGGCCTCTCCACCCGCAGGAGACTCCCTAATCAGCAGTTCAAACTCCTGCAACTGTTTCATCAGTTCTATCAAGGTCATATCTCGTCTATTGCTCAAATTAAATGTAGCTTTAAACGGAATAAATTCCTTAGACAGAGTCTCAACGACCATAGTCATCTGAGTTTCAGCATCGATGTCAGCTCCATTCGTTTAAGCCTCAGCGAGGTAACCCATGACCAACATCATATGCTCCTTTACAGATGTCCTCGACCTCTGTCTACAGTTTAAGAGTTTTCGAAGCGCCCCTTGCCGCTTTGTTATGGCCTGGCCTCCAAACATATCCTCAAGATTATCCAAGATCTGCTTCGCAGTTTCATAATCTTGATGTTGAGCCTGCAGCATATTATTCATGCTGGCCATAACATAGCAGCGGGCCTGATCATTAGCATCTTTCCAGCGGTCATATGCTTGGAATTGCTCATTAGATGAGTCTCCCGTAGGCTCGGGAGGACAAATGGTTGTCAGAACATATTTCAGTTTCTCAAAGGATAGGACGATATCCAGGTTCCGTTTCCAATCATTGTAATTCTCACCAGTTAACAGGTTTTTGTCAAGTATCGATGATAAAGCGTTTTTGGACATTTTTAATCTATAATAAAGAATCATATACCAAACATAAGCAAACATATCATAATAATTTAGTAAGATAACACAATCATGTAAAATCATACAAATGTGTTTATGTGTCAAAACCTTAAAAATATCACAACCTTATAACGATAATTCCCAACTCAGAATTCAACAAACTCCTAGGGGAGTCATGCCAAATTCAATTAGGAACACGGACTTCCTGATTAATATATGCCATCCAGGACCCGTATGATCCAGCATATATTAATAATCATTTCTTTGGCCATTAATTTTATTAACAGAGCTCCTAGGGGAGGTTAATAATAAAATTAAAGTGAGTGTATAACCATCATTCCAATAGTTTATCCATGGTTTATAATCACTACCTAGGGGTGTGCAACCATAAATCATGCTAGAATACCTTATCCTCTCAGAGATCTAATCTGGTACATGATAGAAATCTCTTCCTATGAGTTGGGACCACCATGTTCTTCCTATGGACCAACAATGGAGGCCTTAAGTTCTCTCTTCAAAAACCTTCTCCCACTCAATCTTTTGAAATCAATGTTTTATTTTAAAATTATTGTGACACCCGTTATTCTCCTAACGGGTATTGAGGTAATTAAATTAATTTTTAATGTATAAAAAAAATTGCTTCATTTAAATTTATTTTATAATATTTATTTTTATCTATTTTTAAATTTTCTAAAATTCTCCTATATTTATTTAGTATGATTACTAAAAAGCCTTAGAACTTCTAATAAATCTCAAAAATGTCATATTGGCATTATGTGTGTTAAAGTCTTTAGATGAGACATAAGGATATCTTTTCCAACTACTCTTGACCCTCATTTTCTTTATTTCCTCCGTGACATGCTTTAACATGTCTCCTCTATAATTGTTTCTATCACTTCTCTTCAAAGATTTCATCTTTTCTTCCACGGTTCCCACACTCTTCTTCTCATTTCTTTGCTGAAGCAAAATACTTAGAGAACTTCTTCAAGGCAGCCATAAAAATCAGCCACCATCACCTCCATTTGAGCAAGAATTTCAGTCATACCGAAGTAAATGAACCTGTTTTGAAGCCATTTCAAGCTTCCAACTAACCATAATCCGAGGTTAGAATCTTATGAACAAATTTAGTCTTTCATTTATAAATTTTCTTTTATACTAAAGGATTATTCAAATTTGCGTTCTTAAACCTAAGTATATGTTTGTTGCTATTTTGGAGCATATGTATGAAGTCTAAGTGTATATGCCCTAGACAGAAAATTTATATTGTTAAACTTTATAATACCTCTATGGGCAGTGGTTATTTCTTGAAATTCTAAGATTAAATTAAAATAAATTTTATGAATGTAGTTGTATGTTGTGCTTTAGTTTTAATTGTCCTTATGCACGCCTTAGGATCAAGGGAGTATGGAGCTAACGTTAATTGATTCCAGGATTAAGAGACTGTTGATAAGCTTGAAAGGTAGGGATTCTATTACTCATCTTTTGTGAGGTTTTTATAGAATTAAAATTGATTGTTTTGCCGCAATATATATATATATATCTATGTTGAACTGATATTATATGAGTATCACATATGAAACTATGACATGGACTCGTCTTGTATTGTACGGCGAGGAACATAATGAATTGACACATGTTATAAATTGAGAAGCATGGTTAGGAAAACTAACTCTATTGATAATGATTTAATATAGAGAAATTGTGAGACATGAAAAGGGCGACGGTTACGTCCTTGGGCATGAATACCCTAAAAGGTAAAATAGGGGGAAGGTGATGACGCTTCCTTGGGTTGAAAGTCCCAGAACACACTGTACAGGAATTGATTTGGTGAGGACTCGGGGCTTGATGTCCCCTCACCGGAACACCCTTGGAATGTTTATAGGGTGATCAAGTGCGCCCATTTGGGTTTCGATGAGTTGAGTGATACTCAATTTAACATGGATACCTAGGAACAATGATGATTGGTAATATTTGTATAAATGTGTAATTATGACACTTGGTAATGATTAACTACGGTATCCATAAGATGTGATCATAATAAACCTCATAATCTGGAATATGATGTAACTTACTAACCATGCAGATTTTAATGTGGTAATGATAGAGGTGAGTAATGGCTTTCTCTACTGAGCATAGTGTTGCTCATACCCTTATGTTTATATCTTTTCAGGACTCACTAAGTGTGAGGTGGCTACGAGAAATATAGTTGAGGAAGTGATGTAGCTATATTACATTGGGACTGCTTCAATTGTTGAGAATGTTCTTCATGATAATGTAAGCATCAATTGTTACTTTCTGTGACTGTATTATAATGTGTTGAGGGTTAAAATGATGATGACAACAGTTTATATTATTAAATTTAAGGTGCTACATTAAAACTGTGGTTTATTTATCGTTTATATTTTTATTTTTGAGTTGAGAGTTTTCATTTAAGTCCCGGGAAAATTTTAATCTTTAAGGTTTTACTTTTATTATTTATTTTTATTTTATCTCATTAAAAACTGTTAACCCCCATATAGGGGCGTTACAGAATTTTTGGTATCAGAGCCTAGGTTCGGTTAACCTAGGGAGTGTAGCACCACTTTAAAAAATATATTTTTGAGATGGTTTTGAAGCTGAATTTTCAGTGTCATCATCAAAATGAACCTTCACATTGATTTATACAGTCTAGAAGGATGTAACATGGAAAGGCCATAGAATGAAAATATCAATAGTTATATGAGTACAATAATTATATAGAAGGAAAGTATTAATAGTTATAAGGGAATGATAATTATATGGAATGAGTTTATAAGTAGAATGCTTATGAGAGATTCGTATAATATTTGGATCTATAAGCATATCTAATTCGTATAAACGATGAGAAATTCGTATAGATACGAGGATTTAAAAGCCTTTTGTCTCGTGAAAAACAATAAGAAATATAAGGTTTGATTTATTGATTTTAAAGTTTGACATAGATATGCCAAATTTTTCGTAATTGATTCAAACCTAAGTAATGATTATGTGTGGATTCGATGGAGCACATAAGTGTCAATGTCTTTTCTTAAAAGTTCTATATATTTGAGGAATATGATATAAGTTGGGAATCATGGTATTGAATCTTGAGAGAGATAAATGTTAGACTTTTGGTCTGTTGAGACTGTGTAAAGTCTAGAATGCATGAATCTCAAAATTGGAATATTTCGTTACGTACATTGTATTTAAGTGTATCAGTGAATCTTTTGGTTACCTAAGGTTTTGTTATATGAGGGAATTATATATTGTATGAGTAGAATTGTGGGGATTGTAGATGTTCTTAAATAGTAACATCAAGTGTCTTTGTTCGTTGATATGGTCTACGTTGAAAGACGTAAATCGTATTGATTTCAAGGTTAGTCGCATTCTAAACCCTTGGTAGTAATGATGATGAATCCATTGATAGATGTTGAGTATTAGGAATAACATATGGGTGTATGCATTGTTCAATAAGGTTTTGATTAAAACAAAATTATTTGAGTTGCTGGAAGATTATGTTGTTATGAAATGATTTTAAATATCATTCAGGAAGATCCTTGTTGTCGTTAAATTAGATTTGTTGTTTATAGTTAACTTTATCTATAGTGGACTTTGAATTGGGTTTAAGATTTATACAAATTGGTTTTCAATTTTATGTTTGTTATTTAACTCGTTCCAAATGTGTTAAGGCCCGAAACAACCTGACCATTTTCAACTTAGAACATTTGGGCCTAGTTCAAATCTTAAATCAGTTTGATTCACACTGTCTCTCCCACGTGGTCTCTATACGTGTCATATACAGTGGTTTAATTAATGTTTACAAATACGTTTACTGTGTATAGGAGCTTATTTCTCCGAGTTCACTTTTTCTCTCTTAATTTGTTATTTTCTCTCTAAATCGCAAATCCTCTTCTTTTTCATTAAAAATTCTTCTTTTCCTCTAAAAGAAGAAGGAATTCTAGGATTCTGCAATTTACTATCTTAATTTTTCCTTTCTATTTACTCTTCTTTCATCTCATCATGGACCCAAAGTACCAACACCTGAGAAAGTATTTCCCATCACTCTCCCAAAAGATTCTCAGAAAGAAATACAAGGCTAGAATTACTCGGTTGTGGATTCTTATGCGTTTTGGTATCCCTTGTGATGTGAGAATGTTGATAGAGGGGAAAATCCGTCCGAGTGACTTTAGTCAAGATGTCGGTTTACCAGGAACAGGTACCAGTCGTAGTGCAATGAAAAGAAGAGCTCGTGCCATCGTGGTCACTTGTAACAAATGTGGAAGACAAAATTGTAACGGTAAATGTACTTCACCTGGTTATATGTCTACGAATAGAGAGGATAAAATAAGGTTTTGTAGGGATGGACTTTCAAAGGAGAACTTGGATAGCATCCATCCTCCTCTCCACGGTCACCCTAGTGGATATGTTCAAGGAGCTATTTTTAAACTCTGGCCTAAATTTTATACAGAAAGACAACGCCTCAGGAATATGGTATTTCTAGATCCTGTTTGCCAAGCCATAAGAAAACTGGATGGGGAATAAGTCATCGCTCTATAAAGGTTATTTAGTCTTTGCTTATTTGAAGCAGTTTTAGCTGATGTTCAACAGTTTGTGTTTTTCTTTTACTCAAAATATTTGCTTTTGTGTTTGAAATAATTGTGATTATTAGATTGATACAGTAAGTGTTAATATCTTATTTAATTTATGATTTTCTTAAATATATATATAATAAAATATATTATCTTATCAGACACGTCACATACGGTACAGTAATATGTTTGAATTTTGAAAAGCTTATCTAGATATTTCAAGATTTGTGTCTCAAATTTCAAAAGTTCTACAGTATTTGTCGTTTATATTAAATTTCTAGACTTGGTGTATATTTGTCAAAAAGTCTACAGTTGTGTTATGAGGGTCTTCTGTCGAATTGTTCTCAATTGTCAAAAGTTATACAATTAGAGTCTAATCTTTTTCAAAAAGTGAATCAGATTTTCTATAAACTATCAATCACCTTATCTTACTTTCTTATCCGCACAAGATTTTGTTTAAATCTTTGGATTACTTTTTCATTACCTACTCGTCTATCTCTTTAGCCCTTTTTGTATATTTCTCATCTTTAAAATCTCATATAGAACCCGAAGTCTAAGTGGAGCAGACATTAAACAACCACTTCTATAAACCAAATATGTCTACCTCCCAGTCCACGAAGAAAATAAAGAATGTCTGTGTCTTTTGTGGTTCCAGCCTTGGAAAAGATAAAGCTTATTTAGAAGCTGCAAATCACTTAGGGCAAGTCCTAGCACACAAGAAGATTAACATAATCTATGGGGGTGGTAGTATAAAAATGATGGTAAATATGGCACTAGCAGCTAGGTCTAGCGACGCTACTGATGTAAAAATTTGGCCTCATATTCCAGTTGAAGGAAACCTTTGTAAGGAAGCCATAGGTAAGGGAGAAGGAGTCAGGAGTATCCCTAAAAATTTTAAAGACATAATCTATAATTCTGATGCTTTTATAGCATTACCTGGTGGTCTAGGTACTCTTGAGGAAATATTTATAGTTGCTTGTGGGCAATTGTTGGGCTTTTATTCCAAACCTTTGGGACTGCTGAACGTAAAGGGTTTTTATGACGGTCTTTTGAAATTTCTAGATTACGCTGTGGAAGAAAACATCACTACAGAATCGGAGAGACAAATCTTTGTCACTGCTTCAACAGCTGAGGAATTGATAGATAAAATGCAAATCATACATCCAGAATCCGACACTGCAACATCCAAGCTTGAATGGGAAAGGGAAAGCCGGGAGCGGCCAATTGATTTGAATCTCCATCTGTAATCTTTTTGTTTTATCTTTGGCATGTAGGCATGTGTGTCCGTATTTCGTGTGTTACGAATAACCGTTTGCCTTGTATTCTGTGTTTCTTGTGGTACGTCGTTGTTCAATCTTTTAGATTCATTGAGCCTAATGCCGGGATGGCTGGATACGGAGTACTTGATGCTCTCGAAACGCATCCTTCTTAAGGTCCGATCTTTTGTTTATCGATGTTTTTGTATCCTCTAAGCATGCATGATATGGATAGCTGGTATACGGAGTGCCTTGTACTCTCGAAACGTATCCGTATTATGTTTGTAATGTGTAATATTCTGTTAATATTATGTGGAAGTACCAAAGTCAGTTATGGGGATATTCCATATGAAATATGAGTATATTATTTGGATTGAATGTTTGTGTCATGAGGATAGCTGTTTAATGAAAAATATGTCGGGTATGTTTGCAACCAGAGATTTCGTTTAATATCTCTATGAATAAGTTTAATGTATGGTTTTGAATATAAGTGTTTGTGATATATGTTTTATGATTATGTTTTAGTTTATTAGTTGAGGTATGAAATCAAATATATTTGACTTTTCCTTACTCAAAAAGGAAAAGGAACCTAAAGATGAAGTATATAAAATTTCTCTGGCAATCTCCTTAAATGTGATTGTAAATCACAGTCCATGGACAATGAAGGACTGGAATCATGATATGGTCAATATGTAGGCCTGATTAGATTCTTAGACTATTATACGGTGTTATAAGTTGAAACTTGTCAGAAATACTCTCATTGAGGGATTTAGGAGTAAGATTTATTATGCAAGTAAATAAGTGGAGATACGATAACTTAAATTTGGAGGACAAACAACATTAACGGTTTAGACTCAGAATTAGAATCATAGTGGAATCATAATTTTTACTAGTATTGCTAGAATTGAAATTTCGAGGACGAAATTTCTTTAAGGGGGGTAGAGCTGTGACACCCGTTATTCTCCTAACGGGTATTGAGGTAATTAAATTAATTTTTAATGTATAAAAAAAATTGCTTCATTTAAATTTATTTTATAATATTTATTTTTATCTATTTTTAAATTTTCTAAAATTCTCCTATATTTATTTAGTATGATTACTAAAAAGCCTTAGAACTTCTAATAAATCTCAAAAATGTCATATTGGCATTATGTGTGTTAAAGTCTTTAGATGAGACATAAGGATATCTTTTCCAACTACTCTTGACCCTCATTTTCTTTATTTCCTCCGTGACATGCTTTAACATGTCTCCTCTATAATTGTTTCTATCACTTCTCTTCAAAGATTTCATCTTTTCTTCCACGGTTCCCACACTCTTCTTCTCATTTCTTTGCTGAAGCAAAATACTTAGAGAACTTCTTCAAGGCAGCCATAAAAATCAGCCACCATCACCTCCATTTGAGCAAGAATTTCAGTCATACCGAAGTAAATGAACCTGTTTTGAAGCCATTTCAAGCTTCCAACTAACCATAATCCGAGGTTAGAATCTTATGAACAAATTTAGTCTTTCATTTATAAATTTTCTTTTATACTAAAGGATTATTCAAATTTGCGTTCTTAAACCTAAGTATATGTTTGTTGCTATTTTGGAGCATATGTATGAAGTCTAAGTGTATATGCCCTAGACAGAAAATTTATATTGTTAAACTTTATAATACCTCTATGGGCAGTGGTTATTTCTTGAAATTCTAAGATTAAATTAAAATAAATTTTATGAATGTAGTTGTATGTTGTGCTTTAGTTTTAATTGTCCTTATGCACGCCTTAGGATCAAGGGAGTATGGAGCTAACGTTAATTGATTCCAGGATTAAGAGACTGTTGATAAGCTTGAAAGGTAGGGATTCTATTACTCATCTTTTGTGAGGTTTTTATAGAATTAAAATTGATTGTTTTGCCGCAATATATATATATATATCTATGTTGAACTGATATTATATGAGTATCACATATGAAACTATGACATGGACTCGTCTTGTATTGTACGGCGAGGAACATAATGAATTGACACATGTTATAAATTGAGAAGCATGGTTAGGAAAACTAACTCTATTGATAATGATTTAATATAGAGAAATTGTGAGACATGAAAAGGGCGACGGTTACGTCCTTGGGCATGAATACCCTAAAAGGTAAAATAGGGGGAAGGTGATGACGCTTCCTTGGGTTGAAAGTCCCAGAACACACTGTACAGGAATTGATTTGGTGAGGACTCGGGGCTTGATGTCCCCTCACCGGAACACCCTTGGAATGTTTATAGGGTGATCAAGTGCGCCCATTTGGGTTTCGATGAGTTGAGTGATACTCAATTTAACATGGATACCTAGGAACAATGATGATTGGTAATATTTGTATAAATGTGTAATTATGACACTTGGTAATGATTAACTACGGTATCCATAAGATGTGATCATAATAAACCTCATAATCTGGAATATGATGTAACTTACTAACCATGCAGATTTTAATGTGGTAATGATAGAGGTGAGTAATGGCTTTCTCTACTGAGCATAGTGTTGCTCATACCCTTATGTTTATATCTTTTCAGGACTCACTAAGTGTGAGGTGGCTACGAGAAATATAGTTGAGGAAGTGATGTAGCTATATTACATTGGGACTGCTTCAATTGTTGAGAATGTTCTTCATGATAATGTAAGCATCAATTGTTACTTTCTGTGACTGTATTATAATGTGTTGAGGGTTAAAATGATGATGACAACAGTTTATATTATTAAATTTAAGGTGCTACATTAAAACTGTGGTTTATTTATCGTTTATATTTTTATTTTTGAGTTGAGAGTTTTCATTTAAGTCCCGGGAAAATTTTAATCTTTAAGGTTTTACTTTTATTATTTATTTTTATTTTATCTCATTAAAAACTGTTAACCCCCATATAGGGGCGTTACAATTATGCATGAACAATTTTAATATGAGCGGCACTTCCTATTCTATATGACATGTTATCAATATACATGGCAAATCATATTATAATGTAGACAAGCAAAGCAATAAAGCAAAGCTACAAGCAAAATAATAATTATCGTAATATTATGGTTCCACCCTAGAGAATATAAAACTAAGATTACAAGAGAATAATCGAGACATATATCGATCCTTCGTCTTTGAATCCTCAAGTTGTATCATTCTTCACGTAATTCCCATCTTCAAGTCTTCAATCCCATATGAATCAAATACTTCATATTTCTGGTCATATCCAAATTTAATGTTTCTCAGAATCATCTTAAAAATAAAATTAAAACTGCACCACAAAAATTGCACATTTTTTGGAAATTTTCTAGCTCTCGGTCGGCAGGCCGATTTGGGTGATCGACCTGCCGGTCATGCTTCATCGGCCTGTCGACCCATGAAAGTTCAGCCTGTCGGTAGAGCCAGCCGATTTTTGCCCCACTGACGGCCTGCCGAACCACACGTCTGGCTTACCGATCTGTGACCATCAGCCTGTCGAACTGTGATGTTCGGCATGTCGATAGAACAAAAATCTTCATTTTAGAAAATACAATTTTAATGCAATTCATCAATTTTATTTTCAACAATTCAAAAACATAAAATTAGAGACTCAGGAAATACCTGGGTGCGCCATCATCTATCTTTTAGATCCGCTTTGCAGTTCCGTCTTCTCTGAATATTTATTTAATTATAAAATTCTCACAAATTTAAAATTAAATAACAATTTTTAGACGAAAATGATAGTCCGCTATCTAATTACATGAAAAACCTAGATACATATTCTAACCTCTAAGGAACCATAACCGGTATAAATTAATTAATTAATAATTAATTAAATAACAATTTAATCAACCATAATTAATCAATGAACATTCACCATATAATCCATGACAACATATAATTATATAGAAACCTAGAGTGTCAACTTTTTATAAAATTAAATTCAAGCATATGAGAGAGTAAGATCACAAATTTATACATATAGTATGATCACAAACTTGTAAATTTATGTAAACACCTATGTCTTTGATACCAATTGTTGGAAAAAATAGTGTGAGGTGCGCAGCGGGAATTTTAAAAATTTTAACATCAAAGTATTTTTTCAAAACACTAGTTTGATATACTATACGTATAAATTAAACAGATCTTACTAACCTTTGTGTATCGAAGAACCTCCGCAACCTGTGAAGAGAAGTAACGTTCCAGAAGAGCTTCAACCAACTGGTCTTATTTGCTATTCTCTATCCACAACTGGAGTGAGTGTGGGCTCACACGTATAGCTCTTCCACCGGTGACTCTCCTTCCAACCAATCGAGAGAACCCAAAGCTAGTGTTCTTGGTTTGTGAACAAAAGCTCTCAGGGAGTTTTCAAATGCTCACCAGAAAAGTATCACTCTTAATCTCTCAATTGATCTGAGTAACTCATGAGACTTACTCTCTTTATATAGCGATTGGTCCCGAAGTCAGTCCTTATTAGATTACGTCTCAAAAACTCAAAACAGAATCAAGTTCGGATCAATATCTGATAAGATCCGCGTGAAAACACGTAATATTATCTCTCGCTGATCGACAGGCCAAACACGTAGATCGGCAGGCCAAACTGCCGCGTAAATATCTCCGCGAATCTTTTATTTTCAACCCGATATTCTATAGGATAAAGTCTCAGTTTTGATTTAAATAACTCAATAGAGAAGTTATCTTATCAAAACAAACTTTATCAAGATAATCTCTAAGAAAATAAATCAATTCACAATAATTCTACAAGTTTATCTTGATTTAATTTATCTAATTAAATCAACCGATAAACAGACAAGAATTATCCGATCCCAATAATTCAACAAGTTTATCTCAAATTAATTTTATTACAAAATTAATTCAACCAATAAACAGACATGAATTATTTGATTCTTTCAAATTTTAAACCAATTTGATAAATCCGACATAAGTCACCAATTATTGAAAAAGCACGCCGTATCGTTACAGGATTTTGTGAGCTAGCAAAGGGGACCAAAATAGACCTATAAAGTTCAAGCTCACGATAATTATGAAACCCAATATCCTAGATATTCATTTCACAATTATCAACTCTAACGCTACTCAACTAAAAGCTTGGAGCTGCACTCTCAAACTTTATAGAATTACGAAGCCCGTATAGCTAAGTCTCCATGACATATCAAAGTGTATCGTATCCCCATATGATAATCCATAATCGGCTTAAGGACAAGTTCTGTCTTACCTTCCTGATTATTTTTATCTTACGTTATATTATCTCACCATTAGAAAACTTGCCATCCAAAGATAGTATACCATTCGGTTACACCTATGTATCCAAATGGTTGAGCGCTTCGGTTTTCTAATTACAGGATAACGCATATAAGAGGATATCATTACTCCTAAAGAAGAGCTATGGATTCTATATCTATGAATAAAAAGTCTACGCCATCAAGAGTCATGCCTCCAACGTACCGGCATGCATACCACTATTGAGATGTGAGAGTCAACCTTTGGTGCATTAAAAGACACAAGTCGAGACAACGGGCCCACTATTTATCTCAAGATTAAGATACAATACAAATGATTGTCTAAAGTGAATCGATTTGCCAAGACAAAATTATTAATCCAAATCAATTCACTCTGTATCCCGATCCAACACATCGTCACCTATGACAACGTGCCAATGTTTTTATTCACGGAGTCCAACTCCGATGATCAAGACAAACCATCTCCCAATAGGGATATAGACAACATAACAATCTTTGCATAAATAAAGCGCCCAACTTTATTCCCTCGATTGCGGATCATACGTTTTAGACCGTCACCTTAAGAATCGTATCTTCCGCATAATCAGTCCATCATATGCCCAATTCTTAAAGGTTTAGACCGACAGTCTCAGACTACTGTTTGCTTAACATACATTCAACAAATATGAACATAAAGAGGACAAGATTTGATATATATAAATGAATAAATTCTTCATTGATAAAAATATCTCCAAAAACGTATTACATTTTTACTCCTTAGGGCATACATATCTAACAGTGTACAACTGCATTTTGATATTTTATAGCCCATTTGGAATAGCAGTTGAACTAACCTTTTGGTTTGAAAACTGTAGCATGTGAAAGCTTTATACTATAGTAATTTTATGCTTTTTATTGTAGAATATTAAAGCCCTATACTATTCATAGTTATAATTAATCGTTCCAACCGTTTTTTCCAAAGGCTTATTAGTCACAATTTTAACAACAGTAGATTCCATTTGACATTAGTTCTAGTAAAACTCTCGACAACTATAGTAAAAAATAAAAAATTGTTATAATATAAAACTCTTATATAATATAGTTTTTAAACTTAAAACTTTAATAAGATGTAAAACTTAAAACTTTCGTTAGGCTGTCAAACCGCGTATTAGTAGTTTAGGCCAAATTGCACTGATTTGACAAGTTTAGAGGATTAATTGTCAGAATAAAAAGCTCGATGGTCGCTTTGCCAAAGTAGAAAAAAGTTGGTTTGTGTGTTTGGGGATCATGCTAAAACCTTAACCCAAACATGATGTTAGATGTATGAACTCTGTATGGGATAAAATACGATGTTACGACGTTATTTCATCATAGTAAAATGTATTTACATATTCATGTCGGCATACAAAACCCCTGCTTATACAATGTTATTACAAAAAGGACACTTACTTTACAAGTAACCTATTTAATGATAATAATAATTAAAAAAAACATACAGCGGGCAAAAAAAAAAGCTGAATATTCTGAATCATCCTATTTTGTTGTCCAGCGTCTATTTAAGTAACTGGGAACACTTTCTAAGATAATTCAGCTCAGAATGCCATCTCAAGAAGAAGCAACAGTAAAAAAAGAAAAAAAAATCCTGAGAAATTGGAGTTCAAGTTTGAATATGCAGTTCTTGCAATCCGATTCTTGTGTGAGAGTTTAGAGTGATGGAGGTAATATACAAGGTGATTAAGAAGAAAAATGTTCATCTGGGTCCAATCCAGCTTTCCGTCATGTTATTGCCTGAAGACTGCGTGTTGGAGTCCTGCTGCGATTTATATTCTCTAGAACGACTAGAAGCATCCCGACCTATTTCTACACTCGCGGAATTTATGAACGGTGGTTGTGTTGGCCGAGGAATTTCGTCATTTTCAGTAAGCATCTTCACGACGATCGACATTGATGGCCGCAGCTCTGCTGAGGCCTGTACACAAACTAAGCCAATTTGGAGCAACCGAGATACCTCTTCGCTGTTGAAGTTGCCTTCTAGGCCTAGATCAACCGCTTCGCTTAACTTACCAGTTCCATAAAGGTTCCAAACCTTTGTTAAATGTAAGAAAGAGAGGGCAAAAAAAAGGCAAAGTTTAAGTAAGTTTTGCAACCAGATATTGAAGGTAATTAAGGATAGAAGATTTCTTGAACGAAAGGATTTACCATCTGTAAGATGGAGTAAGAACTTTGAGTAAAGGAATTGTTCTTTCTCCCACAAACAACTTCAATGACAAGAACTCCAAAACTGTAAATGTCCGCCTTCTCGGACAGCTTCCCACGAACAATGTACTCAGGAGCCATGTAACCTCTATCAAAATAAATTTTGATGATCGATAGAACTAGTGTTATGCTCTACATAGAAAATCAAAATATTGATGTGAATCATCACTAAGTAGGCGTGAACTTACAATGTGCCTGCAATGGCAGTGCTGATGTGAGTTTTGTCTTCTGGAAATAATCTAGCAAGTCCAAAATCGGCAATTTTTGGCGCGTAATCTTCATCAAGAAGAATGTTGCTCAGTTTTATATCCCTGTGAATGATTCTCAAATTTGACTCCTCGTGAAGATAGGCCAACCCCTCAGCTGTGCCCAATATGATTTTGTACCTTAATTCCCAGCTTAGTTGTGGAGGATTCCTTTTACCTGAATTCACCAAAACTTAGAATGAACAAAACGCTTCTACTAAGAAACATTTGAGGCACTTCTACAGATGACTGTACCTCCAAACAAGTTGTCATGAAGGCTTTGATTCGGCACATATTCATAAACGAGAAGGCTTTCAGGGCCTGTGATGCTACATCCCAACAACTCCACAAGATTTTTGTGACGAAGGCCGCTGATCAAATTCACTTCGTTAAAGAAATGATCCACCCATTGTCTTGTGTTGAAGAAAAGCCTTTTAATAGCAACAGACCTTCCATCTGGCAGAACTCCCTGTTTGAGAGAAAGTGATTAACCAACTCATTCTATGCATGAAAATCCTATTTATCTTTAAACAAAACACAGGGTTGACAAAAACCGAATATTACTTTGTAAACCGAACCAGACCCCCCTTGTCCGAGCTTGTTGGAATCGTGAAAGTAATTGGCGGCCTTCTCGAGAACTTCATACGAAAAATTGAGTTTGGACTTGTTCACTGTGCCCAAAAGAGCACCAAGTTGCTTTTCCTCTGCATACGTCGAACAGTGTTTAATGTTGTTTAATGTACAATGCAGGTAGTTAGAATATCATCAAAATTGAAGAATTCTCAAATCTACATTACCTCGCCTCTTTTTCAATAGTCTCCTCCTTACAAAGAAAGCAACTGCAGCCAAAGCCAGTAGTAGAGCAACACCAGCAGACGTTACAGACAAAATTATCGCTAAGGGATGGTTTCCTGTAAAAATGTAAGTTTTCAAGCATAATTAGGACTCAAAAGCAGATAATTTAGCAAGGAAATCAAGTAATCACAAAGAAATTATTTAGTTTTTGGAAAAATTGGAGGGAAAAAAGAGGAGTTTATAAAATAAATTTCACTGGTGAATCTTTAAGAAGCACCAACCTAAACATCACAAGTTTATATCTTTCCACGAATCAAATTCATTCAGATTCCAAAAACCCAACTTTTAATTCCACCATAAATTTGATGGTCCCAATTCCAATGCCACACTTTTGTTTCTTAGTAAACAAGTAACTAAAAATTCAAACTTTCAACCACAAAAAAACCTTTCCAACTTCTAGAACATAAAGAAAGAAACTTTCTTTTATTTTCAAAGAAGAAAAAGAAAAACACTCACCACTATTTCCCGAACCATCACTAGTGGAATTGTAATAGAACTTCTTGGTCGAATATCTCAAATAACACCCCGCATTCAAAAGCCTTCCTTCTTCTTTGGGAACACAAGAACCAAGCTTCTGAACCGAACCAGCTAAACACTCTTGGCAACCGGACCCACTAACCAGCTCCCAACACTGAGCCAACCCAAAAACGCTCACATTCCCCTTAACCACCGACCCCACAAAAAACCCATCTCTCCTCGGCGCTTCTCTGCTCAAATTCCTCACCAACTCCAACACATTCTCCCGAAAAACCCTCCGATTGCCGCCAAAATCGCCTGTCCCACAGATGGTTAAATCCTGGCCGCTCAAGCTCTGGTTGAAGAAGTCATGGACGTCGTACCGGAGGTAGCAGCCGTCGTAGAAGAGACGGCCGGCCAGGGTGGCTTTCTGGAAGGGGAAGCAGCGGAGGATCTGGGTCTTGCACTGGGCGAAGCAGAGGTTGCAGTCTTGGCTGGAGAGGTCCTTCATGCACTCGCCGAAGGCGTAGACGGTGCCGTTGACAACGACGGCGTATTTCTGCAGGGAGACTAACGGCGTGACGGATTCCATGGCGGCGAGGAAGTCGTAGATGAAGGTCCGTCGCGCTGAGGAAGTCGAGGCTGTGGTGTTGGCGCATATGAGGGCGGCTTGGGTGGCGCGGGGATCGGAGTGGACGGAGTTTAGGGAGAGAAAGCAGGAGAAGAAGAAGAAGAAGGAGAGAGAGAGGAATGTGGCAGACATTGGGATTGGTGTAAGGATTGAATTTGATCAGAAGAAGAAGAAGAAGAAGTAGAAGTAGAACAAGGTGGGTGACATAAATAAATAATGGAAGAATTTGAAGGCTGAAAATGACCAAGAGAGATAAGAGAGATAATGGGGTTCACGGAATATGAGAGGGTGATGAGATAGTGATGGAAAGAGAGAGAGGGACCCATTTCGGAAGAATTTAAAAAAATGGAAAAAAAATCCCTTAATTAAGGAAATGATTTTTTTTTTTTACATAAAAAAAATATTTTTTTAGACAGATAAATTATTTTAATTTTTTTTTTAAAAAAGGTGAAAATAATTGTAACGATAAAAGAAATCTCAACAGAGTAAAAAGAAAAAAAAACTAGAGTAGCTTTTATACTCAAAAAGTATTTTTTTACATCAAAAAATTGTCAAAAAAAATTATTTACCTAAAATAATTCTTTTTTAAAGTTATTTTTGAAAATGTGCCAAGAATTTCTGGTGGGGGAATGCGTGTAGAGATGATCATGAATGACACTGAAGGACAATAAGTGTGAGTGATCAAGTTATGGGCAAATGGCTGGCTGAGTCAAAAAATCAAACTCAAGGACAAAGAACTCACGTGAGGGTATAGTTGGATAATTAACTCTACTTTTATTACATTTGTTGTTACATAATTTCAAATGTGAAAGCTTCAGTTTTGAAAAACCTTTTTCATCACGTAACTTTCAACACCGTTGTTAATAAAATAATATGATCTAATCTAGTATATAACTTAATTAAAAATGTTGTATGTTCCTATGTATCATTGTCGCTAGTGTGTTTTGAGCTAAGACAACGCTCTCCTTGTCACGAAATAGGGTCGGACAATAAGACTTTAAATAAATATTTTTATCAGCGTTTAGAGTCTTTTAATAATGCCTATAGATATAGAGATAGAGCAAAAAAATTTAGTCAAGAGAAATGGGACGTTGACTACCATTATCAAAAGAAATTAAATGAATAAGATATAAAATTTAAAGGAGGTATAATAGAATTTTTGGATGAGCAAAAAGTAATTTTTATAAAATTTTATATATAATATTGAAGGAAAAAAGTTTAAGAGGGCGGTTTCCACTCTCGTCTATGTGTAGTCTCGAGTAGCATAGATTAATGCTATTGTTAATGTCGCTTATCTTTTTTTAGACTTTAATTTAACAAAAATAAGAAAAAAGGGTCCACCTCAAAAAGTAATTAGGTTTATGCTCATGAGAAGTTTGTGAAAAGATATGAATGAATATGCTATTAGCATAATGTGAACTTATGCCATACTAAGAGATTGTTTAACAGCCTTGATTAGGACAGCAGTTTGCAATTTTCAGTACAGTATTTTCTCTTTTTAGTATGGTGTTTTTAGTTCAAACAAACAAACATCCTCTAAAACCAAAGTAAAACAATTTAATACAATCTGTTGAAAGTTTAGTCTAACACATGTCAAAACTAAACTCTGCTAGTAGGCTAGTAAATTATTTTCAACAATTTTCACGCGTATTTCAGTACATATTGATTTCTCGACATTTTCATGTTCCATTTTGGAAACCAGAAGGAACACATGTCCCGGATGACAGATTTGGTTTCACACGAGAACATTGTCGTAAAAAATGGACTAATGATGTACTCGTTCAGGCCTGTAATTAGCGCGGCAAAGCAAGCCAAACTCGGTTGAAACTTGAAAGTTTGTACGAACGAAGCCTTGGGCGGCTGAGTTGTACGGCATTTGACCTTTAAGGCCAAGCTAAGGTGGGACCCATCGTTTCTAGAGCGTCGAGACTTGAGAGGCCCAAACCACAATGTTCCGTAGACGCTAGAAACCACACCTTTAGCAGGACAACCACAAGTTTTGTACTTGCTTTTCAAAGTCCACGACTATCTGACGCCAAGGAAAATTTAGGGGTGAAAAAAAAGTCTGAATAGCTAGTCAATTGGGCTTTTGTTTATTCAAAAGTGTATTTGATTTCCTTTGACCTGGAGTGGTATGCTTGAGCTTATCTTTTAACTTTTAAGTACATGCGCGTATTGTTTTTAAAATATTGCTTTATGCATTTAAATCTCGTGATAATTAATAAGAGAGCTTAGTAAAATAGTTGAAACTATCATTTAAGATTATAAATAATATGACAGGTTAGGTTTTTATATTATATGATATATTTTTATTTTATATTATAATTTGTGGAAGTTTTGTACCATTTATAATTAAAACTCATGTTATAAAGTGTCCTAATAAGTCGATGAGACATGAGAAATTCTGTTAAATAAATTAGTCTGTTGTGTTGTCCGAGTTTTAAGGCATTTATTTGTTTGTTTTTCCTAGTCAAATGTGTCTGTTATTAGTGACAGTAATGCAGGCTAGTCATTAGCTAGTAAATAGGAGAAAGTGTTGCATGTTAGTTAGTGATTTGTGTCATGGTGTTATTATGTGTTAATGGTCAAATAGAGTTGGCAGTTAGTTGTTATTTTTTTGTTTATTCCCGTTGATATACAGGCTATATAAAGGCCATTATTTATTGAAATGAAATTCATTCAGAATACTTTTTCTTCTTTTGCTTTAACACTTCAGCTTTATTTTGTCTTTGTCCCGGTTTTTTATTTTGTAACAGTGGCATCAGAGCCAGCTTGTCAATATTGAGAAATAAACAGGGGAGTGAAAGAGAGTTAAAAAAAAAAAAAAGGTTAAGGCCAAAGGAAACACAAGGAAGTGAGATAAAGTCTGTTGTAGCTTGTCTTTTTCTATTTCACGTGTTCTCCTTTTTGCAGTAGCAGCAGTGAACATCGATGGCATCCGAAACATTTGTTCAACCAGCGATCCCACGCTTTGATGGTCACTATGATCATTGGAGCATGTTGATGGAGAATTTTTTAAGGTCTAAGGAGTATTGGCATGTTGTTGTATCTGGAGTAGTAGAACCAGCAGCTGGAACAACACTTTCGAAGACGCAAAGGGCAGAATTGGAAGCACTAAAGCTGAAGAATCTCAAGGCCAAAAACTATTTGTTTTAAGCAATTGACAGAGCAACTTTGGAGACAATTCTTTGCAAAGAAACCTCCAAACATATTTGGGATTCAATGAAGAAGAAGTATCAAGGATCAACAAGAGCAAGGAGGCAACAACTTCAAGCACTTCGTTCGTAGTTTGAAACATTGCAGATGAAATCAGGAGAATCAGTTATAGATTATTTTTCACGAACGATGACTATTGTTAACAAGATGCGGATCCTCGGTGACAAGACAGAGGACGTCGGCATAGTTGAGAAAATTCTTTGAACTATGACACCAAAATTTAATTTTGTTGTCTGCTCTATAGAGGAAGCTCATGATATTGAGGAGCTTTCAATTGATGAACTATAGAGTTCCTTGCTGATTCATGAACAAAAAATGGTTCAGCAAGAAAATGAAGAGCAAGCTTTGCAAGCTTGTTCTAGCAATCAGCCTTCAACTCTAAGCAGACCAGACCGAGGAAGAGGAAAAGGTAGAGGAAACAATGATCACAAAAACTCACAACAAAAGGTGGAAAGATAATCAAGTCCATGATTCTCAGGGGAGAAGAAGAGGACGCGGAGGTCACTAGTCAACCAATTATAGACCAAAGTCAGGAGACATGTCCAACATGGAGTGCTTTAGATGTCACAAGCTTGGCCATTATAAGTAAGAATGCAGAACCAATTTCTCTAAAGGACATGGTGCACAATCACACTTTGCAGAGAAGGAAGAAAAAGTGTCCTTGTTGATGGTCTGTCATACCAAAGAGGAAACACACAAGAACCTATGGTACTTAGACACGGGCTACAACAACCATATGTGTGGAGACAAGTCTGCCTTCACTGAGTTAGATGAGACCTTTCGTGATACTATGAAGTTTGGTGACAATTCCAAAGTCTCTGTTATGGGAAAAGGAACGGTAACAATCCAAACCAAGAGTAACTCTACTCAGACTATTTCTAATGTTCTTTTTGTTCCAGATTTTAGAACAAATTTGCTCAGCATTGGTCAGCTTCAAGAAAAGGGATTTGCAATCTCTATTAAAGATGGAGTTTGTAAAATTAAAGATGAAAAACTGGGCTTAATTGTTCAAGTTAAAATGACAGCTAATCGAATGTTTCCTCTATATCTCCATACTATAGCTCACTCATGTTTCTCAGCGAGGTTGAGAGACGAGGCATGGCTGTGGCATTTTCGCTACGGTCATTTGAATTTTGGTGGTCTAAAAACACTACAGCAAAAGAATATGGTGACAGGTCTTCCACAAATTCAAAGTCATTCTCAAATTTGTGAAGAATGTGTTGTTGGCAAACAATATCGAGACCATTTTTCGAAAGGAAAATCATGGAGAGCAAAAAGAGAATTGGACCTAGTTCACTCAGACATTTGCGGTCCTATTAATCCAACATCAAATGGTGGTAAACGTTATTTTATAACGTTCATTGATGATTATAGTCGAAAAACTTGGGCTTATTTTTTGCAGGAGAAGTCTGAAGCTTTTCTAGCTTTCAAAGCCTTTAAGGTGTCAGTTGAAAAAGAAGCGGGCATGCCTATAAATATTCTTTGTAGCAATCGTGGTAGAGAATACAACTCACATGAATTTGCAAATTTTTGTGAGACTCAAGGAATCAAGAGGCAACTTACAGCAGCATACACACCTCAACAAAATGGAGTTTGTGAGCAAAAAAACCTTACTATTCTAAATATGGTACGAAGTCTTTTGGCGAGAAGTAGTATTCCGAAGGATTTTTGGCCTGAAGCAACCAACTGAAGTATTCATATTTTGAATAGAAGTCCTACATTTTCTGTTCAAAATATGACACCAGAGGAAGCTTAGAATGGACGTAGACCTATAGTAGATCATTTCAGAATTTTTGGGTGTATTGCATATGCCCATATTCCATATCAAAAAAGACAAAAGCTAGATGACAAAGGAGATAAATGCATTTTTCTCAGTGTTAGTGAGCAGTCCAAAGCCTACAAGCTATATAATCCTGTGACTAACAAAATTATTATTAGTCGTGATGTTGTTTTTGATGAAGATAGGTTCTGGACGTGGGAAGATAACACAAGTGGACAACAAATTCCAACAAGTTTTGATGATGATGGAGAAAGAAAAAGGGACCAGCTTGTGGAGATTGAACAACACTCAACAAATCTAGTTCCAACAACCCCACAAAGTCCATTAGCTCCTACAACAAATGAATTATCAAGGGAGCAATATGATGTTGCAAGCAACTCACATTCTCAGTGTATTAAAAGACGACTAGCATGGATGGAGGATTATGAAGTACAAGGAATCAACCACAATGAAGATCCACTTACTCATTTTGCTCTTTTTTCAGATTGTGATCCAGTAGCTTTTGAAGATGCAGTTAAAGAATCAAAGTGACAGAAGGCGATGGACGCTGAAACTGCAGCCATTGAAAGAAATAACACTTGGGAGTTGACAGAGCTTCCAAAAGGGCAAAAGGCCATTGGTGAAGTGGGTGTACAAGACAAAGCTAAAGGAGAATGGCGAAGTTGACAAGCACAAAGCGTGTTTAGTGGCAAAAGGCTATAAGCAAGAGTTCGGGGTAGATTATAAAGAAGTATTTGCTCCAATTGTGAGACATGATACAATCAGATTGGTGATTGCTTTAGCTGCGCAAAATTCATGGCCTATCTTCCAATTGGACGTGAAATCGGCATTCTTACATGGAGAATTGGAAGACGAGGTATTTATCGATCAACCTCATGGTTATGTGATATTTGGAGATGAGCATAAGGTTTATAGATTAAAAAAGACTCTATATGGATTAAAACAAGCTCCACGAGCTTGGTATAGTCGTATAGAAGCTTATTTTTTGAAGGAAGGATTTCAAAAGTGTCCCTATGAACATACACTTTTTATAAAAATAGAAGATGGAAGAAAAATGCTCATTGTTTGCTTATATGTGGATGATTTGATTTATACTGGAAATTATAGTGTCATGTTTGAAAACTTTAAGAAGTTCATGATGGTTGAATTTGAAATGTCTGATCTTGGAATGATGCATTATTTCCTTGGTATTGAAGTGGTGCAATCTATGGATGGAATTTTTATTTCTCAAAAGAAATATGTCCAAGATATTCTAGACAGGTTTCAAATGAAGAATTGCAATTCTATGAGCACTCCATTAGAGTTTGGTTTGAAGCTAACCAAAGATTCTGACGAAAGAAAGGTGGACAACATACTCTACAAGCAAATTGTAGGAAGTCTAATGTATTTGACGGCAACAAGACCTGATATAATGTATACCGTGAGTCTCATTAGCAGGTACAGGGAATGTCCAAGAGAGATGCATCTTCTTGCTGCAAAAAGAATCCTTCGATACCTACAAGGTACTGCTGATTTTGGGCTGTTTTATAAAAAGGAAGAAAAGTCAAATTTATTTGGCTTTACAGATAGTGATTATGCTGGAGATCAAGATGACAGAAGAAGCACTTCAGGATATGTTTTTATGCTTGGGTCTGGAGCTGTCTCATGGTCTTCAAAGAAGCAACCTATTCTTACTTTATCAATAACTGAGGCTGAGTTTGTTGCTGCGACCTCTTGTGCTTGTCAAGCTATTTGGCTGAGGAAGATTCTTGAAGAGTTGTATTTCAAGCAAGAAGGAGCTACTGCAATTTTCTGTGACAATAGTTCAGCAATTAAACTCTCCAAAAATCCTGTTCTACACGGAAGAAGCAAGCACATATGTGAAGTTTCACTTCTTAAGGGATCTGACGAAGGAAGGAGTTATCAATCTTGTTCACCGTAGAACTGAGGATCAAGTTGCTGGCTTTTTTACCAAGCCTCTCAAGTTGCCTGCATTTCAGAAGCTAAGGAAGCTGCTTGGTGTTTTTCACGTTGGTGAATCCTGTTTAAGGGAGGATGCTTCGAAATTGACTCTCTTATTAAACTGATGGTATGTTTATCAGTTTAAGGGAGGGAATGTTAAATAAATTAGTCTGTTGTGTTGTCCGAGTTTTAAGGCATTTATTTGTTTGTTTTTCCTAGTCAAAAGTGTCTGTTATTAGTGGCAGTGATGCAGGCTAGTCATTAGCTAGTAAATAAGAGAAAGTGTTGCACGGTGGTTAGTGATTTGTGTCATGGTATTATTATGTGTTAATGGTCAAAAAGAGTTGGCAGTTAGTTGCTATTTTTTTTGTTTATTCCCGTTGATGTACAGGCTATATAAAGGCTATTATTTATTGAAATAAAATTCATTCAGAATACTTTTTCTTCTTTTGTTTTAACACTTCAGCTTTATTTTTGTCTTTGTCCTGGTTTTTTATTTTGTAACAAATTCTACTCGTTGGATCTGTCATCACCATCGCTACAATTCGAAGCACTATAATCATGTTCATTCCTCTTCTCTAACTCAATCATGGCTCCTGGCACTCTGATAGGCTCACACAGGCCTCCTTTTATTTTTTTATTTTATTTTTTGTTTCCTTCAACACTGAGAAAGAGAGCTTTTAATGTTGAATTGAACATACTCCAGTGGACAAATGTGAAGCGACAAAATTACTCTGTAAACGACAACAAAACTTTAAACGATGACATTTTGATAAGACGCTCTAGGAAGCAAACGACATCAACCGCGTAAAGGGCAATAAACTAAAAACCGACGTGACGTCTGAAACGACATAAACATGGAAAATAACAGTAGTAGAGAAACGACCTACATTATGTAAAACGACGACAATCTAAAATATGACATAGAATATGAAAACGACATAATCTTGGTAAACGAGAATAAAAAATGACAGTACCCTTAATAACAGATGAAAATAAAGAAACGCAATAGGCTTCATGACCAACCATAGTCTACAAAATCAGATAGTTAGGAATGACGACGGCACCGAGAAAGCAAATTAATCTAAAAACGACACATCTCAAAAACAATAATGTGATAAACGACATCAACTTGCAAACGACTTATGTGGAGATATTACTTAACAAAACGACATAGACGACAATAGCACGCTTAGACCAACTAAACTTACTTTAAAAAAAAAAAAAACTACGTTAGGAAATGGAAATAGTCACAAACGACATCACAAAAAAAAAAAAAAAATCTCAACTGAGAAACTATCTACAACAGTAAAATGGTGTATAGACGACAACAACCTAAAGAATACGACAAAGTAACGTTTAACAAAAAAAAAAAAAGAAAAGAAACATACGAACGTGAATAATAATAATAATAACAATAATATATAGCATAAAAAGAGACGTCAGGTTAACAAATGGCGAGAGACAAATCTTAGATGGTCTTGCCTTACGAGTTATTGTGTTGTTTATCAGTGGGGATCAATTTCCCTTGGAAAAGAATGCTTCTCCTTTTAACTCATCGACGGAATTGCTGATTCGTTGTTTAGGGCGACGGCATAAAAGAATTACGACTAACTATTTTTTTTTTTTTTTTGAAAGGGGAAATTCATTAATTCACACAGGAATTACAAACACACTTAAAGCACAGATAACCTCGAGATACAAGAGGCAGCGTCCGTCAAAATGATGGGATCCATTCTAATATCAATGATGCTCAGTGAGAAAACATAAGCTAGAGGCTCAAAAAACGAGAAGGTACCTCTGCATAGCGAGCACAGACGAGGCTCTACTTGACAACTGTAACGACCCATTTTTTCAGACAATCACTTTATTTATTTAAACATATTACTTAAACAGTAATCTTATTTAGTAAGAAAAATACTGAAATAATTTTTTTTAAACAATCTTTAAAACGTTCCTTAAAAATAATGCGACCTTTGTCGCCATTTAAGTTGAAACATCGCTCACCACTTGATTTTAAAACTATTTCAAATCGTTTCTTAAAACTTAATAAGAAACATTTACTGAATCATTGATCAAAACTTAACTTTATAAGAAAATAAAATATTTCATAAATATTTTGTAAAACTTTAAATACATTCCTTAAAACTGTGATTTTCTCAATATTTTGAAAACATTACATTAAATAGTGGAAAACCTTTAATTGTGTAGCGGAAGCAAACTGTGGTGATATCCATACCCAAATTCTCGCATCCGTCCTCCGCAGCATCCAGCTCTTCTAACGGGTCCTACTGATCGCCCACATACAGCATGAAGAAACTTTTTATGAGCTTTTGCTCAGTAAGTTCAAACAAAATCTCACAATTCATTTAAAACATGCTTTAGAATCTTTTCTCATGGAAACCTTTTCCTTAAAACATTTTTCATAAATATTTTTCATAAACATTTTTTATAAAACATTTCTAAAATGTTTCTCATAAACGTTTTCACAAAGCATTTCTGTAACGTTTTTTATAAACGCTTTTCATAAAATATTTAACATAAATCAATCCTCAGATTGCTCTTCATAAACGTCATTTATGTTTTCATAAACACTTAATATAAAACATTCCTCATAATGTTTTCCATAGCATATAAATATTTCATAACAGGAAAATCCAGTACAATCACAATGCATGTTTTCATTTATGCTCAATTATGAACTTTCGATTATGAGCGTCTTATGAACATTCTTTTCTTACTTTTACCTTTTACCTTCGTTTCTTAACTTTCCTTATATTACTTTAACTTTCTATCATTGTTTCTTATCTTTCTTTATCTTACTTTAACTTTCCATCTTTGTTCCTTATCTTTCCTTATCTTACTTTAACTTTTAGTGTTCGTACCAACATCTTTAATCATGAGATTATAAATGTGATGCTTCCCTTATGGAAGACTTAAGACCATCAAACTTTGAGGTCATGTACCTCATATCTAGGAGGTCAAACTTTAACTTTACTTTTGTTACCCCACAACAAGGAGGCTGGTATGACACTTTCTTTTTATCTTTACGTTACCTTCTTATTAACTTAGGTGAGCATAGCAAATGCAATCATACGCAAACACACTTGCAAATCATAGCTTATACTGTAAAATCTATTGCATAACAATTGCGACTTATTGCATAACAAATACATCATATAACACAAACATATTTTACAAATCATAACTTATACTCTAACACTTATTGCATAACAAATGCAACTTATTACATAACAAATACAACATATAACGTAATCACATTTTGCAAATCATAACTTTTATTTTGAAACTTATTGCATAACAAATGCAACTTATTGCATAATAAATGCATCATAAAATTTATAACTTAAGCTATAAAATATTATTTAAAGTATGTTATGCATTATCAAAATGCAAAACATACTTTAAATATTTTAAAAATCATAACTTGAACTTTTAAAAACTTATGCATATCAATATGTAGATAGACTTTAAACATAACAGTTGCAAATTCATTGCAAATCTTGCTTTGAGTCTTTAAAACTTTTTACATAATAAATGCAAACATACTTTAAAAGAAACTTGCATAATAATTGCAGACTCATTTACAAACATATATGTAAGCATTTGAAAACTATTTACTTCATGCTGTAAGTAAAGTCTAGACTTACCCGGACTATGCCCTAGCGTTCTCTATTCCATTCCTTTCTCGTTCCTTTTCCTTCCATTGGCCGGCTTCTGTGTTCTGATCATACGACAGCCGACTCATTAATTAACTTTCTTTTTATCAATCCACTCAATTGATAAAAAAACGTAAACATTAATCATTCTTTCCTTTTAACTTGACTTGTATACTATCGGTTTATCCCTTTCCTTTCCTTAATTTTGTAACCCACCGGGTTACCTTTTGTTTACTTGAACATCTCTTATTAAATCTCTCGTCGCACGTGATGGTTACGTTACTTAACATATTATGGAACATTTTTTGTCAAAGAACGTTATGCTAAATCGGAGTGTTCGACTCCATTCTAGCCGTTTTTGTAAAAGTGAAGTTTTTACCCCTTTTTGGGTTTTTCGTAAATTTCTTAACTCCATAAAACCTATTGCTTAACTTTAACGTTTCATTATTCACATATTATGAAAAAATCCCCACTAAGGAGCGTTTCCTGACATCGGACGTTTCGAGTCCGTTTTGGCCATTTTCATAAAATGACCATTTTGCCCATAACTTTTTCCTCCATTATTTCCTTAACTAAACTTTAATTTCTTAAAAACTTAGCATCTATCGTACTTAGTGCCTACAGTAGTGTAGGAAACCAACGTTCCCTAGTGAAAACCCGGTTTTCACATAATTTCACAGTTTTGGCCCAAAATACAAAAATATTTACATTTTTGTCCCCGGAACAAAAAATAATCTTTTTAAACCATTAGTCCCCATTTTTCATGAGGAACATTTTTTCTCAAAGTACCATATTCAAAATCCTTTAAAAAAATGACATTTTTTCCCTTAATTTTTTTTTCTAATTTTAACAAATTCTTGTAAAATTCATAACTCCTAAACCGAGCAGAATTTTAAGAAACTGTTCATATTTTCCTAACAATTTTGATGAGTTCTACAACTTTTATGTTGTAACTTTTTCAAAATTTCCACTGTACAGGGGTGTTTTTGGGCAATTTTTAATTATAGCGAGAAGAAACTTTTTCTTTCAATTTAGTCCTTGGGGTATTTCTATAAAAATCCATTTTAAAACAATAAATCTACCCCTGCATAGGCAGTTCCAACCCTTGTTTGAATCATTTTCATGTCCACTCATCATTTTTGTAAAATTAGTACTAAAATTACAAAAATAATACTTTTTGCAAAAACTAATATGTTGCACAATAAAACCTAAATTTTCACAACATCACCACACCAAAATTCATGTATCTATGGGATTTAAGCAAAACTTTGCTTGAAAACCCACATACCTTTGAAAGAATAAGAATCAAATTAAAAATCACATAATTTCAAAACTTTGAAATTCAAAACTTACCCCAAATAGCACTTTTGGTTTCTAACCCTCCAAGAGCTCATTTAAAGCCTCTTTCCTAAGCATTTCTCACACAAAAATGCTTTGAATTAACTTTCCTTCCTTAACCCAAGAAAAAACATGAAAAACCTTAAAAAAAGTTAAGGTTTTACCTTAAAACTCGATAAAATCCTTTGAGCTTTCTCTCTTGAACTTAAATGGGGTTATTTTGCTAAGATGGGAAGTTGAAAATTTTTTTGAGGAAGCTCATCCATAGCTACCGTGGGTCTTGGAGAAGAAAGAAAGGTTTTTTTTGGCAAATTTTTGCATTAAATGCATGTTTATCCTTTAGGTGACTCATGGTAATCCTTTGGGTTACCCATGTAGCACAAGGTGATTGGGCCACCTTTCATGGCTTGGTGGCCCAATAGAATTCAAGTGGGTGTCCACTTTGTGGGGCCTAAAAATTTACATTGTGTAATTTTTCACCATACAGTATTTTTCTTATACTGCCGTGATAAAATCAGTGCAAAAACATATCCTTAGACTGTATAAAATATTTTACTTGCCTCTGGTTTATTTTTAGAGGCCAAACACAACCTTTCCTATATTTACGTTTTTACTTAGCAGTATTCTTTCTACACTGCTTTAACTTAAACAGTCTAATTTCTGTACTGCATGACCTTAAATAGTCCAATTCTTACACTGCATTACTATAATAGTGTATAATTTTTTATATTATTATACAACATTTTTTCTTAAACTATACTTTTTGTCTTAATATAATCATTAACTTAATGTATTTTTAATGCATTAGAAATTCTCGGCTGTTACAACAACTTCCATACAACCGATAGATACTCCTGGTCGATTGAAGGCCAATACCCAGTAGCACGGGGGCTACCATCAACAATAACAAGAAAAACATATATTAGCCTTCGCAAAAACCAAACCGGTGGGGAGTCAGCACCATCTAGAGGTGGAAAAACCATCTTTGTTATTACAAACAACCAAATAACTAGATATAAAGGAAAACAAGATGGAAGCAGGACCACCTTTATTACACAACCTAGCGTACACAAAAAACAACAAGTGAATTACAGATAAGCTCAAGCGATTGGAAAGCTTGACGGACAGCACAATGGCCACCTCCAAAGCATGGAATGAATTTGGAACATCAAAGGAGCACCCCCGCTAGTTTTCGGTTGACTTCATCGGAGGACAGCTCACAACACGGGACCCCGTCCCACTGTTCTACAAGCCTCCATCCTCCTCCGTTGCCATACTCCATTGAACTCCACCTAAACGCCTTATCCCATACTAGACACGGCCCCAAAAACCCTCATGCTCTCAGATCTAGACTCTCAAAGTCTAGCCTGCTGACGGACACCATAGTAGGCCCGCCCCTTGTCTTCCCCTAGCCATATCTTTGTCCTTTTATCCTAAAGCTTCGCCACGAACCTCCCTGCTCTATGTCCACTTGTCGTTGCATCCCCATCAACCCCTTTTGGTCCAGTCCCTATAATTCCACGATGTCGTCTTCTCCCCAGGGCATGATTGACGACGGCTAGCAGAAGCTAGGCACCGAGTGTCAACTCCAGTAGAGAGGGGTGACCCTAAAACAAACCAAGAACCCTAGTAGAACCAAAACGATAGAGAGATAAAGAAGAGAGAGAAATGCTTTTTGCTAATTATTTGGTTTTAGTAATAAGAAAAACTCGAAAGATGATTTTAATAACAAGTAAAATCATTAGATTTTTGGTAGACAAGGTAAAATCGTTAGTTATGTTACAAAAATCATTAGTTGAAAAAAAACATTCACCTAATATAAATATGCACAACATTTAAATTACTTGCAATTTTTTAAGCGATTAGTGTTCTGATTAGCTTGATTGGCTAAAATCAAGGAAAGAAAATTTCATAAACAAAAGTCAAAAGCAGAATTGTGACAAAGAGGACATTGAAATAGATTAAACTTATTGTGTATCAACTTTATCTTTTAATTTTATTTAGAACCACACAATTTTTGTGTGGGAGATGATTTAAGACCTAAACGACAATAGAATAAATACAACATCAAGATACTAGTTATTTCAAATAGAAGGAAAAGAGAAGTAAAAAAAACAAAAAAACAAAACAAAAAAGAAAAAACAAAAGGGGATTGTTGAACTAAAAGAACAAGATGAGAACGTAATGAACTCACGCGTAGACCTAGAATTGAAGGAAACGTTAAAAGAGTGAGGACACATGTAAAATTATCTGATGCCTAAAGTAAGACCGTCAAGAATGGACTATGTAGATTAAATCAGATATTAAAATCTTGTAATACCCTAACACTTATTAAAATCCCATCATTTGCAATATTTTTATTGACTTGACAATTTATGAGAATTCCTTGAGAGTTTATTCAATTCTGAACTTCAATTAAGTAAAATAAATCATTGTTTGTTGTTTGAGAGAAATTTGACACATTTTACCACGCATAGAAGCAATTTCACGCTTGAATTCATCATTGATGTCAAGTTGATGTGGGTCAAATAGAAGAAGAATGAGAACTCGCAAACTATCTTGTGTTCATTGCTTTCCCCCAAATCTATCACCTAGAGTATCCGCAAATGCATTTTTCATCGAAGCAGTTTTTCAAGTATGAAAGTGAACGATTAGAATGGAACAGAACTGAAATGACATCAAATAATCTAATAGAGGCAATTTGTACAAGATGAGAAATTATTTCAACTCACAGGACATCTCGGAGGACTTAAATTTAGATAATTAGAATGCTCTTCAAACGTTGCCAAACTAGGCTTCGTAACGGTTTAACCTCGGGAAGAGATATGAAGGACATGGTAGTCTTGGAGCAAAATAAAAAGTCATACTTTATTTTACCTTATTTATAAGTTCTAACGGTATAAATAAATAAACTTCTTTTTTGCGTTCTTGTAACGTTATCAAATTAATTAAATGATATTAGGATGTAAAATGGTAGATTAGTGTGCCATAATTAATATTTTAAGCTTAATTTGATCATTTGATGAGATTTTTGAGTTTAAAGTTGTTTTGATTATTTTAATGATTTATAGTTGTTTTTAATCATTTTAATTGTCATTTTGAATATTTGGGACACAACAATTTGTCAAATGCAAAATATGTTTTGTTTTACAAAACCGAGGGTGGCACATGATTTTTACACAGTAAAACCGCCCACTTTTTTATCTTTTTATTCTCTCTCCTCTTCCTCTCTCTTCACTCTCAGCTCTCACTCTCTCTCTCCCTCTCACGCTCGTCTCTCTCTCTCTCTCTCCACTTTGCCTCTCTCTTTCTCTCTCATTTCCTCTCAAAAATTTTGAGATTTAATCGAGTCCCAAGCTTTGGTTTAGTGGATTGGGAGCTTGGGAACGTGTTTGAGTAAACGAAAACGTGATTTAAAGCTTCGATTCGAGGTTAGTTTTCAAATTTCAAAACTTTTTTAATTTTTTTAATTTTTCATGCATTACGAAATTTAAGCTTGATTGAGCTTAGGAAACCCTTGATTTTAGTTAAAGGAACTTAAAACAACTAGAATCTAAACTTTGTTTGAAGAAAAATGGATTCGAATTAAGATTTTTTATTTTTCTCCATTTTTCACCATTTTTGGATTTTCTTAGATTTTGTGTGCAAATCTTGTTTAAATGAGTTTAAAAGTGTCCTATTATGTTTTTCTATCATCTATGATTGTTTTCCATGCCTAAAAATTGAGAAAAAACGGGTTGATATCAAGATTTGGGGTTTGGGAGACCCAAAACCCGTGGTTGGAAAATTATGGGATTTTTTAGTTTGGCAGGCCAAACTTCGTGTTCGGCAGGCCGGATTCAAGGGATCGGCAGGCCGGATTCATCCGTTCGGTAGGCCAAACCTAAAAAATGTTCAGCCGACGGGACTTGTTCTCTGGCAGGCCGAACTACACAGTTGGACCGGCCGAACTAAGGGACCGACAGGCCGACCAAACAAGGAGAAATTCGTGATTTTTCATCCGTTTTTACTATTTGAACCCTGATTAAAATTCCAACTTTATAAAATGATTTTGAAGGTACAAATGGCACATTAGGGCACCATGAACTAGTTTAGCAAAGTATAATATCTTAAACTAGATACTGATAGACCTAGTTTCTATTTAAAGTCGTTCGGGGTTCCACGGAGCTAACGTATAGAGGAACGAGATTACGGTGAGGGACACCGGCATGAGTATTGAGGTTGGACTTCTGTCCCTTTTTCTTTGGTAACCCAATTTCAAATGATTTACCCTTAAAAAGGGTTTTTATCAAATGTTTTCAATGGTTGATTGAAAAAGGATATTTTATCGGTTATTTTTGTAAATTGTGGATTGAGGTGAATTTCACAATGAACCCCATAATGAATGTAAATGTAAATACCTGGTAAATGGGCTTTAAATAATTGATAGAAAGAAATATAAGGGCATGATGCCACAACAGAGATCGAATCGTGTAGAGTGCGACCTTGGGGGCGGGTCCCGAAACCCAACTGGGCCACTACGGTGGTGTTATATATATGGTATGCCCAAGAAAAAGAAAATGGTGCTCTTTATGGTCGACCAATAAACTGTTTTAGGTAAGACTAATTTTGTTTGATTTTATTTAAACAAGTCTTGTCTTAAGTAATTTCCTGAATAATGAAATTTCTTTTTAAAATTTAATGTTTCTTAAAATATAGTCCTACTGAGCCTTTCGCTTACATTTGATTTGTTTTCAAACTTTCCTCCCCTTCTAGGTGGATTTCAGCTTAGGTTCAGAGAGGATTCCATAGATAGGACTCAGGAGCAATATCAGGACCTAGTAGGTGATTTAAGTTATTATATCAAGGCATGTAGCATTTTAACTTTCTCTTTACTTAGACGTGGTTGTAAGATAATATTGTCAGTACTATGTATGTGCATAAGATGTGAGTCAGTGGGATCCATTTTCGTTACTTTTATTTCTTTGCACTCTTTAATTATTTATTTTGATATTCTTATTTGTTTAGTTATTAAAAACGCTTGTTCAAAAGGGGCTTTAAAATTATCAATATTTTTATAATTGGTTTAAATACATAAACTTATGTTTTCAATAGATTCTCATTAATTAGCTTAATTAACCTCCTATGTCACATTCCGTACATCGGGGCGTGACAGTTCTATCCCATTATCATCACCAATCTCTTTACCATAACTATTCCGACATTATAATGAAACCCACTTTTAACGCATGTTTTGCACTTTTAGGAAAACATACATATATAGTTAGACTTTGGGATAGGCCTGGATCGAGACAATGGAAGCTAAATATGGCAAGGCCATATCATTGTAAATAGAACTCGTTCTTGCATTCAACTTTTGAAATCTTTTAAAAGTTTTAGTTGGGTCCTTATTTACAAAAAAAAATAACTATAATTTGTATCTCTTATCAATAATTGAAATATATAACTATGTCTATATAATCAATAAAAAACGAGCTACTCTCTGTTACAACAAATACCCTCCTTACTTTTCTTTCTTCTTTTCCATTTCCATTATCTTTTTTCGCTTTTCATTCCCCCTATGTTATGCTGAACGTGTGAACCACCTTCTCCTTTTTGATTAAAAAAGCTACCCCAAATTAAAGAATGACTGATGGGGTCTCAATTCTCCAAACAATAACCATATAGAAAGCTACCCTTTATGTCTTTTTTTAACTAAAAAAATTTGAACTTATATTAATGTAGAAACAAGTGTATAAAATTCTTTCCGGATTGACTAAACTTAAAAGGGTGTTTATAAAATCAATTCTAACTAAAATTTATAATTGTTGTAATGTGAAACTCTTACATACTACAATAATAAAAAAAAAAACTATAATCTTTTACATGCTATAATTTTCAGTTCTAATTATTCTTCCCTACCACTTTGTTAGTCTGCTTTTTGCCGTCCTCCTACGAGGTTTGGTTTCTAAGAAATGTCTGCTTTTGAAGTATAAAAGCATAAAACAAATGCCTGCTAGCAGAAGTACTTTTTGAGCAAGTGGCCAACTCTAAGTCTAATTTGTGCGGGACTAAAAACCTAGGACCACCCATCCTTCTCAACCTTAGTCTGCTTTTGGACTTCGGCAGAGAGACAGAAGCAATTTTTTGACGTGGACACTTTTTTCATTTTGTTGCAGTTGAATTTTCTAATCAAAAGAATGCTTTCTTTTTCTTTTTTTTTTTCCTCCTTTCTCGAGGTTTGAGACAAAAGGGTTTAGAAATTCATTGACCTTGATCATGAAAGTCTGAGCTGCTATTTGATTGAATCATGGCCATGTAAAAAGTGCCAAACTAACCCTTGATAGTATTTACAAAAGTTAAAGAGTTCAACAATAACAATATTTTAGTTTCTTAGTGTTGGTAGGAGGAATCCAAATACAAAATAGCCTTATAAGGCTTAGGCACTTAATTATAATAAAAAGATTAAGTATTAAAAGAGTTGTCACATTCATAATAAACTAATATGACTTGTCTAATGAAGCTCTCATTTAACCCAATGATGGATCAAGCTTTAAGGACATAAGAGTCTCAATAACGAGAGATACATAAACAAATGGAAAATCTACCATGCGCCCTTCATAATTAACTATTTACCAAAAGAAGCAAATATATATATATATATATATATATATATATATATCTTGTAATACTGAGGGTTTAAAGGAATGGCAAATTGTGTTCCAAAATAAACAGATCACCAGAATATTTGGCTTCAAAGATATCCTCATTAACTTTTTTGTTAAAGCTACACAATGTAATTTCGCAAGTTTGATGCATCCAAGTGAACATTTTTCAATAATATATGAAATTCTAATAATAGTGGTTGTAATACATAGTGGTGAATGGTGATATAGTACACCTTATCAACAGACTAGAACAACTATGATAATCTGTGGTGCACTTATTTAAATCCCCATGCCAACTTCTAATGGTTTATATGAATGCATATATTTAATATATTCAAGCAGCCAATAAGAAAGTGGTATCTGCAGTGTAGAAGCACAATCTCTCAATAGATTCAATTAAAAAAAGCAGTGAGAGTGAAGGATGTGTGTGAAATTCAAAAGCCAACCAAAGGGTATTTTGGTAAATGGACACTATCTAAACTGTCTATAACTACCTTAAACCTCTTGAGCCTCAACCAGAGAGCTACCTGAAACTCTTTGAACTTAGAAGGTCCCTCTTACTAATAAGAGTTAATGTGTGTAGAGAGATGAAGAAAAACAAGAGTTCATCTCTTCTCTATATTCTTTTGCTCATCTTGGTTATTATCTTTGTCACATTTTCCACGATTTCAGTGGAGGCAAGAAAGCACCATACCAAGAAGCACAAACCACAAAAGCATAAAAAAGATAAGGGTGGCAATGGAAATGCTTCTGACTCGAGTAGTTCGCCAGGTCCTGCGCCGGCTCCTCTTCCTTCTTATGGGTCTTATCCCTCTCAATCTAATGTTTTCGATGTCATGTCTTTCGGAGCAAAAGGCAACGGAGTTTCTGACGATTCCAAGGTAATACAAGGACAACATATCGTCATTGTGTGAGTTTTGCATATGAGTTCTTAACATGAAAAAAAAAAAATTGTGCTTATTTCTTTGAGACTGTTTTTCAATCAGGCACTTCTAGCAGCATGGGAAGCAGCATGCAAGGTTGCTGGGGCCACGGTAGAAATTCCATCAGAATTCAAGTTCCTCATCAAGCCCATAACTCTTCAAGGTCCTTGTATGCCTCAACTTGCTCTTCAGGTAATGCCTTTTTCATCTTTGGCTGAATTTATTTGGTACCCTTTTGGCAGTAATGGAGACAAATAAGTGAAAAAGGGCAGGCAAGAAGCATATTCTTTTGTCATATTTTATCATACAGAGTATGCTTAATTTTGTACTTAAAGATTGATTGTAAAACTGCAAATCTAATGAAGTGGAACTTTAACAGATAGATGGTACTATGTTGGCTCCTCCAAAAGTAGGATCATGGCAGAAATATAGTTCATTTCAATGGATAAACTTCAAGTGGCTCCATAACTTCACTATCCAAGGAGCTGGTATTGTTGATGGTCAGGGAACTAACTGGTGGAGTGCCTCTAAAACCTATCACATCCAGGTTAGTTCCATCAGTACTACCAATTTTCTTGAAACAATTCTTAGAATGACTACTGCATGAACTACTTAAAAATAAACTATTTTTCCATGCTTTTGACAGAAAAAATCCAAGCACGTTCCAGGAATGAAACCCACTGTAAGAATTCCTCTATTTTTTCTGCTTTTAGTACCCATAAAATAAGAGAGTTTCCTAGTCACAAAAAGTAACCCAATCAGATTTTAGTCAAGCTTGTTAAATTATTACATTTTTCTTAATTTAATATAATTCTAATATGAGCTGATGGTTCAAATTGTCTTATCAGATCATATAATTTTTCTTACGAACGACTTACTACTATTAGAGTGTTTGGGAAATAAGTTAGAACTGAAAGTTAAAACTAAAAGTATTGTAGCATATTATTACATTACACTATAGCATGTGAGAGCTTAACACTATTTGAGTTAAAACTAATGAGTTAGAACTGAGTTTGTTAAATACTACGTATGTGTTTTTTAATTTGTTCAACATATATTGCAGGCTTTGAGATTCTACTCAAGCTATGATGTCACAGTTCGCAACATTAGAATCATAAACAGCCCTCAGTGCCATCTCAAATTTGACAGCTCAAAGGGTATCAAAGTTGACAATATCACAATATCTTCCCCAGAGGATAGCCCCAACACCGATGGCATCCACTTGCAAAACACACAAGACGTTGAGATTCAGCGTTCAAACATTGGATCTGGTAAAAATATATGTTACATAGAACTTATGATAAAGAATATTCTAGTAGCTACTGACAAAAATATATTCTCCTATGTTGGAAACTGGCAACCGACAACTGCCATGTCCTATATGGTGCATTGCGCACTTTGGGCTTTGGAAGCAAATCATAGTTGCTGTCTTTAAAATCCTTTAAACGGTAAACTGTCAGTAAACTAACTTTTGAAACAAGAAGGAACCAAGAGCACAAAAATACAATTAATTTTTTTCTTTTTCGTGGGTCCGACGTCAGCAAGTTATATAAGATATATATATATATATATATAGAGAGAGAGAGAGAGAGAGAGAGAGAGAGAGAGAGAGAGAGAGGATATGAGCAGACAAATATATTTGTTTTATTATTTTCTTATATTGGGGTTTTCTCTTTTTACAGGAGATGACTGTGTATCCATACAAACTGGTTGCTCAAACGTTCATATCCATCATATTAATTGTGGCCCTGGTCATGGTATAAGGTATCTGTCGCACCCACATAAATAAAATATGTACATAAATATGATGCTGTTATGTGTACCTTCTTTGGTTCACTTTAATTCCCATATTTCTACAGCCTAGGTGGACTAGGGAAAGACAAAACTGTTGCATGTGTCTCCAATATCATCGTTGAAAACATCTCAATTCAGAACACTCTATCAGGAGTCAGGATCAAAACTTGGCAGGTACCTCTCACTAACTAATTCTTTTTATTACTTTTTCCCTTGAATTATATACAACTCATAAGCCTCATTGGTCAAAAAGTTTGAGTGTTCTTATCTTGTGAGTCCAGGAATGAAGCTAGAAGAATTAGTCAGGAGGGATAGAGATGTACACTAAAATTTTTGTTAGATTTTACATATAAATAAACCAGAGATTCACATATTATGATATGGAGTAATTATAAAACTTCAAAATTTTAGGAGGGTGTGAAAATTATCAATTTTATCGGACCTCTTGTATAAAATTAAAAAGAAAAAAAAAATCTAATGCCTATCCTCGGTTGTATGTAGCTCCGTCCCTACTTGTGCCTCAATACAAATTCTAAGTTTGGCCAAACCTTGACATGGTTACAATTTTCCTATTCTTTTAGACAATATACATCAAAATTCTGAAGTTGTTCATCTTGGTTTATTAGGGCGGAATCGGATCTGTAAAAAATGTGTCATTCTCGAATATCCAAGTCTCTGATGTGAAGTATCCTATCATGATAGATCAGTACTATTGTGACAATGACAACTTTTGCAAGAACCAGACCGGGGCAGTGGCGATATCCGATGTTAAATATGATCGAATAATCGGTACTTATTCGGTGCAGCCTCTTCATCTGGCTTGTAGCAAGGACATTCCATGCACAGATGTTGATCTAAACAACATTCAGCTGAGCCCCTCGCTGCGGTACCAAGGATTCAAACAGGCCTTGTGTTGGAACTCCTATGGGAAATCAGAGGCTCCTTTGGTTCCTTCAAACATTGACTATTGCTTGAGAGCTGTTGGTGGTCCAATTAGGAGAATTGCAAGGTCACATGAGCACGTGTGCTTCCCAAAGATGATATAGGGAAAAATAATATTGGTCCAAACTATGTCCTGATTCTATTGGCTTTAGTTTTATTTCTTGTGCACCTTCTTAGGAGCTTCCCTTCAGCAAAACTTTTTTTTCACTGTGTGAAGGTGATGGTGTGAGCATTATTTTACTCATGTGAATCAGCCAGCATTTTGAATAAACAAAAAATGTATATAATTTCTCTGGGATTGTAAGAACTATGAGGTAAAAAGTTGAAACCAGGTTTAGTGGAGACCCCAAAGCAGGGGTGTGCATAAGCATAATATAACTTTTTTGAGGTTTCTGAAAAGTTTCAAGTAGACAAAATCTTCAGTTATTACAGTTAAAAATTGCAACATGGCACTGACTTTTAGATGAGGCTTGGAAAGATTGAAACTGGACCTGAAAGCTCAGATTGTCCAAGGAAAAATTAGTAAGATTTCTTTTTTCTTTACCTAACTCTTTTTTTTTTTTGGTAGTGGGTGTGCACAAGCATAATATAACTTTTTGAGGGCCTCGTTGCACGCGAATGGCTTAAAAAGAATTTCTTTGCGAATAAAGCTATAAAGCTAATGGTAGTTGGAAAGAGTTCGGTGTTGTAATGTAACCTTTCTTATTCCCCTACTTTCTGTCTCTTATTGCTCTGCAGGCTTTATCCAATCATCATACCATTAGAGTATTTGTTTGCACTAGTCTTAGCGTCCGCTTGGCACTTTAATTTAAACTTATTGTTTTACCCATAAAATAGTATAAAGCTCTAAGTAGCTATAATAAAAAATAAAAAGTTTCCACAGTATAAAGCTTTCACATGTTATAATTCTTAAACTTAAAACTTCAATTACAACTGAAGTATTAAACAACATATTACCAATCAAGTTAAGTGAGTATTAGCCAACATATTTGACGTGGGGTATGGTATGGACCAAATATTTGTCCTTGCAAAGTTGTATACGACATGTCGTTTTGGTTGTGTTATTGTAGATTGCGACTAGTATAAAATACCGTATAGTCTGTACCTGATATATAAGCCGAACCTCGTGTGAATTGTTCCAAGTGTTAACAACTGATAGAAGTTAGAACCCAATTATAGACATTTCATTATTAGTGATTAAACATTATTTATTTATTTATTTTGACGTGGTACAAAACAAATAGATCCTTTGTTTTGGAACATTCGGAGATGAATTCTGTGGGTGTCTTGCCAAAAGAAAACCAAGACTTGTGAGACTGAAAAGCGTAGAAAGAAACGCAAGAATCTCATGCAAGCAATGTTTATATTATTTACGACCATTTTCAAATCCTTCTTAGGCTGCGTATAGCAACAATTAACTACAACGAGTGTAGAGAATTAGGTGACACTATAACTTATATGGACTTGGAATCTATACTTTGTTGGAAAATAATTTTTTCATGTAGGTCAATATATGTAATTAAATGTGTTGTATAATGCTATCTTAAGTTAAAGTCTAAAATTAAAGTGATATAATTAAGATAAAGTTAAAAGGCTTTATTTTTGGGTATTAAAATAATGTATGGGTTATTATTAATATTATTATATGTGTAGATACTAATTTGTAATTTTTTGATTTTATGATGGGTAAAACTGAAAATACACTAAAATAACTAAAGTTATTTATTCTGGTTATGGTCCTCAATTCATACGTATCGTTCAATTCAGAAAGTTTACAGATATCCTACTCCCCTGAAATCCTATCTTCATTGAAGTTTCAAAGGGAATACGTATTGGATTGGAAGATAATAACCCACAACAATCCAAGATCATGAATCAAGGTACGCTTTCGTAAATTTAGAATTATTTCTCTGAATGATTTAACATGAACGATCTTGACAAAATTTTAGTTTGGTTTGGTTTCAATCAAGTGGCATCTGAGCGGATCTCATGTTAAATTGTTGAGAAATATTTTCTTAAATTTTTTGGTTGAATTGTTCATGGAATACGTTATTGTATTCATGTGTATATATAAATGTGTGATTCGGTTATCAATATATGCATTAATATACATATATATGTTTTGAGTTAGTATTCGGTTCATTCAAGAAAGTAATTATGATGAATCAAGTTTATGCATTAAATGCGTTAAGGATACACGATTTTATTGAAATCGTTTTCAAATGCAAGTGAGTAACCCATTAGACTGAGTTTGCCGCCGGCAAAGAATACCAGCCATGACCCTCAGGCGGCGCCGGAAAGGACAAGCCGTGGTCTCTAGCTGCGATGGAGGAGTGGAAACGGCGGCCAAAAGCCGCTATTCAGCTGGCGTTCTTGGGTTAAAAAAAAAAACAGTGACTGTTTTTGGGTTTCGCCGACAACCCGCTGCTCCACCGCCGGCGCCGGGGCCTTCTGAGCGCGGACGTCAGGCCACGCCGGCGAGTAGAGCCGCAGCCGACGTGGTGAGGCGAAGTCACCTTGGCGGTTGACTCCCCCAATCGCCTGGAATCGTTACCCAGGGGTCACGACCCCTGGGTGTGAGGGCTGGTTCTGGGCTTCGGCCCAGAACTTGAAAATTAAAAAAAAAAAGGATTTAAGGGAGGATGGGCTAGACACGGGCCTGGATTTATTGGGCCCGTAACCAGCAAAATCCCAGGGCCTCAACCCCTGGGTGACCCAAGATTAAAAAAAAAAAAAAGGAGGGGGGTTGGAATTGGATCCGGGTTGGGTTAACCTGACCCAGTCCACACAGTTGACTGGTCATTGTCAACGGTCAATGTTGACTTTTTTGTTTGTTTTTTGTCATTTTTTTAGGGTCAATTTTTTGAGTGCAACTTTAAAATTCAAATTGTGTTTTTTAGGTTATTAATATTATCAAATTAATTAATTGAACTATAAGCTGCCAAAGTAGCATCTTTTGTGGATGTTAATTATTTGTGATATTAAGATGGTTGTGTGAATTTAATTCATGCAAATATTAATCGGCCCAAAGAAAGCTTAATATTTGGCCAAATTAAAGTTACACCTGTAGTGATAAATATGTAACAATTATATTGTTATTTTGGCATATAAATAATAAGTAGATCTAAAGATTAGCTTATTATTTGATATGATTTATTGTTAATATTTGATCACTACACCAAAAATACCACTTACAAGTTAATATTTCTGTCCAAAGACTAAATATTAATGTTGTTATAGGTTTCTTGTGACGGGATTAATCATTGTTTGAATTTTATTGGTTGTTTTATATGAAGTCTTATGTGAATATGTGATTTTGTTCTTTGTTCAGCTATAGCATCATCTTTCTCAATATCTGTAAGTGTTAATTCCATTCCTATACTGAATAGGACTAACTTCAAGGACTGGAAAGAGAATGTGTTGATCGTTTTCGGTTGCCTAGATCTGGACTTAGCCATAAGGGTTGAACGTCCCACTATTACGGATTCTAGTTCCATTGAGGATAAAAAGGAACTTGAAATATGTGATCGTTCTAACAGAATGAGTCTGATGATCATTAAGAGAGGCATTCTAGAAGTCTTCAGGGGCACTGTGCCTGATGAGGTCACAACAGCCAAGGGTTTCCTTGAGGCCATTGAGAAATGCTTTGCAAAGAATGATAAGGCTGAAACAAGCACACTTTTGGCGAGCCTGATTTCAATGAGGTACAAAGTAAATGGAAACATAAGGGAGTACATTATGGAGATGTCTCATCTGACTTCAAGATTAAAGACACTAGATCTGGAAATTTCTGAGGACATTCTAGTTCATCTTGTCTTGATTTCTCTTCCTGCACAATTCAGCCAATTCAAGATCAGTTACAACTGCCAGAAAGAAAAATGGACTCTTAATGAGTTAATTTCTTATTGTGTGCAAGAGGAAGAAAGACTGAAGCAAGAGAAGACTGAAAGTGCTCACTTGGCTAGCACCTCTAAGGACAAGAATAAGAAAAGAAAGAAAAGTAATGAAGTTGCTAAAGGTCCAACACAAGAGAAACAAGATAAGGATAAAAATGATGGAAATGTTGCTTGTTTCTTTTGTGGTAAACTTGGACACATAAGAAGGTCTGCACCAAGTATCATGCTTGGCGTATAAAGAAAGGTATGCTTCTCAATTTGGTTTGTTCTGAGGTTAATTTAACTTCAGTGCCAAGACACACTTGGTGGATTGATTCAGGTGCCACTACTCATATAAGTGTATCTATACAAGGTTGCCTGAGCTATCAAAAGCTAATTGATGCTAAAAGATTCATCTATGTGGAAGATGGCAAATCGGTAAAAGTTGAAGCAATAGGGAATTTTAGGTTATTGTTAAGTTCTGGTTATTATTTGGATTTGAAAGATACTTTTGTTGTACCGTCATTTAGGCGGAATTTAATTTCTATTTCTGCTTTTGACAAATCTGGATACTACTGTTCATTTAAAAATAGTCAGTTTAGTCTTTCTTTAATGAAACTTATATTTGCTTGATACAGTTGCTTCTTATAATGAAACCTTACATGTTAGTTCTCGTGGCATAAAATGTAATTAACAGATGAGAATTTCACTGTATTATGGCATAAGCGATTAGGACATATTTCAAGGAAAAGGATGAAAAGACTTGTGTCAGATGAAATTCTTAATTCCCTTAATTTTACAAATTTTGAAACCTATGTTAATTGTATTAAAGGGAAATAGACAAACAAAAGGGGATTGGGTTCTAATAGAGCTACTGATGTTTTAGAATTGATACATACGGACATTTGTGGACCATTTCCTATAGCTTCATGGAATGGTCAACAATATTTTGTATCGTTCATAGACGATTACTTCCGGTATGGCTACCTATATCTCATACATGAGGAGTCACAGACTTTGGACGTGTTCAAATCATTTAAGGCTGAGGTTGAGCTTCAACTTAGTAAAAGAATTAAAGGCATCAGATCTGACTATGGTGGTGAGTACTATGGTAGATATGATGGATCAGGTGAACAACGTCCAGGACCTTTTGCTAAATTCCTAGAGGAATGCGGGATAGTCCACAATATACCATGCCAGGTTCACCTAGCATGAATGGTGTAGCTGAGAGACGAAACCGGACACTTAAGGATATGGTGTGGAGTATGATTTGTCATTCCACCTTACCTGAATCCCTCTGGGGTGAAGCACTCAAGACTGCAGCTTACATTCTCAACAGAGTACCAATAAAGGCAGCAGCCAAAACACCTTATGAGCTTTGGACTGGCAAAAGGCAAAAGGCCTTGTCATTCCACCTTACCTGAATCCCTCTGGGGTGAAGCACTCAAGACTGCAGCTTATATTCTCAATAGAGTACCAACAAAGGCAGCAGCCAAAACACCTTATGAGCTTTGGACTGGCAAAAGGCCTAGTCTGAAGCATTTACATACTTGGGGTTGTCCAGCATAAGCAAGGCCTTATAGGCCCAATGAAAAGAAATTGGACTTCAAGACAGTGAGCTGCTATTTCACTGGTTACTCTGAACGGTCAAGGGGTTACAAATTTTATGATCCCACTACTAAGACTATTTTTGAGACAGGAATTACAACATTCTTTGAGGATATTGAGTTTAGGGCTAGAAATAAGGTTAGAGACTTTGTCTTTGAGGATGAATTTGATCATGTTCCTCTTGTTCAAGAGGGATTGATTCCTATTCCCATAATTGCTTTTGATAATATTCAGGCTTCTATCCCTGACATTGATCAAGTTGCATATCAAGAACAACCAGACATAGTCGTTCAACCCCTTCAGGTACAAACTTAACAACCTCAAGAACCAGAACTTCAGGAACTTGTGTCATTAAGGAGATCCACTAGAGAGAGGAAAAATGCTATTCCGAATGATTACATAGTATTTCTCTAAGAACACGAGGAAAGTGTTGGATTGATGTATAATGATCCGATCAATGTCCATCAAGCCATGCATAGTTCAAACTCTCAAAAGTGTATGGATGCCATGAAAGATGAGATAAACTCTATGAAGGACAATGACATTTGGGATCTCGTTCTATTACCTGAAGGTACGAAGCCCATTGGTTGTAAATGGATATTTAAAATCAAAAGGGATTCGAAGGGTGATGTAGAGCGATATAAGACTCGTCTTGTCGCTAAGGGCTTTACTCAAAAAGAAGGCATTGATTATAAAGAGACTTTCTCTTCGGTTTCAACGAAAGACTCTTTTAGGACAATTATGGCACTTGTAGCGCATTTTGATCTTGAGCTACATTAGATGGATGTTAAGATGACGTTTCTAAATGGTGTCATTGATGAAACGATCTATATGGTGCAGCCAGAAAACTTTGAGTCGGGAGACCCAAAGAAGATGGTTTGCAAATTAAAGAAATCCATCTATGGGCTTAAGCAAGCTTCTCGTCAATGATATTACAAATTTCATCAAGTGATAGTCTCATTCGGTTTCAAGATGAACACTATAGATGACTGTATATACCATAAGTTTAGTGGGAGTAAGTGTATTCTCCTGGTATTGTATGTTGACGATATACTGCTTACCACCAATGATATAGGCTTATTGCACGAAACCAAGAGATTTCTATTAAAGAAATTTGAAATGAAAGATCTTGGTGACACATCTTTTGTGTTAGGAATTAAAATACACCGAGATCGCTCTCAGGGTATACTTGGGTTATCACAAAAGAGCTATATTGAAAAGGTGCTTAAAAGATTTGACATGCAGGATTGTAAACCAGGAGATGCCCCTGTGGCTAAAGGAGATAAGTTCAGTTTAAATCAGTGTCCTAAGAATGACCTTGAGGTTAAGGAAATGGAAAAGATCCCATATGCATCAGCTGTTGGGAGTCTAATGTATGCTCAATTTTATACTCGTCTAGATATAGCATACATTGTTGAATTGTTGGGCAGATATTTGAGTAACCCTGGAATGGATCATTGAAAAGCAGCCAAACGGGTTATGCGATATATACAGAGAACAAAAGGTGACATGCTTACATATAGAAGGTCAGACCAACTCGAGATCATTAGTTATTCGGATTCAGATTTTGCTAGATGTCAAGATAGTCGTCGATCCACTTCGGGCTATATTTTTTTGCTTGTTGAAAGAGCTATTTCTTGGAGGAGTGCCAAGCATTCACTCATAGCTTTTTCCACTATGGAGGCAGAATTTATAGCATGTTATGAGGCATCCAATCATGGAATATGGCTGCAAAACTTTGTCACTCGGCTGCGGATTGTGAAAAGTATAGAAAGACCACTTAAGTTGTTTTGTGACAATAAATCTGCAGTCTTATATTCCAACAAATACGGGAGCTCTTCAAATTCAAAGCATATAGATATTAAGTTTTTTGTTGTTAAAGAAAGAGTTCAGAGTGGTCAGGTGTCTATAGAGCATATTGGTACGAATTCCATGATTGCGGATCCGCTTACAAAAGAGCTTCCACCCAAGGTCTTTCATGAGCACACTACTCATATGGGTGTTCAGTTACTTGATGATATGCAGTTTTAGTGGGAGTTTGTAGTAGAATGCTGCTTTTGTTTATTTATAGACATTGTGTGTTTGTATATGTTTTCTGCAGAAATAAAGAATACAGTTTACTTACACTCTGATTTGGTACGGTTCTGATCTCATTCAGGTATAAGGTTGGACCAGTTGGAAATAGACATGTTTAGATCACTTTGCATGTAATTGTCATGCTACACATCCATACTTGATTTATGTCATTTGGTTATATCGATATGTGTGATCATTGATGGGTCTAGTCACGTTATATTTGTGACAAAGACCGCTTTGGTTCTATGTTGGTATGATCAAGGGATGAGATTGTTCAGGAATACCCTTATGTGTGATAGCAAAGGTTGAGCTCACTAAGGTTAACACATTTTAGCAAAGAAACATATGTGGCCCAAGTGGGAGATTGTTGGAAAATAATTTTTTCATGTGGGCCCACATATGTAATTAAATATGTTGTATAATGCTATCTTAAGGTAAAGCCTAAAATTAAAGTGATATAGTTAAGATAAAGTTAAAAGGTTTTATTTTTTAGTATTAAAATAATGTATGGGTTATTATTAATATTATTATATGTGTAGATACCAATTTGTAATTTTTAGATTTTACGATGGGCAAAACTAGAAATACACTAAAATAACTAAAGTTATTTATTCTGGTTATGGTCCATAATTCATACGTATTGTTCAATTCAGAAAGTTTACAGACATCCTACTTCTCTGAAATCCCATCTTCATTGAAGTTTCAAAAGGAATACGTATTGGATTGGAAGATAATAACCCACAACAATCCAAGATCATGAATCAATGTACGCTTCTGTAAATTTAGAATTATTCCTCTCAATGATTTAACATGAACGATTTTGGCAAAATTTTAGTTTGATTTGGTTTCTATCATAATTTTCATAAAGATAATCTTGCAAAAGCTATATAGAGACAGATTACCGTGGTCAAACTTTTGGTTGTGAGGTTTCATCCGGCCTGGTTACTAAGTCGACTTTCCACCTCTTTCACTTCTGCTGTTCTCAGGAAACTTTATGCTCGCCAAATGAAAACCTTTTTCCTTCTCCTTTGAGCTCCATTCTTTCAAGTAGTAGTCCTCTTCCGTCACGTTGTTTTTCGACGCCGGGCCGCAGAACATCCCTCCCCATTGCGGGAAATAGATCAGAGTTATTGGGAGTGTGCAACATATGATCATAATGCCCATTAGAGTTATCCCTGTTTCTTTCGAGTAACTCGATCCTTTGAAAAATTTTGTTGTGTTAAAACTGCACCAACATTTCCTCCTCCTCCAGTCATCCCAGACATCACCCCTAGTGACCTTGAAAAAAAAAAATGTAATGTACAATATGTCCATATAATGCGAAAGGTTAAGAAAGAAAATAGAAATGACATACATAGATAGAGATTCATTAGTTGAGAAAATTTTCATCTTGTTTCAATTGGTCTGTTCCATTCCTTGAATGGCTGGCTTTATTTAAGTTTGAGATAGTCCTTTTAGCATAATCAAAAACTTAAATATTAAGTTTTTTTTTAAAATAAAGAATGACCAAGTACTTAAAATGTCACAAACACATAATATCAGCTTGAAATCGACATAATCCAAGAATAAGACGACAAAAGAGACCTGCATAACATCTTGTTTAAGTTCAACAACAAATATGACCAAAAAACGACAACTATGTGAAAAAAAAAATCATTTAAATCTAATCTCGAAAAACGACAATGATTAAAAAAATTGAAATTATCATGAAGTTGTGTGTGATATCGCATGTCATGTTTATCTACATATATATTTCTTTGTATTTAGAAACTGAACTGTCGACGGTCCATGTGTTTCTATGCAGGAACGATGTAATCCAAAACGCACGTTTATGAGTCTTCAAACTCTGTAAGGATTTTGCATGCATACATACATACATACATACATACATACATACATACATACATATAATATATATATATATATATATGATACAAAAGGAAAAAGCAAATGTACCAAAATTCAAGGGTGTAGTAAAAAAGAATGTTGTTTGGCCTTGTTCAACCACGAAAAAAAATCCATAGCAGAAAAAAGATTAGGGTCACTCCGTCAATTTTTTTTTGTCACTCTCTACCTTCACTCATGCCTTATGTCACTACACTTTTCAACAAAAATAAAACATAAATACAAACTATTGTTTCATCTTTTGTTAAAACTTTGTCGCTCTATGCTTCCATTATTAAAAAGATGTTTTAATTTTAAGAATGTATTACAAAATCCTTTTGAAGTAGGAAATAATTTTTTTTTTTTAAGAAAAGGAAAATAGAAATATATATATATCTGTTATGAAAATAATGCGATAGAAACAAAAAACAAAAACATGTAGAGAATTTACGTGGAAACTTAAAACGAGAAAAAACCACGGGCAGAGGAGAAGAAAATCACTAAACTCGTGAAGATTACAATGGAGGCGTTAGAGAGACTCAAAATTCGCTAATAATAAAACCCTAACGCAATACATTATATATATATATAGGTATAGACAAAACCCTATGGGCTTAAAAACATAAACTAAACGGCCCAAAACCAACGGTCCTTACCGTGGGGGCCTTGCCCTTGCACCCTGGCGAAATCAGTGTTGGGCTATGGGATCGGGCCGAAGCCCAATCTCTCCGCTGCCACCACAGATCTTATGAAAAATCCCACTTTTGTTTTTCACCGCAATTTGTCGCACCGTGAACTTTTCAGGTTGGACCAAACTAAATTCGAGTCATGATACTTTAACAATATCCATAGCGTTATATATATATATATATATATATATATATATATAATGGTTATTTTTAATGGATATACGATTTGGGTAAACATTATTACGCAAGTCTTATTTGCTTATATGTATAAATATATATGACCTTAAAAAATATTGCAAAATAGTTTAATTAGCAAAATTTTCTTTTTATTATTAAGAAAAACTAACAACATATTTATATCTTAGCCTAAGAATAAAATGCCAAAAATAAAGAAAAAGGAATACCTTTTTTTTTTAATTTTTAGGAGTAACAGCAAGGTAAACATAGAGTTATGCTTTATTTTTATAGGAAAGTGTAAAGACAAACCTAGCATTTTTCGCCTTACCAGCCTAATTTAAGAAACATGTAGCGTTGTTACTTTGCAGAAACTTTGACTTACAAATTAGACTAAAAAAAAATTCGCACAAAATCTCTGTTACAAGCCCTCTAATTTAGCTAAACCTCACAATTAAAACAACCATATTCAACCATGGGACGTTATGAGAACAAATTTTGTTTTAGAAAATCAAATCTAACCCACAAACAAAAATAGCCCAAAACCGAATCTAAGACACTCTCTCAAACTTATATGTATTCAATCAAACCCTTTTTTTTAAAAAAAAAGAACGTACAAACACCCAACGGCAACATATTGAAGCCTCCCCTTTATCCAACCGAATAATGCAGATTGCAGGGAGACCCTGAGAACATAGCCTTTAATTATTAGGGCAGGAAAAAAAATATATATATATATCAATATATATTGCCATGGCTTTCGTTAACCGTTCCAAATCTTTCTCAATGGTTTTTCTTGCAATAGCCACATTAATAATCCTGGCCGGTGGGGCCCATGGCCGCCGAATGAAAGGCCGCGGCGGCGGCGGCGATCTCTGCCGGAGAGCGGACTACCCGGGGGTGTGCCGGGCGGTGGTGAAGGGACAGAAGAGCCCGTACGCGGCGACGCAGGCGACGGTGAGGCGGCTGATAGCCGAGACGGCGGCGGCGAAGAAGGCGGCAGCGAGGGTGGCGGGGAAGAACAGGCAGGTGCTGGGGGTTTGCAACGAGAACTACGAGGACGCGCTGAGCAGCCTCAAGGCGAGCCTCGGGAACATGAGGTCCCGCGACAAGGGCAGCTTCAACAGCAACCTTTCGGCGGCGCTAACGGACTACGAGACGTGCGAGGACGCAGTTTCGGAGATGGGGATAGTCTCGCCGCTGTCGAAGACCAACACCAGGCTCCGGCAGATGGCCGATAACGGCCTCTACTTGGCCGGCATGTGGCGCTAGAAAAAAGCAAAAATAATAATAATAATAATAATGCCTTGCCTTTGAGTTTGTCTTTGTATTTGCCTATGGCTTGCTTGGCTAATATGTTGCTGAGTTTGGTCTCCATTGGGGTAACTTCTTCTTCATCTTCTTTTTTTTTTTTTCAATTTTTATTTTTATTTTTAATTTTTTTTTTGGTGTATATGTAATTTAGCGTCGTCGTTGGCATACATGCATGCATTGGAGACTTTGCAGTTGCTTGTTGTGGTGGGTGAATAGGAGAATTTATTCGTCATATCTCAATCTTTTATTTTATATGATTTTATTACTATTAATAGTTTATAATTGTTTACTAATTTGGTTGGTTATTCTCAAAGCTAGACAATCTGGTTTGTGATAACTTGTATAAGGTTTAGCATTTTAGGCTATTGTTATTAGATGATCTATTGGTTTGGGGTAGCATTTGAGATTAGTTTTAGTCGAAGTTATTTTTATAAAATTCTAAGCGAAAACGGTTTTTTTTTTTAAATTAATTTGAACAGAGTTTAATGTGTAACGATATTACTAATTGCCATCTATTGTCATATTTATCGTCTTTATTTAATTGTCGTATGTCATTTACGACATGTAGTTTTTAATTATTTTGGAAAAAAAAAGTATGCTATCCTGTCCTTCCAATAATTCAAACAACGTGTCGTTCACATTAATCATAAAATGACCTGACATTTCTTGACCGCAGAGAACTCCTTTGGTTTTCTTGACTCATTTACAGAAACTGTACGTAGATTCTTCTGAAGAAGATTTTTTTTTATTGAAGCAACATGACATGTCGTTTCCAGGAAACGACACATGCAGATTCATTGTCGTTTGTTGTTTGATGACAAACGGACTCTAACGTCGTTTTGGGTCTATAACTATAGAAGACGGCAAGTCGTTTTCGGAAGAAATGGAACGACTAGAAAACTACACGCTATCTTTTTTCCATTCAAAATTGATCAGAATACAACATTTCATAGTAGCAGGCCCATATATAAAAAATGACAAGAAAATTACATCTTACGCCACACTTTCAAAAATTATGTTTATTTATACTACATTTAGAAAAAGGTTATGCCATACTATTATTTATATTACATGTTAAATTATGTCACAAATAAACATGTGTATCATTCATAGAAAATAAATATTAAAATACAACATCTATAAAAATCCCTCCATATTAATGTGCTAGAAATTAAAAACATAAAAAAGTACAAACAAACAAAAAAAATAAAAAATCTCAAAACCTAAAAATTAAAAAACTTAGAAATTTAAGCCCCAATCTCTCTCTCCTCTCCCCCAAGTCATCTCTCTATCTTTGCCATCGATCTATCTGAGCTCAGCTCCTTTTCTCTGTCGTCACAAAACCTCAAGCACCGTGTCTTCACGTGCTTGAACAAGCTCTTCGACCATAAAACTTATGGCATCGCCTCCGTAGAGCTCGAGTCCATTGCTTACGACCTCGAGCTGAGCTCCCTTGGCGTGTTCATCTCCTGCAGTGAGGAAGCAGTTCATTTTCCTCCTCATCGTCCTTTCAAAGAGCCATAATGACTCTTTCTCTCCTCATGTCACAAAGATCTTCACCAGCGTCGTACGTCACGTTCACAACCCTGACTCAGCTATTTGATCCACATGCATCAACACCATCGACGCACTCCCATGCCACATCAGCAAGCTGGCACTCTCGTCATACTTGAAGCCACTCTTCGACACCCTATTCAAGGAGCAGGACCAAAATTCGCAAATCAGGGGGTGCGAAGGGAGAAGGTCAATGGTGCTGAAGGGGGCTTTGAGAAGGGTGACGAGGTGTAGGGGTGGGGTCATCGGCTGGGTTGGGGTGGTTAAGTGAGGAGGCAGGGGTCATTGGGGTGGGAGGGGGTGGTGGACAGATGTGGGCGATAGGGGAGAAAGCCCAATGTTTTAGGTTTTTTTTTTTTTTGTTTTTTGGTTTTTTTGCTTCTTTTTTGCTAATTTTGAATTTTCTTTAGGGATAAAATTCAAACCAATCACTATGATTTAGTATTTTAAAATCAATGGTTGTAATTTACACTTAATTTTTAATGTATTAATTATTTAAAGGGTAATTTAATAATTTCACCTTTTAATGGTCAACTTAACTGTTTGACAAAGTTTGACCGTTAAAATGGCTCCTTGGCAACTAAATGAAAGGTTTGAGATTAAAAAATGAAAAAATATTGGAGACCAAAATCTCACTTTCGTGAAAAATTAGGGATCAATCCATCAATTTATCCCTTTAATTAATATATTGTTATTTTATTAATTCCAATGTAACTCTATTAAATATTTTAAATTATATTCCTAAAGTTATAGATATGATTACTCATTTATTAGAGTCGTCTATTTGATATAGTTATTACATATAAGTTAATCCATCATAAAAAATTCATAATTAGAGGTAAGTAAAATTCATTAACCTCTCTAATTACTTCTTTATCTTTTAGTGCTATTGATTCTGTAATGAATAATAAATTGATGAACTTAATCACAAATTGAGCGTTTTTATTATTTAAAACCCGAATCAATATTTAAGAGAATTATTTACATACTTCTTGTTAGAGAAGGAATAAATTCCATCTTATAATATCAACATTCTTAGCTACTTACTTCATTATACCTCCAAAATACAAGAGACAAGATTAGATTCTCAAATCCATACCAACTAAATCAAAAGACATAATTCCATAAATAGGAGTCTACTAATAACTTAGGATTAAGATTATCTTATATATGACTATAGGTCAACATGATTAGAACTTGCTATATTTAATGAAAATTAATAGTTGTTTATATCACACCATGTTTCGGTGCTACATAATCTCATTTTGTGCAGTACATTCATTTATGACTCACTACATTAACGGTTTGGATAGGACTGTTCTATTCTTAATAGAAATGACCTGCTCTAGTAACGCTTAATTAAAGACTCCGTACTTTAATTGAATAATTAATTATATGTTACTAACCATTTTAATTGTCATTTTTAAATGTCATCTTCTTATATATTATGTTTATATACAATATCTAAGGTCACATTAATGATTATAGAATTTTAATGATATGTATAAATTATTCAAAATGCATGTATGCAAATATAATGAAAATTTCACTTTATTTATTTTTAAATGTGTCATCTATAAAACATCATATTTGAGGACATCTATTCTAAGACTCACATGCTACCATTTTGAAATCAAAATGTCCCTCCAAATGTTTAAGTAATTTTCATACACTTTTCATGACAATTTTTAAAAATAAATTCGGTCTAATTGAAAGGTAGTTTTTTTTTTTTTTTTTTAAATTTTGTCCTCAAGGTATATGCTACAAATAAAATTGAAATATATTTATAGTTATTAAAACTAGAAAGGGTGAATTGCATATAAAAAATAAAGCTATGCAACTAATATATCCCAATTGCTTGCCACTAATTAAATTACTGATGTACCATTGTTCCACAAATGGAAATTTATAAAATAAAATTAGGCAAGTAATGTCAATGTCAAGCTAAAAAGTCAAAAATTCATTTTTTTTGGTTTGAACAACATCAAAAATTCAATTTTGATATTTATGTTTATGAAAACTAGAAAGGGTGAATTGCGTATGAAAAATAAATTACGCAACTAATATGTCCCAATCGCTTGTCTCTAATTAAATCAATTATGCACTATCTTTCTACAAATGGAACTTTAGAAAATAAAAATGAGGCAAGTGACGTCACGTCAAGCTAGAAAGTCAAAAATTCATTTTTATTTTGTTTGAAAAAGGCCAAAAATTCAATTTTGGTATACCAAGATTTACAAAACAAAAATGATTATGCTCTACATATATCACAAGCGTGAACTCTCTCTGATCTCTCACACGCATACATAATGAATATCTTGAGAGGCGCTTGAAAGGATCTTGCATTTCTTCCTCTCAACGTAAAGCATCTAATCGTGACAAACCCAATCATGCACTATGCAAAAGCATAGACAGAACTAGCGCTTTACTTCATAAACAACCATACAAACGTGCTATTTTCCTTCTGGCTATAAAGGAAATATCTAGATGCTTATCTCTAACTCCACGTGTTAATGTTTCCAAAAAAAAGTATGCATATCACGTGCTTTCCGTGTAGTGGATAAAGTGAGATTTATTATACATATCAATGGATTGCTTGAGTGTTAGGTCAAGTGTCTCACCCATTTTTACCTATCATTTTCATGTGTCTTGATGCTCTGAACGTTTTTTTTTTTAAGTTGTTTGAAAACATAGTTTATATAACAATTTATTTGGCATCTTAATTGAAGCCAATAGTTTTAATAAACAGAATAGAACTTTCCACAACTACAGTAAAAAAAATAAAAAATTATTAACACAAGTCTCTCACATGTTACATTATGCGCTCTTTTAAACATCTTTATAAAATTCATTTTTTATGAGAGATTAATGTTTTTAATGGACCTATATTTGCTCCTAAAGAAACCTAAATTTGTGTTTTTTGTTTAATTATCTTTCCTTTTTTTTTAATCGCTCGTGATTGCGCGCTGAAAAAGTGTTTGATTTTTGTTCAAATCTCTTTCCCTATCAACACACTTCCGTGGTGTATTTGCATTTTAGTTCTTTATTAGGTCGATCAAGCCCATGCCAATAGCAAACGGACGGATGTGATTTCAAATAATTATTTAAAAAAGAAAGCCGACTTATCATATACTGCTCCCTATAAAATAGGTCTTATATGATTCTCCAACAAAGATCCAAAAAAATAATTATTATTATTATAAAAAAATGTCACATCGAGCATAGAATCTAGCAGTTTTGGATCTATCAACGAGTGCATATGGATAGGATATGGAACTTTTAAAAGTGAATTTACATTAATGGTTATCGCATTATGGCAAGTTGAGGAAATGGGAAATATCTTGGAGGAATGTATAACTGGACAAAAATAGGATATGCGGACAGATTCAAGAGGGGGCCTTCAATTTATGCTCAATAATGGGATCATGTATTTCTAAGTTTGGAGATGAAAAATTGACCCACTACTAATCATTGAAATATAAATACTTAAATTAAAATTCCCTCCATTGATTGAAAATGATAATAAAATAATAAAATACTTGCGTCTTAAAATAAAAATAAAATTCTCCTCAATTTATAAGGTGTTTGACTTTTAATTAAAACTAATTGGTTTTAACTAACAAACAGTGTAAAATTCTCAACAATTACAGTAAAAAATAAAAAGTTGCTACAATATAAAGTTCTCAAATATTATAATGTTTTCAACTAAAAATAGTTCTAATCATACTTTCCAAACATTTTATTATTGAGTATTTACTTATTTGCTAACTAAACGGGTTGTGCCCGAAAACAAGAAAAGGAGCAAGAAATAAAAAAAGAACTGAATGAAAAGGGTAGAGTTACGTATCTTGGCTCGCAAAATCGAATAATAGTAAAAAAATCCAAAAAGAGGAATTTTATTGCGGGTGCACCTATATTTGGACTGTTGGAACTTTAAACCATACTAGTAGCGGTTAGAACTGGTTTGGACTACAAATTGAACTTCAAAATTATAACAAAATTAGTTTGAATTTCAACCGGTGTTGTTTTCAATGATCTGGTTATTAGAAGAACTAACTTTTCCTTAAAATTAATATGGAAATGTAATTTGTTTACGAAATCCGTGAGCCTAAATGAAATGAGTAACTGGGCTTTAAAAGTACTAACTAATAAAAACCTAAAATTTAGCTCAAAAAACGTTTAAGGAACAGTAAAAATGAAAATTTTCCTAAAAGATAGAGGGCGATCAAACTCCCGTCGTCATTCATTAACAATATCCTTGTCCCACTCCCAAATATCTTTCCCTTTTCAAAAAAAAAATCTCTCCCTCTTGTCCTTACCAACATTACCCACGTGATCAGTTCTACAGCCGAGATTCGTGGAACATGGACGAGGAGGATCACCGTGATGTTGATAAGGCTGCCATGTCACTTACGTAATTTCGTCCCTGAATTCGAAGAGAGAGAGAGAGAGGCCAGCCAATCAAAGAAAGAGAGTGAAAACTGAGGAAAAGCTTCTTCAAGCTTCAAGCATTTTTTTTTTTTTAATGGAGCTGTTTTTTAATCCAATTTTTTGACCAAACACGGCCTCAATTCTCGCTTCTCGTTTTTTCGTTTTCCAGAATCTGATTGTATATTCTCTCGATTCAGGACCTCCGATTAAAGGTAACTTCGAACGATTCAGATATTTTTGATCGGTTTCAGATATTTTTTTACGCCATTTTTGGAGCTCGACATTGCTGAATTTCGTCGAAATCTGAATGAATATTGAATGTTTCGGGTTTTTTTTTTTTTTTGAAAATTAAGTACTTTGTTGAAAATTAGTGAAGCTGGTGTTATTGGAATTAGAGACGAAATTTCCGATGAAGCCGAAAAATTTGCTTGCGGATCAAACAGAGAATCAGTGTATTTCAAGATAAATTGAGAATAATTAGCAACAAAAAATTTAGCCGAAAACGACGGGACCTCCAAGTTTTTTCCTTTAGGATCCTTTTTGAACTTTAACGATTCTGCACTCTAATCGGTTCTTTGCTTACTTCGCTTCTTTGGTTTCTTCAGAATCAAGAAGAGGCAACGAATATGAGCAGCTCCATTGGCAATAAAATGCTCAACCAGAGCCTGCAACGAAGCAAACTCAACTCTTCTGGGATTCCTGCAAACTCATTGTTCCAAGCTTCGCCCGTCAACGCGCCGATACGGAAGTCACAGTCGTCGAAGAAATTTTCCGGGAACAAATTGGTTGTCGGGAAACCAAATTTAGCAATGGGATCGCGTCGCTGTTCATCAGCCGTTCCTCATGCTGTCTTAGCCACCGATTCAGATACAAAGGTAATCTTCACCTGCTATAAATTTGGATTTAATGGAAACGATAGGCAAGACATTTATGTTTGTTTTTTCAGTGGCTTATAGAATTTGGTTAATAGAAAGTGTTAGTCTTTGATTAGGAAATTGGCGATAAAGGATATATGTAGCCAGTACTAATTAATTGGCATTAATTTAATTCGCTACTTATTATTGTTTTGGGGATTGGCATTATGTTCGTAGTCCTACATCAAATTTGCTATCTGCAAACATCTGGGTCTCTTTTTTTTTTTTAAATGTTTATTTTATTTAAAAATTGACTCTTTTTTATTTTTATTTTTTATGTGTTGCTAGAGAAACATTGATCGCCATTCTATAGTTCATATATATTTTTTAATATTTAAAATTCAATTCATCTTAAAACAGTGATTTTTTAAAACTTTACATTCATCTGAATATTAAAGCAAAAATCATGTTGATTTTACTCATATGTTAATGTCTAATTGAAATGCGTTTGAAGAATTGGTTTTATCATGGGTTTATGTTTTGACCATCCTTCTGCCTGCAGCAGCTTGCAGAAAACTTCAAACTTGATGGAAGCATTGAATTCCAGGTACTTATAGTGTGAGCTTTAGGTGCTTTGGGTTAGTGGTCCCACGTGTTTGGACAATGCTCTGAACTTATTTATTGGTCCCAAGTGTTTGGACAATGCTCTCTTAAGTTTAGTGAGTTGAGATACTTTTGACTGATCGTGATGACAAACTTGATTTAGGAGCCGGTTATCCTAACATAAGTTTTATCTGAATGAGTAGGTTGTTGTTAGTGCCCCAACACCGGGTTCTCCCACTCAAGTCGAAATTCATGTCACATATAGTAGTGATTCTTTGCTTCTTCACTGGGGTCTAATTAAAGACAGAAAAGAGTAAGTTCAGATTTGTTTGAATTTTAAATCGACTTAAAAAAATAGTTGTTTGCCTTGTAATTTCAGACAGTTAAATTGCTTATGGCTATTCTCCTATTTGCAGAAAGTGGGTGTTTCCTTCACGTCGACCAGGTGGAACCAAAGAGTACAAGAACAGAGCTCTTAGAACTCCATTTTCCAAAGTAAGTCCTCTATACCAGTAGAAAAGTTCTTCGCCATATAGCTTCTTCAACATGAATGTTTGTGGACCCATTAGAGTTCAGACTGATACAAGTTCCATTTGCTTGTCAATTTTTCTCTAGTCTGGCTCCAATTCCTTCCTCAAAATTGAAATTGATGATCCTGATGTACAAGCAATAGAGTTTCTTATAGTTGATGAAAGGAAGAATAAATGGTGAGATCTAAGAAGTTATTGCTTATGAAGTCTAGAAGTTATTGCTTATGAAGTCTAGTAACTTTAATGTAGCCTAATTAAGGTTCTTTCTTCTCCCCTTTAAAACTTTCCTATCACAGGTTTAAAAATAATGGCAACAACTTTCATGTTAAGTTACCTGCACAAGAGGAGTGGATTTCAAATGTTTCGGTTCCTGAAGATCTCGTGCAGATTCAAGCGTATCTGAGATGGGAAAGAAATGGTAAACAGATGTACACCCCGCAGAAAGAGAAGGTATGCGAAATGTGCTCTATTTCCAATAAATTAGCTATTGTCATATTGCTGCATGTCCGCCAGTATCCCTCTCTTTTTTTCCCCTCAGGGGAGGAAGAAGATTGGTGTGTGACTTGTGTCCAGGTTAACTGTCTGCATGGAAAGCTGTCCATCCGTCCTTGCTTTTATGATTTTCACCAACTTTTTTCTGGTTTAATCTACTTCCTTTCTGTCTTCAAGTAGATATAGATTAAAATTATTTCATACTAAATGTCCCTTATTGGAGTCCATTTAATGATTTCCGGCAAAAGAAATGCTGAAAAGTGTTGCATTTTAATATGCTACAGGAGGAATATGAAGCAGCTCGAGCAGAGCTATTGGATGAAGTAGCCAGGGGTACTTCCATACAGGAACTTCGAGTGAGGTTGGCCAAAAAGAACGATGGCAGTAATTTGAAGGAGCCATCTCTTCCAGTTTCAAAGGGAATACCTAATGATCTTGTACAAGTACAAGCTTATATACGCTGGGAGAAAGCAGGGAAACCCAATTACTCCGAGGAGCAACAACTTGTACATTTCAAATCCCTTTATCTGGTCTTTTTGGATTTTTTTTTTTATTGTGAATGTTTTCGGGAAGTGAATGAGCCAAGTCCCTCCTTGTAGTGTTTTTTCTTGACATCGAGCTGTATCATCTGATGTTTTTTATACTTCTTTGCTGTGATAAATATGATGTTCTCGAAAACAGAGGGAGTTTGAGGAAGCAAGAAAGGAGTTGCAAATGGAACTAGAGAAAGGTCTGTCTCTTGACGAGATACGAAAGAAGATCATCAAAGGAGAGATACAAACTACAGTTGCCAAGCAATTGAAGGATAAAAAGTATTTTAGAGTTGAGCGTATTCAGCGCAAGAAGAGGGACTTGATGCAAATTCTCAACAAATATGCAGCTAAACCTGTGGATGAAAAAGTTTCATTCAAACCAAAGGCTCTAACAGCCGTTGAGCTTTTTGCCAAGGCAAAGGAAGAAGAACATGATGGTGAAACTGTTCTGAATAGGAACATCTTCAAGATCAACGATAAGGAACTTCTGGTGAGACAATGATGTGTTTTTAACGTTCTTCATTTTATTTTCCTCTGAATCAACATATTTGTAGGTATTATGCTAATTTTCGGAGTCCTGACATATTTTTAAGGTGCTTGTAACCAAGCCTGCTGGCAAGACAAAAATTCTTCTGGCTACAGATCTCAAAGAGCCAATTACCCTTCATTGGGCTTTGTCCAAAAACAACGCTGGGGAGTGGTTGGTAATATTCTATCTTTTATTAATTGAGAGGATGCCCTTGATGCATAAGCTCAAAACTGAATTTCCCAAAAATGCTTTATGTAATGTCTTTTGTCTGCATCTTTTCGTGCATTTGTGAAAAATAAGTCACCCCGCATCAAAGAATAACAATAAAATTCACTTTTTTTTAATGAATAAAATTCGTGTTTACAGGAACCATCTCCGGAAATGCTACCTCCAGGTTCTGTTTCTGTACACGGGGCTGTTGAGACACCATTTTCATTTAGTTCTCATCAGTCTGCTAATGAGGTACTACAAGACAAAAACTTTTTACCTAGTTTTCTTGCTTCAAAGTCTGCTCAGTTTAAATTATGTAGACAATAGTTTGAAAATTCATAATGCAATCATCAGGTCCAACATTTAGAATTAGAAATTGAAGAAGACAGTTTTAAGGGATTGCCATTTGTCGTTCATTCTGCCGGAAAGTGGATCAAGAACAACGGCTCAGACTTCTATGTTAACTTTGCTTCTGGATCCAAGCAAGTTCCAAAGGTTGTTTCCTGTTCTTTGTTCATCATGTGATTCTCTTAGCTACTCCACAAGTCCTTCTTTGTTGCTACGTTTACAAGTTTATTGACTTAAAGTTTAACGCATCAAGGATGCTGGTGATGGCAAGGGTACTGCAAAGGCTTTGTTGGATAAGATAGCCGAGATGGAGCACGAGGCACAGAAATCCTTTATGCATCGGTCTGCCTTGTTGAGGATTCAAATTAGTCTTATTTCCATCTACTTGGTTTACTTCTTATTTCATTTGATTTGTTTTGTGTTGTATCACATTTATTTTCCCTTTTTTTCTAGATTCAACATTGCGGCAGACTTGACGGATCAAGCCAAAGATGCTGGTGAATTAGGTTTTGCAGCTATTCTGGTGTGGATGAGGTTTATGGCTACAAGGCAACTCATTTGGAATAAACATTACAACGTGAAACCACGGTACTTTTCTTATGGTCTCTAGAGTTTAGCTGTTTTAACTTTCTTGTGGCATTTAGGCCTTGGGACTTTTTCCCCTTGTTCTTGAATGGCTTGAATAGTGTTAAAAAACAGCTGAAATCTAGTTTTTGCCATTTGATTTTGTCCTCTCACCTAATGCTTTTGGCAACAGCTGCTAATGTTAAGCTCAGATTTATTGTGGTTCATCATCAATGTGAGAGTTCATGTCCACTTTCAGCCATTGTAGAATTTTCACTATTATAAAGAATAAGATTACAAGAAAAATCATACATTGCATGCCTCTTTCTTTCTTTCTTTCTTTCTTTCTTTTTCCTTAGCTCCATACACTCAACAATTACTAATGGGAAAAGGCCATCTTCCTAAATTATACATGAATGTGGGATGTTGTGTCCTCTGAATCTAAACAGTAAGTTCTAATGGTACAGTGAGATCAGTAAAGCACAAGACAGGCTCACTGACAGTCTCCAGAATATTTATACAAGTGACCCAGAGTATCGGGAACTTCTGCGGATGATATTGTCTACCGTTGGTCGAGGAGGCGAAGGCGATGTCGGACAGAGAATTCGGGATGAAATCCTGGTTATTCAGGTGGACAAGTTCTCTCTCTTCTTATTTTATTTTATTTTTTTAGTTTTGTATTAGTGAATCATTTGTTCTTATCCTCGTTTGTTTACGAATTTTTGAGTTTGTGTATACAAAATTTTTTTTTAAGTTGTTGAACTATTGTTGTTGGCTATATGCAGAGAAACAATGCTTGTAAGGGAGGGATGATGGAGGAATGGCACCAAAAGTTGCATAATAACACTAGCCCAGATGATGTTATTATTTGTCAGGTATTGAAATGTAAATATTACAAGCAACCTGGGACTCGGTAGCGGTTGAGGCTTTGTCACTCATTATTTCATTGCAGGCTTTAATTGACTATATCAAAAGCGACTTTGATATTGGTGTTTACTGGAAAACTTTGAATGAAAACGGAATAACAAAAGAGCGGCTTCTTAGCTATGATCGTGCAATACATTCTGAACCAAATTTCACGGCAGGCCAGAGAGAAGGTCTTCTTCGGGATCTAGGAAACTACATGAGAACATTGAAGGTTAGCTTCACAGACCTCAAAAGTTCTCATGTTTTACTCTTCCCTTTTTCCCCTTTTCAATTATTCATGTTCATGAGATACAATTGTTGAATCATGGGGACCATCCAGCAGATTTTGCTGTTCCCTACATGGTAGATAAAGTACATTACGTTGCAACTCGACTGCGTGAGAATTTTAATAAACTGACACTACGTGCAGGCAGTTCATTCAGGTGCAGATCTTGAATCCGCCATTTCAAATTGTATGGGCTACAGATCTGAGGTAACTTCAGTAACTGGCTTGAGTTTCTTAAGACACTTGGTGCCTGCACTTGGCATCTAATAGCATTTTATTATCTTCAGGGTGAAGGCTTTATGGTTGGAGTGCAAATAAATGCTATATCAGGCTTGCCGTCTGGATTTCCAGTAATGTTTTTAACTTCATTTTGAATTCTTCTGAGGTTTTTATGTGAAAAAAATTAAATACGAGAATAGGAATTCACATAATTTTCAATCAGAATTTGCTGCAATTTGTCATGGAACATATTGAAGACAAGAATGCTGAAGCTCTGCTTGAGGTTTGTCAAATTTTTTCATAGGCTTCCTCTTTGCTGCAGTCACATATGCTCTTGTCTTGATTTTGACGATTGTTTTATTTTTTGATGTAGGGTCTGCTGGAGACTCGCCAGGAGCTTCGGCCGCTGCTTTCTAAGCCCAATAATCGTCTGAAAGATCTTTTATTTTTGGACATCGCTCTTGATTCTGCTGTTAGGACTGCCATTGAGAGGGGACATGAAGAATTAAATGCAGCTGGACCAGAGGTAACTTCTGTTGATCTGACTAGTACCTAAAGTGTTCTCGATAAAGTTCTCTTTATTTCTTATGAATTTTTTTGACTTATATTGTCCAGTTATGTGTAGAATATGTGTAGTCTTCCTCTTCTGGGAAGAACGTGTGTAATTTTGGTTTACTTTGAAACTATACCTTCTTGATGACAGCTGATTTATGCCTTTTGCAGAAAATAATCCATTTCATCACTATGGTTCTTGAAAACCTGGCATTATCATCAGATGATAATGAGGATCTAGTATACTGCATGAAGGTAAAGAGGCTAGTGTTTTTTTTTATTCGGTTATTTTTTCCATGAACTAGTAAAGAATAAGATCTCTAATACACGATATTTTTATTCCCAGACTTTGGATATTTACTCTTTCATTTATTTTTTAATTTTTCTTTCATTTTATTTTTAAATTTTTCTTTCATTGCTTTTGAAGGGATGGAATCAAGCTGTTAGCACGTTAAAGAGTAACAAAAGTCACTGGGCATTATATGCAAAATCAGTCCTTGACAGAACCCGTCTTGCTCTTGCAAGCAAGGCAGAGTGGTATCAGCATGTTTTGCAACCATCTGCAGAGTATCTTGGATCACTGCTTGGAGTGGACCAATGGGCGGTATGATATACCTCTAGTTGACCTCAAAATGTTTTTCTTGTTTGTCTGTATTATTGCCGCCTGTATTTGTCCTTATTATTGCTCTTTGCAGGTGAACATATTTACTGAAGAAATTATTCGTGCTGGATCTGCTGCCTCTTTATCTTCACTTCTTAATCGACTTGATCCAGTTCTTCGAAAGACAGCTAATCTCGGAAGGTTGGTTATCATTTTTCCTTGACTACCACCCTGTTAAAAGTTCAGATAATGAGATATTACTTTAAAATATATGGACACAAAAAGGAAGTGTTGTCTTTGGTCTTTTTTTTTTTTTTTTTTTTTTTTCAGCATAGTTTGAAATTAAGGGGCTTGAATGTTGGACCACATTGAAACCTTCACCATCACATGGTGTAGTGACTTTCCAATGCTATTTTTTACGGTGCGGAACAGTTGGCAGGTTATCAGCCCAGTTGAAGTTGTCGGATATGTTGTTATCGTGGATGAGTTGCTTGCTGTTCAGAATAAGTCTTACGGGCAGCCAACAATTTTGGTGGCAAAAAGTGTTAAAGGAGAGGAAGAAATTCCAGATGGTACTGTTGCTGTGCTGACACCTGATATGCCAGATGTCCTATCTCATGTTTCTGTTAGAGCAAGAAATGGCAAGGTAAAGATTCATCAGTTTATAGTTTTCTTGCCAGCATATTTGAGAGGTAACTGTTCAAATGGCCAACTTTTAATTGGCAGGTCTGCTTTGCTACGTGTTTTGATTCAAGTATACTGTCTGACCTACGAGCCAGAGAAGGCAAATTGCTACGCTTGAAACCAACATCCGCTGATATAACTTATAGGTACTTTGATTTCTTCAGCTCAATGTTCAAGTGTCACAGACCTTATATTCTGTGCATGATGAAATGGTATCACTTTAATATGTGCCAATATGATAGCATTGACAAAGTGAATAGAACTGACACAAAAATCTTTACCTGCTTTCCAACATTTTTTTTTTAGTGAGGTAAAGGAGGATGAGCTATCTGATGCAAGTACAAGTCCTCTTAAAGAAGGAGCCCCATCGACTTTGACTTTGGTCAGAAAACAGTTCAATGGTAGATATGCCATATCGTCTGAGGAATTCACAAACGAAATGGTAAGCCTTTCAGCATTTAGATCCAACTTGAATCTAAGTAATTCTTTTCATTTTACCTATGTTTTATATTTGGTATTTTTCACTTCCAAAGGCGTTATTATTGATTTTTGTAAGGCTTACATAATGTTTGTGATTTTCCTAGGTTGGAGCAAAATCACGTAATATTTCTTATCTAAAAGGAAAAGTTCCATCTTGGATTGGAATTCCTACATCAGTTGCACTTCCATTTGGAGTTTTTGAAAAGGTTCTCGCAGACGATGCAAATAAGGTCTGCATCATCTTATAACTTTAGCTTCATGCACATATAATGCATTGCACAGATACTTTTATGCACTGTCTCGTTAATCCAAGTTTAAATTTTCTGCTTACACCACATACTGATCAGTCAGCCTTCCCTTCTTTTACAATCTTTTACTCTCTCTCTCTCTCTTCTTTTTTTTTTTTTTGTGTTTGTGTTGTTTGTTTTTCAGGGAAAAAAAAAAGAAAAGTAAGTAGAGGAAAAATTGTGGGCATTTTTGTTTAGGGTGTATAAGAATTGTATGTTATTTCAAAATCCTAATTAAACAAGGCTAGGACTTCCTACCACTAGGAGTATATAAAATAATGCGTTTCCTGTTCATAATTTGCAGGAAGTGGCCAAAAAGCTGGAAATTCTAAAGAAAAAACTGAAAGAAGAAGAGTTTGGCTCCCTCAAGGAGATTCGCAAAACAGTTTTGCATCTTGCTGCACCACCCCAATTAGTATGTTTTCTTTTCTTTCTTTCTTTCTTTTTTATTTTTTTAGAATGAATTAGTATGTTTTCTTGCTTGAACGTAATCATGCAAGAAACTCCATATTTCTATAACTTTACGTTTCTTATACATTTTTCCAAAGTTTAATTCCTATAGAAGAAGCTATCCACGAACTAAATTCCAATCAAGAACAAAATTTTGCTCTTAAGTCAGTATGTTAAGTAATAAAAGTACTACTTAAAGAACTAAATTTATTTGGCGTCCCACGTAGAAAAAAAAATGTAGTTTAATTTGGAAGATGATGCTTACATGAAACTTTTATTTTCAGGTGCAAGAGCTGAAAACTAAAATGAAAGGTTCGGGAATGCCTTGGCCTGGTGATGAAGGTGAACAGCGGTGGAATCAAGCATGGACGGCTATAAAAAAAGTAAGACTACTTTGTCTCCTCTCATATGTGAGAAGAATAATACCTTATTGGATCAATATTGTGCATTCTGTTCCAATTAATGCTGGAGAACAGAGATTAACTGGCCAGCCCTGTTAATTGGTGTTGTCCTTTTCTTTAATTTGTGTCTTATTGTTGATACGTAACTTCTTTTCTTGATCACGCTTTACCCTCTGCCATACAAATTCATTTTTTTTAATAAGCAAACCCATTCAATTGATTCTTGTCAAAAAAAATAAAAAAAAGAAGATAAGCAAATTCATATGTTATTTTAGTCTGTCAGGACTGCCCTGGTGAGAGAACTAAGAAAATGATCAAAATTCAGACGTATGCTAATTTCTGTATAGATTGTAGAAAGGACCTACTATGTTGCATTTTCTTCTCAGCTGTGGCTTTATAAATGCTCTTGAATATTTTCTACTAGAAATTCCAATGGTTGGCAAGTATTCTGTTTAGACTTTTCTTATGTTTTGGGCTACGCTATTCTTCTTTAATAATAATCCAGGTCTGGGCTTCAAAATGGAATGAGAGGGCATACTTCAGCACAAGAAAAGTAAAATTAGACCACGATTATCTCTGCATGGCAGTTCTTGTTCAGGAAATTATTAATGCTGACTATGCATTTGTTATCCACACAACTAATCCATCTTCAGGAGACGACTCGGAGATTTATGCTGAGGTAATTGTATAGTTTTCATTTTGCTTTACTTTTTAATTAATTGACCAGGGACACTGATCTACATTGATTACTGGGATAGGTTGTTAAGGGACTTGGAGAAACTCTAGTCGGCGCCTATCCTGGACGTGCTTTGAGCTTTTTCTGCAAGAAGAATGATCTGAATTCTCCTCAGGTACTAAGTTCTGAATCTCCCCTTGATAAGAACATAAGATGTCAATGGAGATATTATCGAAAATGCAGCCAATATTGAAGTGCTACTTTCGTTAATTGTTTCTTGTTTGAACTAATCAAGAAACAAACCAATCATCAAACTCTAGCGCAAAACAAAAACAACTTGCCCATTGCTTATGGCTTTTGCCGATCAACAGAAGTAACCCTGTCAGAACCATGGACACAAAGATCATGGTTCTGTTGCATGGATGCCATAGCTAATGTTCCTACTATTTTTTTGGAAAATTTTCAGGTGTTGGGTTACCCAAGCAAACCCATTGGACTCTTCATTAGACGGTCGGTAATCTTCCGATCTGATTCCAATGGTGAAGATCTGGAAGGTTATGCTGGTGCAGGTCTTTATGACAGGTAGCTAGCTCCATGAAACTATCCTCTATTTAAATACAGGCATTAACAATGAGTACAATATCTGACCACCCGTTACGAAACTATTTTACGCTAATATGGTGAATATACTCTTTTTATAGTGTTCCTATGGACGAGGAAGAGAAAGTGGTGCTTGACAACTCATCTGACCCGTTGATTGTCGATGACAACTTCCGTCATTCAATCCTCTCGAGCATCGCTCGTGCAGGAAGTGCAATAGAAGAGCTTTACGGGTCTCCGCAAGACATTGAAGGCGTGATTAGGGATGGAAAACTCTATGTTGTCCAAACAAGACCCCAAATGTAATCTCATTCTTTGATGTGGCTTGTTCTGCCACTGTGAAGTTCACTTAAGTCTAGGACTCATGCTCCTGTTTCCACTGGAAAAGGTAGGAAGAACAGACAAGAATGATTAGCAAGAAATAAAGAATAAAACACACACACACACATATGAAAAGGTGATACATATATGTATCACATCGAGTTAATGGTGTCATCTGAGAAGAGGCCTGCATATTCGAAAGAATAATGCAAATGTAATTTCGTCTTATATACTTAGAAGAGTTAAATGCATCTATCTTTTATTCAGAGAGTTTTGTCTATTTCTACGTAACATTGCTGAAGCAATGCTTGTTAAGGTGGGAGCACTTGTTACAACTCCAGCGGAGTTTAAGGTTACCATGATTGTATCTACGAAAGTTTTTCTTCTTCTTTTATTTTTTATTTTTTATTTCTTTTTATTTTAAGTGAGGATAGTTGCTTGGTTTACTCACAAGGTGTATCGAAGGTGAAGAGGATCTCTTGATCTCTACATCATCCAATGATCAATACTAACTGTTGTGGGTCCATTTAAAGGTGGTGGCAGGCCACTAAGAAGTGAGAATATTCAACTTAGCTCTTGTTTTAGAGAGTGGTTAGAACCGTTGGTTAAAACCAATATTAGTTTAAAATATTGTAGCTGCTTAGTGTTTTATATTGTAACTACTTTATACTTTACTTGGTAGCTACAAAGAGCTTTTTACTAGAAATGGTTGAAACCGTGGTGCAAAACAAAAGCTTAATGTTTTAGAGCTTGTTTAGTAGGTGGAAGAAATAAGAGAGGGAGAAGAGTGAAAATATTAGCGAAAGAATTTTGAGACCCGCGATAGTTTGGTAGGAGACAAAAGAGGTGGAAATGGACTGAGTGGAGTATTTCAAATTCTTTAAATTACTTTAGTTTCAATCTCTCCTATTAGCAAGAACTTAAAGAAGATAATCAATTATTGAATACCATTAGAGGAACGTCTTGTTCATACTCCATTTTCCTTGCCTATATTGTATACTCTTTTTTTCCATCTTATTTGATGGATCTTTTTTGGACCCACCAATTCCATTCCACTGAAAATGGTCCTTCAGGGAACCAACCAATTACAGCCCCTGGATATTTCTTCCCATTGCCTTTAATCTTCCCAAATTAAAGGACTCTCCAAAAGCAAAAAGTGAACAAGTGAAACTTTTGCATTTACGAGTAATAATAGGATTTGAGAGCTACTGGGCTAGTTTCAGTCAAAGGTGAAACATAAGCCCTTTTATTGGATGGTCCACCACTAAGCCCAAATGGTGAAAGCCTTCTTTCCCACTTTAGCTTTGCAAGGTTGTTGGAAGGCCATGCCTGCCTTTTATGCTTTTAGCGCCCTTTTTCCAACTACACAATGACAATCCACAAAAAGCCATGTCGAGCTGTGAAGAAGTAGTGGAATTTCTTGTATTACTACGTTAATAACATTTAGAGAGCATTTAGCAATGTCATTAAGAAAATGTCTATAGTGTAAAGTCTTTATATGCTACAATAAAATTGTTCCAACTTTTAGTTCTAACTGTGTTAACAAATACACTCTGAAGCATAAACATGGGGCATAAATTGCATTTTTATTTTTCTACTTTATCTCTGGAAACAAAGATGGTCTATTTTATCTATTGTATGCAATTAGGATAACATATGTGTGATTATAATCCCCAAGAACCCCACAGCTCCGGGGGGGTCTATAATATGTCCAAGCACAAGTTCCAAATTCCCATTGTTGCTTCCTACACAAGTTGCAAGGCTAACTTAATATTAACCATTTTTTTTAAAGTCGTTGATAAAAGTAAAATGGCATTAACTTTTTCCAAGAGACAGTGCAATGATTCTTGTGGCTAAAAAGAGTAAATAACCACAATGGAAACATTTCTTGAGTGTAAACAAAAAGAGATTATACATATCAAAAACTCATGCCTATTTTTTTCATTCACTGAGTAACCAAATGACTTAAATCATGATCATTACAATATGGGCATAAAATATAAACCCTTTTGCTTACATCAACAACAAGCATATTAGAAATGGAAATGCAAACAAACACTTACATGGAGATCGAGGGTCATCAAAGAAAAAGAGAATAGAGGACAACATCCACAGACAAGCTAGAGCAATTATGAACTAGGAATCGTAATGGAAGCACATGAGGATTTTTTGACCTATATGTACACAAAATGATCCCATATGGCTTGTCCAATCATGTCCATAATAAAAATACCTAACTCCAACAAGCATACTCCCAAAAATCCCTTTTGGGTCCCCATGTGCTTTCTTATCCTTATCACCAATTCTTTGATCCCCTCTGGTTACGTTCGACATATTTAGACACTAAATTGCACAACCCATCATTCTCATCTTTAATTCCTTGCCATGATATGTAAAAAGGACTAGTACTACACCAATGACGCTTTACTAATGACTTTGGAATACCGTACATTACACGCAATCATCATTCCACCTTCCAAGCATGCACAAACAAGGAAAATCTTGATGACCCACCTGCAGAATCTTCACACTGATGATCAGAATTCATTTCCTGATCTTCGCCGATCGATGACGACGATGACGATGGCGATGATATCGGACTAAATATGAACATACCATGCCTGGTGCCAGAGCTAAAAAGCCAGTCATGAACATCCCAAAAGACTTCAACTTTAGAAGTACTACTTTTGCTGATCAAATAAACTGACTCATTACCTCTAAATTTCCAATGAAGGTGCTTGACATGAAGAGCTAGTTTCCCATCTATCTTCACCTCCAATTCCGGATCCGAAAAACTAGTGTTGTTGTTGTCAGAACTAGGAGTGTTATTGGTGTTACTTATATTATTATTACATTCAATCAAAATTTCATGAAAATCTTCCCTCTCATGAAACTTGACTCTCGTCGAAAACTTCTTCTTCCCAAACAAATGCTCTTTCCTCGACACCAAAATGGGGTCCAAAAGAGATGGTCTACAGCCAGTTTTCCTAAAGGCATCTTTCTTCATATCACCAACAAGTAAGACCACTTCCTCTTCACACACGATGGCAACGTAGTAATCCGATTGCGGCTCGGTTTCTCCATTGAACTTTGCGGCTTTCAAGTCCCAAACGACATTAACAGTTGTACCATCAAGTACAAATTGCTTGTCTCCTTGTTTTCTCCAGAAGTACCAAGGCTTCAGCTCAAGCTTGTACTTATAATCTTCCTCGTGTCCTTGAATGGAGACAGATAGGCCTCGGAGAAGCAGATTCTTGCACCAAGTGATCGTGATCAGATGGCATCGGCCCGCGATCTTTGTCCTGTACACCGACATGAACACGCTCTGGCCGGACCTTACAGCCGTGGCTTGTTCGTCGACCGGTGGCCTCGCGCCGGACGAAAAACATGCCGGAATTACAATGGAATTGTGCATGGCGATTGATGAAGTCTAATGGGCAGAGATCAGTTTCTTAAGAGAAGGAGATTTTTGGCCAAACTAATTACTAGAAATACAAACAGTGTTAAGAAACAAACAGAAGATTAAGAGTCATGAGATAATTAAGAATTTAAGATGATAATGAAGAGATTGAGATCTCAACTGTTGTTGGATGATCCAGCCTTAAAGATGATGCAGAGGCCAAAGGTTTGTTTTGGTGTAGCGTGTGGTGATCAAGATGGTATTGCACAATTTTCAAAGTGGATGTTTTTGGAAGGAGAGAAGGGAGAGGAGTGAGGGAGAGGAAGAAGTTCATTACTTTTTTTAATTTTTCATGCAAAAGTCCTTTCTTTATTTATCTATTTATGTAAGCTCCTTTCAATCAGTTTTTTTGCCTGTGTTTTTTGTTTTTAACAAACCTACTTTTTACTTGCTTCAAAGCGGTTTGGATTCAATGAAGGTTTTATCCCAATAAGACCGTCCTTTTTTGATTTCAGGCACTCTAAAAGGGAACAAATCACCTCTTTTTCATAAGAGTTTAAGTTCATGTGACGGTGGTGTACACCCAAACCCCAAGAAAAAAAAGGGTCCACAAGGATAAAATAAAGGTAATTTAGGGGAGAATGTACAATTGACAATATGAAGATTAAAAGAAATTAAGCAGTGATTAGTATTAATTTTAAGGATATACTCTGCTTTTGGTGTGTTTATGCAACTTATTTTTACTCTTGTGCTATGTTTATGTAAAGGTAAATTCTCAAAATCGAATAGTGTGTTTTGGCGACATAGTTGTAAAAATAAGTTAAAATAAAAAATACTATAATATATAAGAAAAAAATAATATAAAAAAAGTTAATTAAAACCACAAAACTACTATTCCCACAGTATTCCCAAACACAACAAAAGTTATTTTGCCTCTAAATGAACATTATTTTGGAAAACTACATTGTTGACTGTTGTGTTTGGGGCTACATGCTAATGATCTCCAACCTGAATGGTTGTTGGTTACATATCTACATGGGAGGATATTGTCCGGTTGATGGATTAGCTGTCCTCACGGGCTTTATTGGTGGCATTTTGATCTACACTATCAGGACATGGCACTAAGCAATTAAACAACAAGGGTCTCGTTTAAGTAAGAAATAATTAGCACTGTTTTACCAACACACACACACACACACACACACACGAAAATACCGGGCATAAGTGGTGGTCCAGAATTATGGAAGCATATATCATATATATGCACATGAAGATACCGGGCATAAGTGGTGGTCCAGGCTTATGGAACCACACTATGTAAAGAAGGGTGTAATTTAAAAAAAAAACAAAAACAAAAACAAAAAACAAAAGTCATGTAAAGAATGCAATGTCTTTTTACTTAGCTTTATACAAATCCGAGTTAGACCTTAGACAATAATGTCTTTTCACTTATCTTTCTGCTTTTCAGACTTGGGTACCATATAGCTTTCAGGTATAACTTTCTGCAAGATCAAACGCTGTCATCAAGAGGTCTTGGCTAATCTGGCGGGCCAACTGTTGAGTCTGTAATGGTTTAGATCAATTATCATCACAGTAATGTCATCTTGACCACCTTTCCTCACAGCAAGTTTAACAAGCTCCTTACAAGCAGCCAAGAGTCCATCAGATGCAGATCTCTTCTTATTTTCCTTAGTGGGAGATTCCATCTTCATGCCGACTCGTTTTACTTGCGATACTCTTCGCCACTTCGATGGAGGGCTTTCGTTTTCAACAACAAAGTCATTTTCCCTGTCTCCCCATCTACTAGTGTTCTTCTTGTTATCAAAGCCACTGTTCTCATTTGTGAGTGATTCCAACTTCATGTTCACTTGCTTTGCAAATGTTATTCTTTGCAACTTGGATGGAGAGTTTTCTTTTTCAGCGAGAAGACATTTTCACCGTCTTTCCAGCTATTAGTGTTCTTCTCGTGGCTCACATTAACACAACCAGTGTTGTCACTGTCATTATCTTTCAGACAATGTCTTGAGGATCCCGTTTTCTTCTCAGTTGAACATAAAAACCGTATCAACGGCTTCTTGGTTGCCAACCTAGGATGCAATAAACCAATCATAAGATGGATTTTTTAGAATAAAATAGTCTAATAATAGCATCAAATCCCTTCAAATGTAATGCTAAATTATGCTTGCAAAGCAGCAAGAAAACTATTATTGTAGACGTTGGATCTATAATTAAAAACAAATACGTTAAATCAATTTAATGTGTTCTTTTTTATGAGTTTGGGCTCTCAAATCACCGTTATTAGAATCTATTTATCTTCAAACAGAATTTATCAAAATAATTATCGAAAATAGTTAAAAATTAAATTGAGCAAAATTAAACAGTACTAAAAAGATAAATGATACCACACACACAAATTTATAGTGGTTCACTCTATAAGGAGAGCTACGTCCATTGTTTTTCACTATGTATGTATTTGATGAATATAGATTACAAAAGGCGAAAATAAGAAGAGATTTTAGCAGAGTTTCTGCATGATTATTTTTCTTTTTTGTACTAATGAAGATGTTGTTCCCTTATATAGAAAATAAGGAGTTGTGACTTTCAATCGACAGAGAGTGGGGATGATAATGCTTGAAGTAACTGCAATTGTAGGAAACGTGTCGATTTATGATAGGCAGCAAGAATCGGGCTCTCCCCATGTCTCAGTTCATGGCTACACATACTCATAACTATCAGATCATATGAATTGATCTCATTGAATGAACACTTGGGAAGTCAAACCTGCAACAACTGAAGAAGTTATCTAAATAAAGCATACAATTGTTTGTAATCGATCAAATCAATTGAAGCCTCTATTCGATAATTCGCTAGATAAACAATGGTCTTTTCGTCGAACAGCTTTGAACCGATAGATCTCGTTGGCCTCGACTCGCTTCAATCGCAACTCCGAATCCTTATTTTGGGCCTTAATACACGATTTAGGCCTGACCAAATCGTACCCCAACAGTTAACCCTCACTCCGTAGTCAATTTAGTCAACTACATGAGTGAACAAATCTTGGACTTAGTTTGATGACACATCATCATGATCGAAATTTCACGTTCACACTAGAATCATTGCCTACAAGAGTGAACAAATCTTGGACTTAGTTTGATGACACGTCATCCTGATCAAAATTTCACGTTCACACTAGAATCATCGCCCTCCCTCAGGAAATTGCAAAACTTAACTATCTACAACACGTGTCACAATGTAATTAGAAGGCCGTAAAAAATCTCTTTAGCACTGACGTCTGCACCTGACTCGAAAAGGCATTGTCTTGGTTTAAGCAGGAAATCGAAAAGAAGCAAAATTTTATCCATTAGATCAGCTTTCCATAAACCAATCTTAGCCGTTGATCAAACTGCTTTAGACAATATATATATCTATTTTCTCTCTCTCTCTTCATTTCACACAGTTTCCTTCGAACTTGGGGTTATTTTCGTCTATTTTCTCAGGCTTTCCAACGAATTCCAGGCAAGATTTCTCTCCTTTTAGTTGATTTTCTTGCGATTTTCTTTCTGTAAGTTTATTTCTCTTACAATTTTGAACATTTTAACAACATTTTCAACTCATTTTCTGAGAAAATATGTGATTTCCTTGCCTGTTTGGCTCTCACAGGTTTAGAACTCTTAAGAACTCCTCCCAAACTCTTCAGATCTTAGAATTTTAGCCCTTAGATCTTTGAAACCCTAAAGTTCCTTTAGAAATCAGTTTGTTATAAGGATGTCGAAGGCCATAGATATTAGTTCAAGTGGAAGTGAGGACCCATGGTTTAGTGACGACCCATGGTCTAGTGACGATGATAGAGAAATCGATGAGTGGATCAGAGAACAATCAAAAGTCGAATGGACTTCCAAAATCGACGGTGCCGAGACCAGTCAAGAAGCAAAAAAGGGCCCTGTGGAAAAGAGAGACAAAACTATGGGTCCTTCGAATCGAATCAAGTAAATCGAAATGCTAGAAAAAAAAAATACATTTAAGCTACGAAGGGGACGTCGTATTTTTTGAAAAACCTAGAATCGATCCTTAAAGAAGAAGACCTATCGACTATCAAAGTCAAGTACAAAATTCCCTCTTCTGTTAATATTCGTCTACCCTATCCTAGCGAGCGGGCAGATAAACAAAACGAGGATTGGCTATGCGTGTACACCAAGTCGTTCAAGCTAGGACTTCGACTACCAATTCTTGAGTTTATGCTCGCGATCGCATCCTATTACCAGATCTCGTTTACACAACTTATGCCAAATGGGATGCGATTGTTAATAGCCTTAATAGTGCTGATCCAAGAGGCTAGTATCAACTTCGATCTTCATGACTTCCTTCGGTGTTACTACTTGAAGCCCAACAGCAAAAGTAGAGGGCATTTCTATTTCGTATATCAGGAATCGAAGCAACTCATTGCTGATTTTGTATACGCTGATAGACATTGGGAATTTCTTCATGTCTATTAATCATGATTCAGTCAAACTATCTACTCGATTTCCATTCCCTTTTGAGTTTGTTGATATTTGTGAGCATTGATATTTGTTTTTTACTTTAAACAGTAATTCCAACTAATCCTTACATCTTTGCTTCTTGACAGATTACGAGTTGAATCATCCAATGCTAATCGGAGAAATGTTCTACGAGAGGCTCGAAGCCTTGACTTTCTCAAAGGACAGACTTGGGTTGAAATCTCCCATCTTGATCAACTTAGAAAGTCGTCAATTTAGAAAAGGTTCAGAGAAATCCCTACAGGTATTCCTATTCGCTTTCTGAAATGAGTCGATTGAGTCTTTGTTTACTGCGATGCACTTTAACAGTTGTATGGTTCATCAAAATTCATTACTCCATTCTCTGATGAAGACGATTTTGTCATAGAAGTTGCATGAAGATCTCATTACCTTCATTTGATGACACCATGAAGAGAAAGGCCACCACAAGGGCTAAGACAAAAAAAAAAAAAAGGGGCGATGCCGACGAATATGGTATAAAAGAAAAATTGATTCCCTTAACTGATACTTCAAATTTCCCTCTTCCACCTCCATTCGACATTTAGCCCCCAGTGTCGAAGAAAAGAAAGGTTGTAGAGTCGTCTGTTGTGATTGAAGATGTCGAAGTGAGGGTCGTTGATAAAACTCTTGACGTCCTAGAAAACGTCAACATCTTTTAGGACAAGGAGGCTGCTTTAAGAGCATCTAGGAGCTTTAACTTCACATTGGATGAGGACACTTTTGGTGGGAAGTCATTTTCTTGGCTAAATAATGAATCAACTTTGGCCCTAGGACAGGTAAGGTAGAAGTCTTGTGTCAAAGCTTTTCAACTTATTATATTGAATCATACTAAGCTTTTCCATTATATAGGCCTTTCAGCTTCATAACGTATTTGTAAACAAAGCTACACGTAAGTACGAGCGACTAATTACGGCTGTCAAGGAACTTGAAGAGAAGCTTGGGAAGGCTGAGTCCGAGAGGGACGATGCGAGGAAAAAGTGGCACGATGCCATTGATGCGTTGACAAGGTCAAACAAAAAAGTCCTCAATTTGAGCAGGAGTCTCTGTCTAGAGGAGGAAAAGGTTGACAACTTAACCAAGGGAATGGAGATGAAGGCTCAAGAAATTGAAGAGGTCAAGGAGCAACTGCTCGACATTCATAGCGATTCCTCCATCAAAACTAGGCTTGAGACATTGAAAGAATTTAAATCGGATTAGCTTAGTAGCCTTGACATTGATAAGGAAATCACAAAGCTTGAGGACCTCATGTCTCCTGATGAATCTAATGTCAAGGAAGTCGATACAAGTGCGACAGCTCACAAGGAGGCTATGGTTGAGGCTTCCTCAGCTCCTGATTCTTCAAGGATCGAGCCATCGATAGCAAATGAGCAAGCTATTGTACCTCCGACCTTTTAGGCAGCAGAGGAGGAAATTGCCCAAATAGCAAAGGGGGAAATTGCCCAAACCATCTAATATATTGGATGGGTGGATGTATTAGACCTTTTTTTTTGGGTTTTATTGAACAATTTTTGTTAAATTTGAAGAAAATTAATGTTTAACTAATTTAACGTTTGTTTCATTCTAACATATTTTGTACTTGGTAATATTGACCCCCTTTAAAGTTTAGTTCATTAAGAATAAGTAAACTTTGAATTCGTTAGGCTTTGATATTTATGAAATTGAGCAGTTATTAGATTTGCTCTAATTTAAATCAAGCTTGAACAAAATAGGCTCAAAATTTAAACCATTAGGATGGTTTAGGGAACCGAAGTTTGAAGCATGTGAACCAAATAATGGTTTATTTGGACTCAGCCAACGGTATTGGCAATGTTGATTCGAATGTGGGATTAGATAATCGAACATTGATATGAAGTTTTCGAATTGAGCTTTAAAATGAATCTATTTAACTCAATTTTGAATATAATGAGCCATAAGAATGACTTATTTAGAATCGAACTTGGGACGAGTTGATCGAGTCCACAAAGAGCCATGACGATGATGAGCCATGATGATGCCATTTTGGGATCAAACGTGTGACGAGTTGATCGAGTTCATAGTTGGGAATTAATAGGAAGCCATGACGATGGCGAGCCATGATGATGGCGATTTAGGATCGAACTCGGAGTGAATTAATTGAGTCCAACGTTAGTAGAAATCCATGATGATGGCGAACCATTAGGGTGGCAATTTAGGATCGAACTCAGAGCTAGTTGATCGAGTCCAACATTGGACTTAGTAGGCTGACAGAGTCGTAACATTTTGAGCAAAATGGTGGTTGTAATAGTCTGCACCCATTTATAATACACGGGTTGCCTACATACCTATGTGTAGGGATCAAGCCTGTGAGTTTTGATAGAATTTTCTCACTTGTCATTAGATAAAAAGTTGTGATACATATATAGGAATGATCTCCCTGATTTTATTCCAAGATTCTAGGTTCCTAAAAGACTAATCAGAGGAGAATCCTTCACTAAAAAGGAAAAAACAAAAAAGGAGGAATTTGGTAATATTAATACCGGATCCTCTTTATTACAAGATACCAAATATAACTTTATCAGAATTCCTAAGATTTCTGCATATTAATTTATGAGATTCCACACTCCCCCTCAAGCTGGGTTGTAAATGTTGATCATACACAGCTTGTGACTCAATTCTTCAAAGTTGATCCTTGGTAGAGCTTTAGTGAGAATATCAGCTGTCTAGGACCGTGTAGGTGTATAGATAAGCTGCACACTTGAGTTCTCAATCTTTTCTGAGATGAAGTGCCGATCTATCTCTATGTGTTTGGTTCGGTCATGATGCACCGGGTTCTTTGCAATGCTTATGGTTGCCTGATTGTCGTAAAACATCTTAATAGGACTTTTGCTAATGATTCCTAGTTCGCTAAGAAGCCTCTGTATCCAAATACCTTCACATATTCCAAGAGCTAATGCCATGAGCTCTGCTTTTGCACTGCTTCTTGCAACCACGGGTTGTTTCTTACTTCTCCAAGTCACAAGATTTCCCCATACAAAGGAACAATACCCGGATGTAGAACGCCTGTCTGACACATCTCCTGCCCAGTCAGCATCTGAAAAAACTTCAATCTCTGTTGGTACTCTTTTTGTATAGCAGTCCCTTTCCTGAAGTCATCTTTAGATACCTCAGGATTCTATTTACAGCTTCCATATGTTCTTCTGTTGGGTTGTTCATGAACTGACTTACCACACTGACAGAGAACCCAATATCTGGCCGTGTGTGTGATAGGTAGATGAGACGACCCACAAGTCTTTGATATCTCCCCCTGTCAACTGGTGCACTTTCTCGTTCAGTTCCAACTTTCTTGGTATAGTCCATTGGAGTGTCTGCTGGTTTACAACCTAACATACCTGTTTCCTTTAGTAAATCAAGGACATATTTCCGTTGGGAAATAAATATTCCTTTCTTAGATCTAGCCACCTCCATGCCAAGAAAATATTTAAGAGAACCAAGGTCTTTGATTTCGAATTCCTTGGCTAGTTGTCTCTTTATTCGAGTCAGTTCTTCATCATAGTCACCTATTAAGATGATGTCATCAACATACACTATGAGTACTGAAATCTTCCTTTCTGAGGAGAACTTCACGAATAGGGTGTGGTCTGCCTGGCATTAAGTATATCCATGATCTACTACTGCTTTTGTAAACCTGCCAAACCAGGCACGAGGAGATTGCTTTAGTCCATACAGAGATTTCTTCAGTTTGCATACCTTGCTGCGATTGTTGGTAGTTTCCAGTCCTGGTGGTATTTCCATATACACTTCCTCCTCCAAATCACCATTTAAGAAAGCATTTTTGACGTCCAGTTGGTTTAATGGCCAGTCTCTGTTAGCTGCAAGAGAGAGCAACACCCTAATTGTGTTGAGTTTGGCTACCGGGGAAAATGTTTCTTGATAGTCAATGCCATAGGACTGAGTAAAGCCCTTAGCAACTAGGCACGCTTTCAACCTTTCAATACTCCCATATGCTTTGCGTTTAATAGTGAAGATCCATTTACAGCCAACTGGTTTCTTTCCAAATGGAAGATCTGAAATAGACCACGTACCATTCTTCTCTAATGCTTTGATTTCTTCATTTACTGCACTTCTCCACTCAAGATTGTTTAGGGCCTCATGAATTGAGTGTGGAACCTGCACGCTATCAAGAGAAGAGACAAATGCTTGATAGGATGGTGACAACCCTTCATAAGACACAAATTTGCAAATAGGGTGATTGGTGCAGGATCTAACACCCTTTCTTAATGCAATAGGCATATCCAGATCACCAGAGACTTGTGCAGTATTTTCAGGGCCAGAAGTTCCCTTACCTGAGTTATTCTGAACAAGATTTGGACATGGTTCTGACTCTTGGTCAAGAGTGAGAGGGATTGAGTGCTCTATACTTCTTTCGGGCTTTGTCCTCCTAGCATAAACACGAAACTCTTTGCTTGCAATTTGTGGTGATTTGGATGGGTTACGAATTGGCTCTTGAGAGGTGTCTTGAGAAGTATTTACAAGTGGCTGACCCTCGGTTTGATCAGGAACTGAATCAAGGATTGAAATTGGGATTGTTGGAGAAGGATCATTTTCGGGTTGGAGTGGTGTTTGAGTGGTAATTGGCTGGTATGATGGTGAGTTATCCTCGGGTTGAAGGAGATTGAATTCATTACCATGATAATCATCCCAAAACTAATATTCACTCATATTCTCCCCCTGAATTGAAGGTTTTGGGACGTAAGCTTGATGCTCAAAAAATGTTACATCCATGGAGTTGTAAAATTTCTTAGTATATACCTGTTTTGGTTTGAGGAGTATCCAAGAAATACACATTTGATGGATTTAGGATCCAATTTGCTTCGATGTTGTTGATGAATATGAACAAATGCTATACAACCAAAGATCTTTGGGTTCAAAGAAGTAATTGTTTTGGTGTGTGGAAAAAATTTAAGGAGAATTTGGCAAGGTTTTTGGAACTGGATGACTCTAGAGGGCATTCTATTGATAAGATATGCAGCTGTAAGGACTGCTTCTCCCCAGAAAAGTTTTGGGACATATGTAGAGAACATGACAGACCTGGCTACTTCCAACAAATGTCTGTTTTTTCTTTCTGCAACTCCATTCTGCTAAGGTGTGTCAATACAGGAACTGATATGAATTATTCCCTGGGTTTTGAGATAGGAACCGAGAACAGTAGCATAGAATTCTTTGGCATTGTCGATTTTTAGGACTTGGATTTTGGTTTGGAATTGGGTTTGTATCATTGAGTTGAAATTTTGAAAAATTTGGCCTACTTCTGATTTTTATTTCATCAGGAATATCCAAGTCAATCTTGTGTGATCGTTTACAAATGACACAAACCATCGAGTTCCTGTTACATTTTTTACTCTTGAAGGTCCCCACACATCACTGTATATCATGGCAAATGGGTGAGATGGTTTATATGATATTCTAGAAAACTGAGTACGAGTATGTTTTGCTAATTGACACACTTCCCAATTGAAAAACTTTGAGCTTTTATTGATAAATAAGGAAGGAAATAGTTTTTCCAAGTACATAAAATTTGGATGACCAAGACGAAAATGCCATAACATAACCTCATTGTTTTTATTTCCACAAGAAATAGACTGACTTCCAGAGGACACACAATTTGCATTTTGAGTTTGTCTGCTAGGAGGAGTAAAGTCTTTGAGAAGATAAAGCCCAGAACACATCTCAACACTGCCAATCATCTTCCCCGAATCCAAATCCTGAAACAAACACACGGTAGGGAAAAATTTAGTCATGCAATTGTGATCACAAGTTAATTTACTTATAGAAAGTAAATTACAGTCCAAATTGGGGACATGGAGGACATAGTTTAGTTTAATGTCTTGTGTGATTATAATGGAACCTGTTCCCTCAACTTCGGATATAGTGCCATCAGTTATTCAAACTGTATATTTTTCTCTGGACGGGCTATAGTTGTGAAACAGGTTTTTGTCTCCCGTCATGTGATCAGAGGCTCCTAAGTCAACGATCCATGGATTTGAGTGTTGTCTATTGACACTAAGGGCTTTAGAAAATTTACCTTTCTGTGCTAGCATGCCAGTTTCAGGAGTAGATGTGCTTGTCTGACTAATGGAATTCTGGCTGAAAAGTTTTTGTAGCACTTCAAGTTGTTCTTTGGTAAATGGGCTTGTTTCTGTTGGATTTCCATCAGTGGTTGTTGCTGTATTAGCGTAATTTTCTCGATCATTAGTTGTTCTTGAATGTTTCCCATCGTTTGGTTTACCATGGATTTTCCAACAATTTTCCCTTAGATGTCCTGGCTTGCGACAATGGTCACACCATGGTCTCCTCTTTTTTTTTACGGTTGTCATTGTTGGTGTAGGATTGAGTTCCCCGAGCAGCAAGGGCTGAGCTTTCTAGGTTCTGTGCAGAAGTTTGTACTCCCATCATAACCTTTTTCCTGCTTTCCTCTCAACGGACTTCTGAAAAAGCTTCACGTGTGCTTGGGAGGGGTTTAGTTGCCATTACTCTACCTCGAACTTCATCCAGATTTTTGTTGAGGCCATGAAGAAACTTGAATGTCCGTTTCTGTTCCACAATTTTCCTATACAATGCAGCGTCTTCAGAACACTTCCAAGCATGCACCTCAAACATATCGAGTTGTTGCCAATAGCGGGTGAGGGCATTGAAATATTGGGTGACCGTGAGTTCTCCCTGACGCAAGTCATAGAGATTTGTTTCAATCTCGAATAGGGCTGCTGTGTTTTCAGTGCTGGAATACATGTCTTTTGCAGCATCCCATATTTCCTTAGCAGTCCCATATAGGAGAAAGTTTTCTCCAATATCATTGTTCATTGAGTTAATTAACCAGGACATAACCATGCAGTTTTCGGTCTTCCATACCTTGAATTTGGGATCTTTTTCGTCTGGAATGATAACTTCTCTAGTGAGGTAATCATCTTTCTCTTCCACAAATGAACATCATCACCGATTGAGACCATTGAAGGTAGTTGTGTCCATTGAGTTTGTGGCCTGTGATAAGAGGTAACGGTGTATCAGGTCCTCCATGACTGATTACTGCGGGCGAAGGCACTGGGTTGGACATCACTTCAGATGATGATGAGCTCTGCCTTTCAGTGGTCATGCCGTATTTCGTCATGGGATGATTAGGGTTCCAGAGGTTGGCTTGGATACCATGTGAGTTTTGATAGAATTTTCTCACTTGTCATTAGATAAAAAGTTGTGATACATATATAGGAATGATCTCCCTGATTTTAATCCAGGATTCTAGGTTCCTAAAAGACTAATCAGAGGAGAATCCTTCACTAAAAAGGAAAAAACAAAAAAGGAGGAATTTGGTAATATTAATACCGGATCCTCTTTATTACAAGATACTAAATATAACTTTATCAGAATTCCTAAGATTCCACAAAGCCAAATGTAGTTTAATTTACACGCCTAACTCGTTACAACCATTGCTAAAATGATGTCAAAAAGTAATCTTGTACGAATTGACTCAAGTGACATAACGAGAAACCTGAAAGAAACAAAGAAAATTGTTAACTTTTGTTACACAAAATATTTGCGTAGGTGGTGAGCGTTCCAATTTTTGTTGATGGTTGTCTCGTCATACTTTTCCAGCTTGTGGACTCCATCGCGTACAACGGCTTGGATTCGATACGAGCCCTCCCAATTTGCTACCAATTTCCCCACATTGGCTTCTCTTATGTTTTGAAAGACTCTTCAAAGCACAAGGTCTCCTACCTAAAACTTCCTGATTCTGACTTTCTTGTTGTAGTATCTGGCAGCTACTTACTGATAACGACCAAGGCGATAAAGTGCGTTCTCCCTCTTCTCGTCTATCAAGTCTAGTGTGTCCCGTATCATCTCTTCTTTTGTTTCTTTGTTGAGGAGCAAATAGTTGACTCAAAGATCTCGAGCAACAACTTCAACCAAGATGACTGCTTCCGTTTCATAAATAAGAGAAAAGGGGGACTCGTCAGTTGTGTGCCTCAGTGTCGTTTAGTAAGCCCATAGAATCATCAGGAGTTCTTCAACGCAATATCCTTTTCTAGCCTCTAGCTTCTTCTTGAGGTTCTTAACGATCAGTTTTTTCGTCGCCTTGGCTTGTCCATTCCCTTGCGGATACCTGGGTGTGGAAAAGCTCAAAATGATGTCTCAATCATGGTAGAATTTTTTCAAGGACGCAGATATGAACTGGGAGCTGTTGTCAATGACAATCTCCCTAAGAACTTCGAACCGACAGATGATATGTCTCCAAATGAACCTTTCAACATCTTGCTCTTTAATATCTCCAAAAGCTTCAGCTACGACCCATTTAGAAAAATAATCTATGAGGACGAAGAGATACTTAACTTGTCTTGGGACTGGAGGAAGGGCCCAACAACATACATCGAGTATTTTATGAAAGGATATGGCGAACTGATCAAAGAAAGCTCCTTAGCAGGCTGATGGATAGCTGGTGCATGCCTTTATCAACTATCACATTTCTTGGCAAAGTTTTCTGAGTCGTTTTGCATTGTTGGCTAGTAGTAACCTTGCCTCTTGATTTTATTACACAAGGACCTTCCCCCTAAGTGATTGCCACACAAACCTTCATGCATTCTCGGATGACTTTCTCGACCTTGTCTTTTCCTAGGCAATGGAGATAAGGGCCTACTAAAGATCGCCTATAGAGCTTGCCATCTATTAGGCAGTATCTTGCGGCTTGGACTTTGATTTTTTTTTTCGCGATTCGCTTATCGTCAGGTAGCCATCCATCGCTTATGTACATCTCGATGGGAGTTCTCCAATCATCCTTCGGGTCTATGTAATTCGCTTTTCCTGCTAATTCGATGCGCGGAAGCTTGATGCATTATAGGAGAATAATTCTCTTCTCCTTTACTTCAATTGACAATCCCAAGTTAGCGAGTACATATGCTCTAGAGTTCGGCTCTTAAGTAACATGCTTTACTTCAAATTGATCGAATTGGGCCTTTAATTTGTTTACCAACTTCAAGTAAGAAACCATTTTCTTTTCCCGCGCCTCATATTCCCTGATTATTTCGTTTACAACCAAAGTTGAGTCGCTTTCCACAACAAACTCAATAGCCCCCAGTACTGCAGTAAGTTTTAAACCTGCAATTATGGCTTTGTGTTTTGCTTTGTTATTTGTTGCCTTGAAACCCAATCTAAAGTTTTGTTCGATTTCCCCGCCGGTTGGTGATCAAAGCAATATCCCTACTCCTGTTCCTCCCTCGTTACTGGCTCCGTCTACTTACATTGTCCATGCCTTAGGCTCGTTGTCGTGCGCTTCATACGTCAATTCCACAACAAAATTCGCTAACACTTGTGCTTTAAGGGTTTTTCATGGCTTGTATTCGATATCGAACTCGTTTAGTTTGACAGCCCACTTTGTCAATCTACTGGAGACGTCCGGCTTGTGCAGGAATACGCATATCGGATAGGATGATAGAACGATGATGGTGTGGCCTTGGAAGTATGGTCGTAGTTTCTATGCAGATACAACAAGAGTTAGAGCAAGTTTCTCGATGATTGAGTACCTCGTCTCTATGTCCAACATCGTATGACTTACGAAGAAAACTGGCTTCTAAGTCAAATCTTTTTCTTTGATCAATGCTGAGCTAAATGTCATTTCTGAAACTGCCAGGTAAGGATAAAGTCGCTTTCCATCCCCAGGTTTTGATAGGATGGGCAGTGTGAAGAGGTACTTTTTCAGCTCTTGAAACGCTTATTCCATCGATCGTTCCATTTTGGTGTTTTTCTTCAACAACTAGAAAAAAGGGGAGACATCTGTCCAATGATCAAGCTATAAATCGGCTAAGCGTAGCAACTAGCCTGATAAGTTTCTGAATTTCGCATTTAGTTCTTGGGGATGGCATCACTTGGAATGATTTAATCTGATCCGGGTTTGCCCTAATTCCGCGTTTTATAATGAGGTATCCCAAGAACATTTCGCTTGAAACTCCAAAGGTGCACTTCTCTAGGTTTAGCTTTATGTTAGACTTTCAAAGTACATCAAAGCATTCTTGTAGGTGTTGTATATGAAGGTTAGCATGCAACAATTTCACCAACATATCATCAATGTAAACTTCTATGTTCTTATAGATTTATTCTTTAAACATCATATTAACAAGCCTCTGGTATGTGGCTCCTGCATTCTTCCGTCCAAAAGGCATAACTTTGAAATAGAAGATCCCTTGTTCCGTGATGAAGGCAGCTTTCTCTTGGTCTTCCAGATGTAGGAGGATTTGATTAGAACCTGAGAAAACATCGAGAAAGCTCAAATTTTCATAGCCAGCTGTTGCGTCAACAACACGATTGATGTATGGTAGCGGATAACTGTCTTTAGGGCAGTTATCTACTACCACAAGATTTCATGGCTGGCTGTTACGTCAACGAGACGATTGATGTGTGGCAGTGGATAACTTTCTTTAGGACAGGCTTTGTTTAAATCAGTGAAATCGAAGCACATTCGCCATTTCTCGTTTTTCTTTTTCACAATTACCACATTCGCCAACCAATCTGGATATTGAACCGGACGGAAGAACCCAGCTTCCAGCAATTGCCTCACCTTGTCTTTCATAATGTTGTCCTAATTGACACCAAGTCTCCTCCTTTTTTATCATACCAGCCGATGTTTAGGATCAATGTTAAGCTAGTGTGAAATTATGCTGGGGTGAATCCTTGGCATATCTGCATGAGACCATGCGAAACAGCCTCTGTTAGCTTTTAAGAATTCAACTATAGTGGATTTTACCTCTGGGTCGAGTTGTGAGCCAATGTTCACTATTCTTTGCTTATTCTCTAGGTCAATTTGAACCTCATCAAGTTGCTCCATCATCGGTTCACCTCGTTCTTGGCTGCTCAACTCGCTTGACATGTTCATCTATAGTTGCCATAAGACGGGTTTGTTCTGCTTCATGACAGTGGTATAGCAGCTCCACGTTGCTTTCTGGCTCCCGAAAATTTCTCAAACTCCTTGCTTCGTCAAGAATCTGATTCGTTGGTAGAAAGTGGATGGGACAGCCTTCATTACATGTATCCACGGCTATCCGAGGATGATGTTGTATACGGAAGGGCAGTCCATGAGAAAATTTGTCACCCTATTTTCTTCGGTGACATAGAGTACAGTTTAATCTTTTCAATCATCGTACTCATTTCTTCGTTAAAACCTACCAATGTAGTAGTAGACTTTTCTATTTCTTCCTCATCTATGTCCATCATTTTTAGCATCGAAGGGAACAAAATATTGGCTGAGCTCCCCTTATAGATGAGTATTCTTCATATTTCACAATTTACAACATTTAGTTTGATGACCAGGGGCGTCGTCGTGTGGCTTGTTGAGCCCTGATGCTTCATCGCTTTGGAACAAAATTGTGTGTTCATCGTACTCTTCAATCGTTGAACTTGTACTTGCTTGGCTCATTTTTGCTGATGAGCCTTCAACTAGTTGACCAAATTCCTGCCAAGGACGGAGCCTCCACAAATGGCTCAATCACTTTCCTGACTGGTGGTGGTGATGGAGTCTTTGTCTGAACTGGATGACCTCTTGATCCACCTTGCTCGCGGTCCAATCCATATGTTCGTCTTCTTCGTTCGGACAGGTATTCTTTCAGATGACCTTTCTTTAGTAATTCCACGATCTCTGATCATAAGGCCTTGCAATCGACCATTAAGTGTCCTCTGTCTTGATGGAATTCATAGTACTTCATATGGTCGCAGGATTAACTTACGGCCATCTTGTTTGGCCACTTAACATAATCCTTTCTTTTTAGATGGGTAATCAGCTCAGTCGAAGAAATGTTTGGGGTGTATTTCAATGGCGACAGCGGTTTATTTCCATTTCTTGGCTTTTGTTCTTCTTTCTTTCTCCATTCTCTCCTCAGTAGTGTCCTCATTCTTCCCCTTTAAACTTGCCGAGTCTTTTGTTGTCTTTTGACTCTTTTGTTTTGTTCTTTGTTTCTTGCAAGCTCTCATTCGTATCGTTCTTTTTCTTCCTCCAGGTCGATCTATCCTTTTGCTCTATTCAATGCTTCCAGGATATTTTGAAAATATTCTGAGCAAATGCTATTCTTAAATGAAGACTTGTGCAAGAGTCCCTTCTTCAAAGCCTCTCGAGTCATTCCATCTTCCAAATCAGAAATTTCCAAGATGGCTTTATTGAATCGCTTTATATAGGCTCATAGCGATTAACCCAGTCTATGTACCACCAACCAAAGGTCTTTAGTCATCTTGCTAATCTTGATGTGCACTGAGTATGCTTTGATAAAAGAATCTACTAGCTCTTCAAAGCTGTTGATCATGCCAGCAGGTAGGTTGCTAAGCCATCGAAAGGCTAGCCCCTTTAGACTTTGTGCGAACAGCTTACAAATCATCTTATCTAGAATCGAGTCTGGGATGTTCGTCGTATTGACAATATTCTTATACTACAAGAGGTGGTCTTTTGGGTTTGACATTTGGTAGAAGTGGGAGAACACGAGGTTACCATACTTGGGGGGACTATTGTAGTAATCCTCCTCGTGAATGAAGTTTCTCAAATATTCTTTGAGATATTGTCTAGTGTTGGGGTCTTACACGTCACTTTCGAAACCTTCTAATTGATCTTCTCTTCAATGAGTTTAGCATTTTGCTCTAGCATTTCTTTTATCATCTGTTGGATCGACTCAGGGGTCAGCAAGGTTGGCACCTGAGTAGGCCCCAATCAAACAGTTGGTTTGACTATCTCTTCAAGTTCTTCACTTACTTGAGAGCTATGCTGATTCGTGCCATGTCAAGTGCTCGTCGTTGTCGTTGTTGTTGCTGTCGTGGTGCTGTTGGCGTCGTGTTGGTGGCAGTTAGAGTTGCTGTGGTTGTAATCGCTGGCGTTGATGTTGGAACGGCGTACAATGGTTGCATCCTCCCAATGGAACTATAAAAGGACTGTTGTCTGATGGGCTGTGGTATCTGGAATTGTCACTGTGCTGTCGTGGTGATTGGGAATGCCAAATACTCGTAATATATGTAGTTACTACGAATATGACTCTATTTAGGAGTTCTAGTAGCTGATCTGGCTCCTCAAAGTCGAGTTCTTGCCACTCAGTTGCTCCAATCACTTGTCGCGTTTATGGGAACTCGTAGTCTGCTCCTGAAGCATCTTCTTCAGAGTCTCCGCTTTAGCTGTGAGGGCTTCCATCTAATGGTTTGCTTAAGGAACTGCTTCAAATTCTTCGTTTGGAATTTAAGGTGTGTATTAGTTGTCTGAGTTGTCTGCCATATCTAGTGATTGAGTTAGAAGATTCTCGAGTTGGTGATCTAAAGGCCCCACGGTGGGTGCCAAACTGTAGATGTTGGATCTACAATTAAAGATAAATAAATCTGTTAAATCAATTTAATGTGTTCCTTTTTAACAGTTTGGGCCCTTAAATCACCATTATTAGGATCTTCTTATCTTCAAAGAGAATTTATCAAAATGATTATAGAAAATAGTTAAAAATTAAATTGAGCAAAATTAAACAATACTGAAAAGTTAAATAATACCATGCACGTAGATTTATAGTAAATCACTCTATAAAGAGAGATACGTCTACTGTTCTATGCTATATATGAATTTGATGAATATAGAGTACAAAAGGTGAAAATAAGAAGAGATTTCGGTAGAGTATCTGTATGATTCTTCTTTCTTCTCTCTACTAATAAAGATGACGATCCCTTATATAGAAAATAAGGAGGATTCATGACTTTCAACTGATAGAAAGTGGGGATGATAATGCTTGAAGTAACTGCAATAGTGGGACATGTGTCGATCTACGATAGGCCGCGAGAATAAGGCTCTCCCTACGTTTTAGTTCGTGGCCAGACAAACTCATAACTGTCAAATCGTATAAACCGATCTCATCAAATGAACACTTGAAAAGTCAAACCTACAACAACAGAAGAAGTTATCTAAATGAAGCATACAATTGGTTTGCAATTGATTGAATAGATCGAAGCTTCTACTCGATAATTCGCTAGATAAACGATGCTTTTTTCGTTGAACAACTTCAAACCGATCGATCTCATCAGGCTTGACTTGCTTCAATCGCAACTTTAAATCCTCATTTTGGGCCTGACCAAATCGTACCTAACAACTATCCTATGCCAGATTTGTTAGACTAAATTAATATGCAATAACCATAACCATATAAAATCAAAGCGGAAACATGGATTGGTTACCTCTCGCCATTGAACTTTGTTATGCAATTCGACGGTGAAACTTTGCTCAGTGCCTTCTGTTGCTCCACCGAAGCAACTTGTTATTCTTTGCTTAGGAGCTTCCAATGCTTCTTATAACATAATTGATGGTATACAAACAGATTGGGGAGCACCAAGGACCCGAGTTTTGCTCTAAATAAAACTAATTCCATCAACTAGCTTTTGAAGAAAAAGGCATAAATATATATGCCAAATGAATTATGAGCCACATTAATGTTAGTGCATAAGGCACTAACCCTTAATAGAGTATTTAATCTAAGTGCTTAATGCACTTATTAAGTGCTCAGAGCACATACATTCTTCCACTTGGCTTATAAATTCAATTATTTACCATAGCAAGAAATAAAACACATGAATCATGGGGATAGGTCTTCTTAGAATGAGTATTATCTTCTATATATCACAATGTATTATGTCTTTTAATACTTAATGAATCAACCTTATATTTATTTTAGGTCCAAACTTAATGATATTTCTCAATTAAACAACTGAATGTATATAAAAATGAAATATGAGAAATATTACAACTGAAATAGAGTTTCATAAATTCGTTCTTACAACGAAAATTATGCAAAGGAACCAAGTCTCGGACTATATGCATGATTCTTAAACTTGAACTGTAGGCATGCCTTTAGTTAAGGATCAACTATCACTACTTCAATGTTAACATGTTCAATGACCATTGTTTTGTTTTTAGCACGTTCTCTTATGACTAAATACTTAATTTTAATGTGCTTGATTCGACTATCACTTTATTTTTAGTCATACAACTATATCTGAATTGTTATAATATATTCTCAATGGCTTAGTAATTGAATCCACAATTCTAAGCCTAGAAATGAAACTCTTTATCCATACATTTCTCTCAAAACAAGATACGAACTCAGCCTCTATAGTGAAAGTAGTAGTCAAAATCTGCTTTGCATGTCTCCAATATATAACTCCACTGGCAAATATAAAAATGTATCCAGATGTTGATTTTCGTAATCAACTCAGCTAAGAAAATCCGAATCAAAGTAGTTAACCACTTCTAAATTTTCAGTTTGTTTATACGTAGGCATATAGTCTTTGGTTCCCTAAAGGTACGTTATCACTTTATTTGCAGTTCTAATGGCCTATCCTAGATTACTTGGATTTCTTCCTAATATTCTCACATCAAATGCAATGTTAGGCCTTGTGTAGACCTAAGTATACATAGGGCGACCTGAGTATACACAGGGCTTTTAACAACTGAAGCATATGAGATGTTCTTCACTTGTTCCCTTTCAAAACTTCATTTTGGGGGCACTAATTTCAAATTAAATTAATCATGTTTTACTATAGGAGCTATACTTAATGAATAATCTTTCATCCAAAACCTCTCTAAAACCTTACTAATATAGGTTCCTTGTGACAGATTTAAAATTCCTTTATATCTGTCTTTATAGATCTTTATGCCAATGACATAAGATGCATCACCTATATCTTTTATATCAAAATTTTTAGAGATAAATTGTTTCTCCTCATGTAGCAAACTCTTATTATTAGTTGCAAGTAAAATATCATCTATATAGAATAAGGAAACAAATTTTACTCCTACCAACCTTCTGATATATATAAATTGATCCATAATGTTCTCTATAAAACAAAATGAAGAGACAAAATCATGAAATACCACTGACATGATGATTCTTTTCTATCTATATATGGATTTCATAAGCTTACATGCCAAAAGCTCACTATCACTAGAGAAAATCCTTCTGGTTGTTTCATGTAAGCCTCTTCCTCTAGATCTCTATTGAGCAAAGTTGTTTTCACATCTATTTGTTGTAATTCAAAATCAAAGTATGCAACTAATGCCATAATAATTCAAAAAGAATCTTTCTTAGATATAGGAGAAAAAGACTCCTTGTAGTCGATTCTTTCCTTTTAAGTGAATCCTTTAGCAACGAGTCTTACTCTATATTTTTGAATGTTGTCCAATGAATCTTTCTTTGTCTTAAAGACCTATTTATAACCTATGGTAACTTGATAAGATCCCAGACTCCGTTAGATGCCATAAAATTCATCTCATTTTTCATGGCGTTGAACCACAAATTTGATTCTTTACAATTCATGCCTTAGGAAAACGTTTTAAGATCACTTTTAGCTCCAATATTATAATCCAGCTCTTGTAGATACACAATATAATCACTAGGAATTGTTGATTTCTCTATTTTATTAGATTTTCTTAATGTTGATACAACATTTTCCTGAGGAATATGGTGTTCAACTGGTTGTTTTAACAATTTCAGGCATTTCCTAAACAATTTGATCTACTGGATTACTATCAGCAATTTATGGAGCTTCAATGACTGATTATCCAACACTTGTTTGAACTTGAGGAGTGTTGTAAACAACTTGAGGAGCTTCATCTCATCTTTCATGGCGTTGAACCACAAATTTGATTCTTTACAATTCATGGCTTGGGAAAATGTTTCAAGATCACTTTTAGCTCCAATATTATAATCCAGCTCTTGTAGATACACAATATAATCACTAGGAATTGTTGATTTCTCTATTCTATTAGATCTTCTTAATGTTGATATAACATTTTCCTGAGGAATATGGTGTTCAACTGGTTGTTTTAACAATTTCAGGCATTTACTAAACAATTTATGGAGCTTCAATGATTGATTATCCAACACTTGTTTGAACTTGAGGAGTGTTGTAAACAACAATCTGTCACTTAAGTAGGAAGATTGAGCATTAAAATGATCTTTCTCATAAATAATATTCTATGATAGATCGCTCCAATATTGCTTGGGAAAATGTGTCAAGATCACTTTTAGCTCCAATATTATAATCCAGCTCTTATAGATACACAATATAATCACTAGGAATTGTTGATTTCTCTATTCTATTAGATCTTCTTAATATTGTATCAACATTTTCCTGAGTAATATGGTGTTCAACTAGTTGTTTTAACAATTTCAAGCATTTCCTAAACAATTTGATCTACCGGATTACTATCAGCAATTTATGGAGTTTCAATGATTGATTGTCCAACACTTGTTTGAACTTGAGGAGTGTTGTAAACAACAATCTGTCACTTAAGCAGGAAGATTGAGCATTAAAATGATCTTTCTCAGAAACAATATTCCATGATAGATCGCTCCAATATTGGCTTGGGAAAATGTGTCAAGATCACTTTTAGCTCCAATATTATAATCCAGCTCTTGTAGATACACAATATAATCACTAGGAATTGTTGATTTCTCTATTCTATTAGATCTTCTTAATGTTGTATCAACATTTTCCTGAGGAATGTGGTGTTCAACTGGTTGTTTTAACAATTTCAAGCACTTCCTAAACAATTTGATCTACTGGATTAGTATCAGCAATTTATGGAGCTTCAATGATTGATTGTCCAACACTTGTTTGAACTTGAGGAGTGTGTAAACAACAATCTGTCACTTAAGCAGGAAGATTGAGCATTAAAATGATCTTTCTCATAAACAATGTTTTATGATAGATCGCTCCCACTGATCAAGTCATTTTCAAGAAATTTTTCATTTCTTGATTTCACAATCTTAGTAACGTGAGATGAACAATAGAATCTTTATCCTTTAGACCTTTCGGTATATCCAATGAAATACCTGCTAATGGTCCTTAGATTCAGTTTCTTTTCTTGTGGGTTATAAACACTTACTTTGACGGGCACCCCCAAATGCGTATATGTCGCAAACTCGATTTCCAAACTTTCTTTAATTCAAATGACGTCTTTAGGACAGCCTTAGTTGAAACTCTGTTTAATATATACACAATGGTTTTAAGAGTTTCGGTCCACAAGAATTCAAGAAGTTTAGAGTGACCATGCATACTCCTCACTATGTCCATTAAAGCTAGGTTTCTTCTTCCTATCATCCTATTTTGGTCTAGAGAACCAAGCATAGTGTATTGGGCAACTATCCTATATTCTTAAAGAAACTTCACAAATAGACCGAGTGCTTGTCCATTCTCAGTGTATCTACAATGATATTCTCTATCCCTGTTCATCATTACGATCTTAATTTGCATTCTGCTTTGTTTCTCTACTTCAACCTCAAAAATCTTAAAAGCATATAATGCTTTGTTCTTGTTATGAAGCAAGTAAAGATATGATTCTAATATGTTTGTATTCCTTTTTGCACATTTTTTAGACTTGTTAGTCTACTTTCTCTTAATGCAGTCTACAAAGTATTAAAATCAGTAAAATCTAAAGTACTAAGTATTCCATCATTTAATAGTCTCTTAATTCTGTCTATGGAGATATGTCCCAATTTCCAGTGCCACAATATAGAGGAATCATCATTCATAACTCAACATTTTATACCAGTATAAACATGCATAGAACTATAAGTGATGATTTTGTAAATTAATAGAGAAAAGACCATTAGACAATGTACAATAACGCACTTTCACTCATTTCCATTTTTAGCTTTCTTCTTTTGTTGGCTTGTTTTTTATTCTTTTCTTGTATTGCCGATAATGCACTTTCACTTATTTCTATTATTAGCCTCCATTTTTCTTGAACACACATGGTCATGAGTTCATTAATTGACCCTTTATCCTTATGTGTATTGCAAAATATTTTGAAGGGTTCATACTGCTGTGAAAGAGTGATTAATATATAGTGCATAATGAAAGATTTAAACATATCAATCTTATTTGTCTTTAATTGGGCTGCAGTGTTCCTAATCTCCAGGAAGTGTTCACACGCACCTTTAAACCACGTGAGCCTTTGAGAATGTAAATTTTATTATTAGGGTGCTGGCAACTGCTTTATCTAATGATGTAAACCTCTCATCAATGGTTTTCAGTAATGCCTTGATATTTTTATACTGATCGATGGAGCCTCTAATACAAGCAGACATATTGTTTTTTAGGGTGCTGGCAAGTGCTTTATCTGATGATGTAAACTTCTCATCAACAGTTTTCAATAATGCCTTGATATTTTTATGCTGATCGATGGAACCTCTAATACAAGCAGACATACTGTTTTTTATGAACATGATTTTGAGACCATTAGATCACTCCCATCATTCATAAGAAGCCCTTTCATCCACATCACTAATATTAGAAATAACAGGTTCATCTTTTCTAATAGCATAGACTATGTCCATCCACCCAAGACGAAGAAGAATTTTCTCCTTCCATATTTTATAATTGTCCCATCTAAGTTCATGAATTTTACATTTAATGTTAGAGTAATTCACAGGTTACAAGACTGCATTAATAATTACATGCTTACATTTCATAATTTTTGAGACCAATAAACTTATATCATATTTTACCAATGTAAATCATGATTTAAAAAATTATGAATCTAGTGACATAAAACTTGTATGTGAGTTAAAGTTCTAATTCAACTAGATTCACTTAATTTTATGATAAAACTATCAAATTATGTTCCTTTTTTAATTCATGTGGGTAAATTAAGATATATAATTTGATATTCTATCCTAATTAACCATAGAAATATAATAAAAATTCATGTGTGATAAAATTTATTATATCAATTATGATTAACTACAATAAATGTCATTTTCTAAATGTGATCCTAAATCACCTAATATGTAATTTTATATAATTAAAACTGTTATGGCTAAACTCTAATTAATTAAAATTATATGAATCAGTAGACATTTTATTCTAAAATTTGGTCATAAATAAATTGCATCTAACTTAAAGCAATATAAATAAATATGAACAAAAACCTAACAATTTATGTACTAATATTCTTTATGCATAAATTAAAATTATACATGCAAATGACATAATCTAGCACATTATTTTACAAAATTTAATATACTAAATTATTCAACTTAATATTGCATGTATAATTAAAATCACAAATTATACATAATGAATCATATATGCACATAAATATATAAAATTATATCTACACAAAAATGTATAATAATATTCACAACAAATAACAAAATTATAGACATTCAAAATTATGGATATATTATGAAAATTTCATAAAAGATCAAAATTATGAAAATTTTCCCAAAAAATGTTCAATTTATTAAGTCTGTAAAAATACTTAAATTTTTTTAATTCAGGAATTTTTAAAAAAATTTTGGCCCAAAACAAACGACTTATTGTTTGGGCATTAAAGCCCAAAACGACGTGTTGTTTCAGTAAACATAAACGAATTCCCAACTCTGCAGATAACATGTCATTTTGCAGAGACAATCAGCCCAAACGACATCGTTTTGCACATGGGGTCGGAGTAAAACAACAACGACAAGGACATGTCGTTTTTCTCGTTGGTTGAGTGAATAGCAACCAAATGACACTTCGTTTCGCTCAAGGAAGGTCTCCTTCAATCCCCAGACGGATCATGTTGAGCCGGTTTTGACCCACCCAGTTGTAGACTTAGTTCGTTCTTAATGTTTTAGACACCATTTTTGACGTTTCAAATTGTAAAAGACTTAGAAATCGAACTTCCTAATGATTTCTAATATTAGTTTCCATCAAAACGTCCTAAAATAAATATCCCAAAATAAGAAAAAAAATTACATAAACATAATATTTTTATAGATTTTCAAATGTAAGGCGGGATAAAAAAATATCTCTCTGATGCCACCTGTTAGACTTAATAATGATTTAATATGCAATAAATCATATGCATAAAAGATCACAAAACGCGAAAACGTGAAAATCACCTACCTCCTGCCCTTGCAGTCGTCTCTATGCAGTTCCAAAACTTGAAGCTGCTGCTGCCTCTGTTCCACGGTTTGGAAGCTTCTAAGCCTTTCTTAAACTCAACAGATGGTGTAAACACAAAGAAAGATCAAAAGGCTTGGGGGCCTCAAATATCTGCGTATATACTCGAATGCCCACTGTGTCCATCACACAAGGGCTCCAAAAATGCTGACGAGGATAATGATTATGGGCCACTTAAGGTGAGAGTGCTCTCAGTATTTAAGGCACTCCTGCCACTCGAGGCAGTGCCGTTAGTGCTCATAGCACTTATGTAAGCTATAAATTCGTAGTGCATAGAGGACTCTATATGGTATATAATGTTCTATATATTTTCCAGAGTGATCCTGCGTAACTTTGATGAAGGGCTCACATTAACACAACCAGTGTTGTCACTATCATTATCTTTCAGACAATGTCTTGAGGATCCCGTTTTCTTCTCAGTTGAACACAAACGTCTCACCGTATCAACGGCTTCTTGGTTGCCAACCTTGGATGCAATTAACCAATCGTAAGATTGACTAGATTAAAATAATCTAATAATAGCATAAGATTGACTAGATTAAAATAATCTAATAATAGCATCAAAACCCTTCAAATGTCATGCTAAATTATGCTTGAAAAGCAGCAAGAAAACTATCCCATGCCAGATTTACATACAAGACATTAGTGTGAGCATGTAAATATGCTTTAATATTAAGCAAGAATTGCCATACAAAAGAATGATACAGAAAAGAGTAAGAGAAGCGTATCACGAAAAAAGAAAGCTGCAATTTTCAAATTCTCACCTCTTCCCACAGTCCATCAGAGGCTAAAATTAGGAACTCCATGTCTGGAGTGAGTTGCAGGATCTTTGTTTCAGGCTCGGCAATCACCAGTCCTTCAGGTGAGCATCCCCAATGCTTCTAGTAACAGTGAGTAAGCCGTGAACACGCCACGCTCCTCGGTGGATTTCGACATACCCTCCCTAAAATCAAAGCACCAAAAATAAATCTGCTTGTACACTTTTTCAACTAACACAATAAGCTGCACCATTATTTCCTATTGAGTACCTTTTTTTTCTATTCTTTTTCGCTCTTCTTCTTGTTCCGCTCGGTGATCTTTCACGAGAGATTCAGTCAATATGACAACCTCGTGTCCTTCAATCATAGCGGTGACGCAGCACACACCGCTGTGTAACTCCTATGTTTCGCAACAAGAATTCGTCACCAAACTATGACAAAATCATTACAATTGAGAGAGAATCAATTAAATGTTTGTCCTAAATAGAAAGAAGATCTGGCCAAAACCAACGTATTGATGACTGAGCCCTAAAATTGAATTGCAATTGCATGGAAGCCTAATTGCAGCCATTTTCAAACAGGTTTATGAATCAAAAAACACTTTTTTTTGGCTGAACTAAAGAAACTGTCAATTCTGGGAAAGAACTAAAAGAATTGTAGATCACCTGCTTCAAGAATTCGCGGTCTGTTTTCAAATACCCAGCTTTAACAGCCTCATCTTTGTCCGTACAATTCTTCATCATTTCAAGAACATTGTTATGCAAATTCTCCGCGACGAATTCCGCCGCCTTCCTACCACCATGTCCGTCATAAACCCCGAAAATCCTCTACAACAAACATAATCCAAAAATTAAAAAAAAAAAAACAAAACAAAATAAGAAACAAAGAAAAACAAAAGAGCTAAAAGAATGTCAATAAAACTGAATTACTTTGTTGGAGTTGCCTAGAGAGCAAGAAAACATCCTGTGGGCGTCTTCCATGGACTTTTTCTTGCCTTTGCGGGAGAAAACGGCGACGCTGAGGCCGGCGAAGGAGACGGCGTCGTTTGGAGGCATGCGGGTGGGAATTTCTCGGAGGACAGCGGGAATTTCAAGAGTTGGGGGTCCTTTCCGCTTCAGAGAAGAGTAATCGGTGGGATTGGAGTTGGAATCTTGGTTCGTCGCCATGGGAATTGCTCTGCTCTGTGTAGTAAGAGGGAAGGAAATGGAGGAGCCTCCAACGGCTATAAAGAGAGAAACAGAGAAACAGAGAGACTCAAAGACGGTTCCGTTGGCCAGGAGCCGTTAGGATTACCGGTCAATAGTGTTTGAATGTGCGCTTCGAGCCAAATTAAGGATCTTTATTTTGTCTTTTCTCTTTTTCAAGGAAATTACTTTTTCTTTTTAATTTTATAAGGTATTTGACAATCTTATTTCAACTCAAATAGGATAATTCTCTCGTATGTTATATTTTAAACTAAAAACATGATATAATTTAAAGCTTTCACATGCTACAATACTCTCAGTTCTCACTCATTTTTCAAACACACTATTAATACTTTTAATGTTTCTTATAATTAATTTTAGTTTTTTTTGGGTTAAGGCCTTATAAAGTATTTGTTTTTTCCTTCAAGAACATTGGGGAGCTCAATGGAAGAAGAAAAAAAATGCAAGTGCTTCTTTTTGTTTTATAAACTGACCATTTTGCTTCTCTTCAATTCAAGAATAAATTATTTATGCTTGTAGAAAAAAAAAAAAAGAAAGAAAAGAAACTAAAGCCATCTGTCGAAAATGTTGCCACCGTTATGTAGCATGAATCCTACAAGTTTGTTCAATTGTAAGTATACTCTCATTTTAAATGTTGAGGCCCTTCATTTAAATTCTCTTATTGTAATTTGTATTTATAATTGTAATGTTATGGTATACATTCCATTTAAATTCTCTTATTTTAGTTAAAAAATTGCTTTGTAAAGGAAAAGAGTATTGAAAAGGAAATATCCTTACACAATTTCTTTTGTGAAAACTAGAGTTATTAGTTTAGACAGGGCCAATCGAGTTGACCGATCTATCTCTTTTGGTGCGGCCCTAGGCCCATATATGCTTTGGGTAGGGCTATGCCTCCCTTTTCATTAACCATGTAGGGACCAAGCTAGTTTTTTCTTTTGGCCCGAATGAGTTGGTCGGCGCGATCTGAATTAACACCTTTAGTGAAAACTAAAAAAAATACTTATCAATTGATATTTGTCTTTTAGGCGTTAAATATGCAGCAAAATGATTTTGACAAATCTAATGGTTTCAAAATGTTCATCACTAGTGGAGTTTCTTGTCTGAGATGTCCTCATATTTTTATCAAAAATTGTGGTAATTGTTTTTTATTAAAATGAATTAATTTTTTACTATATTGTTTGGCAAAGAGTGGTTTTAGCCACTATCTTAGTGATAAATAGTACAAAGCTTTTATATATTATGATAAAAAAATAAAAATTATTACAGTATAAAATTTTCATATATTATGGTAAAAAAGTTTTAAGTAATAGTTTCATTAACCAAAAGCTTTTTCTCGAGGAAAAGAACTCCTTCGTTCTCGTCCTTCCAACGACGTCGTATGGCAAGACTCTAAGGATGGCGCTTAGCCATTTGTTTTCGTTTCGGCCTGATCAGTCAGTCCAGTCTTCTTTCTTGGCTTTCATTTCGATCCACTCAAAAACACAAGTCAAACTGACGAGTTCTCAACCAACACCAACTGTCCAATCTTCTTCTTCTTCTTCTTCTTTTTATTCGTCTTCCTCTTCCTTCCCAATTCCCAAATGCTTCTCTCTGCAAACGCAACCCTAAATCCTCTCCTCTCCAATCCCGACTCTCCTCCGGCCTTCCCTCACAAGCTCCACACTCCATTCAAACCACTTGCCGCCGCCGCCAATTCCACTTCCTCCCTCCGACGGAATCTCTTTCCCGCCAATTCCAGCTCCCTTCAGAACCCCAACTCTCTCCGCCACGTCACCACCGATGACGACTCCGGCGCCACCGCCTCTCTCGCCCCCTCCGCCTCCGCCGTCGCGGCCGCCATCCGCGCCGCCTCTACCTCTCCCGTCGACTTCGTTCAAAGGATCGAGAAGGACCCCAAGAGCGCCTTGATCCTCCCAAGCCCCGATTTTCAGACCCTCTGCGTCCAGCAATTGGACCTCTTTCTTCGAATCGTCAACCCTAACGCCCTTCTCTCGGTAATTTCTCAACTTGTTTTTTCTTTTGTTTCAAAGTAAATGGCTAATTTGTAAGCTTTTTTTTAGTAAATGACTTAGATTTTGTTAAATTAAGGAAATTTATGTGTCTAGAAATGGTTTATCAGTCATGGGTTTATCAGTGATAAACTATTTCGGTCACTAATTAAATGAAAAGAGGTGACATCCACCTATATGATGAAGAAGTGTGTTTTTGGTAGGTTTATGTGAGACCAGCTGGTAGTTATGTGATGGATCGTTTAGAGCTGCGAAGAGTTACTGCTTATCCTGGAGTGAATGCAAGTGATGTTGTGATATTAGTTGGTAGTTTTAGCATTCCGACTGGTCTACGCGCTGCTGAAGCTGTGCTTTTGAATCAACAAGTATGGTTTTCTTTTTTATTTTTTTTTTTCTTTTAATTCTTTTAGTTAGTAATTCGCTGAGATTTTGTACTTGTTTAAGTGTCTTTTTTGTGGTTGATTGCTCGAGTGAATATCGACTTAATTCACTAGGTTGAATTTATACCCGAGTCTAGGGCTGCGGTTTTTCCTATGGTGAAACACCCATTTGTGGTGGGTTTCTTGGTTGCTGAATTTCGTGGCATGGAAATGCCAACTCCAGGGAATGTGCAGAGCCAAGGGTGTGATTCCCCTGAGAAAGCTCGTTTTTTGCCCTTGGACTCTGATGCCAAATCATGGGATGTCCGGACTTTGGAAGACGAGTTGTCCAGGATGTATAAGTTTACTGTTGAGCAGAGATCAAATGCTATCAACATATCTCAGTCTTTGGCAATGGCGTATGTGATGGATCAGGTACTTTGCGAGTATCTTCTATGCTTATTTTCAGGGTGAAAAAGTTCTAAAACTTTTTGTTGAAGATTTGCATTACTCTTAGAGGTAGAGCTTGTTTGGTTGGAGAGAGAAGTAGGAGGGAGAAGGGTGGGGGGATTAGTGGAAGGTTTTTGAGACGTACATTGTTAACCATAGAGAAACGTGGAAGGAAGAGATTGGGGGAGAGATTTCTAATCCTTCAAAGAACCTCTGTTTTAGTCCGTACCTGTTATAAACTTCTCAGCATAACACTAAAAGATATCTCTTCTTTACATATTAAAGCCCCGATCTTTTAATAATGAAAGCAATAAAGTAAAGAAAGACGAAAGCACACACAAGATTTATAGTGGTTCACTCTCAGTGTAAGAGCTAAGTTCATTTTCAATTGCTACAAAATTTCACCATGACGAAGAAGAAGATTACAGGAGATTGCACACCTCACACCTCTCCGGCAACCCCCCACCATAACCCCAACATAACTATAATTAGGGCAATCGAAAATACACGAGTTAGAAGACCAATCCATGTTGAGTGTTGACCTTGCCATGAAGGTTGATTCACATGCTAACCCTGCATCATAATTGGGCTTCACACACTCAACACTTAGCAAGGCAGGAGAATATTTCTTTTATTGCATATTGGAGACTGGCCTCTGTTTGCACTTGTGATGAATTTCTTATATTTCTGGGCAGAAATCATTGTTACTACAACAATCCTCGTGGCAAAACAATGTCAGGATGAGTAAGCTAGTTGAGCAAGTAAGAGATCTTATTGTTTTTGCTGCCATCAGGACTTAAGTTCAATTGAAAAGTTTTTAACTTTCTGTCACCTCATATTCTCCTAGATTCGTGGTCCTCTTTCTAGCATTCAGACTTTGAGCAAAATGTTATCCATGCACACGAAAAGAGGTGAGGTAAGTGAGGCTTGTGGACTTCGATTTATCTTTCTAAATTTTGTTTGCTTATTGTTGTTTTATATGTCGGAAAATATATCTTGTAGATTTCTTACGACATTGCTGAGGATATACTGGTACAAGGTGATTATATGAGAGATACTCTCGAGCAACTCCAAGATGCTGTTTACTTGACAAAGGTGATTTCTCTCTATCCCCTAAAAAATTTTGGTTTATTTATTTATTTTTCATTGAAAAACTCTCCGTTCGTTATACTTGAATTATGCTACCAGACTATAGCGTGCCTTAGCTATCATTGGCAAAAGAAATCAGCTTAAGCCTAAACGCTTGCCGTTTTCTTGTAATATTAGGCTAATATAGTCCGCTATAATGAAGAGACATTGAAGAAAATGCCAAATTCCACTTTTGCGTATCCTGAATCAGTGAGGCCACACTTGTCTAATGACTTTTCAAGGGATGGTTCAAGCACTAGGATCCAAATTCGAGGCGATCCACTTTCTCTAAATGCTTCATCTAGGGATTTAGAGATGCCTATGCCACCTCCAGCACTTGCTCCTTTAAGGCAACATGAGATAAGGTAGGCCTCAACCTTACCTGTGAGGTCATGTTTGTCACACTCTGAATTGATTGTTTTCCATTTCTAGTTCTGTTCCAACTTGCTTTAATTATCATTTTTTCCTGCACTTTTTTCTTACCTTTGTCAATTGCGTTGGGAAGACCATGCGATGTCTTTGACGTGCTGGCAGATTTGGTGGAGGCTGTGAGGCCTCTTGCTCGTAAGCAGAGACGCCTAATAAAACTAAGTGAACTCGGACAAGCTTTGCAGGTTGCCATAGAAGAACCTGCTCTGCGCCAAGCTCTTAGCAATTTGATTGAGGGTGCATTGTTGAGGACACATGTGGGAGGAAAGGTCGAAATTGTGTGTATGAGAGCACCAGCAGGTGGTGCTCTTGTAGTAATCGATGATGATGGGCCCGATATGCACTACATGGTAACAATAACAAAGCTATTCTGGATTTCAATTTATCTTCCAAAATGACCTCTTGTTGTTGGCGTAAAACATTTTTGTTTTACTGTCTTTTTGGTGTTTAGACACAGATGCATTCTCTTGTACCATTCGGAGCAGACCTCTGCTCAGAAGATATGGTGGATGACAACATGACATGGAATTTTGTTGCCGGACTGACTGTTGCACGGGAGATACTTGAGAGTTATGGCTGTGTTGTTCGCGTAAACTCACCCCGGACTAAAGATGCTGCGCTTGGAGCAGGCGGCACTCGAGTAGAACTCTGGCTTCCTTCCTTTGCAGCATTACCTGATTTCGATGGTCCTGCTCAGGAGATATAGCAACGATGGAACTTGGAAGTTTCTATAACAAATCGTTTTTATCGTGCCATTCCACTTAACACTTGTCTTCCTTGGCTACGGAAGAAAGAGGAATGAGTACCTGTTTTCAGTTTAGATTTTGAAGGGGGAAAAGGGTGGTGCATGCAACTTTTGATCTTTGGGATTTTATCTTTGTTGCCCTTGCCGTTTATGTAATTTGAGTTATAATAGTATGGTTTGCGTTTTCATGCTTGTGTATTTAGATGAATGTACAGTGTAGAATTCATGATTGAATACTAATTTATTGAAGAGGGTCATAACCTCAGATTTTTATGAAAACAAAAGATTTGATATTTTTCTTCCCCGTAAACATGTCATAGCTCAGCAAATATTCAAATGGCATATTCAAACGACTTGTAGAAAATTATTAGCATTAAGTCAGAATGCTAAATAATATTCGGACAAAACATGATTTGCAACTAGTTTTAAAATTCAATAGACAATAATGCAAGTGAAACTTCAGATAATGATATCCCTAACTTCATTGTTTCACAATGTCACGGGCCATCTGTGCTATATATCACTTATTCGACTCTATTTATTTTAATGTGAAAATTACGCTTGATTTAAAACTGAGAAATGGAAGAGAAATAATAGAATCAATTTTTTTTCATTATATTTTCTATACAAGAAGTCAGCCTTTTATAGGCTCAAATACACCAAAAATAGAAAAAGAAATTTAAAGGTATACAGCTATATCCCTATAGGAATGAGTCAGCCTAAATCAAATCCTATCCAAATCAGCCTATAATCTGTACAAACATATATACATATTGACTAATCCCACAAATTATGCCCACTAACATATTCTCTGACACTCCTCCTCAAGCTGGGAATAGATGTTTTTCATTCCCAGCTTGCTAACAATTCTCTGAAACTTATGACTAGGTAGGCCTTTTGTTAGCACATCTGCTAATTGTCCTTCGGTAGAGACAAATGGAGTACAGATTAATCCACTATCGAGCTTTTCCTTTATGAAATGCCGATCAACCTCAATGTGCTTCGTACGGTCATGTTGTACTGGGTTGTGTGCGTTGTTGATGGCTGATTTATTGTCACAATATAACTTCATTGGCTTCTCCACTGAAATCCTGATGAGATCTTTTAGGATTATTCCTAGCCACAGTAATTCACAAATTTCTAAAGCCATGGCACGAAACTCGGCCTCTGCACTTGATCTTGCAACAACCGACTGCTTTTTACTTCTCCAAGTAACTAGATTTCCCCCAAGGAAGGTGCAATTAGTGTTGCAAGAACCGGCCGGGCCAGCCCAGCCTGGCCCGTTCTCCTTAGGCCCACACAGGCCACTGGTCGGGCTGGCCTGGCCCATGAATTTCGTGGGCCAGGCCAGGCCGGGCCGACTCATATTAAAAATAACTTGGCCTGGCCCGGCCCGCGGGCCAATTTTATATAGGCCGTGTCGGGCCATGCCGTGGGCCTTAAATGGGCTGGCCTATCATGGGTTTAAATGGGCCAGCCCATCTAAGCATATAATTTTTAATTTTTTTCTTTTTGAATTTTTAAACAAGATAACAAATATAAAAGTTTGAATAGTTAAGGGAAATATAAAAAAAGATATTTTATTTACGATTGCCTCATTAAAAACCTTTTCAAGGAAAACCCAGTGGGACAAAACCTTGGTAAGAAAAAAAGAGTATAATCGGGATAATTATACATAAGATGTTTACAAAATTACTAAAAATAAAAAAAACATAAAAACATAAAAAAAATATTGTTCATAATTAATTACAACGTATTACTCCCAATGGGAGTATCAGAAATGTCCAAATTTTTTACCAGGGGGCTCCGCCCCTTACAACCCCTGGGAGGGGGGTTTACCACCCCCTTCCAACCCCCACGTCGACCTTACCGCGAAGGTCGATCAGCGTACAACCTCTGCGTAGGGGCAATCTGCGTCAGGGTAATAATTAAGCTCCATACATGCTAACAATGCCTACAAGAGAAAAAAATTAAAAAAAATACAAAGAAAAGAAAAAGAGCTTGTCAGGCCTATTGCAATGTGATGTGCATGAGAGAATCTAATGCTATGGCCACTCACAGGTGAATATGGCATGTATATATATTATATAATATTTAATTCTTACATGTATCAAATAATATATATATTAACTGTATAGTATTTTGATATGATAATACATAATCTACAAATTCAGCATCTGATTCTCAACTTTACTTCTCAAAAGCAAAGCATGCCTACAAGGAAAAAAAACAAAAATAAAAAGAAATGAAAAGAAATGAAAAAGAACTTGCTAGACCTATTGTGATATGATTGCATTAGGGAAATCTAATGCCATAATCACTCACGGGTGAATATGGCATGTATATATATTATATAATATTTAATTCATATATGTATTAAATAATATATATTAAATATATAGTTTTTTGATGTGATAATACATGACTTACAATGGGCCTTACATGACTTACTGGAGAAGGTCATACTCAGCCATGTTCACCTGTGAATGAACATAGAAAAATATATCTAAATATATATATATATATATATTTATATGAAATTGGGCCACAATGGGCTGGCCTATTGTGGGCCTGTATGGGCCTAGATGGGCCAGCCCATTGTGGGCCTAGACAAGCCGGTCCAGCCCAGCCCAGCCCATGATTTTCCCTGGGCCGTGCCGGGCAGGCCCATGGGCCGACATATATTGGCCCAGCCCAGCCCACAAGTATTTATGGGCCGTGCCAGGTCGTGAACATTGCCAGGCCGTGCCGGCCCGACCCATCACTGTAGCAGGACGAGCTCGGGCCGGCCCATGGGCCCTGGCCCATTGTTGCATCTCTAGGTACAATATCTTGAAGTTGACCTCCTATCTGAGACTGATCCAACGTAGTCTGAGTTTGTGTACACTTCCAAGCTCATACGTGATCCTTTCTTAAAGAGTAGGCCTTATCCTAGACTCGCTTTGAGATATTGTAGAACTTTATACACTGCTTGGAGATGGATCCCTTTTGGATTCAGCATAAACTGGCTTGCAACTCCAACTGCATAGGCTATGTCCGGTCTAGTGTAAGAAAGGTAGATCAACTTCCCAACAAGTCTTTGGTACATCCCTATGTCTACTGGCTCATCATCAACGACTTCTCCAAGTCTATGGTTTTGTTCAATGGGTGCTTCAGCTGGTCTACATCTTGCTTTTCCTGTTTCCTTTAACAAGTCGATCACGTACTTCTGTTGTGAGATGAATATTCCCTCCTTTGAATGGGCAACTTCGAGTCCCAAGAAATATTTTAGTCTACCAAGGTCCTTCATCTCGAACTCCATCGACAACTTCGCTTTAAGCCTTTTTCTTTCTTCTTGATCATTGCTAGTGACAATAATGTCGTCTACATACACTATGAGACCTATGACTCCTCCTGAAGCTGAGAACTTTATGAATAGAGTATGGTTGCCTTGGCTTTGCTTGTAGCCCATTGCTAACATTGCTCTTGCAAATCTACCAAACCATGCTCTTGGTGACTGTTTCAACCCATATAATGCTTTCTTCAATTTGCACACTATATTCTCCTTAGTGGCACTAAATCCCGGTGGAGCTTCCATATAAATTTCTTCTTCGAGATCCCCATGCAGAAATGCATTCTTCATGTCAAACTGTTGTAAAGTCTATTCAAGATTAGCAGCCAATGATAACAAGACTCTCACCGTATTCATCTTAGCTACAGGGGCAAAAGTTTCTTGATAATCGATGCCAAAGGTATGGGCATAACCCTTTGCTACTAGCCTTGCCTTATATCGCTCGAGAGTTCCATCTAAATTGTACTTTATTGAGAATACCCATTTGCATCCTACCGGTCTTTTTCCTTTTGGCAACTCCACCATTTCCCAGGTTCCATTCTTCTCAAGTGCGTCCATTTCCATTCTCATAGCGTGTCTCCATTCCTCACTGCTTAATGCCTCAGATATTGTTTTGGGTATGGTTATTGAATTTAAGTGGACTAGGAAGGTCTTATGTGAGGGAGATACTCTTTCAAAGGAAACAAAATGTGAGAGTGGGTGTTGTGTACACTGTCGGGTACCTTTTCGAACTGCAATAGGTAGCTCTAATTCCCTTTTATCAAACACAGGAGCAAGAGTATTTACCTGGATGGTGTCTTTTCCTTGAGTGATTTCTTTTCCAAGCTTTGGTTCTGACTCATGGGCCTGCTTTAGATTAGTCTTGTACTCCTTCTTCCTTGAGTAAACTTGGAGTGGTTTAACAACTGTTGGGTTGGCTGGTCTTGGCGAATTCTAAAAGGGAGGTTGAGGTGCAGAAGATATAATGGTTGTGCTCTTAGGTAGGATAGAGGCTGAGGGTGTTGTGCTCTCAGGTAGGATAGAAGCCAAGGGTCTTGATGGGGATAGTGTTTGAGACTCGATATTGGACGTTGTATCTCTAAGTGGATCATGAGCAGAAGATAAACCCAAGTCCAATGGGGTTATTTGTTCATTGGGAACTTTATATTGGTGGGCCTGTGACAATGAAAGGTCGAGTACGTCAGCCATGGGATCATTGTTCTTCTCATCGCAAACTGCAGTTGTCTCCCCCTGATGAAAAGAACTATGGAAGAAGCTCTCAGTCTCGACAAATGTGACATCACTAGAAATATAAGTTTTCTGGGTAGGTGGATGATAACATTTGTAGCCTTTTTGACTTGGCGGATATCCTATTAACACACACTTAAGAGCTCGGGGATCAAACTTGCTTCTATTGTGAGCATGAATATGGACATAGGCGACACACCCAAATACTCGAGGAGGCAATCTGTTTGGGGTTTGGAAATCTGGAAAGTGTTGTGAAAGTGTTTCCCAAGGGCTTTTAAATTCTAACACTCTTGAGGGTAAACGATTAATAAGGTGTGCTGCTATGAGAACGGCTTCTCCCCAAAGGTATTTTGGAATGTTTCTTTGGAAAAGTAAAGCACGGGTAGTTTAAAGAAGGTGTCCATTTTTTCTTTCTGCCACCCCATTTTGTTGAGGTGTGTCAATGCATGTGGATTCATGAATTATTCCTTCCTTTATAAAAAATGGTGACAAGACTTGACTGAAGTACTCTCTCCCATTATCTGTTCTCACCCTTTTTATTCTCACCCCAAATTGAGTTTTTATCATATTATGAAAAGTTGGAAAAATATTGGCTACATCAAATTTTTGTTTCATGAGAAAAACCCAAGTAACCTAGGGTTCAATCATCAATGAATGTAACAAACCACCGTGTCCCAGAAAGATTAGCAACCCTCAATGGTCCCCAAACATCACTATGTATCAACTGAAATGGAAACATAGATTTATTATTACTTGGAGGAAAAGAAACACGCTTATGTTTGGCAAGTTCACAAATCTCACAATGAAGTTGTTTCATATCAACATTTTTAAATAAGGAAGGAAACATAAAACTAAGCGTCCTGAAAGAAGGATGACCAAGCTGCAAATGGTGGAGAAAATTTTGGTTCATATTGGTGTGAGATTCTGACAGAAGCAAAGATGGGTAACCAACCCTATTGTTTACTATTCCATTTCCAAGCTTGAAGCAATAGAGACTGTCCCTTTCTTCAGCATGCCCAATCGTCTTCCCCGTTGCTTGGTCCTGAAATACACAAGAATTTTTTGAAAAAATGAGATTGCAGTTCAAGTCTCTAACAACTTGTTTGACAGAGATCAAATTGGTTGCTAACTTGGGTACATGCAAGACATTTTTCAAACACAAGGATGGTCCTAAATGTATATTCCCTTGACCCGCTACAGTGATAGAGGTTCCATCAGCTATGGTGATTTTTTTATTGCTGGGGCAAGGATTATATGTGGAAAAAATATGGGATGAGTTGGTCATGTGGTTGGTTGCTCCTGAATCGACGATCCAAGAGTGAAATGGGGTATTATTTAAGACATTAAAGGCATGTGAGTCAAGAGACATACCAGAAAGTGCCAATGAACAGGCACCTGAAGGTTTTTCTAGGGAGTCAATAAGAGATCTAAGCCGATTGATATCTTCTTTGTTGAATTCTCTTCCACTGGAGTTTGGCTGATCAATGACAGTGTTGGCGCTGGTTTGCGAGGCATAGGCTTGTCCCTTTTGCTGCCAATTTTTTCCTCCCCAATTCCTGTTAGGCTGGTTGTGATTTTGTGGTCTCCCGTGCAGATTCCAACAATTTTCCTTTGTGTGACCTGTTTTCTTACAGTAATTGCACACTAAATTATTTTTACCTGCTCCTTTCGAATCAGTCTTCTTGGTCTCTCTAGCACCGGTAAAGACAACAGTGATAGTATTCTTTTCCTTAGCTTGTAGAGTAGCACCAGTGGTGAGTAAGGCAGACCCTTCCAATGGCTACAAGTCTAACATGACTCCCCTTCTACTTTCCTCAGCCTGAATGGTTGCAATGGCTTCGTTTAACGATGGTATCCCTTTTCCTAGAATCTGTACTCTTATTGGATCATACTCCGCATTAAGGCCAGCCAAGAAATCATAAGTTCTGTCTTTTTCAATGAAAGCCTTAAGGACAATGACATCTTCACTGTTTTTCATCTCAAGAACTTGGTAATAATCTAATTCATGCCAAAAATTCTTTAACTAATTAGCATATTCAGTCACAGATTTATTACCTTGTTTGGTGGCTACAAGTTTTGTCTTGATCTCAAACACTTGAGCAGCATCATCTACTTTGGAATATGCCTGCCTTATTGACTCCCATATTTCTTGAGCAGTAGTCAAAAACATTACAGTGTCGCTAATCTCGGGTATCATCGCGTTCCAAAGCCACGACATAACCATAGAATCCTCTTCACCCCAGGCGGCAAACTTAGGATCCCCTTCTTTGGCCCAGTTCCTAGAAGATGGCTAACCTTTCCTTTACCCTTCAAGAAGGTTAGAACAAATTGAGACCATTTCAAGTAATTCGCACAGTTCAATCTATATGCAACTTGAACATTTTGCAAATCTCGAAGAATCGGCTGTACAATGGGCTCCTCTGGTTGTGGGCTGCTTTGTGTAATTTCTGACATCTTGCTTTTTTCTCAAACCACCAGGTATGAACAGCGAAGAAAATGAAAAAAAAAAAAAACTGATGAAATATTTTCCCAGAAATAAAACTCAGGGCTCTGATACCATTAGAAATGGAAGAGAAATAATAGAATCAGTTTTTTTTCATTATATTTTCTGTACAAGAAGCCAGCCTTTTATAGGCTCAAATACACCAAAAATAGAAAAAGAAATTTAAAGGTACACAGCTATACCCCTACAGGAATGAGTCAGCCTAAATCAAATCCTATCTAAATCATCCTATAATCTATACAAACATATATACATATTGACTAATCCCACAAATTATGCCCACTAACATATTCTCTGACAAAAACAAAAAGGTAGAAATTTTAAAATTCAAGTTTTCAAAAGTGAATTTCTCTAAATCATCCCAAATTCACATATTATGTTTGCAAAATGGTAATTCCTGATTGTTAATAATTATTTTGTTTGACAAACTAGTCTAGACTAAAAAATAGGTTCAAAAATTATAACATATAAGAGTTTTAAATTATAAGAGTTTTTTACTTAACACTATGTTTACACCGTTATTGGTTGGAATGTTCGAACCGGTTTAATAAAGGAAGGGTAAGTTAAGATTTTATTTTTACGTTTTCCATGAGGACCACACCTCAAAACAATGAGTCAAACCAGCACTCAAACGTCTTGTGAAATAGACAAACTCTCGTTCCTATCCAACAAATTGTTGGCGTGGTACACCAATCCCCACCACGTTTCTTTGTCATTCGTAGACCTGCCTAATACCAAACTTCGTCAAATAGACAAATACCTCTCTTTTATTCATAAATCAAGTTTCCAAGGCCTACTTTTCTATTTCATTTAATTCCAATTTTTTGATCCTAGAGTTTTTTCTGCAGATCTACAGCTCTGTGGTCAACCATGCCTAAAAACCTACTTTTTTAATCTTATTTAGATTTAGATTAGACTTGAGCTTTCGTATTAAATGCCATGGCCAATTGCTCATGCAATTACTGGGTTTTAATGAACATTATTATGTGTTTAACGAAATTAGTTCTAGCTAAAATTTTTGGCTATGACAATGTAACGAGAAAATAAGCTATTGTGTAAAGCTCTAATAACTAAAATTTTTGGTCCAAAAATTTTAGTTTCAACCACGCTTTCTAAACACCCTTGTTATCTAGATGATCTCTAATGCAATGTCAAATTAATATATAAATACTAAATTTTACTATTTGAATAAAAAATATTCTTCAGTACTTCGTTATTCAACCTGTTGAACATGGCATATGTTATATTTAGTAGTAAATTTAACACCAAGTATATGTTTAGAGAATTGGTTCAAATCAATTGGTTTAAACTTAATTTGTAAAGTTCTCTATTTCTACTGTGTTTTAAACCAATTGGTTCAAACTAAGGTTCCTAAACACCCTACAGGCGTAGCATTTGTTAAACTTTTATATTTGATTGCTATAAGTTAATGTATATACTTTTTTATTTAAATATTACATCATTATCATTTACAAGTTATTTTAAAATTGGAAGCTTAATATTTCACAACTTTCAAAACACGATAATTATGACAAAAAGTAGATATAACATTTAAAATAATATTATATATCATAGCACAAATAAAAATAACAAATCAAATTTATCATTTTTAGTCTTATAATGTTAAAATATAATATTAAACACTAGCATTGATGCTAGCATTTATATATAAAAGATGTTAAGATGGTCTAATATCCATTTTACTTTTTATGAGGGTGTTTGAAACTTCAATTTTAACTCATCAGTTACAACTAAAAACAGTGTAAAGTTCTCAATAGCTATATTATAAAGCAATTGTTATAATATAAAGTTCTCATATGCTATAGTTCTTAATCTTAAAATGTCAATTACAATTGAAATTTTAAACAGAAGCTTAATAAAGATAAGAAAATTAGGTTTTACAATTATTCTGTTCAACAACACATATTTCTTGACCCTTAAGCCAAAAGAAAGAAAAATAAGATGAAAACGATATTGTTGACCAGTTTTAGGCACATATGTGGTATTATGCGACGCGTAGACATTGGGGCGGCTACCTTCCTGCCGTTCTTCACGGTTCAAATGGCAAAGGCGTGGCATTTGGCAAATGGGGATTGGCAATTTGGCAGCCACATTATTCAGCCAGAGAGGAATGTGTGTCCTTTGTGGTCAAATTCCACACCCTTATTTAATTGTTTCTGCTCCTTCCCTACGTTCCCTTCTTTACTCCTCACCGACGTGGACAATTTCCATGCTCCGCCCACTATTTTTTTTTAATTTTTAAGAATTTTATTTCAAAGGGAATCTGGAAAGTCAAAATTCAAAAATTTAAAAAGAAGTTGAGTGATTAGTTATGAGCTTAATAATAATATTTGTTAAAAAAAAGTGTGCTTTTAGTGGGTTCTGTTGTTTAGTTTTTAGGCCTAAATCCCCGGTTTGAGCCGTGCATCTCTCAAACAATCCATAAGCATCTCCAATATCAAACTAAATTGGCATGTTCTTAGTAAATTTAAAATTTGAGTGTAAAGAAATATTGTTCAATACAATGTCATTTTTTGATACTAAATTTGCTACATGCTAAACTTTGTGATAAATTTATCATAAAATTTAACATATCACAAATTTAGCATTTGATTTGTATTGGTCACTATATTAACTTTTTTACTTTAACAATTACAATATCCTACTTTTTAATTATTTTAATATTAAAAATTTACTTTACAAGTTTTTTTTACGTCATTTTATAGCCAAACCAAGTTGGCTAAAATTACAACTCTCAGAAAGCAAGGGATCACATCAAAGCCAACAAAATCAACATCTAGATCAAGGGCGAAATTCGCTAACAAGTGGGCTGCCGTATTTTTAGAACGAAAGATATGGCTGCAAATGGTCACTAGCAGCTAAAGAAATTAAAGTTTTGACATCATCAATAATTGGGCCTGCAATATCGAGTGAGCTATCTGCACAGATAGCCGCTACTACCTTCATAACATCAGTCTCAACAAAATCAACTGCCATAGTGTGGGACAAAACAAAATCCATCTCGTCCCTCGTTGCAATGCATTTTGCTACATAAGGGGAGTAGAGACCTGGAATTTTCTTTGCTAAACACGCAATTACCGAACCAAATTCACCTCTAACTATAGCCCCGATACCAATTACGCCATGGCTGCTATTGATAGCTGCGTCAACGGTCAACTTCAAAGAGCCTGAAGGTGAGAAAGCCCACGTCTCACGGCTTTACAAGTTTCAAGATTTAATAATTATGTTAAAAGTCAAATATGACATTTTAAATAACATTATGCATTAGATCATAAAATAAAATAACACATTAAATATGTTATTTTAACATTTTTTGGTTGTAAATATAACTTTGATATTAACATTTATATTGCAGATGATCTAATAAATTAATTTTGCAAACGAGTTGAATTTGCCACTTTTTTTTCCTTATTTATCCGTCAGCCAAGAAGGAAAATGAAAAATTTCAAGTTGGTCCCCGTGGTCTTTTTTCTTTTTCCTGTGTTTTTTTAGTGTGCCTTTATTTCATTGACTTAAAAATGAGTGGGCGCTCATCGTGCAGCAATATCCCTACGGTAATTTAAAGAAGCTTATAAATGTTCTTTAATGGTAAATATATCACCCTATACTCTTTCATTTTGGCCAATTGGGTGGCTGGGAATATAATATATATGTTTTTTAAAAAATTATTTGATGATGCTAACTGAAATAACTGAGTCTTGTTTTTTTAATTCACGTAACTTGTATTCTTGAGCATGTTTTATTATTGCATTTTAGTCCCTTGTACTAAAAGAGCAAAGCTTCCTTTTCTTTTCTCGTCATTATTATTGTGTACAAGGAGGATGTGGCCAGTCCTTAGATACATGTTAGTGAATTGTTGTACCATGTTTAAATAATTGTGGGTAAAAGACAAAGAAATATATTATATATGTGTGTGTATAAGGTAGTCTACTATTCTTGAGCGTCCGTGGAAAGGAATTTAATTGTGTTTTGGAGAATGGTTAAGACTTATGGTTAAAATTGTATATTATAATATGTGAGCATTGTAGTAAATTTTTTTTTTTATATTGTAATATATAAAAGGTTTTGTAATGACTACGGTTGAAAATGTGTGGTTTAAAACACAACCCTAGACACCTAAGTTATGAAAATAGATGATTATGGTGACATTTATTACTACACTTCAATTTTTGCATTTAGGAGATCATGCGCTCTTTTTTTGGGTAATTTTTTCTTATTGAAATTTGCCCTTCATGGATTTTTAGTATCTTCCACGTGTTTTTAGTGAAAGAACAGATTTTTTAAATGAGAAGCTTTTACTAATTTTTGCTTTCTTTTTTATTAGTATTTGCTACTATATATTTTGTATTTTGCGCTTAACGTTATTACTTTTTTCCCCTTAAATTTTAATAAAATGAGTAGGAACTTCATTGTTTCCTCTTCCATTTGTTCAGAAAACCAAAAAAAAAAATTGTCATGTGAAATTTAGAATTGGTTTCCTTTGGATTTGATAAGATTACATATTTTCTATTTCAAATTTAAATGGTACATGAGGTGGTATCTGGGGTTGATGAATGAAAATGTCTATGAAATATTATTGTGTGTTTTTTTGTGCTCATCATAAATTGTTTCCAAAAATAAATTCACTCTTTATATTAGATTTTCTACTCGAACCTCTAAATCATACAACATAAAATAAAACACGATGGAGATTGTTTTTTAGTAGATGTGCATAATGATAGAGCTTGAGTTTCGAATGGGCGTGGGATCAACCCTTTATTGTATAAAAATAATTATGTAAACCTGACTACGTACTTAGCAACAAGAATTTTGTTTAATGTAATTATTAAAATATCTTTATTTATATAACTAAATAATCATTAAATAATGTAATTATACTAACATTTATTTTCTTATTTTATTTATTATGTGGGGTTTATAAAACTCTTATTGTTAATTTTATAACTAAACATATTATTAAAAGAAAAAAAATTATTCTTTACTCTTTTTTTTGATACAAAACAAACATGCTCTAAATTATAAATAACAATAGTTTGCAAGACAGTTTATTTTTAAACAAAAAGAATGTATTGTTTATTAAACGAAAAGGAGTGTGCCATCAGAAACCACTATAATTTTAAAAATTGGAGAAGAAAATAGAAGGAGAGGACACAAAGGTTTAAGGTACATCTACATATTAAGATAAAGGGGGAAAATCACTAATAAAAAACAGTGTAAACAAGCTATGTATAAATATAAATTGATAGGGTGTTTCATAAGTGTGGTTAGAATCAACTTTTTAGTTCAAAACACTGTAATATATGAGAGTTTTATAATATAATAGTTTTTATTTTTTACTATAGTGTGTAAGAGCTTTATAATGTATCAACTTTTTGTTTTTTACCATAGCATGTGAGAGTTTTACATTATTTGGTAACCAAAAAATTGATTCTAACCATGCTTGTCAAACACCCTTTGAGTACGTTTGGCGTTGTTCTAACTGTTATAATATAAAGTTTTTATATGATACAGTAAATTCGTTCTAACTTTTAGTTCTAATTACATTGTCAAATGCACTCAAAATGACAATAGTTACCTTATACAAATAAAATTAAAACTGTCTATAATAAGTATCAACTTTCCCTAAATCTAATTGTCTTTTTAAAGAAAGCCCTTTACTGAGTTGTGTCACAATTATAGATATAGGGGTGAACGGCGAGTGGTTTCGCGGTTTTTGGGTATGTGCGGGTTGGTTTTTTTGGATTGCGGGTTGACGATTAACCAATCCATATATCACCCGTGGAATGACAGGTGGTTATGGTTTGGGTGCGAGCGGGTTAATACGGTTTGAGCCTATACTATTACCAAATGTAATATTTTGGGCTTTTTGCAAAAAAAAAAAAGACCAAAAACACTCAAAGCTGTGGAAAACACTTGAAAAAAAAGTCTCCAAAGCTGTGGAAAACACTCAATGACAAAAACTTAATCTTCATTTCCAAACTATTACATGTTCAAACTAAAGTAACCAAACCAATTAACTAAATCAACTTGAGTTTTTTATTAGATTAATTATATACCAATTAACCACAATATATACTTGTAGACTATAATATATACACAAATTCACACAATATATTAGAATTATAGAGTCTAGGGCATGTTAAAGTTAAGTTTTTTTTTTAATATAGACAGATAGATCGGGTTGAACTCGTCCTTAAATTTTATAATTAAACCCACCTGTCTATATATGTTGACGGACAGGTTCAATCCGTCCATAATTTAACTAAACCCATCTGTCTATGTAGGTTGAAGGGCGAGTTCAACCCATCTATGAATGGGTTGCTCACTTGAACCCGCTTTTTTTGAGCAGGGTCGGTGGACGGATGGCGGGTGTAGCGCGATTTTTGTTCAGCCTTTAAACCGTACCAAATTATACTTAGAGAGAGAATTAAAATGAAACATATTTTTTTCTTATCCGACAAGGAGTCTGTCCCATGTCAAGATCCTAACAGTCTACCTCAATCAAAATAGCCGACTTATATTAAAATACAATAATTCAGTAGCAAATTTTTTTTTCTCTTTTGCAAAGTTTGCAAGAAACTTCCTTTTATATTTCCCTCCACCAAAGCTCTCAAACATCATAGCATATAACCATCATACATAGGAAAAAGATCTTTCCTTTATTGTTCCAGGTTCCCGAGATCAAACATACGGAAGCGAACCTGGGAAATTGGGAATAATCGCTTTTTGCCGCGGTGAAACTCCTCGTTTCCTTTTTTTTTTGGGTTTTTTTTTTCTTCACACGCGTATCGAAAGAAACGAGAAAAAAGCGATTACGAAGTTCTTCAATTGGCTTGGACAAGCTCGGATTTTCCTCGTGATTTTGAGCTTTGCATACGGCGCTAATTGTCCCAGACCTTGCTCCGGCTATTGGGAAAATTTCTCTGTTTTCCCCTTTTTTAAATTTGTTCCAGGTTCGTTCGGTTTTCTTTCCTTTATTTATTTATTGCTAATTACTTCTCCGTTTGGCTGCCGAGAAAGTAATAATAATTAATAAAGAAAGATGGAGGTGAGGTATTTTTTTTTTGGAGATCTTATTGACATTCTGTCTTTTCTTCTTTTTTTTTTTTTTTACAATTTGATCGGCTTTGTCCTTTTGTTTTGCTTTTTTTTTTTCTTCCAAAAATCAGATGTGTTCCTTGATTTTTAAGTTTTATTTTCTTGTCGCTCTGTACTTTTTGTTGAATTTTTTTGTAGAAACAATTGTTGAAGACTTAGTTTTTAATTTGTTTGAGCTAACTCAGTGTCTGGATTCATGTTTTTGGTCGTTTTTGTTTACGTGTCGTCGAAATTAAGCAAAGCCCAGCTAGTTATTTGTCCGGCTTTATTGTTTGTTTCAGTAATTTGGTCCTTATCAACGACAATTCGGAGAGATTTATGTATTATTCAACATGGGCACGTGGTTACTTACCTAGGGAGGTTTATAATTAAGAATTTGAACGGGGGAAGTTTGAATTTTGGAATAGCTTGATTGTCAAAGCTTAGCACATGTTTCCTTTTGAAGAAATATAAAAATTACTTTGCTAGTGATTTTTGCGAAGAATGTCGTTACTTTCTAGATTTTGAGTGTAAAATCTGCTATTGTTGCTTTTTTAAGGGTCAACTTTGTGGCATAGTTCAGTAGCCGAGCTCAGGCTTTTTTGATAGCCTTTGCTTGTTACTGAAAGAGAGACATAGTTTTTGCAACCAGTTACGCGACGGAATATTGTAAGGATAGCTGCTTTAGTTATAAATCGCGAGTATTATTAACATTCATAAGCTTTAACTGGGTCGTGTTATCTCACAAAATCTTTGCTTTTGATTCATGAAGTAGTTGTACTTGAACTTATTTGCCTGTTTGTATGTGTCACACCAGGTGCTTTGTTTATTCCGTGAGGCTGACAATCTCATTTAAGGAGAATTCGCAACTTCAAACCTGCTGGGGAGTGCAGATGATTTATATCTTTCTGTGCTGAGGTCGATTATTTTGTGAACATCCACGCAGAAGCTTGTAAATAGCATGGGAATCCTTTCTCGCTGGTTTAATCTTCTAACAGTCTATTTCTATAAAATTTTGTTCTTTGAAAAATGTTGTATGGTCTCAAGAAATGTTATACCAACTTAACCCTTTCATCTTCTCCGCTGCAGTTCAGTAAGTAGAAAACCAAATGAGAGTATGAGGCTTATTGTAATAACTTTTCTTGGAGTAGTTCTGGGATTCTTCATAGGGGTCTCCTTCCCAACGTTGTCATTAACTAAGGTACGTAAATAATGAGTTTCCACTTCAAAGGTTTCTTATCCTTCCTTTTCTATTGCTGAATCCCTTAAAGGTGTTTACTTGGATGTTCAAACATGTTATTTTCAGCTAAATATAGCATCCAGCTTTCTCCCTACCGTTGATCTATCGTACATAGAGGACAAGAAATCAGCTCTCTCCACGCAAATAAATACTTGGTCTTCTACTAGTAGTAATCTTAGCAGCTCAAATCAAGATCAACATTTAAACAATACATCAAAGGTATACCTTCTTAGCTCTTCTGTGTAAAACTATCATTATCAGGATAATGTTTAATGTCACAAGTTTTAGCCGGATTTTAAACTTTATGCTATAAAGGGACTTACCAAGTTTCACGCTGCTTTTGAAATAACTGGGGAATCAGATTTCATTGCCTTTGAGATAATATGACTGTGTGAAATGGAGTATGAAGGAATTTTACAAAATCTGACTTTCAGTTATATTAATTGAAGACAATTGCACTCCAGTCTCTGTCACTATTTCTATCATCACTCTCTTCAAAATATGTTATCTAGTTCTTCACCAGCTGGATATGGTAGTAAAAAGAAATTGAGACATATACAAAATATGGGGAAAGAGTATATAACGCTTGAAATCGAGTGGCTTGAGTGTTTTCTCATTGGAACATTTGCGTGTCCAAGCCCATGAGACTATCTTTAATCTGTTGGCTCTCCTCATGTAGCTAACCCTTTTAACTTTTTATGTAATGTGTGAATTTACATGTGTTAGCTCCCTTATTTTACAACTTAAAAGGTTCAACCATTCGCTTTGTTGAGGGGGTAGTTACTTTCTTTTCTTTGACATGTTAATTAGCCATCTCTCCTTCAGCCGCTATATCTTTAGTTTGTTCTCAATGACTTTTGTATGAAAACCATCGGTTAAAGGCAACAAGTGTCTGCTAACCGCCAATGTGAAATTTGATGAATATAAATTTTATTGATTCATAAAACAATGCCATTCTCTGAATTAAATTTTCCTGATTCTCTCTCTCTCTTTTTGGAAATTGTGGGTCAAATTTCCTGCTATTATTGTTTGGCCTGCAGAATTGGGTCACATCAAATCCTAAAGGTGCAGAAAGACTACCGCCGGGGATCATTGAAGCTACGTCAGATTTCTATCCAAGGCGATTGTGGGGTAAGCCTAGCGAGGTGTGTATTCTACCATCACTCATACAACTGAAATGTTTTCGACTTTGATTCTTGTACATATTTTTCTGCATACGTGCTGCATATTTGACACCACTACTTAATAGATTCTGCAGATGATGTCAGATTAATGTTTGGTAATTTAAGGATCTATCTTTTCTACTCAAACCATAAGCATTTGATCAAGTTTCCATTTGCAGGATTTAACCAGTACACCAAAGTACCTTGTCACCTTCACTGTTGGTTATGATCAGAGAAACAACATTGATGCATGCGTGAAAAAGGTATACTCTCTCTCTCTCTCTCTCACACACACACACAGAGACAGAGACAGAGACGGAGACAGAGGTGTGTGTTAATGTGTGAGAATGAAACTAACTGTACTTCTTCAACAGTTTTCAGAGAACTTTACCATCCTTTTATTTCACTATGATGGCCGAACAACTGAATGGGATGAGTTTGAGTGGTCAAAGCGAGCAATTCACGTGAGTGTCCGCAAGCAGACCAAATGGTAAGGAACGATTGCCAATTCCCGTGAACATTTTGAATGGCATAGACTTACTGGCATTTTTTTTTTCATTATATTTAACATTCTGTAATATAATTCAGGTGGTATGCTAAGCGATTTTTGCATCCCGACATTGTGGCTCCATATGACTACATTTTTATCTGGGATGAAGATCTTGGAGTCGAGCATTTCAATGCTGAAGAGTGAGTTCTGGCTATAAATTAGTATTTTTTATTGATTATTTCAAATGTAAAGGCCTCTGTTAAGCGTACCTTTTTGATTCCATTTCCAGGTACATAAACCTAGTTAGAAGGCACGGTTTGGAGATTTCGCAGCCAGGTTTAGAGCCCAACAAAGGGTTGACATGGCAGATGACTAAGAGACGAGGTGACCGCGAAGTACACAAGTAAGAATGATGGCCATCCTACCAACTTTTTCATATAGGCTTAATTTGTTAATTTTCTAATCTTCTCCAATTTGTTTCAGGGAAACACAGGAGAAACCTGGCTGGTGCACCGATCCGCATCTGCCTCCCTGTGCAGCGTAAGAACCGACTTATGTGACGTTGTTTTGTTAGTCGAAAAATGTGATTTAATTTAGTTATTTTTGCCTTTTCTTTGCTAATGCAGGTTCGTTGAGATCATGGCTCCTGTGTTCTCCCGAGATGCGTGGCGCTGTGTGTGGCATATGATTCAGGTAGAACTGAGATAGATCTTAACATTGTTCAATTACTTGACTTTTTGATTGGTCCTCAAATACTTGTCTCGTCCTGGAATCATATTGACATTACTATGTGACCTTGCAGAATGACTTGGTCCATGGGTGGGGTCTTGACTTCGCCCTTAGAAAATGCGTTGAGGTGAATCACCTACTCCCATCCTCTGGCATTTTCCTCAAATTTTTTTATTTATTTTTTATTTATTTTTATTATAATGCTTACGTCGTCATTTTTGTAACTGCAGTGCGACTTTTCTAATTATTTATTGATAATCTAATCTTTATCAAACAGCCTGCCCATGAGAAAATCGGAGTTGTAGATTCACAGTGGATTGTTCATCAAACTGTCCCTTCGCTCGGGAACCAGGTAAATATAGAACATCAGCTGATGTTTTCCTTAGTTTAAATGGAATGGAATTCTTACTAGTTTTCCTTATTTTATCAGGGAGAATCACAAAATGGAAAAGCACCATGGCAAGGAGTACGTGGAACCTCTTTTCACTATGATTATTAGTTCTTTTTCACCCCTTTTTTGTAATTCATGATTATTAATTTTTGGGATATAAACTGTCTTTTTAAAGTATTTTAAAATAAATGACCATAATTTTTTTAAATTAGGCAAATAGTTGTTTATCAGAGATAAACTTGAGTTTATCAAAATCGATTGAGTCTATTAGTAATAAACTTGACGAGTTTATCGCTAATAAATGATTATTTATCTAATTTAAAAGTTATGATCATTTATTTTAAATAAGTCATTGAAAAGATCACTCAACTCAATTATCTTGGTTTTTTAAGAATGCTATTTTAGTATTTGTTTAGGATATTTCTTGATATGGCTTATGTTGTTTGTAACAGGTGAGGGAAAGGTGCAGAAAAGAGTGGACAATGTTCCAAACTCGTTTTGCAAATGCAGAAAAAGCATACTTCCGACAACAAGGGATGGACCCTTCAAATTCTACGGCTCATTAGGGAACAAGAAGAATACCATGAGTGGCACTGTACACAATCGTCATCATTGACCACCATAATGCTTTTAGCTTTCTTTTTTTTTCTTTCTTTTTTTTTTTTTACATGCTTTTGTAGAGTTCATTATTTTTTATTCTACATAATAATTTTTAGACCTCTCATACGATGACCACCATTCCCATTCCCACCGGCTAAGCATATATAACCAATTAAAACTGCCTCTAAACGTTTAACTAAATTCTATTACTACTAAAAGGGTGTTAGGGAACATGTTTGAACCTAAATTTTTGGTGTATTTGAAAATGTAGTTAGAATTAAACATTATAGCATGGAAGAGCTTGATATTGTAGCATATTTTTGTTTTATATTGTAGTATACGAGTGCTTTACGCTATAACAGTTGAAACTATTAAGTTTTAACTTTATTGTCAAACAAAGCATTTGTGGTTTTAACTAATTTTTATTATAATATGTTTTTTTTTTTTTCAAATGTTAGATGTTATTACTTTCCGTTCTCACTTTGTGAAACGTTTTATCATCGTTGGGACATGGGTTTTTATACTTTAGTTCCTTGTTTTGTCTTCCATCGACAATCGATAAGGATCACCTAAACAAAGCTCCTCCTTTGTGGGAGTGACTCCTAAAATCATGAGAAGGCATTTGGTGTCTCAGGCTTCAAGAAACTTCCTTTGATATTATTTGGTTTGTTTGATGTCATTTGGCTTGTTGGTGGGACGAAATTGCCTCTCTCTTTCAAATGAAAAACTTTAAAACGTGAGATTTTGAGGCGCCGCTCGTTTTTGTTGGCCAAAACGAGTATCTATCCCATCTATTGTACATGCACGCATAAGAAACATATTTTGCCCACAATTATCACATGGAGTTCTGTTTCTCTTGGGCACCAAGTAACTTGGAACCATTCAACATTTCATCCAATAAGGGCTGGGTTTTAGCTTTGACAAGGGAAAACAAACCGTTCATTTCCAACGGCCTTTATAAGGTTCCAAAATATCCTACGGTGGTGAAAGAAAGCAAACAAATGTTTTGGCCTTTTAAGACAGCACAAAAAAAAAAAAAAAGGCATCACTAAACCATTGGCCATAGCAGAATGCCGAAGCTTCCACCCCACAACGCCGCTGCCACAATGCACCACCTTATTGGCTCCCACAAAGGCCCGTGGACACGTGTCCTATCAACAGTGCTCTTTTTGTTCCGGTTTAAAAAGACCAGTTATAATTCCAGTTCCATCGTTTATACATGTTAATAAGCAATGCCCCCAATCTTATACGCACCTACACATGTCGCCACGTGTTGTGCCACTGACCCCACCATGGTTAACTTAAAACCAGGGTTAACATTTTGATGTGTGGTTAAGAACAAGCCCATGTAGCACTCTCTGCTGCTATTAATCACCAAAGCCCAAGTGAATCTTCTGCTGTTCCTCTTCCCATGACATGAAACTACTATCACTACCCTTCTAGTAAAATTTCCCATTCTCTCTCTCTCTCCCTCCTTTTTTTTTTATTTGTGGTTATTTGAGAAAATTAAGGATGGGTTTGTCGAACTTTCCAACAGCAGCTGATGGAGTGTTGCCAGTTCTAGTAATGAACAGCGTTTTGTCAGTGACTCTGTTGAAGAACATGGTGAGATCTGTGTTCCAACTGATGGGTGGTGCCAATTACATGGATTCTTCAAACATGGAAGAAGAAGACCCAGATGGGTTTTCTTCTCCAGAGGCCGTTTCTGTCTCAGGGGAGAGGAGAATCTCAATTATCCAGTTCAAGTCTTTGTGCCAAAACAGGTCTTGTGAGGCCCAAAACAGTACTCGTAATGGTAGTGCTGATAGTGATCATGCAAGTACTAGTATTTGTGGCTGTAGTACTGGTACTAGGACTACTAGCACGGAATGTTGTGTTTGTCTGTGTGGATTTGAAGCTGAGGAACAGGTGAGCGAGTTGTCTTGCAAGCATTTCTTTCACAAAAATTGTTTAGACAAGTGGTTTCACAACAAACACATCACTTGCCCTCTCTGTCGTTCTATTGACTAGTTTCTACAAAAGGCTTGTTTATTTATATCTATTTAGAGGTTTCTAGAGGATTAAAACTAGGTTTTGTGCCCTTTTTTTTTTTTTCCCTTTTTTTCCTTAAGTTTCTTTTTATTGTTTTTTTTTTTTATAAGGCAAGATTAGAGAAAGTTCTTTTTTGACATCATTTGCGTGGCTTTGCGTGTCTCCGAGTGTTTGTGGTGTTGGGGTGTTCTAGAAAGACCTAGAATAGCAAATAAAGGGATTGGTTAAAAGCTTCGTATGTATTGAATATACTCTAAAGCAACTTTGTGTTTTGTAAATTTATGTTTCCAAATTATCTCAGAAGCTTCAGATGAAAAGCAACTTTGTGTTTTGGATATGGCTGTTATTTCATCATCACCTGCAGTAACTCTGTTCTTGAATTGGGAAATCTCTTGTGTAAGGAAAATGGGAAATATATTTTCCTTATGTGGATAAATTTGGTAATTTTGTCCATAACCAATCTTATTTTGTAGTTACTAATTTTGGGCAACTACGGCTGGTTTGGAGCAATATATAATACAGAGGAAACGAGATTTGCTGCTTTTTGTTGTTTTTTTTTTAAATTTTAGAACTTGTTTTTTATGCCACAAGGACTTGCACCAGAAATAGAAGTTTCTGCATGCATCTGAAGACTTCAAAAACCTTCTTAAGAAATACCCACTTAGAAAACTTGACCAAAAAAAAAATGTTCAAAAAAGAAGTGAGGTCCCGGTTAAATTAGTTTATTACAGAAACAATTTGGAGGCACTTGGATTACGTTTAAAAAAAAAAAAGAAGGGTCGACGAGCCAAATGTCTCAATTATATTTATTTAAGTATATTTTTAATTTGTAAGTATTTGACATATTTTAAAAAATAATATTATTAAAATAATTATAATATAATTATGTACTACAAAAGATATCGTTAAATTAATTATTATGTAATTAAAAGCATTTTAAAAATATTTTGAACATGACGTCCAATTTCAATTTCAAATAAAAAACTCGGTAATTTTTTCAAGAGAGAAATCTAAGCATGTCCAAAGTTTAAGGTGCGCATATTAAATTGGGCCCTACTATCGTTGGCCCAGGGGAACAATTGTGAATGAATGAAATTAAAAAGATGTGTTACTAAAACTAAGAACCAGGCAAAATTGGAGAATTTAAAAAGAGAAAGTAAGAGACAGAGAAGGTAAAGATTAAGTATATTAATTTTTTAATTTTAGATATCAAAAAATGAGTAAAAGAAGAGGGTATTTATGGAAAAATTTTCATGCATTACAGTGCCTATTATAGTAATCATATTATGGTATTGTAGATTGTTACAGTAATTATGGTTAACCATTGTTATATAACTTCATCGGATTTGATTTTACTATCTATACTGATGTCAACGCTTACTTTAGTAAGAGATATACTGATCTAGTCTTAGATACTAATTCTTGGTAGATAGACACAATTGATTATTCATAGCAAGATTCTAATTATGCTTTTCTACCAAATAAAGAAATAAATGACGGGGTTCTATTGCAAAAATCACAATGAAAATCATTGGACCAAGCGCTTTAAAATGACTTTGGCACGTTTAGATTATGCTCTAGACTGAAGAAAAGTAGAAATAAAACCATGTTATTGTTGAAGATGCGGAGCCTAATCTTTGGAGCTTGGAAAAGCTTGGTTGAAGATGTAAGATTGGAGAAAAAAATGTTCTATGCATCATGTGGTAGTACACACAGCTCTTAGGTGCCATGGAGCAGTGCCTAGGCGCTTCAGAAAGCTCTCCGCGGCACTGCAACAGAGAAGATGGTACTATAGTGGTGGAGACAAGCGCTGCAGTAGAGAAAATGGCATTGCAGCCCCATGGTGCATTGGCGCGGTTCTTCGAAGTAGCTCTGCAATGCCAGGAAGTTAGCACTGCGGCACTGATGCAATTTCATAGTATTTTTTTGGGCTTTTTTAGGGCTTTTCTCCTGTTTTCTTATACACTATAAATATTTAATGTTTTAGGATTTGGGTAGGACGAATTTTTTGAGAGAAAATTATGAGTGTGAGGCTAGGAAACATCTTTGAGGGTGGGAGAAACACAAAAGTAATTGAGTGATTTCTCTGTAAAGAATTTCTTGAACAAGTTAGTGAAATTTACGGTGGCAGAAACAAAACGTAGCCAAGTTTGTGAACCAATATAAAAATTCTTAGTGTGAATTTTTCTACTTTTATTTTTGTTCATTTATTTTTTTCTCTGTTATTTGCTTAGTTCATAGAAAATTTTCCTAACAACTAGTACAGAGCTAGGTTGGTGATTGAGATGGTTGAGAATAAAGGAATGCTACTTGGAGTTATGAAATTCGACGGTAATGATTTCTCATTTTGGAAGATGCAGCTAGAATATTATCTGTATAGCAAGAAGTTTCACTTGTCGCTTCTTGATAATAAACCGGAGGAGATGAAGGATGAGGAATGGCACATTCTCGACAAACAGGTGTTGGGATTAGTGTGGTTGACGCTATCAAAAGATGTTGGTCACACAGTGAAGACGGTGAAGACTACCACAGGATTAATGCATGTATTGTTTGATATGTATGAAAATTCGTCTACTAATAATAAGATTCATCTTATAAAGAAACTATTTAATTTGAAGATGTCTGAGAATACTCTAGTTGCAAAGCATATAAATGAATTTAGTATGGTTGTCAATCAATTAGTGTCTATAGAAATTGACTTCGATGATAAGGTCCGTGCTCTAATTCTTGCCAAATAGTTGGGAGCCCATCAGGGCTGCTGTGAGCAACTCTGTTGGGAATGAGGAGATGAAGTATAATGACGTTAGGGATCAAATTATGACTTAAGAAGTTCGTAGAAAAGATTTGACAGAAACAACTAGGACTTCCACTTTTTGTTCTGCTCTAAATGTTAAGAGGGGCAGAAGGTCTGATAAAGGTTCCAACAAGAATGGTAAAGGGAAGCTGAGGAGTAAAAAAAGTAAGTCTAGGTCCAGGAGGAATCTGGAGTGCAGGAATTACGGTAGAACTGGGCATTTGAAGAAGGACTATGGAGCACCAAAGAAGATCGATGACAGGGGTTAAGATGCTAATTTTGTGACGAATGATGATCCGGATGCTTTACTCATGTCGGTTGATAGTTCGATTGAGTCGTGGGTGCTAGATTTGGGAGCTTCGTTTCACATTGTTGCACATCGCAAGGTGATGGAGAATTATGTCATTGGAAATCACTAAAAGGTTTATCTCGATGACGGTGAACCTTTGGATATTGTAGGTATTAGTGATGTCAATTTAAACATGTCAAACGGTTCAGTTTGGAAGATTCGTAAGTTGAGACATATGTCAAAATTGATGAAAAACATAATTTCAGTGGGGCAATTAGATGATGAGGGCCATAGTGTTACTTTCAATGGTGGTTCTTGGAAAGTCACAAAATGAGCCATGGTTGTTGCTCGTGGGAACAAAATTAGAACTTTGTATGTCACTTCCAGTAATAGAGGTATAGTTCACTTGCCTGTTTTGGTGCAAACTCTGATTTATGGCATAGTAGGCTTGGGTACATGAACGAGAAGGGGATAAAGGTGCTTCATTCCAAAGGAAAGCTATCCAGGTTGAAGACAATCGGCCACAGTTTGTGTGAAGGATGTGTCTTTAGAAAGCAAAAGAGAGTTAGCTTCATAAAGACAAGAAAGGAACCAAAGGCTATAAAGCTAGAGTTGGTTCACACAGACGATAGGGGGCTTCAATAGTTACTTTGATTGGTGGTTCTAACTACTACGTAACTTTCATCGACGACTCAAGTAGGAAGGTAGGTGTTTACTCTTTGAAAAATAAATATGACGTGTTTGATGCTTTGAAAAGGTGGAACACATTGGTTGAGAATGAGATAGATTTGAAGGTGAAGTGCTTGAGGTCGGATAATGGTGGTGAATATGCGGATGATGACTTCAAGAGATATTATGTTGAGAATGAGATAAAGATGGTGAAGACCATTCCGAGAAAGCCTTAACTGAATGGTAGTTGAAAGGATGAATAAGACTTTGAATGAGCGTGCGAGGAGTATGAGATTGCAAGTGGCGTTGCCTAGGATTTTTTGGGTGGAGATTGTTAACACTGCGGCCCATTTGATCAACATAGGTCCTTCCACACCAATCAATTTCAAAATACCTGAAGAAGTCTAGAGCGACAAAGAGGTAAATCTTTCTTACTTGAAAGTGTTTGGCTGCTTATCTTTTGATGCTTCTGCTAGAATCAAGCTTGATGCAAAATCTAAGCATTACCTTTTTTATTGGCTATGGTGATTCTGAGCTTGGACATTGCTTTTGGGATGACCAAAGTTGAAAGATGATTAGGAGCAAGGACGTGATCTTCAATGAGAAGGTCCTATACAAGGGCAAGGTGAAAGTAAAGATAGAAGACTTAGTTTCAGAGACCAAAGAAACTGAGATAGTCCCATTGAAGGATGTTCATGTAGATGAAGAGACAAAAACAGGTGTTAAAGATCAAGAGGACATAGCCCCAGAAGAAGAAGTTCCAAGAACTCCCACTACAACAGTCAGAAGATCTAACAAAATAATTAGACCACCACAGAGGTATTCTCTTGCATTAAATTACATTTTGTTGACTGATAGAGGTAAGCCAGAGTATTATGGTGAAGCCATAGAGGCTAAGGATTCAGTCAAGTGGGAGTTGGTCATGAAGGATGAGATAGACTCATTAATGCCTAATCCGACATGGCAACTGGTTGAGTTACCAAAGAGTAAGAAGGCCTTGCAAAATAAATGGGTGTACCGGTTAAAAGATGAATATGATAGCAACAAAAGGTACAAGGCGAGGCTAGTGGTTAAAGGGTTTCAATAGATAGAGGGCATCGACTACATGGAGATCTTTTCCCCATGGTGAAGTTAACCATGATTCGAACAATTTTTGCATTGGTGTCACAAGAAGATTTGTTCTTGGAGCAAATGAGTGTGAAGAGAGCCTTTCTTCATGGTGACTTGGAGGAAGAAATTTACATGGTGCAACCGTGAAGGTTTGAGGTAAAAGGTAAGCAGAAGATGGTGTGCAAGCTTCAAAAGAGTTTGTATGGTCTCAAACAAGCTCTCAGACAATGATACAAGAAGTTTGACAGTTTCATGAGTAGTAGTAGTTTCTTGAGTTTCCAGGCAGATTACTGTTATTATGTGAAGAATTTTGGTAGCTCATATATCATCTTATTCTCTATGTTGATGATATGTTGATAGCCAGATGGAGCAAATAGGAAATCGAGAAGTTGAAAAGGGAATTGTCCAAGCAGTTTGCGATGAAGGATTTAGGTGTTGCAAAACAAATTCTTGAGATAAGGATAACAAGAGATGCTGATGTCCTAAAGCTGTCACAAGAGGAGTGTATGTAGAAGGTGTTGAAGAGATTCAACATGAAGGATGCAAAACCAGTAAGTAATCCTTTAGCTGGTTGCTTCAAGTTATCAAAAGAACAATCACCGTCTTCGGAGTAGGAGCAAGCCCATATAGCTAAGGTGCCTTATGCTTCTTCTATAGGTAGTCTCATGTACACTACTGTATGGACAAGATTGAACACTGCATATGCAGTAGGAGTTGTGAGTAGGTATATGAGTAATCCAAGAAAGCAGCATTAGGAGGCAGTAAAATGGATTCTCAGGTACTTGAGAGGTACTGCAGATTTAGCTTTAAGTTTGAAGAAGTCTGCCTTGGGACTACAAGATTATGTGGATATTGACATGGATAGTGATATTGATGGTAGAAACAGTACTATTGGGTACGTTGGGAGGTATGGTAGTCAGTTGGGTTTTGAAGCATCAAAAGATTGTCGCTCTTTTCGCTACTAAAATAGAGTATGTAGCATTGACGAAAGCAAGTAAGGAGATAATATGTTTATAGTCTTTCTTGGAGGAGCTGGATCATAAACAAGAGAAAAGCGTGTTGTATTATGACAGTCAGAGTGCGATTCATTTAGTGAAAAATTTCTGTTTATCATACTAGAACTAAGCATATACAAGTGAGATATCACTTCATTAGATTGACGTTGGAAGATGGAGTGTTGATGTTTGATAAGATTCTTGGTAGTCAAAATTTAGTAGATATATTGACTAAGATAGTTCCAATCAAGAAACTGAAGTTGTGTGCAACTTCAGTTGGACTTTTCTTTGAGGATTGAGAAGTGTTTGCCGCTGTAGTGAAGATGCTAAAGATAGATTAGTCTTCAAGTGAGAGATTGTTGAAAATATGGAGCCTAACCTTTGTAGCCTGGAAAAGCTTGGTTGAAGATGTAAGATTGGAGAAAGAAAAAAACAATGTTTTGGTTGTCATATGGCAGTACACACAGCGCTTAGGCACTGTGGAGAGGCACCTAGGCTCTCCAGAAAGTTCTTCACTATGCTACGATAGAGAAGATGACGTTGTTGCGGTGAAAAGGGGCGTTGCAGCAGAGAAAATAAGGTTGCAGCCCCATGGCGCATTGGTGCGGTGGTACAAAGTGGCGCCGCAGTGCCAGGAAGTTAGCATCGTGGCTTTGATGCGATTTCAGAGTTGTTTTTTGAGCTTTTTTTAGGGCTTTTCTACTATTTTCTTATACACTATAAATACCTAATGTTTTGGGATTTGGGTAGGATGAATTTTATGAGAGAAAATTATGAGTGTGAGGCTAGAAAACATCTTAGAGCGTGAAAGAAATATGAGAGTGATTGTGTGATTTCTCTTTAAAGAATTTTTTCAACAAGTCAGTGGAATCTATGGTGACAGAAATAGAATATAGCCAAATTTGTGTACCTATATAAAAATTCTTGGTGTGAATTTTTCTGCTTTTATTTTCATTTATTATATTTCGTTCTCTGTTATTCGCTTGGTTCGTAGCAAATTTCCCCTACAGTTAGTATCAAGTTAGCATTGCATACTTCCAGATGCTTAATGTCTAAAGATGGTATATTTCCAAAACAACTTGGAAATCACCAAGATCTAAGGTTCTTTTTTAAGAAGAAACCAATGGTTTTTTTTTTTTTTGTTTTTTGGCTCAAACTTGTGTAACTCAGCAATACAACTGCACACCTTATGTACTATACTCGTAGAACAAAAACATTGTTTATAATAATAATGATAATAAATATAAGAATCATCCTTTTTTTGGTTGAAATCTCTAATGTTAGAGCCTATCATGCATGTTTGGCCATCCAAAACCTTTCTGAATCACTAATATGCAAACCACGGGCTAATTTGGTAAAATTAACTCCCTTTTTTTGACATGAATGATAAACATTCCAAAGACAATAGTTTCATAGGAAATTATTATAGTACACATGACATATACATGCGATTATTAAGCCTCCTAAAAACTCCATAAGGAGCTTCAATATTATCGGAAGGCTGGTCAAAATATTTGATGGAATAATGTTACCCCTTGTACATTACATGACCATATGGAACATCTCTTAGCCAGCCTGTGAAGACAAGGTCCTGCTCCAATGAAACTTCTTGTGCCCCTTGTTTATAAATTCATCAGCTTCTGTGTTGATATCTTCTTCTTGAGCCTTGAAACTGCCATAATTAGCGCGATGGCTCGCCGAATCAGGCTCGTATTCTCTTACTTCCTCGTAGTCAGTCTTAAACGCGACGTGGCGTTTCTGGCGCGGAGCGCTGCAAGTTGTGAACTTCTCAGGAAGAGACTCCAATTTGTAAACATAGAATTTGTTGTCTTCATTTGGGTTATTCCAACCATGCTGATGGTGTCTGGCACTTGACATATTTTCTCTGTTTCTTTTTTTCTTTTTTTGTTCACTTTTTTATTTTTTTTTATTTTTTTATGAAGTTAAGGTGTTGATCAGGAGTTTATATAGAAGTTTTAAAGGCATCAAAAACTTATTTTCAGCTGCTTTTTTTTTTGACAAAGTTTCTTATTCGAGAAAGATAAGATTGAATCAAATGCTCTCTCTCTTTTGGTCATGTCTCACATGTGAAAGAATCTCTCATCACATAAAGATGAGTGAGTATTTCATTGGGGCTTGAGAAATTTTTAACTCGCTTGTGACTTTAATTATATTCCCAAGCTGCTTGAGGAATAATCCAAAACTAGTATGTTGTGGTCTGTATATGGTCAATAACAGAGAAATCTTCATGGGAAAATGTTGAGGATAATATGCTTTTAGTATAGAATCAGAAGAGGCAAATTAGAATTCACCGTTGTACTAACTATTTTGTAATGCCTCAACCCCATGGCCCACCTAACGGGACCCTGATATAGTCAGGTCTTATACGTGTTACTCATACGTACTCTCCCCTCTAGGCATCTAATGGCCCTCAAGGATTTCTTTTGCATCCCCCAACACTTGAACCTAAGACTTCCCTTCTTATAAGATTCTTAAATCAAATGTTGATCAATTGATACTAACACCTGACGTAAGAACTTCATGAGGAGGAAAGTCTTGTGTTCAAGTATTGGGGGACGCGAAAGAAATCCTTGAGGGCCATTAGGTGCTTAAAGGGGACAATATGTATAAGTAATGAGTATAACATGGGGTTGAGGTGTTACACTTTTGAGGATAAATTGTGGAGGTCAAATTTTGAATCAAGTTTCTCAGCTTGACAAGATATTTTCTTAACTTTGTTCAAGCTTCTAATTTCAAAATTGGAAGAAGATTTAGTTTTAGATAACAAGGACAAAGGAGTTCCAAATTAATTGTCCCTCCAATTGAGTGCTAAAATTAGTTTGCTTATGCTAGGTTTTATTATTTGAATAAGAAAATCAGTCTCTAATGTAATGTTATTCTTGGAGTTAAAGTTAGTATATGTTCTATTTGGTGGCAAATTTGACACTAAATATGCTAAATTTTGACATTTGATTGTTAGTGGTTAGTATATTTACTTTTTTAGCTAATCATTACAATATTGACATTTTCAAATTATTTTAAAACTAAAACTTAAAAGTTTGCTTTTATAACTTTAAAATAATATTGATTTAAGGCAAAAAGGTGATTTAGTATTTGAAATAGCATAATGTATTGGATTAAATATATTATTTCAACACATTTTGGTGCCAAATATGAAATAGGCATTAACATTTATATTAGAGTGCCCTTAGAATGTTCCATTGTGAGCAGTTATGAGTTTCATGTAGCGAGGATCTTGAAGACACCCTATAAACATTCCTTCCAATCTCAACCAAGGAGCTATACGTTTGCTAACCTTTTGTTCAATAACAAGACGAAAATTATTCAAGTTAGTGAAAAGAAAGTTAATCAAGTGGTCTACAAATTGTGGCATTTTAATAGCTTTACTTGGAGTGTGACACACAAAGTGTATTGTTCTCGTTTTAAAATGTATCACTTCATTGCAAAATCTTTTGGGTTAATGCAACAGATTAATAATACTTAAGCTCAACATTCTCCTAGGAAGTTAAAGAGAGTTATTTTTATAAGCCGTTTGGCACTTTAGTTTGTTGTAACAACTTTTTGCTTTTTACTGTAGTTGCTGAAAGTTTTATACTGTTCACGATTAGCACTAACGAGTTAAAACTGAAGTGTCAAACGGACACTTGGTGTCTGTTCCTGTACTCAGCACCACATAACCAAGCCCGTTAGAACTTATTGATAAGCATAATATACTTATCATCTTGCAACATCACATAGCAAGGCTAATATAATAGTTCAGCACTTCCTAGGACACAACACAAAGAACACTTGAGAAGATAAAGAAGAGGGAATTTTACATTTCAGCAAGGAAAAAAAAAAATCTCTCTCTAAAATCCCTTTTGAAGCCCATTGAAATCTGCAGTATCCATTTCACTTCCTGTTGATGCCATTGTCGAAGCAGTTGTAGTTAACGCCATGATCATCACCACCGCAGCTGCTACTCTCGTAACTCATCTTCGGAATCCTCATTGTCCCACCAGCCGAGCCAAGCTCCTCCTTAAAGGTCTCAAACTCGGAGGTTCCCTTTGCATTGTTGAACATAGCGCCATGGTGGCTCGAGAACTGCAAGGAGCTACCACTGTTGAAATTGACTCTGCTGGCACCAAAGGAATTAAAGTTTTGCCTCCCGCCAAAACCGTGGCTGCACCTGTTTTGGTTAATGGTTTGGCCATGCCAGCTGTCCCCGCGGCCCATGGCAAAAGCATCCATCAAACATGGCCTTGTGTCTCATCACCTCAGAGTGAAGGCAAACTGTAGGCACAATTTGCATGCCCGAGACATGGTTCTGATTCTGAATGTGGTGGTCACTTTGTGCATAACGAGCTTCCCTGTGCACGGCATACTTCTGGTGCAAAGACTCCGTGCAGAAGGCGTAGGTGCCCTACTGTTGCTCGAAAGCATAGCCTCGGCCCATGTTAGTAGTGTTACTTGGTTGGTGAGTGTGTTTCTTTAATCCCAAGAAATGGGGTTAGGATTTCTTCTTGGCTACAACTTATAACATGCCTTTTTGTCATTGAACTTGCCATTTATAAGCTTCTGAGAGTAACTAGATAATGATGCATCTCGTGAGATACTCTCCATCTATTCCAATCCATGTTTGAATGGAATATATGAACTTTTACTGTGATTGGTGATCATGACATTTGCTAAGCAAATTTTATTCCCAATTATCAGAGATTACAGAGTATCCACTAATCCATGAAAAAGAAAAATTAGTTAATTAGAGGGCAAAAAGTGGTATAGATTCTCATTTTACCCCTGCAATCTCTTTTTTTCTTGGTTTTTATTAGTGAGGAAGGAATAAGAAGTTTGAATTCTAGAGTTCAAGATATGATGTTCATATTGTGCCAATTATTTAATTTAATTACTGTTTATGTTACGTGTGCTTTTCCAATAAACGCAAACAAGATAGGTAAATTTAGCTGAAAAATAAGCATCAGAACTGAAGGAACCTTTCTTTGGGTTTGCTGGACAAAAGCATCAAATTCTCAACCACCGCACACAAGTGGTCATGTAACACTGGTTATAAAAATTGTTCTTTTCACGTTGCTTCACATGGTAAGCCCCACCAAAATTTATTATTTATCGCAACTCTTTGGCCGTTTTATCTGTTTTTCTTTTTTTCCTTTTTTCCTTTTTTCTTTTCTTTTCCATTTTTTTGTTGGTAGGGAGGTGTTCATTCTAGTATTTTTCTTTATTATTTTTTTAAAATCTTATAATAATGCAAGTACTATCTTTCCTCTCTTTTACTTATTTGTTTTTTTTTCTTATATCGGATATAGGGGGATAAACTATCACTTACTTATACTAGCATTACAGAGTAAGCCTGGTTCTGGACACCAGACAATTGTGGAAAAATAGAACATGGCACCCCCACAGCATGATATTGATCAATTTGCCACATGCCATTTTCTTGTTTGGATGTGACCCGAAAGATGGAGGGATTTTACTAGAGAGGCAACATTCTGAGCCAGCTAAGAAGACTTGGACTCTTGTCTGTAACGCCTCTATGGCTTTTCTAAGACATCCTCTGGGTACAGCTCACTAGTTACCACTTACTACTAGGTTGGCAAAAACGTCCCAATCGTTTTTTTGGTTCCAACCACTTTTACTACAGTATTATCTCTCACTAAATTTAAACCAAAAAACAGCTCCAATTATTAAAAAAAAAAAAAAAAAGTTCCAACTACTCTTCCATGATATGCACTCATTAGAACACTCCTGTAATATCTCAAGGTGAACATGGGATACAACCGCTGGAGAATCTCTTTTAGCCAGAGACAGAAAAGGTTATGTCGTGAATTTGTTGGATGACATTAAGGAAGTTGTAACTTAGGAGAAAACAATTTTGCTCTGCTCATGTACATTGGATTCAAGTCCTGGAAAGTTTCTAGTGAAAGGGCGCAGATATTCTTCACAATTTTGCATTGTTTTTTTATAAACAAGAGACATAAAGGCAAGCAAATTGCACAATTTGAATCAACAAATAACCAAGGGGATATAATATTTGGATAAATTCGTCTCGTACAAAATTTCCCGGCAAGGGGAAGCGGGATACTCGTGCTCTTTTGTGGGTACATGATCAAGGTAAACGCAATGCTTAAGTAACAGGATATCACTCTGTGACCAATCAACTGTTCCTAGCACTGCAATTCAACCTACCCACCAGAAGGGCAGACATTCTCCACAAATAAGTTATAAAAAACCAAACTCAAGATAAAAGTTATGTACAACAACCGCACCCTACAAGAATCCAAGAATTCCTCCAATCCCCCCAGAACATTTCCCAAAAGAATGATATAAAATTAAGCTGAACATATGGCCGAGCTGTGTCAGTGACGCACCAGTCATCGATTGCCAGATGAAACCTTCGTGAAGAGTCACACAAGCTGCTACGGATTGAACTATAACATTTACAGAAACAGACATCAAAACTTTAATAACTAGCTCTCTCTTTGGCAATTCCCGGGCAAGAGAAATTTATACTTCTCAGCATTCTCCAAGAGGAATGCAGGCAGATGAACAGCTGAGAAGGAATGGGGAATAGGTCCCATTTTCCCAATGATTTCCTTGAAGGTGTATTCTTCTGGCAGCATATCGAATAGATCTGCTCCCTTGCAGATTACCCTCTGAACTCTGTTAGGATTTAGATAATGAGCAAACCTAACTCTGTCGAAATGGCTGTATGCTTTCATTTTGAATATGAACTCACTGATACGCCGAAAGCAAAAGCTACAATGCCATCCTGCATCTGCCAAGATGTCATCTGTCTGCCGATAATGAGCATACCTCGTCTTTCCAGTTTGATACCGGTGGACCGAAGCCCTCCAGCTGTTATGATCCACGAGAAATTCGAAAGAGTAGAGATAGTTCTTCAGCCGAAGATGAAGGACTTGAGGTATATCATCACACCACCTCAAGAGATTAATAGTGTGCCTGCTTGGGATCTCATCAACATCAGACATTATCAGCAAGTCATCATCAGAGATACCTGCTATTCTGAGAAGTTGGTCCAAAGCCACTCGCTGATACGCTTCTTCAACAAATGGGTTTTCCCCTCTCTTGAACCTCCCTCCAACAGTCCCATAAGTTAGTCTAGGCTCAACAAACTTGAACTGATCACGATGAGCGGCAAAAAATAGAGGCTTCGGCAACCCAGTAAACGTTGAATTTGACTCCAGGAGAACAAACTGGGTGATATATGGGTACAATTCTTTCCAGCGTATGGTAAGGATGTCCACCTCATTACTGAACAGCACAGCATCATAAACACGCCTCGGGTACTCTCGGACCCCCCAACCATGGAGTTTGCAGAGGTGCTCCATTGAAACATTTTCATGATAATAGTGAGGGATGTCGTGAAAAGGTTTGGGGGGTGATTCCCACAATGGCCGTAAGAAGTATGAAATCTTCTGTCCGTGGACGTAGATGAAAAAGATGCAAGTCGGGATAAGCATGAAAAGCAAAAGGTAGGTTTTCAGATCCAAGCCACGCAAAATACAGCGGATTCTAGCCATGCTCAATACTTTGCTCGACTCCTGCACAAATCAAAAGATAAACAATTTTCTAAGATTTTGTCCTTCTTTTTTAATAGTGAAAGACAAAACTACAGAGCAATCAAAATACAATCCAAAATATTTTGCACAAATTAGACATTCAAATTGAGCTAGTACAATCATTTTATATTCACAGTAGCATGACAACTTTGCAGATCAGAATACAAACCACAAAAATAATGCTTTTTTCTTTGCCGCCACAAACAAAAATTATCCAACCTCATTAAGGAAAGTTATACGAGAGTAAAAGGCTTCCCTTTTCTTCAAACTCTCAAATTCTATACATACTCTTAATAGAGTCTGTATCCAAACAGCCGCTGGTTCATCTTCAAAACAATAAAAATAATTTTTTTAAAATATATATATATATATATTAAAAAAACAATTTTGCAAATTAGAATTTTCCATTGTTAATCCAAACAGAGTTTTTAAATCAGAAGAAAAGAACAAAATTTCCCAGATCGAAAATTTACTCGATGACTATTTTCTCATTTCACCACAGATTCAAGTCTCCCATTTCCAATCCTATTCCCACATTACCTTACAAACTAGCACACCAAGATACAAACTTCCCACCATCGAAAACATTGTAGATGGGAGATCAATACGAAGCCACAGTTCAGATTGTCAATAGCTTCCAATACAAACAGTTCAATAAAATTCTTTCACAGAGATATACATACATATATATATTATATATCATAGTAGAAAAAAATGGAAACCTGGCCACAAACGTCGCCGCAAATATCATCGGTCTTCTTGGAACAGTAATGTCCCCCTCCTTCCCCCATCATCCACCACATTATCTCTCTCTTCAATTGCAATTTCACGATCAAACGCAGAAGATCAGAACTCCAGAGCCAGATTCAGAAGAAAATTGATTCAACAGATTCAGGTATTCTCCGATCTCCTCGTCGGAAAACTCTCCGTCGCTTGGTTTCTTTCTTCACACTTTATCTTTATCTCTCTAGAATCACAAATTTTGCTCAAGCGAAAAGAGTTCCGAAATCGGCGCAGAGATAGAGAGAGAAAGCAAAAAAGAAAAAAAATTATTGTTTGGAAGGAAAAATTAAGATTTTAGAGAACGGGAAGGTATTTAAAATAATTATTTGGAAGATTTATCGGTAAAAGAAAGTTTCCAAAAAACAAAAAGGAAAAGGAAGAAAGAAAGGAAGAAGAGGCCGTGGCCTCTCCGTTATGGGTGGCAGTTTGTCAGGAAAAGAAAAACTCTGAGCCGTTTCAAATATTAATCCTTTTTTGTGGACTTTGTCTTGTAAATGTTTTTTATTGCGTGTGTTTTTATATACAAATCATTTAAAATTCCTTTCTTGCTCACTTTACGAAAATGACCTTCGGTCGCATGGGAGTTTGGGGGTGCGATTGAGGGGTGTTATGATCAGATTGGGTTTTTGAACGGATTTTTGGGTGGGCCCCACGCGTTACACTGACTGGGCTCGAGACAACTGGTCTGGGCGTGCTTGTCTGGCTTTGATTGGCGTAGAAATCATAGTGGGGATGGGATACCTTGGGAAATTCCGCTGCATCCGTATCTACAGGAACTATATGCTTTCTCAATACGTGGCGGTTAGTGCTTGATTTGTGTTTTTTTTTAATTAAATGTCTTGGTTAGCGTGTATATGCTATTAGGAAAATTATTAATAAAAGAATTGCACTTCTGATTTATTCGTTTCCTATTGTCCATTGCCATGTTTTCTCATGGAGAAGGGGCAAAAAAGAGGGCAACGGACGGGGAAAAAAACTTGCATTGGCACTTGTTATAACCACTTATTATTTTTTTAAATTAAATTTTATCATAATTATATTAAAAACTATAAAAGGTACATTAATTTATTTTTTAAATTAAATTTTATCATAATTATATTAAAAACTATAAAAAGGTACATTAATCCTGAGCTGTTATTGAATTTTATTAAATTTTCATACTCTTTTCTTCTATTATAATTTTTATGTGATTTGATAGTTCAAATTTATAAGTTGTTAATAATTTTTTTTGGCCATACCATCAACTTATCGTAGAAAGACTTCAATCTAAGTTTGTACATTTTTTTTTATTTTGCACAAAAAGTAAATTATTATTATTTTTTAAAAAAAAGGTAAACTGTTTTTTTAAGAATTATAAATTTTTTAGATAATATCATAACTAAATTTTTTGAAGTATTGTTGACTCGGTAAGAAATATTGACTCATTAATGTTTTAAAGTAACATAAAAATCATCCCTTGGTCTATGATTTATGCCATTGTGAGGAATAAGGGTGCACAAAAACCGCCCCGCAACCGCCGGCCGCCTGCAACCGCCGCCCGCCTGCCCAAAAAAAACACTATGCGGGTTCAACCCGCCCATTGGCGGGTTCAACCCGCCCGCCTACATATGTTGGCGGGCGGGTACGGTTTTAAATTTTAGAGGGCGGGTTCAACCCGAACCCGCCCGCCTAATTCTTAAAAAAAAAAAAAAAAAAAAAAAATCTTAATCTAAACCTCTCCCACTCCTCATTCTTTTAAAAGAAAAAGAACATTTGACTTTGTTCATCATTTCATCTGTAGTATCCTGTTATTTTCGAACCCAATGAACAGGTTTTATGGAAGAACAAGAATTCTTGACTTTGCTCATCACTTCAGATATAGTTAATGTTTCTTGTTGCAATGAATGATTATGTTTCTTAATTTGTTGTGAATATGGTTATTGTCTTTAGGCGTCAAACTTGGTTGTTGTTGAGAATGCTTCATACATTATCGTCTTATATTTTCTACAAATTTTCTTCACTTTTTTTTAATAAAAAAGAGCTCAAAAAATTATATTGTACATTAGTGTAGACCCAACCCGCCCGCACCGCCCGTACCCGCCCGCCCCCAAACCGAAACCGCCCGCCACTCCATGGGCGGTTTGTGAGTTGGTTAATCGCCAACCCGCCACTTAAGAAAACCGCCCCGCACCCGCCCAAAAACCGTCTACCCGCCCGTTGTTCACCCCTAGTGAGGAACTTTATCCCTATTTCCCTAAAGGGAGTTATAGAGTGACTAAATCAAAATGAGAAAAGATCTGCACGATTGAGAGTGAGAAATAATCATAGTCAAACAACAACAACAAAATTTGCTCTAGGAAATTCTCATAACTTACTATAAACTTTCGCGTGTGAGTCTATTTTGAGTGATTGAACTTACATATTACCATACAAAGATATTAGAAAAATCCACATGAATGAGTGCATTCAAAACTTTTAGCTATCTTTCTTGAAGTCCATGTGATTATGATCTCAAACCAATTCGAAAGGCTTAAGCAAAGAAATATGTGTAAGTGGAGGAATTCCATTTCTAGAGAGTTGGTATTCGGGAAAAATAATAAGAAAGATTCATGTTTTGCTACACTTTTAAAAAATGTGTTTATTTGTATCATATTTTAAAAAGTTGTACTACATCACCATTCATATTATATGTTTAAGTTATATCACGCTTAAATATATGTAAAATTTATAAAAATAAATTTTAAAAGATAATATTTTTGCAAATTTATATTTTTTTTCTAAACTTGATTTAAATTTAAAAGTGATAAGGGTAAATAATTCTTTATAAGTGGTATTGCGCCTAATTAATAGTTAGCATTGTAACCATTTGATAAAATCTAAAAAATATCCTCGAATTTTGTTCATAAAAATTTTGATGATAAAAAAAGTATTTCCTATATTTTTTAATTGTTCTAAAATTATTGCACTTGTGTTTTTTCAAAAGAGATAAAAAATGACAAAAATGCCTTAATAATCAATATTCAAACATCATATATTTTCAATATCATTAAATTAAAAAAAATTACAGCAAACACAACTAAAAATCTACACACAAAAAAAAAAAAAAAAACAAAAACAAAGAAAGGAAGAAGTCTATCCATCTTTACCTTCAGAGCAGTTTGGTTATCGTAAGGAAAAACAATCAAGCAACACCTTATCGATGATCTTGGTTGCCAAAATCCTCCTTTTTGGCTCTTATGATGGCATTTAGTGCTGGAATGGTCATCTCGTTTATCAACGAGAAAGAGAAGTGACTCTTTTTTTTAACGGAAATGAATTCTTTTTATTACTATTAAATAATTAACCCCTTAAAAAATGGTTAAAACAATAATAACATATTAATACTCAGAAAGTTTTTGACATTTTAAGATCTTTACTAGTTAAAGGTTTCAACTTGTTTCATACCTTCAAAAAATTGTTCCACATCTATATGATATTCTCTTATTAATCTTTTGTAAATATTTGAAGAACAACAAAAATAGGTAGTAATTATTATTATGATTTTCACATATTATACTTATAAAATTACATAATACGGATCACAATGATTTTAAAATTTGCTATACTTTAAGACTAGAAAATGAGACTATTTTTTGAGGGATAAAATTAGACTAGTATGTCAAACTCATTTCATCTGTGTAATTTTATTTCATAAAGGAATTTCTCGAATTTTTTTTTTAGCGAAAAGAAAATTTTTATTATTTTAAAATAAAAAATAGTTTCATTAAAAAAAAATCAAATGTATTTAATGGTGCAATTAGTAGGATGGTGTTTGTTGTTTTTATGTTTTTGCTCATGATGTCAGTTGTAGAGGACGGTTTTCCCATGCATATTGATTCAGTGGGTGGTGTTTAAGGTCGAGATTGGGTGAAAGAGTAACCCTTATCTATAGTCGTTAGATCTAACGATCCATCAATTAGGGCACGAATTCTCGACTAAATTTTTTGAGTCTACTTATGTATTATATTCTAGATCTTTAAATATTTGATTGTACCTGATCGATTTCGGCTATTTGTAATAAACTTTGTTGTTCCGTTTGAAGCCTTAATAATAAAAAAAAAAAAGTGGGAGCAGCGAAGTGCGTGTCAAAGACGAACAGGGAATAGACCACCGGCCGTTCTAAAGCGTGTTGGAAAGTTCGCGAAACGGATATGCGGCGAAGAGGACAAGTGGCACATTGGTGTTCAGTAGAGGACTAAGTAAATAACGACCTTCAAGCGGAAACATCATTTCAGTTGGTCCCACCATGTTGCCGTCAATTACTTATCAGGGGTTTTTTCTTTTTTTTTTTTTAATAGTGTAAGTGTGTGGGGAGTTAAGAAGGTTGTCATGGAAGCGACGCATGGCTCACGCTAGGCCCACATCCACCAATCAGATGGCCCGTCGAAACCGAATCATTTTTTCACTTCAGAGCCTTCTTTTTTTTTTTTTTTAACGCTGAGTGCCATCGTGCTTTTTGAAGTGAATTGATAACTGCTGTAACCAAAATATATATATATATATATATATATATTACAATGTACATCATGTTTATTTAAACAAAATTACTGTTATGATGATTTTATTTTTTAAATTGTTTTAAATTTATACGTATCTTTTTTTAACTTTAAATCATTAAACTCCTTTATATGGTATATTTAAAATACCATATATAATTAATGATGTAGCAGTGTTATTTTTTGCATATTTATTTCAATTGGTATAAATCAATTTAAGTTTTATTTTTATAACATTTGTGTAAAAAGTCTTTTAAAACAGTTGGTTCTATAATTAGTGGTTCCAATATGAGAACTTGAATAATCAACTATAGTTGAAGTCCGCAACTCAAAAGGACTTGATCATTTGGACTCCATAATTTCCTACATGATACGATAAAAATGACTTTAAACGACACAAAATAAATGAGTTGAGTAATCTATTTAATATTCATGCCACTTTTGAGGTCAAACATATAACAAATAGGTGTATTTATTACGGAACAACATGTTTAACTTAAAATTGAAACGTATAAGATTAACATGTGCATGTATACATGTTTTGTGAGTAGATATTTTTCTGTGTTTGTTATAGAGATTTGAAAAGTTAATGTCCACATTAGTTACATAAATCATATGCTTTTAATTAGTAGTAAATTTTACATTTAGTTCTAAAATTTTCTATTAGTTTTGACTAAGGAGGTTAATTGAGTCATAAATTAATCTCTCTTTTTTTTGTTACTCTTACAGCTCAATTATTGAAGGTGTTCATTTGTCCTATCGTGTTACACGTATAACAACCGTTTTATGTTCGTGTTTCGGTTTTTGACAAGTTTATTAAACTTGTTATTATTTATGAGTCTAGTCGTCGTGTCAACTTAAACACAACTCACAGACACAAATTACCAACCCTATTTTTAGAGCCAATTTTGCTTAACCCGTGCTCTCTTTCTAGTTATCGAGGGACGATTGTTTCATCCGACATGCAAAAAAAAAAAGATTATAAAATTTGAGAAAAATAAATAAAACAAATAAAAGAGTGCAAGACCGCCGACTTTAAATACATGTTAGCTGTGTTGACTGACTTCTTTCTTCCCAAGTTTGGAGAAGTCTCCTCCAACCCCGCGTTGGGCGGTTCCTTCTCATTCCCACTTCTCTCTCTCTTCTAATATTCATTTTTCTTACTCTTTTTATTTATTTATTTATTTATTTTTGCTCTCATCCATCTCATTCACGCTTTGAGCAACACGAAATTTTTTTTTTTTTGAATGAGGAGAAAAAATTTTTGTAAATACTTAAGTATATTTGAACTATCTTATTATCATGTTAATGATATATTAATTTCTGTAACTTTTCGTCAAGTCAAGTCAAGTCTTAGGATTGTAATGGAATCCTGGAGTCTATATATATATATATATATATATATATATATATGTATGTATGTGTACACGATCAGACCAAGACTTTTTATCATGATTTAATTTTTTTAATAGGGGAAAGACAATACTATTTATCTTAATCGGGCTTGACCTTCTCAATAAGATGGGCCCTATCTACAGCCCGATGGGAAAAAAAAAAGTTTTTCATATACTTCCTCGTTTGACTCTCCATCGACGACCAACGTGGAGAAGACTAAACTATGTTTTGATGCTGCGTGATTGATAGATGCCTAGAACTAAATAATAAAAAAGACGCGAAAAAGTGTACTAAAACAACCGAGAGACGTTAACCAACTGACAAGAGTCTAATTTGACAGGGAAATAAGGAAAAAAAAATGTTCATGCTCTTGATTCTTACTAGTAAAAAGTATACTTCTTAACGGCTACTTTTAAAAAAATAAAAAATTATTACAATTTAAAATTTTTATATGTTACAGTTTTTAAATTGATATTTTTAGTTTCAATCATTCTCTCAAATATGTTATCAATAGCTCTCAACTAACCCAAGGTAGCTAATGCCTTAACTTATACAAACATACTTTTCATGGACCATAGTTCGTGTCTCAACTTTTTGCTATGAAGTTGATGCCTCAACTAATTATACAAACGTGCGTATATTTTGTAAATGAGTTTAAACTCATGGTCTTATGTGATGTTTGACAAGATGAGTTATAATTAAAATTTTTAATTATTACAGTATAAAGTTCTTATATGCTATAGTATAAAAAAACAATGTTACAGTGTAAAGTTTTTATATGCTACAGTGTTTTCAACTAAAATTGGTTCTAAACAGTGCTTTGAAACACTTTTTATATAAAACTCTTACATATTACAATAGAACAAAATATATACTATAGTATAAGATTCTCATAATTAGATAGAGTGTTCGATGATTTGAACTCATTTGTCAAACATCGCTTTTTTATTTTTATTTTTGCAACGGAAGTTGATTTGAACTTGTGGAGAAATCATGATCATGGAGTTTTGTCTTGAATATCTTAACATCTAAATCTGCTTGGCGCTTCGGAAACGTTAAAGGGGTTTGACGAGAAAATTAAGCATCCTTCACTTGATTTTCATTGGTATAAATTTTGACAGATAACTTCATAAAAATCGGACCGACTTTGTTGATCAACCCGTTGAATGCGACTTAAAGAGCAATAACAACGATAGAGAACTGATTTGAACTAATTTGATTATATCTTTCATTTTGAAGTCTAATTAAAAGAGTATATGGTTCCACTAGTTTATGGTTTTTTTTTTTAATTTTTATTTACATGCATGGACCGACCAGTGACAAATGCGTAAGCAAAACACCCAAAGACTGCTAGTTATGTGGAGGGAAGTTTTTGGTGTTACAAGACATGTAAAGTTGACACGATCAATATGACCCACAAAATACATACATTTGTTGGCTTAATTTTTACTAAAGTAAGTTCGTTAATATTTCTTAAGTATGTTGCACGTGGCATATCTAGCTGTCGTTTTTCTCTTAAATGATTTTAAAGATTTTGATTTTCTTCTTTTTAATATATATATATAAAAGCCAAGCAACGGGTAACAATTATTTTTTGACCAGATTTTATTACGTGTTAGACCGGTAAATTAGAGAAATAAACTTGTATAAATTGAGTAATCGACTTGGGCACAAAGATTTGAATTAAATTTGTATAAAAAAAAGGACACTGGTGATACTGAGCCTTAGTTACAACATATCGACCCATGTATGATAATGGAACACTTGAACCTAATACACAATCTAAATTTGTAAACATAACATACAAGAATTCAACAAAATATATACAAGCTAACTATTAGAGACTAATTTTTACGATTCGCGTAAAAGATTAATGATATATATATTTTAATCATAACACAGATTCATTCCAATATAAATAAAAAGTTACTAAACCCAATTGAAAAATTAAACTAGAAGGAAACAAATAGTTAAAGGAATGATCTTTAAGGTTTTTCCTTCTCCTCCCACTTAAATCTTGTAAACCTAGAACAAGGAATCACCTTGGGCTTAGTACATACAAGAGTGTTTAGCTCTCGATTAGCACCAATTGATTCTAACCAATAAATAACGTAAAGCTCTCAACAGTTATAGTAAAAAAAAACAAAAAGTTGCTATATTGTAAAGCTCTCAGATGTTACAGTGTTTTTTACTAAAATTAGTTCAGTGTTGGTTTTAAACGTGTTTGGCTCTCAGTTAAAATCAATTAGCTCTAACCAACAAACAATATAAAGCTCTTAATAGCTACGTTAAAAACAAAAAAATTGTTGTAGTATAAAGCCTTACGTGCTAAAGTGTTTTTAACCAAATTGACTCTGACAACATTGCCAAACGCCTTGTACAAAGTTGGAAGAATATCGAAAATTTCAATACAGCTTGTAAAAGGTTTCACGCGCTTGTTAACTTGTTCAAAGCCTGGAAAGAAATTAGACCCTGCAAGTTCCTTCAATAACCAAAAAAAAAAAGAAAAAAAGAGAGGGCCAAACTGCGATATTGCTTGCCTTTCCAAGAACATCTCATGTGCAATATGCTTTTTGTATGCTTTATTTTATTCACACATTTATTATTATTATTATTATTATTATTGTTTTTTTTCCGTAGATGCTGTCTTTTCTCTTTAGAACTGGACGAGAGAAAAAGATTCTGCCAGCATGGGTTTTTTTTGTTTTTTTGTTTTCGATGTGTGTGTGAGGGCAGAAAAGGCTTCGATTCTGCTTACATGTTAAGAAAGAAATGAGGCAAAAAAACAGAGGCATTTTCCAACAGCTGGATATATAGAAAACGAGCGTTTGCTTTGTAGAACGACCAACGGATTCGACCAACAAAATCATTGCTCCTAAAAGCCATATATTAACTATTAATTATATACTTCCTTGATGATTGTTATTATATATGCTATGGTTTGAGACAATAGTCATTATCCTAATTCACCGTTTGATAGAAAATGCTGTCAATCACCGGTGGCGTTGGGCAAACGGATTTGAATTAGAACAAGGAGTTAAAATACTAAAACTTTTACGCTGTATCTTTTTTTCTTTTGCTTTGAGCTTTACATCGTATAGATAGTTCGAACTACCGAGTTTGAACTGCTCGAACTGCCGAGTTTGAACTGATGTGCGTAAAAAAATGCTAAGATCATCATCATCATCATTACGTAAAATACTGGAAACATGCAAGCCTTTTTCGAGCAAGCAACGTTAGGACTCGTGAACCCAAATTCTCAAAGTTTGGGCTTTGTTACCGGGCTTCCCTTAACTCTCTTAAGTGTGGGCCAACTCTCCAACATTCTTCGTGGAAAAAATTATAATAGTGAACAAATTATTGTTATAAAATTAAAATCTAACACAATATTTCAAAATATCTTAAAAATATTCTTAATGATATAGTAATGATTTTAATGATATCACATATTTTACTATATAATTATAGAGTAATAATTTTAATGATATCATTTTGAGACATTTGTAAAATTTTTACAAACTAGAGTTATATTTCAATTTAATAAATAATAGCAATTCGGTTGAATACTAAAATGGCATTTTTTTAATTCACCCCATCAAATTCTGCAAAGAAACAAGTTAGTGTTTCATGAGTGTAAAGCACAAACGTTAAACTGAAAAGTAGCTTATAGGGGGAGGGGAAATTTTTCTCCACCCAAGTCGGAATGGAACAGGAGAATTTTCAGAAATACTATCTTTCAAGATTTACTTTTTATAAATGCTACATATTAATTTGTGGCATAATTTAACATGTAATATGAATAATAATGTGACATAAACTTTTTAAGTGTGACATGAATAAACACAACTTTTAAAAATGTGGCTTAATAAGTAAATTTTTCAATATAATAAGGGCCGCCCTTACTCCTAGTTTCATCCAAGCATCCGGACCACCATTCCTTGAAGAGGAATAATTGTATCGATAACAATAATTATGAAACTAGATCATTTGACAAATAAATAACTTAAACAAGTGAATGGTAGTTCTAGTCCAATCAGACTACATTCACTTCAATGAAAGAATTGCAACTTGCAAGGCGGACTATGTTGTTCTTGGTGCCCACTATCTCAAGGGATTTGAAACTCACATTTAGCATATTTTTAACAATTGTATGGTGACTTTCTTTTATAGTGGCTCCAATAAGGTGTCTGAATTCACTATTGGAGCTAGCTTGCATGTCAAACTAGTGACAACGAGTTCATCTGGTTTGGTGTTTTCACACTTCCCATATGCAATTTGATGTAATTCGAGACTGTAACATGTGAGAGCTTTATATTTTATACTTTTATTTTACACTATAGCATGTGATGGTTTTACACTGTAGCAACCAGAAGTTTTGGTTTGAACTGAGAAAGCCAAACACGAAGTTCAATAGATTCCCCAAGTATCTCTCTTAACCTTTTCTTTTGCTTTGATGCGAGTTTTTGCTGTTTACGGTGATGATTTGATTTCATATGTGTATACCTTCAGTATTGCAACAGGTTATCATCGGTAACTCATTTTACTACCTTCGGTCTTACAACAGTTTATCATCAACAGCATATTAGACTACTACCATTGGCACACAGGTAGGCATGGGCCATTATGGGCACTCAGGTGTATGATACTGTCAGTCTACATTAGTGAGATGTTTTCCATGCATTGATTTTTTCTTTCTGGCATAGTTTTTTTTTTTTGAAAGTTAGATCATAGTTTAATTGTGAGAAAATTACATATTATACCACACTTTTAAAAGATATATTTATTTATGCCATATTTAAAAAATTTATGCTACATTATCATTCATATTACATATTGAATTGTGCCATAAATGTTCCATTTATAAGAAATAAATTACAGAAGATGACATTTATGAAAACTCCTCTTTAATTATAGCATTCATCTTCCAACGCCTATTCTTAATCAAACCCAAAGCCCCAACCAAGGAACTTAATGAAATTTACTAAAGTTGGTTCTTTGACAAAATATTGCCTATATATATAGAGTGATACAGGACATGCATTTTATGTAATTTCATTACATCACAATTGTCAATAATAATTAGATCAAACAGCATAATGTAAGGTGGAGTGAGACTTGAGTTTAAAAGGGTCTGAATTTGATCCCGCATTATAAATAGATTAAAAAAAAAACTTAGCAAATGTAGGGTAATGAAAATTTCATAACTGCCATGACACCAATTTAGTTCCACTTTACCTATCAAAATGTTGATGTTAAAGCTTACATGTGGTAATGGACCACCATTTCTTTAATATGTTGCTAGTGTTTTTTGATGTAACTCTAGGTTATAGCTTAGCAAAAACATACTTTGATGGTAGATTTTTTAACTCAACACCAATTAATGAATTATACCAACTTAATTAGCTAGCTTATTGAGCATCAACTAAAACAAGACTAGCTTTTTAGAAAGCTTTTGATGGGTCAGCAATATAAATATATATTTTAATATTTAGACTTTAAACCAATGAGAGCTCGCATACCGACAAGGTTTCCCACGTGAGAGTCCTAGACAAGAAGGGTTTTGTACTTGCAAAGCCACACGTCTGCAATCAAACTCATTTCTGGTGCGGTGGCTTTGTCAATGCTCCCTTACCAACTGGGGCACTCATCTGGTGACGCAAAGCAAAGCAAAAGCCAATTACTGCCAATTTAAATGGACAATCCTCACATGTTGTTGTTGGGATTGTGTGTCTTGTGGCCAAAAAGAAGAAAAAAAAAAAGAGCAAATGTTTGACACTGGTGCATAGTCAGATGGGTCTATCTTTTTTTGTTTTCCAACACAAATTAACCACTCAAATGCAAAAATACATGCAAAATGGGGTTAGCTTTGTCACTTGTATATATATATATATGTATGTATCTCTATATAAATTTTTTTTTTTCTGGGCATGTACAACTTATGTTCGCTGGCAAATGGAGCCCAATTCTGGTATCAACTTATGTACATGATTCAGTGTTCAGTACTATAGCTACCCAATTCTTGGAAAAATGTTTAAGTTGGCTTTTCATTGATTTTAGATATGATGTTTGATTTTGACCACCAGCTTTTTTGCATTAATGAAATGAGTTCTAAGTTCTAACATTCTCTAGCCAACCAAACAAATTATACAAAATTATTCACTCTGGCATCCTATGTATGATTCAATGCATCAAATGTACTTTGTATGGTTCACTAATGGTGTCACTTTTAAGAGAAACGACACGTCCTTTAAGCGGATGACGTTAATATAAAGTCTATTCACTATCCAACTCCTCAATAACTTACTAAGCTTTGTGTGTCAGTTGTTAGACTTGCACATATATGCTATTATATTTCAAATTACGTCTCGGTTTGGTGAATACTGACTTGTACATTCACATGCTAAAAAAAATTATTATTATTATTTTTTTAATTGATTCTCTGCATCAGAAGCAATAAGTCCATCTCATCTTCTATTCTTCTCCTGAAAGAGTAGCTCATCCCCAGGGCAGCAGCATATCACATATGCAACGTGGGACTGAAAATTAAACCCGATATTTTAATGGGTTTTAACTACGAAACAATGTGAAGCTCCAAACAAGCAAAAAGTTACTACAGTGTAAAGACCTTATACGTTACTATTTTTAAACCAATATTTTCAATTCTAACTGTTCTCTCAAACACCCTATAAATATTACTAAGCCTAAAATAGAGTGAGTAACGTAAAGGATAAAGGTGCATTCATTTTTAATCCTTAAATTTTAGAATGTTCTTGTTTGGCTCTCTTGTTGAATCTGAGTGTTGGAGAGTTCTGCCTCGTAGGAACTTCATTTTTGAAAACTTGTTCAGAAATTTGGAATCAAACAAAGTGGTAGTTGTCGGAGAAAGAGTATTTTTCCGCACCAACATATAGCTACAAGTTTCTACTAAAAATAAGAAGGCAAAATAACCAAACTTATCTGCAGCTCCTTTTCCTCGCATCAACGCAACTTTTGTCATATGGGATATGTGGAGGAACACTCATTATAATCAGCCGCCCCGTACAATGTGTGGTCCATAAAACTCAACAAGGGCGTCCTTCTTAGGCATGACCTAATTACTGCTCTGTACATAATGCAATTTTGGCCTTAAAGTCCTGTCTCAATAATCAGATCAGGTATATGTCGTAACAATCTCAAAAGGGCTAACCTTAAATCAAGTCCAAAAGGAATGAAAAATGCCCTTTTACCAAACAAGAGTCTTAGCTCAAACTTTAGTTCAAACACTATCAATGTCAGTTTTTTAAGAGTCTGTTTGATATATGAGTTCGAAATAGGATGGTTTGAACCTTTTTTTTGTTTGAAAAGTGTAGTTGAAAAAATAAATTCAAAATATTGAAAAGAAGAGAAGGTTGTTTTCAGATTTAGGTTTTTTTTTATTCAAAATATCAAATCAATAATTCAAATTAAATTTATTTTTTTTATCAAGCGTCAACTCAGACAAAACTTTTGATTCAAGCCATGCAAACGATTCAACCAAATGAAGCCTCATTTTTTTCCTTCTTCAGCTTAATATATGAAAGTTGACCAACGATTTTTGGTGTGAAGCGCTGTAGAGATGGGGCCTCAATGATTACCATTTTCTTTTTTCTGAGTGGGTGCTTTTGGCCTATGGCCATTCTGTCCCATTGGGACTGAAATTTGAAAAGATTATATACTATTGCTCTCCTTTAGGAGAAAAATTTTTTTAAAAAAAAAGGAAGAAGAAGAAATGGAATACACAAGTTTCAATCATACGTAATTAGGGTGACCTTAGTACCTAAATTCTAACTTAAAATTCTTTCAAATTAAGTATTTTTAAATGGGAATTATGATAATGATCCACTTTATTAAAATCCAGTTTACTAGTTCGTACAAAATTTATAGCAATGCAGAAAACTGATTACTTAAACGGCCACTATTCTCAACATATACCTTGCATATACATACATATATATATATATATATACACACATGCACACACACAAACATTAATGATCATAATTTCTTTTGGACCAAAAAATTGAATACCTTTGATTGATGTAATCATTGAAAAGCTTTCATGGCAAGAGAAAGGAAGAGGTCTCTCAGCAATTTAAAAAAAAAAAAAGCAGAATTGAATGCCACGTAATAGCTAAAGCCTGATCTCATCATCTCATGCTCAGCTCATCGTCAAGATCAAGTTTATCTTAATTAGCCAACAGCCCACTGAATAGGGATAAAGAATTACTTTTTTCTTCAGATTGTGTTAATCTCTTTACTTACCTTTAATAAAGTTGATATGAACTTATACCAGTTTATCTGCTAGCTTCTGTTCATTGGTGAATGGTGATATATACACTTCAAATCTATCCGCTTACAATGATCAAAAGCATTAGTCCAATGAGATGAGATCGATCTCATTGGGCTCATGACCATCTTGGTGTCATTTACATGAAAAGGGTTTTTTTTTTTTTTAGGGATCTTTTCATGGTTATCCTATCTAGTGCGATCATATTAAGCTTGTGTTTAGCTAAATCGGTTAAAACTTTTCAGTTTAAGGTTTAGGGTATGCTTCATTGTAAAATAAAAACATGTTATAGTGTAAAGTTTTTATATAATACAGTATTTTCAGTTCAAACTATTAGTGTTAACTCACTTCTCTAATATCCTATAAAACGAAAAAAAAAGTATACAAAACTAACAAAATTATTAGTATTGTATTTAATACTAGTATACAAATATAACAGATGTTGGTGAAAATCTAACTGTATTTAAACAGTGTAATACTCATTATTATTTTTATATCTTATCACAAAATTTTGTGTAAATATGATATTAATGTATACGCTATAATTTGTTTTTGCACTTCTGGCAATAAAAACTATATAGCTGCTGCCAGTTATATAAATTATTTTTATAGGACAACATACTCATGTTCTGTCTTTTCCTCAGCAGTTTATACAGCTAATGCATGAGAAATCTGGTCCTCTTAAAAGAATATAAATATGTATTATTTTGTGGGTCAGTGAGCTAAACAGCAAAAAGTGGAAATTTCGAGAGAACGGATGAAGACGGCAAAATAATAGGAAATGAGAATGTATGTATCTTTCAGTTGATGATCAAACCGAGCCTGGAGAAAAAGGCAGGCTTATGATAATTGGATTAGTACTAATCATGCATATAAACATGGCAAAATATTGCCTTTAATCACCTTTTTTCCACAGTCCATAATATGCTAAAGCTCAAACACATTTTGTCGTTTCACACTCATCTTGCCCATCCATGCTTTGCACGCGAATCTTTGACAACTGCAAGAGATTATCATTTTACCAACTACCAAAAAAATATTGATTAATTATGAAAAAAAAAAAGCTTTTTTAATCTTGACTACTAATTAGTCCCTTGGTATTTTCACCCTTGCTTTTCTGTGGAAGCACCTAATACAGATAAACAAAGGACCAAAAAGAAGATATTGGGCTGTTTTTAGTTTGCCATTATGTGTAAGAAATTAAAAAAAATAATTATATGATTGGTTCACTTTTTTGACCCTTTATAATTTCCTGACGTGGATCCTTGTAGTTGTCACATAAAAAGTTTACATCAAATGATTTATTCCTTTGCTGCTGTAAAGTAATTTTGACCATTGATTGTTATTTATAAGCTTGATCAAGAAAAGCCAGGAAACCAAAGGACAATATATTTAATAACTTTAGAAAATTGCTACGACAAGGTATGAACCGACGTTTGACCAATTTGAAATATTATTCCTCCTTTTCTCTTCAAGGCCGATTCACTAGGCCGCAACACATCACTTCAGGAATATATACAGACCGAGGGATAATTATGGAGAAAATATCGTATCTATTTTATTTATGCAACAAGTTTTCTATGAGTTTGAATTGTGCCACGTTAATTTTGTTGAATTCTGAGCAGTTCGTCTATATGGAACAAATCTAAGACACTAATACCTATAGTCTTAACTCCTGCAAGAGCTCGTTTTTTTGCAGAGTGTGATTTGTTTTTGCGTTTATGGATATGGCCTTTGTCCTATATTGTCATGGCTTATAATTATTTCGGATGTTTCTATTGTTTATTGAGGGCCTAATAAAAAAGCTTAAAATTTGTGCTTATTTCTTAATTATCGAGGTGTTTCTTGTTTTTCCAGGTTTCTAGTATGCGTCTTCACCTTTGGCATGAGGGTAATTGAACGCGATTGTAGTAGTAGAACTGGTTTACGTTGAGTATTATGCCTTGTATTGTAGGGTCAGTCATGTTTATATTTCTCTCTTTGATGAAATGAAATCTTCTATAAAAAAAATTCTTTATTATAAACCAAAGGTGCGGTTTTTTGGGCATTCTTCAAAAGTTCGTCAAATTAATCCGCCAAATATTTAGATGGCTAAAATGATGAAGTCAAAATGGGGGCCATTTGTGTTATTAAGTGACTTCATCATGTGGGCCATTTGTGTTATCAACACTTAATTAGGAAAATAAGGAAGACTCAAATTTTGAGAAGAATAAAAATATGATAATTTAATTGCCATTTTGAATCTATAATACCTAGGGAAAGCTGCTGAGCAAACAAAAGAAAACTACAGTAAAGATTACGTCCAATTGTGTCAGGTATAGAGAAAGACAGAGAATATTCATCAGATACGTTAAATCATTTATTCAAAAAAAGGTAAATAAAATAAACTAAAAAAAACACCTCACTAGATCCCAAGAAAATACAAAACCAGGTAAAGGAAGTTTTAAGAGTTCATCAAGGGATATGTTAGGCTGTTAACAAGCACATTCTAGGGCAATAATAGAGAATTATATGTAGATCCGCTTGTTGGCCACTAATAATATGGATGGACCGATTTATCAATCTCGACTGCATAACTGTTCATCTTGGAATTATATTTACTGTTTTTTTAATAATTATTTTTTTTTATTCTCCCTCTCTTTGATGTCATTTCTCTGACATAAACATTTTGTTTACCTAAAAAGGAAAAAACCAGGTTGGAGAAGATTGAACGTGGTGTTACATGACAAAACGCAATGAAGTGTTACATATATATGGCATGTATATAAAAACAAAATAAAAAGCTATATATATAGTTTCATGATAAATAATATTCCATTTTTCTCTTGCCCATTTTCCAAGTTCCACTGGAAGAGCCTCGTTGAATAGACAGCATATACAGCACATAAATTATATATAATATATATTTATGCATAGAATATCACCATGCAACTTGCTTATGTAAAATTACAAAATCCATCTAAAGATTCTGACAATATTTTGTTAGAATAAAAAATAATAAGTAAATAAATAGCAGAATAGTACTCAAGTGATTATCTTCTTACTTCAGATGTGAAAACTTAATGTCCACACACACACACACACACACACATATATATATCGATCTGTTCATGATATGTAATAACCGAAAATTGAAAAGACCTAGAGCGAATATTAACATATGGTCTACAGCAACCAACAACAAAAACACACACATTAACAAGTTACGATAACTGAGTACTCATCAATCCAATATTAATGTCTTTTACTGAAAAAGCCTGACTGAAACCTCTGGTTAAAGGAAAAATATTGTCGTTACTACTGCAAAGTTATGACACCCTTGTTAGCCCAAGGAAAGGTCAAATGTCATATACATATATACATGTGCGTTGTATGTCTGTGACACACATATATAGAGGCCTAGCTAGCTAGCAAGCTAGCTTTATGTGAATTACAATATCTTCTGTCGCTTACAATTATGCTTTTGATGGTCTTCGAACTTTGTACGTATTAGAGACCTGAATATATATACATATATATATATACACACACACACAAAACACACATGTAAACATGATACCCCACCAGCTTTTGCGTGATGAGGCAGATAAGAGTACATGGTGCTGGCTGGTGGTGCATAATCTTGTTGTTGTTGTTCGAGAGACTGCATGAATTGTAGCTTTCACATTTTTAGCGACCTTTCGTAATATCATATACAAGTATGTTTATATAAGTGCATCTATATATATAATATATCTCCAATGCACTCTTCCCCAACAGTCTCTTTCTGTTTTTTTTTTTCCTTTTTCCAATGGATTAGATAATTTAGTGCTCTTCTTATAAATCTTACTTTCATGCCCCCCAAAAATGTATAATAAATAAGTATAAAACTTTTCAATATGCTTACAATTTTTTTGTGGGGACACTGTGTTTCTCATTACTCCAGCTTAGACAAAAACGCCCAACCCCACCATATCCCCTTACATGTGGAAAACGTAGATCGAGTGATTTGTCCATGTAAATCCACAACTTGAGGCAGTGAAAACTACATATGTTCTAACAATTTTATTATTAATATTTTTTTCCCTTTCCCCTTTTTTTTTTGTTCCAATGATATATGGATTTGCTTAATCCAACATTGCTTTATAACAACTTCTACTACCTGACAAAGGGCCTCAAAACTAAGTTGTTGCTTTAAGGGAGGGCATATATATAAGATATATTTACATCATCTTTTTCCCAAGTTTTTTTGTCCATATTAGAGATCTAACAATATTCCGACATAGTGAAAGTCGTTTGAGAGGCCAACATCAAGTAAATTAAGTATATACTTTGTTCCCTTTTCTAAAAAATAAACAAAAATTAAAAAACCTTTTTTAGAATTGACAGTGCTACCACGACTGCTGGGGTTCTATCTTTTGCCAGTAAATATGCAACTTGTGAAATCTCCAAGTGATCTCTCTCTCTCTCTCTGTGAGAAGGGCCCGCTAAATTGGAAAGAAGTGTAAGATAGAAGGGGTGAAGAGGTGGGTTCCACCTTGTCGGTTGGTTACCCAGTTGGGTGGCATAAAGATGGACCATTACGGCATTTGTGGTTCACCAGTCCCTCTCTCTCTCTCTCTCTCTCTCTCTCTCACGTAAGGTGGACATCAACTCATGCCCACACACACCAAAGTCACAAATTCACAAAACCCTTATAATTTCTTTACCCGTATTTAATCAAAACCACTCGTTTCATAGCTTACCCCTTGGTCTAGAAGTGAAATATCCAAGTCTGCCAAAATTTGCCTACAGGCAGGCATTGTTCGAGCCAAGACAAAACTTGAGTACTGTTATTTGAAGGACATTGATTGAGCGTTACCATAAAACACTATATCACTGGGTCTTATTCTCTCCAAGATTATGCCCCAGCACGGTGCAACATATTGGGCTACACATTTCTAGGACACTCACTCTTTTTGTTCATAATATATATCTATATCTATATGCATACATTACAAATACATATTTCCAAGTTCTATGACATTAACTTGACCTTTTTATGTGTTCATTTTCTCGATTGGAAAGTTTCTGTTTCTTTGTAGATACACACAACCGGAAAATTATTCTTGACTGTTTTCAAGGATCTTGACTTCTATCCACGACATGGTCACCATTATTCCATGTGGCCAGCCAAGACGGCATAACGAATGAAGAAAATTTTCCCTCCTAATTATTACACCTCAAAAATTCCCACTTTTTTTTTAATTTATTTCTTCCTTTCTTTCTTTGGATTTTAATTAACTTAATATATATGTATATTTATAAACCCTAAACAGGGTTTATATAAATACAATGCTTTTAACATTTTTTTATATTTAACTCTATAGATCATTTTATATGGCCTCTTTGGAACAATGGCAAATATAAAAATGAACTAATCTCAGCTAGTATGATTGAAGAATTAACTAAAGCAAGGAAAAAGCAAACAACAACCATAAATGATGAGAGAAATTTTATAAGGTCGTCTCATCATTTTTTGTGAAATGAATATATTCAACTTTTGAGAAAGTCCAACTTGGCTCACAAGTGTACCCTCCAAAAAAACAAACAAAAAATGGCTCACAAAATGATGTGGGGTATCCTAGCAGTTTTGGAGACCCAAAATTGATGAAGTAAAAGGAATCTTTCCCATATGTTTTTTATCAATTAAAACCTATCATAATATAAACATTTTGTATTTCGTTTGATAGCAAAGTTCAAAAACAAATGCAATTATATACTATAAACTACTAATTAATACTGCTATTTATATACACATCCTTTATGAGATTAATGCAACTGTCAAAAAAGGAGCATTGATCGTTCACTTACTAACATGATCGATCACATGGATATCATAACTCGTATGTTTATTTTATTTTATTTTATTTAACGATTTATGTACTAAGGGCCCTCAAAAAATAGCAGTCATTGTTTCTCATCTATGCTGTGATTATAAAAAAGTCCATGTATGAAGAAAAAACCATCGAAGCTCCATAATAATATGATGTGAAATGTGTGGAACATGACCTTCAAGTCTTCAACGGCCAATTGAATTCCCTTCATTTTTTTTTTTTAGCATTTTGTTAATATATAGACAACTTTTGCTGCCCAAGGAAAAGCCTTTTAGTTGCCTAACTGTGTCAATCACTCAATATATTCAATATATAAGGTGTTCGGCATGATGATTAGAATAATTAGTTATAACTGTAAGCATTGTAGCTTATGAGAGCTTTATACTGTAATAACTTTTTTACTTTTACTGTAACATGTGAGAATTTTACATTATTCATAACTGAAAAGTTATTTATAACCAATTGATGCTAAACAGGACTATGTGGTGGGAAAGCTTCTGTTTCTTCAATATTTCACACCAATAATATACAAAAGTTTGATGATTATGGGCCACATATGCAAAGAAAAGGGTTTTTTTTTTTTTTGTTATTGAAGAGAAAATACAAGGGTATTTTTGACTTTTAGCCATGATTATATAATATGTGTGCGGATTCTGGTGGCTCTAGGTGGAGGAGAGTTAAAGGCATTTTGATAGCGATACACATATCCTATTCCTCCTTTTGGTATGCCTTTACTTTTTGGTATTCTTTGTTTTTCCAATTCAAAAGTATCATTATAATTACCCTCCACCTTTTTTTCCGGTCCCTTATTTTATTTTTAGCTATTATTCCTTGTTGCAAATTCATCACAGAAATATCAGGCATCTCTGGTACTGATTATGATCACCCAATTTCCAATCAATCAGAAATGTTCATATCGAATTAAGACTTTCTATAGCTACTTCATGATTTGTGGATAGAAAATTGAGTTATCTGAATCTATTGCGAGAATTATACATGACAAGATAGGTGGATGTAAAAAATTTCTACGATCAGATTATCTCATCTTACATTTCAAATCGTAACATTTATTTCATATGCATTATCTAATTTAAATAATATAATTAATAACAAATAGCTGATTTAATTTCTGTGTGATGTCATAGCTCGAAATTATACATAACAAAATATGGATATCCGAGCCTCTGTATTTATTTATAATGTTATGATTGTTATCTCTTTTAAATTATACATTAATTACAGATAATGAATATAAATGACGCAATAAATGGGGTGCCCAAAATTGAATTTCCTTTAATATATGATATTGCATACACGCATATATATCATATATTTTTTTATTCAACAAGAAAATGATAGTGCATATATTAGTATTTGACTAAAATAATCAAGAGAAGTACTGCAAAAAAAAAAAAGAACTAGAGGGAAAAAAAAAATTGGTGTGGCAATGATGAGTGGAAAGGCCACAAGTGGGCGCAGGATAAGCACGTGGCCGTCGCCTTTTGAATTGCACGCTGGCATGGCCATGCTAGCTTAGATAGACAAAGGGCTTTAAACCATTTTCTTGATGTCACAAAAGAAAAAAAAAAAAATATATATATATATATATATATTTATATCATATATATATATTTTTTACATTTACATTTTTTTTAATCAGATCGAGCAGTCCGATGAATGATTGGCATATCTGCTGCTGGGAAGCATCATAAACTTTAGATTTTCAGGTTGTCATTAAAAACCATTCTTTATTGTATTCACTGCTTTCTAATATAAGCAAATATTCCCTAATATATTCTGGTTTCTATGCTTATTTCAAAAGCAGCAAATATTTTTTTTTTCTTTACTTCTTTTTTACTGTGGCTTTTGATTTTTTGATTGACCTGGTGGCTTTGGGAGTCTGCGGATGTTGTTGGGATTGGCAGTGAAATTTGGTTCCTTGTTTGCATGTCCAAATCACACATGGGGTGTAGAATTTGACTGATAGGACTTGGGCATTGTGTTTGATTTTCTGGGTTTTTGTCACTGTTGACTATTTCTCTTTTATATATATAAATTCTGTACAGTAAACTCATTTTGTATCACATTCACACCCCCATCTCACCCCAAAAAATAAAAAATAAAAAAAAGCTCTTGGTTTTCCTCTATTCTTGGATATATATTACATCCTCCCTCTCATCTAAGAAACTTGAAAACTTTCTTTAATAATATTACTTCTAACTACTATTTTTCATTTTTCATTTTTCATTTTCAGCTTGATGAAAAATTAAACTCCTGATTAGTTTTAGCTTAGCAAGTTAGGTAACTAACCGAGTGGGGAAATTGTTAATTACACAGGAAATGTTTGGTCTTGACTGTGTTCTTCTTTCTGGAAAGCTAGCTAGCTTGTGTGCTTACAACCATTGGTGAAGGAACAATTTTTGTGGCTCCTGGTGGACTGAAGTGGTGGTAGCTTTTTCACACGTCAAGAAGTTTGGTTTGATTCTTTCTTTTTTTCCTTTTTTCCCCTCTTTTTTTCAATCTCATTTCTGATACTTTAAGAAGCGTCTCATGAACACCTAAGGAGGAAAAAAAAAAAGGTAACCAAAAATAATCAGTCATGAAGTTTATGAAACTTGGATCTCGGCCAGATACTTTCTACACTACTGAAGCTGTGAGGTAAAAGCATAATATTTATATCTCTAATTAAACATAAAACTACTTATTTTTAAGATATTCACCAACATGAAATTGTCTCTTTTGTTTACATAATTCAGGTCTATCTCTTCTGAAGTCTCTAGTGATCTCATAATTCAAGTGAAAGGAAGCAGATATTTGCTTCACAAGGTAATTAGTTTTCTCTTCTTTTTTTTTTTGATTTATTTTAAAAGTTGTCAAGAAAATTTAGTTAATATTGTAGATATGGGTGCAATCTTTCTGAATGATGCTGACTATTGTTGTTCTTTCTTTTTTTTTATGGCTTTACAAAGTTCCCTCTCCTGTCCAAATGCTTGCGGCTTCAGAGGCTATGCTCCGAATCCCCCGAGTCGTCGCAGCACCAAATAGTACAGCTCCCGGACTTCCCCGGCGGCGTGGAGGCGTTTGAGCTCTGCGCGAAGTTTTGCTACGGCATAACCATCACCCTCAGCGCCTACAACATTGTGTCAGCCCGCTGCGCCGCGGAGTATCTCCGGATGACCGAAGACGTCGAGAAGGGAAACCTGATATACAAGATAGAAGTCTTCCTCAACTCCTGTGTCCTCAATGGTTGGAGGGACTCAATTGTGACACTGCAAAGCACAAAGGCCTTTGGTTTGTGGTCAGAAGACCTTGGGATCACAAGCAGGTGTATTGAAGCAATTGCATCAAAAGTCTTGAGCCACCCAGCAAAGGTGAGCCTCTCTCATAGCTACTCACGAAGAGGTGGCAGAGATGAAGTTGTCTCCTGTAATGGTGCTGAGAGCCAGAGATCATCACATAGGCCAACAACAAAAGGTTGGTGGGCCGAAGATTTGGCTGAATTGGACATAGACCTTTATTGGAGGACCATGATTGCCATTAAATCAGGTGGGAAAATCCCCTCCAATCTCATTGGAGATGCTTTGAAGATTTATGCTTCTAGGTGGCTGCCAAGCATACCAAGGAATGGCTTTGTCAATGACAAGAAAAGACGAGGAGCAGGAGGAGGAGGAGGAAGAGGAGGAGAGTCTAACTCGGGTTCGGATTCGGATTCGGACTCGGCCACTGAGGCTAGCTCTAAGCATAGGTTGCTATTGGAATCAATAGTCAGCTTACTTCCAGCAGAGAGAGGTGCTGCTTCATGTAGTTTTCTGCTAAAGCTAGTCAAGGCTGCAAACATTCTCAATGCTTCTTCTTCTTCCAAAATGGAATTGGCGAGAAGAGTGGCGCTTCAGCTAGAGGAAGCAACAGTCAGTGACTTGTTGATACCTTCTTGTGTTTCTCACAAGAAAGACATTATAAGGTATGATGTGGACATAGTCATGATCATCTTGGAGCAGTTCATGTTACAAGGGCAAAGCCCACCAACTAGTCCTCCAAGGTCCAAGCTCGGGTTTGAGAGGAGGAGGAGGTCTCGTTCTGCGGAGAATATCGATTCCGAGTTTCAGGAGAGCCGGAGGTCATCCTCAGCCTCGCATAGCTCAAAGCTGAAAGTGGCAAAGCTTGTGGATGGTTATCTTCAAGAGATTGCAAGAGAGGCCAATTTGCCTCTCTCCAAGTTCATTGCTCTTGCTGAGGCCATTCCTGATTTTTCCAGGATTGACCATGATGATCTCTACAGGGCAATTGACATTTATCTCAAGGTAAAAAAAAAAAAAAGAAAAAAAAAGAAGCAAATAGCTGCTACCACCGGGCCTCACACTCTAATTTTGCATTTCATATAAGTTTTGTTTTCTTTAAACAAAATCCAATATCAGAATACTTCACTTTGTCATATTTTAAGAAGTGGGTCAGTACACCAGTAGATAACCAACTCTCTTGACCTTAAAATCTTGTCATGCTCACAAGTGATTAGCTGTTAAGATTAGGTTGACCCATCAGAAAATTAATCAGTGATGAATGATTTTATTTAGTGATTTAACTCTTTGTCCATGTTCCTTAAGATGTGAAACAAAACTATGATGCTTTTTTATGAGCCAATTTTCCTACTCTAGAGATATCAGTTTTCTCAATTTTGTGCCACTTCTTGTAACCAAAATATATATTTAGGCACACCAAGAGCTGAACAAGAGTGAAAGGAAGAGACTGTGCAGAATCCTAGACTGCAAAAAGCTGTCCATGGAGGCATGCATGCACGCGGCACAAAACGAGCTTCTGCCATTAAGAGTGGTGGTCCAAGTTCTCTTCTTTGAGCAAGCAAGAGCCACAATGGGTGGTGGCAAGGGTAATGGCAAAGTGAGTGAACTTCCTAGCAACATAAGGGCACTTCTGGCCTCACATGGCGTTGACCCATCAAAGCCCACAGGGCCATTAAGTAGCACAACTACCATACCAGCTGAGGACCAATGGAGTGTCTCAGGACTTAAATCACCCAAGTCCAAGATTTCTACTTTGAGAATGAAGCTTGCTGAGGATGATGGTTTGGATGAAAATGATATGAATCTGCACCACCCAGAATCAGATCATGGGATTATTGCAAGAAATTCTAGGCTTAAGGCTCTTTGTGCTCTACCCACTAGGCCAAAAAGAATGTTCAGTAAGTTGTGGTCAGCAAACAGAACTCCTAGTGAAAAGAATTGAGAAGTGGATTTTGGTTTGGTAATCTAAAATGGGTAGCATATACTCATGCTCTTTTCTTTCTTTTTTCTTCTTTATTTTTGCAAAATCAATCCCATGTAACTTTTAGTAGGATTGAGGAAAAAAAAAGATTAAGAATTTTAATGCGCATTAATGTGGATGTAATCTATTGTAATAAGCAAAAAGATTTTCAGGACATAAGATGGAAAAAATCTCTTTGCTGAATGTTTATTAGTTGTAAATGACTAATTTGTGGGACCAATTTTGTTGTGTTTGTCTATAAATCTGTAACACCTGTCCTTGTCTCTTTGTTGCAACTCTCCTTGGATTCTCTCCTGTTAATCAAAGATTTATTTATTCTTGGTATTTACATGTGTCTGACTTGGACACAATGCACTGCTTTGATTTGGAATTCCTGTCTTATTTCTTTGTTCTTTGAACTAATTACAGTCTTCCATGTAAATTTCCTTTTCGAGTTTTGGTCAATAAAATGCGTACTGTGTCTTGACATATAATCAGAATAGAGATTCAAAAATTAAGATTTCTTGTTGGTTAAAGAATTTTTATACGAAGTTGAACATAATATGTTCTCTCTCTCTCTCTCTGTCTCTCTTGATGTAATATTCTACATTAGATAATGAACAGCTCCTCATGGTACCAAAAGAAAGCTCTTTTAAGGATGAGAAAAAAAATATGGAAAGGAAAAGAAAAAACAAGAAGAGACAAAAAAAAAAAAAAATCTCTAGAACTGAGAAAGCTATGACTGTATCAACTAGTGAACCAATGAAATCTAAAACATCATGCAACGCCTTTTGAGGTGTTAAAAATGGTAAAATAATAAAAAGATCTGAATCGTCATTTTTTGTTGATAGATCCGTTTCAAAAAAATAATAATTCAAATTTTTGTAGTTCTTGCTTAATTATTCATCATCAAATGCCTGATAAAGTATATACATGACACAGCCTGATAAAAGATTGATCATACCTTAGTTGGACATAAATTAACTCCTATATAGATAAACCAGTACAATACTTCATTATGTGACGCAAGAACAAACTTCATAATACCTTAGAAAATGTGTCACCAAAATAATAATTAGAAAACAAGTAAAGGGTCCAACCTAATTAAGAAAGCATAGAACAAGGAAAAAAAAAAGGTCTCAAATGTACCACATCAAAGCAAATTCTACCATCAATAATAACATTGACTAAATTGTGGCTATGATTGCGCATTCACTTGCTTTTGCTCTCTACATTTGGCAGTGACTTGGATAACTCCAAAAACAGTTAAAAATGAAAGGTCATTTTCATTCTTCCCGGTTTTGATGTGAACTTCCAAGACTTCTCTTTTATGCCATTTGGATTTCTTTCTACAATTTTGTGGGAAATGGGAATCCATTACGCACTTGAGCTTTATCATTGAGACCAAAGTTTAGGCCGAGAGAGACATTTCACTAGGTTTGGCGTTTGGTATTAATAGGAAATAGCTAGGCAGGCTGATTCTTGCTAGTAAGCTTATCTATAAGAGCAAAAAGTACAATCATACTTTGGACGGTGGTCGTTGGTCTTTGGACATCATTATGGTTATAAGGTTATTCATCCTCTCCTTGTCATCTCGATTCGGACCAACGTTCTAGGCTTGACATCTCGATTGAGACCAACGTTCTAACCAACAAATAGTATAAAACTCTTAGCAATTACAGTAAAAGCAAAAAATTATTACAATATAAACTTGTCACATATTATAATTTTTAAACAAATATTTTCAGCTCTAATCGTTTTGTCATACAACTTGATAGTTTTCTTGGACATTTGATCAACCGTCCTGAGTCAGATGCGTTGATAATGCTATTATCAGGCCATTTCACTTTCACTCGATGGAAATATATGGTGTCTTCTCTGTCATTATCCTCTTTTCCCACTTTTTTACTTAAGAATTTTGGTATGTGTATTCTTGTTTGGTCTTGATTAACATCTTGCTGACCCTTTTGATTAAACTTTAAAAGGGGGTGACTAAGTAATGACGGAAATAATTATTTAAGATTAGGTATTTTGCACTGTTGCTTATAGAACTTATCACACATTGTAAACTTTTAATTTTAGCAAAATACACGTTAAACTTATAAATTTATAGCAAATCACCCTATTGAGAGTGATGTTAGTTTTTTTATTGAAATTGATACATAATTTGCACATAAATAGTTGTATCAAATAGAAAATTTTGAACTAACCTTATTTAAAATATAAATTTGCATAACATTCATTATTAAAAAAAAGAAAAGAAATTTCATCCTCTTATTTAACGATCTATGGGAAAATCACATGTCAAATTTAGTCAAAAAAAATTAAAATTGCTATCTATGGGGGTAATTTGTTACAAATTTACAAGTTCAAGATATAACTTGTCAAAATTAAAAGTTAGATGGGATAAATTGCAAATACTCTTTAATTTTTTAGCATGATTAAGAATGCCAAATTCAGATCTCCTGGAAGCTCTAGCCAGTGAGTCCTTTCTTTTGTAGTCACCTTTTATTTCCTTTTTTTTTTCTGTTTTCTTAAATAATATTCTCATTTAATACCAAACGTTAGAGAGCTAAACAATATTGATTGTCGTTTGCATATTTTCTTCTCATTAATTTAAGAGTAAAAACATGAATACATATAAAGAAAGTTTGAAAATTGGGATCAACTCATGAACATGACTGATGAGCCTCTAGAAGTCCTAGCTTTTAATCTAATCTTGTTTCCTCTTTCTCTGTTGCCAGCACCACAATTAGTCTCCTTAAACAGGTTTGAAACAGCCTAATAATAAAGTAAACTATATTATGGCTTGCAAATTAATTCTAATTGGACGTTGAGGAATTCAAATTTTCTCTCTAATTTTGGTGTCTTAAATGATGTTTAACCAATTCCTTTATGACACATTATCTAAAAAGTTTAAAATAGTGTTTAATTGACTCTTACATGCTTTTAATTAAATCATATGTCATAACATGATAGGTTGGATATCATTTGGAACATCAAAAATTGGATAGAGAATTTGAATCTGACATTAATGCTCCGTTTGGTAAGAAGGAAAGAAAATAGGAAGGAAGAGAAAACTATGAAGGAGAGAAAACTGTAGGAAAAGAAAAAATTTTGATTTTTTTTTTACTTGTTTGGTATGTGAAGGTGGAAAGAAAATGATTTTATCCTCTCTTGTTTGGTATTACAAGAAAAACCAAAGAAATAAAAAAACTGCTATTAATACAATTACTATTTTGCCTAAATATTATTTAGCTATTTCCCTAATTTGATGCTCAAATTTTTTGTTGGAATTTTGATGGAAAAGAAGGACAAATTGGTAACTTCACTTTCTTTGCTTGGTTGTTAAACTTTTTCCTTATAAAATCTATCCATATTTAGAGAGCTCAATTTTGGTGGGACCTACATGTCATTTCTTCCACCTATTTTTCTTTCCATTCTAATTTCTTTTCTACCAAATATCCCATCATATCAATTTTCATCCTAAGATCGTTCCAATGTTTCATTACCCTCCACTTTTCACTCATACCAATTAGAGCATAAGAATAATTTATAACTGAGTATTTCACACTTTTGCATTCTAGATTTTTTAGAATTAGCAAGTAACTCTGAGCTTTTAATTTTAAATTTATGTTGAATTTAACAAAATGTTGCAGTCATCCAGCGTACCCTAAAACCTAAATTAATGATGGTCAAAATTTGAACAGAAACACTCTCATACATATTACCTGTGCTCGTTTAAAGGAAGTGACTAAAATTTTGAATGACGATGAAGCCCATCATATCGCATAAACAAGGGGTTTTCTTTCAAATTTTAACATCATTCATCGATTTAGAGACACTGTGCAATATTTTTATAAACTAAAAAAATAATTTACCCATTATGCGCCAATTAAAACTTTAAAACAACTATCTTACCAAATCAGTCAAAATACAAGAGAAAAATACCAAATAGGCAAATACCCCTTAGTTGGTTACATATCTTAAAGCAAATCATCTAATCTTCATTAGACTTCAAACACTGTGTAAAACTAATAATATATACCAGATCTTCCCATACATTTAAAAAAATTAATAAATATATAACACACAGACACTAGGGAAGAAAGGGGAAAAACAAAAGTGTACATATTACGCAAAATTCAGACACTTTAATACAGTAACAAAGATTGACATAAAAAAAGAAGCTATAATTACATACACTTATTTCATGAGAATTACTGAGCAGTAGTAGTGATATTATCATTAGCAGTAATAGTATGGTTCTTAGCCTTGGCTGGGGCTGAAGTGTCCATGCTTTTGGTGCGTTGGAGGCTTGGAGAACGATGAAGCCTGCACCTGAAAGAACCTGCATGCGTGGTTGGTGAGCACAGGCAGTTGCTCTTTGTGACACTGGGCTGTCTCGTAAGGCCAAGGCCAGGCCCAGTTCCTGACCCAAGCCCGGACCCGGCCACCATCATTTGATGATCAGCCTCAGATGGAATCTCTACTTTCATATGATCCAGCTTGTTTGTCAGCTGTCCACCCTCCATTTCACCCTGCAATTTCTTAATGAAAATGAAAAAATATATAAAAAAAATTGAGATATATTATGCAGTTCAAATCTCAGTACCCTGTTTAAAAATTAAAAATATATATTAATTGCCATTTGAAAAAATTATCGACCACCCAAATATTTTTTTTCTATCATTTAACGATTGAAATTGAACTGTACTATACATAATAAAAATAATGAGATGTAAAAACCATAGAGAGATGTCAAGAACATCTGAAGAACCAACCTGAAATCCAGGCAGAAGAATTGTGTGATCTAGTA